>OZ018359.1:18676712-19354212 GCA_963969515.1 Yponomeuta evonymella | reverse complement strand
GATGATGCCAAGGTATTTCATCCACCTCCCCACCTGGACAACGGCGTCGCCCACGCGGACCGCAGAGTTTGGTGGTTCCACGCCCTTGGGGAGGTCGTGAAACCACAGTGCCTCTGTCTTATGTGGCGCGATTTGTAATCCTAGAGCTTGGATTCTGCGGACCACGCAAGCGACACCATACTCGGCGACACAGGTTGTCCGGGCGAAATCCTCTCCCTCCGCCAGTATCAGTGTATCGTCCGCGTAGCACACGACTCGAACCCCGACGGGCAGAGTGATTCGCAGTACCACGTCGTACGCGAGGTTCCACAGGAGTGGCCCCAGGACCGACCCCTGTGGGACCCCGCAGTACATTCTCCTGCTATGCGAAGACCCGTCGCGGCCAACATACTCAATGCTGCGATCGCGCAGATAGTCGCAGACGACACTCCGCATACACTCGGGCAGGCCATGGAAGATCAGTGCCTCTCTGATAGCCTTCCAGGGCAAGGAGTTAAAGGCGTTTACAATGTCCAGACTAATTGCAAGTACCACCCTGCCCCGCGAGACCGCCTGTTGCGCAATGGATCGAACGCGGAGAATAGCGTCCACAGTGGAGCGTCCGTGCCGGAAGCCAAATTGGCAGTCCGACAGGTCTGGACCGACGCTCCACAGATGGAGGTTTATGCGTTCCGCCACTACACGCTCAAGAAGCTTTCCCGCCTCGTCCAGCAGACAGATAGGCCGGTATGCCGATGGCGAGTTCGCGGGTCTGCCCTCTTTCTTGAGGAGCACCAGTCGCGCCCTTTTCCATTCTGAGGGGAAGCGCCCAGACTTCAAGCAGTCGCTAAGGTGGACCTGGAAACGTTCGCCAAGAACGCCGAGAGCAAGCACCCAGGCGCGACCTGGGATTCCATCTGGGCCTGGGGCTGTATTACGCACCGCCAGGCGCTTTACCGCTCGCTCCAGTTCCTCCTTCCCAACATCCACATTCTCGTCCGGGAGAGGTGGCATTGTCACCGTGTTCGGTGCACTCGGCGGGCTGTCTGCAGCTCGTGGGAATAGAGTATCCACCACATTCACCACGAGACTAGGCTCAAGGGTCTCTGTCAACGGAGGAACCCACGGTCGGAGCTTGTCCAGTACCATTTTGTACGGACGCCCCCATGGGTCCTCGTTGAGGCTGTCTACGAGCTCGTAGTACGCCTTTTCCTTCGCATTTGCGACAGCCGCTTGGAACGTTGTTGTGGTCTCCCGATACACGGTGTACGCCTCCAGCCTCTCCTCGGATGAAGCCTGGCGTCGCCTGCGGGTCCGCAGATAGGCCCTTCTGGCCGCCAAGCACGTCGACCGCAATTCAGCGAGGTCTTCGGACCACCAGTAAGTGGCCCTACGCTCGATCGGTCTTGCTCGAGGCATCGCAACGTCGCACACCTGGGTCATCCGCTCCCGGAACCATGCTGTCTCCGCGTCCGGGTCAGCAGTGATGGGCGGCTCCACCCATGCTGCAGTGTTGGCAGCGGCCATGAGCAGGTCCCGGTCGAGCTTCTTTAACGCCCAGCGCTTTGGGTGTCTCACCTCTCGGTTCTGCGGGCCTTGGCTGAGGCGCACCGCTACATCCATCAGAATGTAGTAGTGGTCCGACAAGGTCAGCAACTCCTCTGCAACTCGCCAGCCCGATATCATATTGTTTGCCGAGGGAGACGCCCAGGACAAGTCCACAATTGATTCCCCCTGCCAACGCACGCATGTGCTGACCGAGCCCCGATTTAAAAGGCCCAGGTTTAGGCACGCTGCCCAATCCAGGACGGCCTCCCCCTTGGGCTCATCCCGGGGCCCACCCCATGCGCATGCGTGGGCGTTAAAGTCCCCGAGTACAAGAACTGGGCGAGGCTGACAACGGCGGACACACGTTGCGAGCTGGTCCATGTATCCTTCGAACACCGCCAGACTGACGTTGGGCGAGATGTAGCAGCCGACGACAGCCACTGGGCCCCACTGCACAGCCACAAAGCCCGGCCCCTTCTCGAGCAGGGAGCATGGCGGAGCTTCCAGTCCTCCTCCCCAGTACACAGCTACAGAGTTATTGTCATCGCCGAACCAGCGGGGATGGGCAGCCACCCTGTAGGGCTCCGCAACAATAGCCAGGGCAATCTTATGCTCCGCGAGGGTCTGCAGTAGCAGGTCCTGCGCCCTGCGGCAGTGATTAAGATTGCCCTGGAGGATCTTTAGTGGTGGCTGGAATGTAAGGCCTCCGTTTCCTCCGGCTGCGAGCTAGAGCCCGGCTGACTCGGCGAAGACGAGTCTCCCACTGTAGTTTTGGAAATGAGAGGGGCCTGCTTCCCTCTCTTCTTATTTCCTTTTTTGGTGGCGGCGCAGTTCTGCCCCAACTTATGACCACTGGGCAGTCCGCGATCTGCGCAGATTGGGCACTTCGGTATAGAAGAGCACGTTGTGGCCTTGTGGCCAGATTCTCCGCAGTTGAAGCAACTGTTGCTCCGGTCGAACGAGTTCTTGCATTCGTGCCTTACGTGCCCGGTCTCCAGACACCGATAGCATCTTACGGGCTTCTCGGGCAGGTACTTTACGCGGGCAGCCGCCCAATCACCAATGCGCAGTCGGGGTTCCGCCATTAACTTTCTCACAGCTGTAAGTGGACAACGAACCCACGCCGTGCCCAATCGTCGTCCACTTGCTCGTATAGTGCCGACTTTAACATCATCGGCACTACAGCCAGCTGTGGCAGCAACTGCAGCTGCTACTTCCTCTGGCGTTACTGACTCATCGAGGTCACTAACCCTGATTTCGCCAGTCTTTACAGGGCGTGCCACCTTGACGGGCAGGTCTGAGAGGGCCTCTTTGAGGCGACCTGCTAGCTTATCAGCATTGCCAGAGCTTTCAGCACCAACGACCTCCAACAGGATGCCCCCATTCCTTCCCTTCCTCTGGCGTACATCGGCTATGCCACATTCCGTCAATTTTATCTTCGCCTTGGCAGTGGCCATCACCTGCGCGTATGACGTTTCTGAGCCTTGTGTAAGGGTCAGCATGACTGCTGCAGATTTTGGTGGCCGTGGAAGCTTCGGCTTCGGCTTTGCCTTTTGAGTGGCAGGCTTTGGTGTCGCCTTCATCGTCGCCACTTTGTCAGGCTTGGCCTTTTTGCCTACAACTTTAGCCCAGGACGTAGGGTGTGATCTTTCCGTTTGTGCAACAGGGACCGCAGGCACCGGGGGCAAAGGCTCCACAGGAGGCGGTGTCTTTCCACCCTTTCCTTTCCTCTGTTTTTTCGCTTTCCCCTTTGTAGCCGATAAGGGGGCAGCTGTTTTTGACGTCGGTGGGCAGTCGGCGGCTACTTTGGCTGCTACTTTTGTGGCCTGCTTTTCGCCCAGCGCAGGGCGCGCAACCCGGTCCGGAAAGAGCTCTGCTTTAAAAGACGCGAGTTTCGACTCAATCAGTGCCCCGACCTGCTCCAAGAAAGAGCCCTGGGGTTGATGGGTCTGGGCGACCTGAGGTGGTACAGCAGGTGCTTGAGTTATACCGCCCTTTTGTCGCCGGATACTTTGCATCTCAGCCGCCAAGGCGGACACTTGCTCCTGAAGGGCAGCCAGTTGAGAGCGCAAGGAAGCATTCTCACTCTCGAGCTGCTGCACTCTTTCTGAGCCCGTTGTCCGCAGCGTCAACTCCTCCATGGCAGCCCTAGCGGTTCTCGCTGCGACACGCAGCTCCCGCACAAAGAAACCTTTGAGGTTCGTGGATTTGGCGGCTATTGACTCCACCACCGTCATTTTTTCGCTGACCTGGGCACCTAAGTCAGCTGTAGGCTGCTGCCTCATATGTTCAGCTAGTTCTTCCGGCGCGGGAAGGCTTAGGGACGTGCGTGTGACTGGAGGAGGCTGCGTCAGGTCAACGTGCTCGTCCAGCGGGGGCCGCTTGCCCCTTGCCCTTTTCACACCACCGCTGGGCGTGGCAGCCACAGCGTACTCCCGTTTCCTCTTCCTCGCCGAGCTGTTAGACCACTGTGACGCTACCGAGCAGTCGGACTCGTAGTCGGCCTCGGACATTCTCTCCAGCTCCACTACAGCGGGAATGGCAAAACAGCTGGCGATGAGGCGCTGCTTCTCCTTGTCTGCCTCGTCTACCTCCTTCTCCTTCTCTTCTTCCTTCTTCTCCTTCTCCTCTTCGATCTTACTCTCTCTCCCTTCCTTTTCCTCCGTCTTCTTCTCTAACTCCTCACTAACAACTTCCAGCAAAATTTTGTCCCCCCCAGAATACGCGGGACAGCCCGAGCTGAGAAGCTCGGAGAGGGATTCTCCGGCATCGGAGATGCCGGTACCCTCCTGGGGTAGTTTCTGTTGAAATTGTGCTGCCATTGTAGATTTATCTCACGAAATAATATTATCAAAATATTAGTTTGCGGAGCGCCTGCCTGGATGAACCGGCCAGCCGCTGCCCAAACTTAACCCTTTCGGCTCCACGTCGGCCTTATCGGCTTAAGCCCAGTACTGGAAGCGCCGCGCACATACCACTCCCAGGAGTGTTTATGGACTCTCCAGTCCGTACAGATTTTTTATAGAGGTTAACTCCTCGCGGCCCGACCGCTAACGGCAAGGCCCTCGGTCCCAGTGCGTTGGGATTCCGATCTGCTCACGCATGCACAGAAGGCATGCCCCACCCGAGCCCAGTGTGAAACAGGACCCAGGCGACCTCTACTGCCAGATTATTCGCCGCTAGCCAGCAAGATCCCATAAAGAGAAGTTGCTGACTAACGCCCAGGGTGCACCGACCCTTGCCACTTGCCCTTCCATCTGGTTCAGATTGAATCAGAGGGAACGGAAGCAGAAGGGTACACGTGGAGGTTATCTGGCCTAGCACCCCAACCTAACCTAACCTAACCTAACCTAACCTAACCTAACCTAACCTAACCTAACCTAACCTAACCTAACCTAACCTAACCTAACCTAACCTAACCTAACCTAACCTAACCTAACCTAACCTAACCTAACCTAACCTAACCTAACCTAACCTAACCTAACCTAACCTAACCTAACCTAACCTAACCTAACCTAACCTAACCTAACCTAACCTAACCTAACCTAACCTAACCTAACCTAACCTAACCTAACCTAACCTAACCTAACCACCAAAAAACTAATTCTGTAAATTCCACTTACCTGCTCGTGCCGCACCTTCTTGAAAGCGTCTCACTCCCAGCTGTCCGCCCCTGAAAGCAGAATAACATTAGATTCAGTATTTTTCGAGTAATTCAATAAAAACATCTAATTTTCTTAACTTTTCTTCATTTTTTCCCTTTAAAAATCCATAGCTCTTCCGAATTCATCCGGTTTCGTCTGAAACACCACCGCTCACATTGCGGGACACCCCCGCGTCGATAGACACCACTTTGACGGTGCTACGGTGGTATTTTTTCGAACTCCATACTAAGCGTCAAGCAAAAAGTTCACCTTAGCGATAGAATAGTTTCATACATCACCAAAAAACTAATTCTGTAAATTCCACTTACCTGCTCGTGCCGCACCTTCTTGAAAGCGTCTCACTCCCAGCTGTCCGCCCCTGAAAGCAGAATAACATTAGATTCAGTATTTTTCGAGTAATTCAATAAAAACATCTAATTTTCTTAACTTTTCTTCATTTTTTCCCTTTAAAAATCCATAGCTCTTCCGAATTCATCCGGTTTCGTCTGAAACACCACCGCTCACATTGCGGGACACCCCCGCGTCGATAGACACCACTTTGACGGTGCTACGGTGGTATTTTTTCGAACTCCATACTAAGCGTCAAGCAAAAAGTTCACCTTAGCGATAGAATAGTTTCATACATCACCAAAAAACTAATTCTGTAAATTCCACTTACCTGCTCGTGCCGCACCTTCTTGAAAGCGTCTCACTCCCAGCTGTCCGCCCCTGAAAGCAGAATAACATTAGATTCAGTATTTTTCGAGTAATTCAATAAAAACATCTAATTTTCTTAACTTTTCTTCATTTTTTCCCTTTAAAAATCCATAGCTCTTCCGAATTCATCCGGTTTCGTCTGAAACACCACCGCTCACATTGCGGGACACCCCCGCGTCGATAGACACCACTTTGACGGTGCTACGGTGGTATTTTTTCGAACTCCATACTAAGCGTCAAGCAAAAAGTTCACCTTAGCGATAGAATAGTTTCATACATCACCAAAAAACTAATTCTGTAAATTCCACTTACCTGCTCGTGCCGCACCTTCTTGAAAGCGTCTCACTCCCAGCTGTCCGCCCCTGAAAGCAGAATAACATTAGATTCAGTATTTTTCGAGTAATTCAATAAAAACATCTAATTTTCTTAACTTTTCTTCATTTTTTCCCTTTAAAAATCCATAGCTCTTCCGAATTCATCCGGTTTCGTCTGAAACACCACCGCTCACATTGCGGGACACCCCCGCGTCGATAGACACCACTTTGACGGTGCTACGGTGGTATTTTTTCGAACTCCATACTAAGCGTCAAGCAAAAAGTTCACCTTAGCGATAGAATAGTTTCATACATCACCAAAAAACTAATTCTGTAAATTCCACTTACCTGCTCGTGCCGCACCTTCTTGAAAGCGTCTCACTCCCAGCTGTCCGCCCCTGAAAGCAGAATAACATTAGATTCAGTATTTTTCGAGTAATTCAATAAAAACATCTAATTTTCTTAACTTTTCTTCATTTTTTCCCTTTAAAAATCCATAGCTCTTCCGAATTCATCCGGTTTCGTCTGAAACACCACCGCTCACATTGCGGGACACCCCCGCGTCGATAGACACCACTTTGACGGTGCTACGGTGGTATTTTTTCGAACTCCATACTAAGCGTCAAGCAAAAAGTTCACCTTAGCGATAGAATAGTTTCATACATCACCAAAAAACTAATTCTGTAAATTCCACTTACCTGCTCGTGCCGCACCTTCTTGAAAGCGTCTCACTCCCAGCTGTCCGCCCCTGAAAGCAGAATAACATTAGATTCAGTATTTTTCGAGTAATTCAATAAAAACATCTAATTTTCTTAACTTTTCTTCATTTTTTCCCTTTAAAAATCCATAGCTCTTCCGAATTCATCCGGTTTCGTCTGAAACACCACCGCTCACATTGCGGGACACCCCCGCGTCGATAGACACCACTTTGACGGTGCTACGGTGGTATTTTTTCGAACTCCATACTAAGCGTCAAGCAAAAAGTTCACCTTAGCGATAGAATAGTTTCATACATCACCAAAAAACTAATTCTGTAAATTCCACTTACCTGCTCGTGCCGCACCTTCTTGAAAGCGTCTCACTCCCAGCTGTCCGCCCCTGAAAGCAGAATAACATTAGATTCAGTATTTTTCGAGTAATTCAATAAAAACATCTAATTTTCTTAACTTTTCTTCATTTTTTCCCTTTAAAAATCCATAGCTCTTCCGAATTCATCCGGTTTCGTCTGAAACACCACCGCTCACATTGCGGGACACCCCCGCGTCGATAGACACCACTTTGACGGTGCTACGGTGGTATTTTTTCGAACTCCATACTAAGCGTCAAGCAAAAAGTTCACCTTAGCGATAGAATAGTTTCATACATCACCAAAAAACTAATTCTGTAAATTCCACTTACCTGCTCGTGCCGCACCTTCTTGAAAGCGTCTCACTCCCAGCTGTCCGCCCCTGAAAGCAGAATAACATTAGATTCAGTATTTTTCGAGTAATTCAATAAAAACATCTAATTTTCTTAACTTTTCTTCATTTTTTCCCTTTAAAAATCCATAGCTCTTCCGAATTCATCCGGTTTCGTCTGAAACACCACCGCTCACATTGCGGGACACCCCCGCGTCGATAGACACCACTTTGACGGTGCTACGGTGGTATTTTTTCGAACTCCATACTAAGCGTCAAGCAAAAAGTTCACCTTAGCGATAGAATAGTTTCATACATCACCAAAAAACTAATTCTGTAAATTCCACTTACCTGCTCGTGCCGCACCTTCTTGAAAGCGTCTCACTCCCAGCTGTCCGCCCCTGAAAGCAGAATAACATTAGATTCAGTATTTTTCGAGTAATTCAATAAAAACATCTAATTTTCTTAACTTTTCTTCATTTTTTCCCTTTAAAAATCCATAGCTCTTCCGAATTCATCCGGTTTCGTCTGAAACACCACCGCTCACATTGCGGGACACCCCCGATTTTTGCCCGCCACCCACCCCGCCGCCCCGCCCCACCGACCCTTGGTCGATACCCTTACCTCGAGGTATTTTTTGTGGGAGGAAAAAGACATTTTTGGCCACTAACACTTTTACGCCAGGATGCTGAGGTCGCCGGTTGGGTCGACCTCTCGTCTAATGACGAGCGACGTTTTGGACCCCTCCGGCTCGGCGCCCCCCCTCCTAGGTGACAGTCAGGACGAAGGGGACTTCCGGTCGCCCATCTACGGGTCCCCCACGCCCTCTATCTCCATTTCTAGGGACCTGATGCCCTCTTTCTCGCGGGCTTCCACCCAACTCCCGTCTCCTGCTCCCTCCACGCCCAATCCTATCACTGCTAGGATACTACAGCTCCTCTCCGGCATAGACGCCGCCGCGAAGGAGGCTGGAAATATAAAGAAGGCATGCAAGTCAGTGATTCTAAACAACACCAAAGAGATTAAAGACCTACTTACCTCTAATCCTGACTCTGCACCCGCCGCTGCTCCCGCTGATCTGTCTGCCACCGCCGAGGCTGTCCGCAAGGTGGTCCGCGAAGAGTTATCCCAGCTTAAACTTCCTGCAACCACCCCCATACTTACCCCCATGCCCGCCGCCGCTGCCGCCGCCGCCATGTCTTCATCCTTTGCCGACATTGTCCGCGCCCAAAAGACATCTAAAAAGACGCCCTCTGCCCCACCTAAGACACGCCCTGCAATAATTGTGGAATCCAAACACAAGGTACTCAGTTCTGCAGAGACCTTGAAAACATTCAAGAACAGCGTCTCCTTCCGTGACACGAACTTTGCGCCCGCGAGCGTAAAGTTCGTGTCAAATAACAAACTACGAGTAGAGTTTGACACTGTCCAACATCGTGAGCAGACACTCGCCAAGATCAACAAGCCCGACTGCCCGGTCCAGGCCGAGGCATCGAAATACCTGCGCCCTATGTTCATTGTGAAGGGCGTCCCGGCCGACATCCCGGCGGAGGACCTCGGAGAAATTCTCATCGGGCAAAACGAGCCTATCCGCAACTCACTTACCAAAAATGAAGACCTCGTGTTTCGCTTCAAACGCGCTAACCGCAACCAGGCGCTGTATAACGCTGTCTTCATGACAACCCCAACTGTCTGGCGTGCGGTCACCGCTATGGTCAAGGTAAACCTCGACCATCAGCGCGTGCACGCAGAAGAATATGTGCCCCTGCTGCAGTGCTACCAGTGCTTGCAGTTTGGGCACACCAAAGCCCGATGCACGCAGGGAACTACCATCTGCTCCCACTGCGCAGCCCCTGGGCACGAGTATAAGACCTGTCCCAACAAAGATGACTCTAGTAAGGCCCAGTGTCATAATTGCACCCAACACGCCAAGACCACCAACTCAAAAACCAAGACTAACCATAGTGCTACCTCCGAAAATTGTTCTCGAAAGTCCCAAATGATTGAAAAGATACGCTCGCGCACTGATTATGGCATATAGGTCACAATCATTAGCAGCTAACCAAACTCGCAATCATACCCTTCTTTGCACTCAAGTTAATCTTGACAAAAGCAGAAACGCTCTACATGAACTAACAATACATTTAAATAATTCTGAACACGACCTTATCTTTATCACAGAACCCTACACCTCTAATATTAATTTACTAAAACCTATTCCCGGCTACACCACCCATCAGTTTTGTTCATCACCACCTGTAAAATCTGCCATACTCATAAAAGATAAATCTTATAGCTCTCTCGGACTCTCTGAGTATTCCGACTCCAATCTCACCATTGTACAACTCAAAAGTAAGACAGGAATGAAACTTTACCTCATCTCCATCTATGTCACTCCTCGCACCGACGACGCCAACACTATTAGGAAGCTCGATCACTTTCTCCAGCGCACACCAGGGTCCCCACACCTTATATGCGGAGACTTTAACGGATGGCACACTGCCTGGGGCTCCTCCGAAAATAATCACCGCGGAAATCTGATTCACGACCTCATCACTGTACATAATCTACAGATCTGTAATCTCGGCAGCACACCGACATTTGAGACCATCACCCATGGACGCCCACGAAACTCTGTTATTGACTTGACACTGATAAGTAATCCTCATAATACCACAATCACTGACTGGACAGTAGACATCTCAATCTGCCCATCAACCCAGCACAATTCCATCACCTTCAAACTGCACCTAGGACCCACCCCCTTTACCAAGAAAATTAAACTATCTACCTTCAAATATAGCACGGCACACGTCAAATGGGATGAAATCCAAGAACAATTCACCACCATTGTTAGACAAAATCTTCCACCGGATTCTGATTTCCAAACATTTGACCCTAATCAGCTCAATCATTACGTAGATCGATTCACATCTGCCATCCAGCTCGCCTGCGACCAAACTCTACCTCGCTCAACCGGCCCACCTTCTCGCGCGCCTTGGTGGAGTGAACACCTTGGTGAACTCAAACGAGCTGTTATTAGGAACCACCATCACCTGAGCAGGGCCGCTCGCCGTCACCAACCCCTCGACGACCTGATTGCGGAACGTGACAGACTAAAACACGAATACTCTACAGCCTTCTGTGCGGCCTCCACGGAACATTTCCGCGAATTCTGTAGCCGCCAGAAGAAAGAGGATGTGTGGTCTGTCACGAACCGAATCATCAAATCCCGACCTCTCGCTCAGGCACCTGCCACTCTCCGCCTACAAGACGGAACTTACACGACGGACACCAAGGATACTGCCCAAGCACTATTAAACCACTTCTATCCAGATGACACGCAAGACTCTTCAGGGAAACAGGCTAGACTACGTGCCAATATGGACTTACCAATTGACACGCCGTCCGAACCCGCCTTCACCTTGGATGAAGTCACAGAAAATTTAAAAGGGACGAACCACAAGCGAGCCCCTGGATTGGACCATCTCACTGCTGATATATGTCTCCGTGTCGCTCTGTGGTTCCCAGACATCGTTTTGGGGATCATGAATTGCAGTCTCCGGCTCCAGTACTTTCCCAAGAGCTGGAAGACTGCTACAGCTAAAATTATCCCTAAACACAACAAATCCAATCATGACCAACTGTCCAGCTTTCGGCCCATTGGACTGCTGAATGTGTACGGTAAGCTTTTGGAGCGGCTGATTGTGAATCGACTCACCCACCATCTCGAAACAACGCACAACACCTCTCCGAACCAATTTGGATTCAAATGTCAAAAGTCCACTGTCATGGCCATCAACGAGGCCCTGAACACCATCAAATTTGCAAAGTCCCAAGGTGAACAGGTGATCGGCGTCTCGCTGGACATTAAGGCTGCCTTCGACCGCGCCTGGTGGCCGGCCATCTTCGCTAGGCTCCGAGACGCCGACTGCCCCAGTAACATTTATCGCCTCTTGCTGAATTATGTTCAAGACCGAGAAGTGCAAATTAATTTCGCCGACTGCAAAGTCAGGAAATTTATGTCCAGAGGGTGTGTGCAGGGCTCGGTCACCGGCCCACTACTCTGGAACCTAATATTGGACGAACTCTTGACCATGCCGATGCCAGCCGGGTGCCGCCTCCAGGCATACGCTGATGATGTGCTATTGATCGCACACGCCAGAGACATCATATCCCTCCAACACATCATCAACTCGGCACTGAATGCTATTATTACCTGGGGCCAAGGAGTTAAGCTCGAATTTGGCCCGGACAAGACCCAGGCAATAGCATTCACTCAACGCGCTGCCCGTTGCAGGATATTCGTTCATAACCAGCCTCTACAATTTGTAAACCAAATAAAGTATCTGGGGATAATAATTGACAGACGACTCACCTTCATCCCGCACGCAACATACGTCATTGACAAGGCCCAAAAACTCTTCAACCGCCTGACCATCTTTGTCCGACCCACGTGGGGTGTACATCCGGACAATGTCCGGACAATATACACTCACGTGATAGAACCCATCGTCTGTTACGGCGCCGGCATCTGGTCCAGTGCCATCAAATTTCAACACGTCCAACAGCGGCTACTTTCCATGCAACGACTCTTTGCTATAAAGATGGTCCAGGGGTTCCGCACCCTGAGCACCGCAGCATCCATATCCCTGGCACAACTTACCCCTCTTCCGGCGAAGGTGGCCGCTGTCGGAGATATTGAGGCTTCTAAACTCCTGGGTACTTCCTCGATGCTACCCACTGATGTCCCCATCGAGATTCCGACACCACCATCTGAACTCATACACCCCGCCCTTAGACGAGGCATTGAGTACTCCGAGATCCACTCCACCTCTGACCTCGAGCGTATCCTTGACAATAACTCACTACGTATATACACGGACGGCAGTCGGCACGACGACCGAGTCGGAGCTGCCTTCGTAGTGCAGAATTCCCAGGGAGACCGAGGGGCTGTAAGAAAGTTCAAGCTTCATGACAGCTGCTCGGTCTTCCAGGCAGAAATGCTAGCAATAGAAAAGTCCAGCGAATACATCATCCAAAACAACCCTCCACATACCATCATTCTTTCCGATAGCAAGTCCGCTCTCATGGAGTTGGCAAACACGTACAGTACCAACAGTTTTGCGGTACGCACCCACAAAAACCTCTTGCAGGCTCGAACATCCGGGCTGGTGGTCGAGTTTGCGTGGATCAAGGCCCATGCAGGATTCGAGGGCAATGAAATGGCAGATGCTGCCGCAAAACTAGCTGCTAATGCTCATAAGACGCCAGAACACATACAAACCCCAATCAGCTACATCAAATACTGCAATAAACAAAACTGTATTGCTGAATCTGAAAAACTGTATAACAACCCCACCGCTTGCATACACACAAAGACACTCCTTCCATCCTATTCCGACCTACAAACATACCTCTCAATAGTTCCACCAAGATTTGCAATCACACAGTTCCTAACAAATCACGGCTTTCACAAAGAATACCTTCACCGATTTCACATCGTAGAAAACGACAAATGTCCCTGTGACAATTCAACATCCCAAACCCTCAAACACCTCATTGAATTGTGCCCCCGATTTGCCGCCAAACGCCAAGACCACTTAATAACCTCCAACATACATAACATCCAACCTTTTACCCTAAACCAAATCATTCAGAAAGAGGACACTACCAACAGCTTTCACAGCCTGATCACTCATATAGTATCAGAGCTGAAAAACTTTAACAAATAAACCAATTATCCACTCCATACAAACCCACAAATTCAACACCATACAAAACAAAAAGCTGTTTCCTAGGAAGTAATCCAATAGCTCCGAAGAAACAGTCAAATCAAAACGATTTCTCAAAAAAAAAAAAAAAAAAAAAAAAACCTAACCTAACCTAACCTAACCTAACCTAACCTAACCTAACCTCCGCGATGGCGGCTCGCCACCCTGGACAGGGACGTGGCCAGGGAGGCGGCCATCGTGGAGCGATGGGTCGCTGGGTCAAGCGACGAGGCTCCGGACGTGGACGCGAGGGCGGACCGCCTGGCGGGGGCGCTGACTCGCGTCTGCGACGCCGCGATGCGGCGGAGAGGTCCTGCTCCCCCGCGAGGGCGGGTGTACTGGTGGCAACCCCACCTTGCGACGCTGCGTACTGCGTGTCACGCAGCCCAGCGCACGTACACCCGCTACCGCAGGAGGCGGGGCAGAGACCTCGCCCAGGAGGAGGAGCACCTCGTCGCTTACCGAGCGGCCCGAGCCGCCCTCGGTGCGGGGATCAGGGCTGCCAAGGAGGCGGCCTGGGTCGAGTGGCTGGAGAGCCTCGACCGGGACCCGTGGGGGCGTCCGTATAAGGTGGTATGCGAAAAGCTGAAGCCTTGGGCGCCCCCCCTCACCCGGTCACTCGAGCCGGCCTTTGCCGAATTGGTGGTCCGCACCCTGTTCCCCGTACAGGAGGAGTGGTCGCCGCCGCGAATGGCGGCGTTGCCGGCACCGGTGGAGGACGGGGATGTCCCGCCCGTGTCCGAAGCCGAGTTAGGGGTTGCGGTTCTTAAGATGAAACTTAAGAACCGCGCCCCGGGTCCGGACGGCGTCCCTGGGCGGGTCATCGCCGCCGTGATGCCGGCGTTCGAGGAGGAGACGCTGTCTCTGATGACGGAGTCGTTGGCGTCGGGAAGGGTCCCGCGACGGTGGAAGGAGGGCCGGCTCGTGCTGCTCCGGAAGCACGGGCGGCCGATGGAGTCGCCATCGGCCTACCGGCCCATCGTCTTGCTGGACGAGACGTGCAAGCTCTTTGAGCGGGTGCTCGCTGCGCGTCTCGTCCGCCACCTGGAGGGGGCGGGGCCCAACCTCAGCGACGGACAATTCGGTTTCCGTCGCGGGAGGTCGACGTTGGACGCCATCTCCCGTCTCAGAGACAGCGTCGTCAGAGTGACGGGCCGGGGGGAGGTGTTGTTGGCCGTCTCGTTGGACATCTCCAACGCCTTCAACACCCTCCCCTGGCAGGCGATAACGGAGGCACTGGGGTACCACAACGTCCCGTGGTACCTCAGGCGAGTCCTTGCGGACTACTTCGTTGACCGGGCCGTGTGTTACCCGTCCCGGTCGGAAGTGGTCCGCAGGGACATGTCTCGCGGTGTTCCACAGGGGTCAGTCCTCGGGCCACTCCTGTGGAACATCGGGTACGACTGGGTCCTGCGCGGTACAACCCTTCGTGGAGTCGGCGTACTCTGTTACGCCGACGACACCCTGGTCACCGCGCAAGGACCCACATTTCGGGACGCGAAGGCCCTCGCTACAGCGGGAGTAGCGCAGGTCGTGCGCCGCATCAGGGCACTCGGGCTCACGGTCGCTTTGGAGAAGTCCGAGGCCATTTACTTCCATGGGCCTCGGATGCGACCTCCTCGGGACTCCCAAATCACCGTCGGTGGCGCCTCCATCGATGTCGGGGAGACCATGAAGTACCTGGGATTGGTCCTCGACAGTCGATGGAGTTTCCGCGAGCACTTCCGGCAGCTGGCGCCAAAGTTGGTGTCGTATGCCGGGAGGCTCGCGAAGTTGCTGCCTAACCGCGGTGGTCCCGGGAGCGCTTGTCGCCGCCTCTACGACGGTGTGGTGCGCTCCAAGGCTTTGTATGGAGCGCCCATATGGGCGAAAGCCGCCCTCTGCGCTAGCAACACCGCCTTGTTGCGTCGCCCGCAACGGGTGATAGCGCAGAGGGCTGCAAGAGCGTACCACACCGTCTCTTACGAGGCGGCGTGCCTATTGGCGGCGAGCCTGCCCTGGGACCTCGAGGCGGGAGTCCTCGAGGCGGTGTATGAGCGGAGTGCCCTGATGCGGAGCAATGGAGGGTGGCCCACTCCGGCGGAGATCGTTGGTTGGAGGCAGGAGGCTCGCGACGATCTCTTCCGCGGGTGGGCCATGAGGTTGGAGGACCCCTCTGCGAGTCGAAGACTCGTAGAGGCGGTCCGGCCGGTCCTGCGGCCATGGGTGGAGCGGGCGCACGGGACCCCGACCTATCACCTGACCCAACTCCTCACAGGTCACGGCTGTTTTGCCAGGTACCTGTGGGAGGTGGTAGGGATAGAGTCGGGCCCCGAGTGCCGGTACTGCGCGTCCAACGCGGAGGACACGGCAGAGCACACGCTGGCCGTGTGCTCCGCCTGGAGCGCGCAGCGGACCTCCCTCGTGGCCGTTGTTGGGGCCGACCTGTCGCTGCCGGCCATTATCCCGCAAATGGTCGGCAGCCAAGAGAGTTGGGCCGCCATCGCCGCGTTTGCGGGCGAGGTGATGGCGGCCAAAAGAGAGGAGTTGCGGGAGCGGGAGCGTGCTGGTCTCACGCTCCCGCCCCGCCGCCGTGCGATTAGGGGGCGCCGCCGCGCGGAGTATGCGCGCGCCCCCGACTAGAGCGGCCGTGGGCGGAGGGTCGGGGGACCCGTCGCCCACTTTCACGGCGAGCAGGAAGGCGCCCCCACGTGTTCCGGGGTGCCTTCCAGCAAAACATAGAGTGCCCGCGCGCTCGCTCACGGCCTCCTCTGAATGCAGAGGAGCCCCGTAGGGCGATGCGTCGCGGGCCAGTAGACGCTGCGGCGACACAGCGCAGGGGGGCCCGTCCGGCCCCCCCACTATGAGAGTCCCTCTGGGACACCCTCTCGCCGGGCCACAGTGACTTAACCTCTGGCCTATCCTGTGGCCCGGTAGAGTAGAGGAGGAACACCGCGGGGGTTTAGTGGGTAGTCCAGCCCTCGGGCTGGGAGTCCCACACAAAGGCGCCCTGTTGTCCCCCGACAGCAGGGCGGCGAAGTGCGTAAATGCATTCCCCCGCGTAACCAAAAAAAAAAAAACCTAACCTAACCTAACCTAACCTAACCTAACCTAACCTAACCTAAGGCCGCCATAGAGGCGGCCAAGACCGCCAGCTGGGTGGAATTCTGCACTAAGCAGCAGCATGAGAGTGTGTGGGACGGCATCTATAGGGTGCTAAGATGCGCCGCTCGTAGGAGGGAAGATACCCTCCTCAGCGGCGCAGATGGACGCGCCCTGGATGCCGTTGGCTCCACAGCTCTCATAGCTGATACATTCTTCCCAGCTGACGATCTTCAGTCCGAGTCGGACACCCATGCCCGTGTCAGACAGGCAGTCGCCCGCATGGAGGATGAAGCCAGGGCCAAGCCGCGGGAGTTTATTCCCTTCTCCCATCACGAGCTCTCGGGCGTCTTGAAGGGTATCCACCCTAAAAAGGCGCCCGGGGGGGACGGCCTCACGGCTGACATCTGCAGTGCGGCCATCAGGGCGAGAAATGATGTATTTGTCGCCCTGATGAACGCCTGCCTTTCTCTGGGATACTTCCCCAGGGACTGGAAGGCTGCGGTAGTCAAAATCCTGCCTAAGCCCAGCAGGGATGACTACTCGCAGCCGAAATCCTACAGACCAATCGGGCTTTTGTCTGTCCTGGGGAAGATCTTAGAGAAGATGATGGCCGGGAGGCTTCTCTGGCAGCTCGGGGCGGGCGGAGGACTGAGCCTGCGCCAATATGGCTTTATGCCGCAGCGCAGCACGGAGGACGCTTTGTATGACGCTGTACAGCTCATAAGAGATCACGTCGGGCAGAAACGCATTGTCGGAGTCGTCTCCCTCGATATCGAGGGGGCTTTCGACAATGCGTGGTGGCCCGGAATAAAACACCAGATCCTGGCCACCGGATGCGACCAGTCTGTCTACCAACTTCTGTGCAGCTACCTGAGCGAAAGACAGGTCACAGTCAGGTATGCGGGGGCACAAGTAGACAGACCCACTTCGAAAGGTTGCATCCAAGGCTCGACGTGCGGTCCCCTGCTGTGGAACCTGTTACTCGACCCTTTGCTCCGGCGCGGTGGGGACCTTCGAGCTCACCTGCAGGCGTTCGCGGACGATATTTTAATTATCGCCGCGGCGCAGACTGTGGGTGAGCTCGAGGACATCCTCAATGCCGCGCTGGACGCCGTGTCCGAGTGGGGAGAGGCGGCTAAGATGAGGTTCGCCGCTCGTAAGACCCAAGCTATGGTGGTCACCAGGAAGCGCGATGTAATCCCACCCAAGTTGAAGCTTGGAGGGGAGGACATCGCGTTCTCGGACGAGATCACCGTACTGGGTCTGACGATCGACAAAAACCTCAATTTTCTTAGTCACCTCAACAGGGTCTGCGGCAAAGCTATGGCTAGGTTCCAGATGGTGTCTAGAGCAGCCAGGGCGACTTGGGGCTTAAATGCCGATATCGTCCGGCTGCTCTACACTACCGTCATCGAGCCTACCATCCTCTATGCGGCAAACGTCTGGGCGCCTGTCGCGCAACGCGCGGGGGTCAGGACCTTACTCGACAGGGTGACCAGGGCCTTCGCGATCCGCATCGCGAAGGCCCACCGCACCACCTCCTACACAGCTGCCGTCCTCTTGGCGAGGATCCTCCCCCTCGACCTTAGGGCCGAGGAAGTTCTTCGGCTCTACGAGCTAAAGAGGGGGAGGCCCTTCGCCCCGCTCCCGGGCCGGGAGGTCGAGCGCCGCTGCAGCCCTTTCACGCTGGCACACCCCGCCCTGCGAACATCAGTTGAGTTCGAGGAGGTGGCCAGCGTGGAGGAGCTCGGCAAGGTGCCCGACGGATGGGCCCGGGCCTATACGGACGGCAGCAAGATAGGGGGCAAAGTGGGCGGAGCTGTCACTCTGTGGAGGGATGGCATTGAGGTCCGCACAAAGGGTTTCAGGCTGGAGGGATTCGCCTCCGTCTTCCAAGCGGAGATGGTGGCGATCTCGAAGGCTCTCGACCTCGTGGCCGGGGGTCCCGGTCCCATCAGGGCGGGCGTCCTGAGCGACTCCAGATCTGCTCTGGAGTTGCTCAGGAACCCCTCGCCCACACACCAGCTGGCCGTGAAAATTCACGGCCAGCTGGCTGACATCCAGGAAAACGGGGGCCTGATCCGGTTTTACTGGATCAAGGCCCACGTCGGGATCCCCGGCAACGAGCGCGCTGACGAGTTGGCCAAGAGGGCGGCGTTGTCTCGCAAGGACGTGGCAGCCTATGACCGTTATCCCGTCTCACACGCAAAATTGCATGTGAGACGGGAGACGGTGGCAAAGTGGCAGACCCGCTATAGCGAGTCTGCCACAGGCCGCGTCACCTCACTGTTCTTCCCGGACGTCGCATCGGCCCATAAAGTCCTTGGCAAAATCACTATGTGCAATGCCAAGGCGCAGCTCCTGACGGGGCACGGCGGCTTTCGAGCGTACCTCCACAGGTTCAAGCTCGCGGGGAGTCCGTCCTGCATTTGTGATGACGTGACTCCCGAAACGCTGGAGCACCTGCTGGAGGAGTGCCCCCGATTTGGAGCTGCTCGGGCCGATTGCGAGATACTCCTGGGAGCAGCGGTGAGGTGCGAGGCTTTCGCCGCCTTCATGGCCGACTCCAAGAGTCGAGAAGTGTTCCTGCCCTTCGCCCTGGCGGTGACGAAAGCGGCTTGCAAGGCCAATGGGGGTCGGAGTTAAACACTTTTTATTTTTACTTTTTACTCGTCATTTTGCATTTTATTTCTACTTTTAATTATTTTACTCCAATACATTTTACTATTTTTATCTAGGAACCTTTTAATATTTTTATACTTTCAGATAGGCCGGGCGTGAGGAGGGCGATCTGACCATGAAAAGGCTTTTATGTAAATTTTAACATTTTTAACTTTTCACATTTTTAATTCACACACGACCAATGTTAGTTTTAAACTTTTGATATATGTTTTGTTTTATGTTTTAACTCTTATTTCCAGCCCCGGCGCCTTGCTTGTTACTACTCTTAGGAGTAGACAGAGACAAGGCGTCGGGGCGTACATAGAAGTGTAAGCTTATTATACTTTTGACTTTTGTTTATTTTTATATTTTGACATTTTATACATTTTACTTTGGACATTTCAATTATTAGTTTTAACAGTTTTATTTTATTTTCAAGACATTTTATTGTAGTATTTTAAATTTTAATTTAGACATACAAATTTTATGTAATTTTAATTTTAAATTTTAGACCTACCAATTTTATTATATAACTTCTAGGATTTTTACACTGTAACAAAGGACGCCACATAATAAATAGTGGCGGACTGCTTTAAAAAAAAAAAAAAAAAAAAAAAAAAAAAAAAAAAAAAAAAAAAAAACCTAACCTAACCTTTTTTTTTTTTTTTTTTTTTTTTTTTTTTTTCGAGGGGAAATCCGTCATGGATACCAGCACCTTATGCAGGAGCTGGTTATGTCAGACTCTTACTGACTAAAACCCCCCGGTGCCACCTCGCGTTTCGGGCGGGGCCACGGGAACAAGAGACACAACCGTGACCCCGCCAACGCTACAACTGCGCGCAGCCGACCGTGCCAGCGGCACATGACACGATCTTACGCCTCGAGTTTCGGGTGCATTCCCCTTACCATCCCGGTCAGGGCGGAGGCTGTGGCATTTGCGCCAGCCTGCGACGCCCTACCCTTCTTCGTCGTATCGGAGCCGCGGCGGGATCTCTCTCGCGTTCGCGTTCCGCTTCCTCCTTCTGCCGAAGCACCGCAGAAGCGAAATCTTCGGCCGCCTTCCATGCGTTTTCGCCGCCAAGCATTGCTCTCACAAGTGCCGGTAGCGTCAGGTCTCTCCCAACCACAGCGACGAGAGTCGCGCGCTCCTCCGCCCATGCCGGACACACCTCCAACGTGTGACTGGACGTATCCTCGGCGCAGTCACAGTGGTGGCATTCGGTGGTCGGCTCTCGACCTGCCACCCTATGCAAGTACCTTCCGAAGCAACCGTGTCCGGAGAGAAGCTGCGTCAGATGGTACGTAAGTACGCCATGCTCGCGGCTATACCATTGGCTGAGCACAGGCCGGATTGCCTCAATTGTAGCACTCCCCGGACCCGGCTCTTCCAGCATCTCTCGCCACCGATCGAGAAGTCGGGCAAGCGTTCGTCGGCGCCACTGCGTCCATTCAGTTTCTTCGCCGGACGCCCGAGCCTCGGCAACTCGATGGTATACCAGTGCGAGAAACCGGGCATCCAACTCCCACGGAAGACTGCGAGCCAAAACGCAGGCCGCCGCAAACGAGACGGTGCGGTATCCGTGCGCCGCTCTCGTCGCTATCGCTCTTTGCGGACGCCGCAGGTAAGCCAGGTTTTGGGCAGACAGGCTGTCCACCCATGCCGGGGCACCATACAGCACCATTGAGCGCAAGACGAGCATGTACAGGCGACGACACGTCTCGCTCGGTCCATTCACGTTTCGCAGGAGGCGCCCCAAGGCACCAGCCGTCTTCATCACTCTGGGAACTAGTCGCCGGAAATGCTCTTGAAAATTGAGTCGGGAATCAAGGACAATGCCAAGATATCGCATCGCTTTCCCGACTTCAATCTCAACGCCCTCCACCGATATGGTAGCTCCGGCGGGTGGTCCCCGTCGTGCGCCGTGAAAACATACCACCTCTGTCTTGTGCAACGCAACCTGTAGGCCAAGACGACGAATACGGCAAACGACCTGAGCCGTCCCAGCCGCAGCAAGCATGGACGCCTCTGTGTAGTTACTGCCTCTGGCAGTAACAAGGGTGTCGTCGGCGTAGCAAGTCACGCCGACCCTGTGGGGCAGTGCGCCCCGCAGGACCCAGTCATACCCAATATTCCACAGAAGAGGGCCTAAGACCGAGCCCTGCGGGACACCACGCGTCACCTCCTTCGACATCCACTCACTCCGTGCCGGGAATTTAATAGCCCGGTTAGAGAGGTAGGCCTCAACCATGCGGCGCAAGTACGAGGGGAACTTGTGGTAGCGGAGCGCCTCTACTATGCACCCCCAGGGGAGGGAGTTAAATGCGTTGACTATGTCCAACGACACAGCCAAGACCACGTCACCCTGAGCAATTGCCCGCTCCGCCATTGTTGTCACCCTCAGAATAGCGTCCACCGTGGATCGGGCTCGCCGAAATCCGAACTGGACATCGGAGAGGTCCGGACCGACGTTGGCCATGTGCTGAACGAGGCGGTCGGCTATAATGCGCTCGAGGAATTTTCCGGCCTCGTCAAGCAGCACTATCGGGCGATAGGCCGACGGGGAGGCTGCGTCTCTGCCCTCCTTTTGCAGGAGCACGAGCCATCCTGCCTTCCACTGGGAAGGAAATATTCCTTGCGCCAGGCACGCAGTCAGCAGGCCACGGAACCGGTCACCCAAGACCTCCATGGCAATGCCGAGCACACGGCCGTGCACCCCGTCCAGACCAGGCGCCTTGTCCTTCCTCCGCATGCGAAACATGGCGAGGTCCATTTCGCTCTCGCTCACTTCCGGGGCTTGGTAAGGCTCTTCCGCAGAATGAGTCGAGGCAGCCATCGACGGCGGATGGTGGTGGCCGTCTGCGGCAGGAAAGAGCGCCGTGACAACCCTGTCCACAAGGTGTGGCTGCAGAGTCCTCGTCAGCGGGGGCGCCCAGGTTCGGAGTTTGTTCCGAACCATCCGATAAGGACGTCCCCACGGGTTCCGATTGAGCGTCGCAATTAGGTCCTCTTGGGCGTCAGCCTTAGCCTGGCATATTGCGCTTGAGAGGATACCCGCCTTTTCCCGGTACGCAACATAACGGGCGTCCTCCTCAGCCTGGTTTCGAGTGCGACGCCGGCGGCAGCGTGTGTATGCTCGCCTCGCAGCAATGCACTCGGTGCGCATTCGTGCAAGCTCTCGCGTCCACCAGTAGACGCAGCGCTTTGGAGTGAGCGTCTTCCGGCGGGGCATTGAAGCGTCACAAATACGGCGCATGGCTTGGCCCAGACTTGCCACCTCAGCATCGACGTCTGTCACTTCTCCAGCATTCGACACCCAGGACTCAACCAGGGCCGCTTCTCTCAGCAGATCCCTGTCGAGCATCTTCAGAGCCCACCGCACTGGGTCTCCAGGTAGCGGACGCCACATGTCAACTGGGGCATTTGGAAAGGCGGAGACGTCAAACTTGATATATCGGTGGTCCGAAAGTGTCTCAACGCCCTCCAACACCTCCCAGTTAGCAATTTGGTTCGCGAGAGCGTGACTTGCGAACGTGAGGTCCACAATGGAGCCACCATTGCGCCGCACGCAGGTAAGCACGCCTCCAGCGTTGAGCACGGAAAGACCACCAGCTGTGACCCATTCCGCCAAGAGGTCTCCCCTCGCATCCGTAACCGGAGACTCCCACACAGTGGATTTTGCGTTGAAGTCTCCCGCCAGGAGAACGCAGCTGTCGGCTCGGCGCGCAACAAACGCCTCGATGTCCCGCAGATACACCTCGAAGTCAGACAGTGGGCGGTTTGGCGAGAAGTACCCCCCAATCACGATGATTCCCTCCATCTGAGCCGCCACCCAGCCATGGCCTCTGGACACCAGCTCCAGTGGAGGGGACCCAGCCGCAGACCTCGAGATGATAACCACAGTGCCATCGAGATCGCCCATGCATCTGTCTGTAGGAACTCTGTAAGGCTCCGCAACAATCGCCACGTGGATATCACACTGCGCCAGGCTCTGGAAAAGAAGATCCTGAGCCCTAGCGCAGTGATTGATATTCGCCTGCAGGAATCTGATGGAGGCCATTAACTGACCTCCATGGTCAGGTCCACCAACGCTGACCGGCCCTCTGTACCTGAGGGATTGGACGGGACAGGCTGTGACGCGGCCCGTGGGCCGCCGCGAGCCGGTGCTTTACTCCTCTTTGTGGCCGGGCAGGCACTGGTGCCGCCCATATGGTTAGCAGCTCTGCCCGCCGCCGCACACACGGTACAGTGCGGCTCCGCGAGGCAGGTATCGGCCTTGTGGCCATGAGCACCGCAGCGATAACACTCTTCGCTGCGGTCCACCTCTGATGTACAGAGAGCACGTGCATGCCCCGGTTCCAAACACCTGAAGCAGCGGAGTGGACGTGGAGCCAGCAGCTCTACACGTGCCGACGTCCAGCCCACAAGCAGGCGACCAGCCACCTGCAGCTTCCTTACAGCTGGGACCGGGGCGCGCACCCAAGCTACTCCGGACCCACCCGCAGTGCTGCGCCGCACAGAACCACACGTGACCGACCCTCTTTCGCACTCCGCAACGCGAGCCACCGCCGAAACGACCTCTTCGCTGGTGACAGATTCGTCCAGGCCTGTCAGCCGGATCTCGGCGGTTTTGACCGGCCTTGAAACAGCTACAACCTCAGGCCCGATAGTCTCCCTAATCTTCTCCGCCAGCGAGTCAGCGCTGGGCCCACTAGATGCACCCGGCACCTCCAGCACTCGAGCCCCGGTCACCGATGTCCGAAGGCGCAGCTGAGTGATGCCAAGAGCTGCCAGATCGATACTGCTCTTTGCGGATGTGATAATGTCCGCATACGTGACACCTCTCTCCACAGCACCAGGATTCAGTGTTAAAACCACGGCGGACGACCGGATCCTGCGTGGCGGACGCACTGAACGCCCTGTCGACCGGTTCGGCAGACGCTGCTGCTGCTGTTGCCGACCAGATTGCTGCTGCTGTCGAACAGCCGGCCGCACCGTAGACCTGGCACGTGTGGTCTTCTCGGCGGTTCTTCGCGACCCTCCAGTAGCTTGACCACTCGCTGTCGGGGCAGAGGGGCCTATGTCTAGTCGCTCGGCGTCCGGCTCGCGGCGAGCTGCCAGGCTTTTCTTTTTCCCCCGACGCGAACGGTGACCGTCCGCCGCGGCTACCGGTACTGCAGTTCTGGCTGATCCAGCGACCGCAGCAGCAGCGTTACCTTTTCGGGCAGAGGCCGTTTGGTCTCTCACCAATTGCTGTGCCTTATTGCTGGCCCTCTCCGCAGCAGCAAGTGGAGGCCGGATGCGTGGTGCTGGCAGCAGACGCGTCTCCAGGCCCTCCAGCCGCGCATTGACCATGGTCCCAACTTGGATCATGATGGCACGGCTGATTTGCTCTACGTCCACCGCCGGAGCGACCGTGGAAGCCGCCGGTTGAGTGTCGGGAGCAGGAGCTGGATTGCGCCGTGCCTCTCCGAGAGACCTCCTCAGTTCCTCCATATCTCGGCGCAGCGCCGCCACCTCCTCTCTCAGGCGCGCGTTGTCAGCCTGGAGCAGTTTTGTCTCTTCCGAGACCGTGCGTTCTCTGAGCTGAGCAGTGGCCGCGGTGATGACACTCACTGCACGCTTGAGTCCGCCAACGAACTCCCCCTTCAAGTTTTTAGACTTACGCCCAACATCTTGAACGTAAGTCAGACTCCTCTGAATTTCCTCCATCAGGTCACTCGTTGTCGGCGGGGCCAGTGACATGGCTGAACCGGGTGACGTACGACCCGACACAACTGACGAAGCGCGGGAGGCGCTTTGAAAGCTGGCTGTTGATGCATCCAGCTCCCTCTCCGCTTGCAGCCTGAGCTGCTTTCGCTTAGCGCGGTTAAGTTCCGCTTTAGACATGGCAAATTCGCCGGTTGTCTGCGGCTTTCCTCGCCCGCGCTTCGTCTGTCGACCACGAGCAGAAGCTGATGGTAGGCTTAGGGTCTCCTCCTCGTCCGTCAAAGATGCCGTCCGCTTTTTGGCATCAGGTCGCCAAAAGCGACCTTCTACCGGGCTCGATGTCCTTGTTGAGTTTGCCTCGTCGTCGGGTTTGGGGTCGGGACAGGTCCCCGGATTAGTCCCGTGGCAGTTTTCGCCCCCCCCAGAATACGTGGGGCAGAGGGCCTCATCGAGGCCCTGAGGGATTCTCCCTTTCGGGTACCCTCCTGGGGTAGTTCTATTTAAACTAGCCATTTTCATTCGTATGCTGATCCACAGCTTTGTCTTTTGATTTAGAAGGGGTAAGCTCCCTCTTTTTCCGCTAGCGACTAGGTACTCCCTAGCCATTCATCCCCTCGGCACGGAAGGAACCTTGGGATTGGGGTAATTTTTTAAAGAGGTTTTCTTCCTCGCGACTCGCTTACGCTTATCCCCGTTCTCACAAACCGTGAGGTTACGGGCTGTCCGACGCCAGTCTAAACCGGTGCCCATCGGTCATGTTGCCACGACCGATTAGGGCGCGCCGCACGGATCACATCACTTACCTCTGAGATCAGAGGAACAGAGAGCGATCCAACTCTCTGGTTTTGGTCCGCGCCGGCCGAAGCCGGTACCCCCCATATCTGGGGGGCGTTCCCCTATCCGCCACCCGGGGACGCGTCCGATGGGAGACCAGAAACTCCACACGGAACCTAACCTAACCTAACCTAACCTAACCTAACCTAACCTAACCTAACCTAACCTAACCTAACCTCGACAGAACAGCATCGGACACATGGTCGGCACCAAAGTTGCGATGGATCAACGGAGTTCCGGGATGTGGAAAAACGACATGGGTGGTGAGCAACTTCGATGGGGAGAACGACGTAGTAGTCACCAGCACAACCGAAGCCGCCAACGACCTGAAAGAAAGGCTAGGTCGTCGCATAGGGAACGCATCGAAAATCAAGGTGCGCACTATGGCCTCAATTCTAGCAAATGGTTCAAAAGAGCCCGGAGGTTGTAACCGTTTATTGGTTGACGAAGCTCTAATGAACCATTTTGGGGCCATAGTGATGGCGACTCAGTTGCTAGGTGCCAGCGAAATTGTCCTCATCGGAGATGTAAACCAGCTGCCGTTTATTGACCGACAGAACCTCTTCCAGCTGAGGTACAGCCGCCCGAACCTGCTAGCGAACATCAGCGAGCAGTGGTCATGCACACACCGGAACCCGATGGATGTAGCGTACGCCCTAAGAGAGGTTTACCCTGGAATGTACTCGTCAGCACGTCGAGTACGTTCGCTCGAGCTTAAGAGGTTCGTTGGCGCGCAAATACCCCACAACCTGCCGAACACTCTATTCCTGGTACACACCCAGGAGGAGAAAAAATCCCTCATCAACCAGGGATTCGGGTCGGGCACGGGTTCGCGCGCCCTTACCATACACGAGGCACAGGGTTTAACCTACGAGTCGGTCATCGTCATACGGGCAAACGAAAGGGCACTGAAAATATATGACAGCGTCCCACACGCGGTGGTGGCCGTATCGCGACACACGACCAGTTGCATATACTACTCGGACGGCGGCAGATTCGTGAGAAGGGCAACGGCTGTCACAAGCAAAGCAATCGCGGAGCACAACCTAAGGATGGCAATGCGAAAACGCGATTCTGAGGTGGCAGTCCAAACCGTGGCTTTCACGAAAGAAAGGTAAAGCGCGGAATCCGAGGCTGACAAACAGTACCAATAACAGAAACTAGGCAATAAAACCATAAATAAGGGATAAAAACAGCAACTACGAAAAAAAAAAAAAAAAAAAAAAAAAAAAAAAAAAAAAAAAAAAAAAAAAAAAAAAAAACATATTGTAAATAACAAACAGCGTATTATTATAAGACTAAAATTACGGAGAAAAAAAAAAAAAAAAAAAAAAAAAAAAAAAAAAAAAAAACAACTACATTTAAGTATTTAGCTGTAAGAACTAGATAAGAAACGTGTGTGGTACACAACACCTGTACCAAATTATATTATAAGTAAGCTTTATATGTGGAGCATAAGGAGAATAAAAAAAAAGGGACAACAAAGAGAAAAACGTAAAACAAAGGCACGGACCCCGCGTCTGTGGAAAAATGGTGTATTATTAAAAAAAAAAAAAAAAAAAAAACCTAACCTCGACGTAGTCGGAGAAAGTATTTCTTTAAAATTTATAGTTTTATTGACGTCACAACCATACCGCGACGTAAAAGTCTAGCAGCGCCATCTGGTTTTAACGATTGATTTTATTATTATAAACTTCCCGCGCTATGTCTAGGGTGATCCATGCACCTAACTAGCTGTATGCACCTAACATCGAAAATCATTACCACATTACATTATGTACCATATGAATTTCTCATAAATATATTTCGCCTATTGCCCAGTTGTAAGCTTAGGTACTTACATACCGTAATAATTGGTTAAGGCCATTAATGGTCTTTATTTACTTATCGGCTTTATCCAACAATGAGTCGTTTCGTGTTACCTACATACGATTTTATAACTTTACATTGATGCTAGTATACACTCTCGATCCAAAGCGCCGTTTTCATATGGCTTATCACTTGACTTAATATTACATGAATTCTCTTAATTAAAATTAAGATTATTATTACAGTTTGGAGACGAAGCAGCTTTATGAGCAATGATGCTGTGGGACTACTACTTGAAGGTTCCTATCACCAACAACTAAATTGTCCTATCAGAAATATTGATATCTATTCAGATCTGCTCAGTTTACTGCTATGATCTGGCTCTGGGTAATTATTTGCTGCTGCTTACCTATTTTTGAGATACGGGCTTAGGCCCAAAGAAATGCTTGTTACAATGTATGATTATGATTTTATTAAATAAACCCGATGTTTACAATAAGCGGTGGTAGCCTAGTGGGTTGAACATGGACTCTGAAGCGGGAGACCCAGGTTGGATTTCCAGTGCGGGCATGTACCTATGACTTTTCTTTCTAAGTTATGTACATTTGTGAAGTTATAGTAGCAATACCACTCGCTAACGATGAAGGAAAACATCGCGAGGAAACCTGGGTGTCTGAGCTATTCACATACCTCAGCGCTTGAAATCGCCAATCCGCGGTGGGCACGCGTGGTGATTAAGCCCATACCATCTCTCTGAGAAAAGGCCTGTGCCCTGCAGTGGGACGTATATAGGCTGCTTATGATGTTTACAATAACCAAGTAGGTCCATACTTTTACTTCACTTACTAGCTATTGCAGCAATAATAGCTGGCTTTACATCTGCTAAATGGGTTCCAGGCTTGCATTTCTTGTTTTTAGTTAGTTTTAGTTTTAACAGTCTAGGTGCGCGCGGTCTAAACACTGCCTCCGTTTTTAACGAGTGTGAAAGATGCGGACCTAAAAAAAAAAACAAACAAGAATGATAAAACATAACTTTTAACTATTAGGTATTCTGAATGTATTTAATTAGTTTTATTTGTATTTACATCCATAGAAATTTGTGTCTGGTACCTACATTGAGTTAAAGTACTTTAACTCAATGATTTGGTATTTGTTTACTAGAATCATAAACTTATTGATAATAGATTTACTTCCTCCAAATAGTTTAGGAGCCATAGTTTTTCTATTGCAATGTGGACAGTAATAGGCGTAGGCATTGATTTTTTTGAAAAAATAAGACTGCACATATCTCTGGGGTTATATAATTACAAACAAAAAATATTGTGCTTTTCCCATACAAATACCTAGTCAAGAAGAGGGGCATCCTCAATTTTGAATTTTTTGACAGTTGCCTGCCACCCCCATAATAATTACATAACGGGCAAGGGCCCGTTGCCTAAAAAGCAAGAACTAGTATTCTGTGGACGTGTCATGTTGACACAGCGTTGCCACATACACCGCTTTTCCGCTTTTTATCCTCCTTCCGCTTTAGGCCTTCGCGGTTCCGCTTTTTTCAAATGTGCTCGAATCTCAGGATCGTAAGATAAAATTAAACTTCTGTCACAAAAAAGGCCCGCTGGGTAGGACATTTTGATTCTTATTCTAACAACAATAAGAACTTACCTTGCATACGTTTGTTGGATTCACAGATTATTAAGACTATGTTGGGTTCCGCCTATTTGTAGTTGCCAACTGAACCCGGGAGGGCACAGAGCAAAAGTGGTTAAAAACCTCTTCCTACCTTACATTAGAAGTAGAACAGAAAATTTTCTGTCGAGGAGGGAGGGAAACCAATAAAAAAATTAATGACTGTTTCTTTTTTTTATTATTATTCAATAACACTGGTCAGGCAATAAACATTGATTTTCTCTCCTTTAAATTTTTATGCATGTTTATTATAGACTCAATAATAACAATAATAATGATTATGATTATATTACTATAAGTTGTGTATCACATACCTATATATTTTTCGTAATCGAATTTTGAAAAAAGCTCCTTGTAGGGTTCCTTTGTGGACAAGGAATCCATATAGTTTTGCCATGTCCGTCCATCTGTCTGTCTGTCCTTCCCCGGCTTAGCAAAGAGACGGTAAGTACTAGAGAGTGGAAATGTGACTTAGATAAATTAGGGATGCAATTTTTTTTCCTCGCCTACACCATAGTGTGGGATATCGTTAGATTGGTCGTTGAAAAATATTGTGGGTTTAGAAAGACCATTTTTGAATTTAGGGTTCCTTTTGCGAAATATTAAGCTTTAAAATGCAAATTTTTGTCCCAGTAGGGCGCCAAGTAGGGCGTAGTCCCAAGTTAATTTGGTGATGTTCTGGTGAGGACTTTCGGAGATGGAAATTTAGAACATCAAATTTTAAAGCAACGAATTAAGTAGGGTAAATTATGGTTATAAGGGACTCATTTATTTTTCTCCCACTCCCCCACTAAAAATTTAAAAAGAAAAAATAAAAACCGACTTCGAAACTATTTCTAACCTTTTAGTGCTGTAGTGTTTCGAAGTCGGTTTTTATTTTTTATTTATTAAGCACTAGTACCGCATTTTCAATCTCCCCATCTGGCAACACTGTGTTGACGTTGGCTATAGTGACGTTTCACTGTTTCGTTTCACTGACCACAGAGTACTTTATCGCTGACAGACGTTTCAATTTTCATTGCTGCGATCGTCTTTGCAATTGCATGCGTTTTTTACAACAATTTCATTGCTTTCTACCGTGGGAGCGACGTGCTTGAGTGCGGAAGTAACCCGTGAGGTGGTGTACCCCGGCGCGTGCATGTGATGAGCAGCGCGTGAACGTGAGCGGCAGCGGGCAGCAGAGCGCGGCACGGCATGGCGTCGCGCGGCGCGATGGTGGCGGGCTCGAGCGGCGCGGACTTCGAGCACCGCGAGCAAGTGGCGCAGCAGTACCAGCTCAGGTGCGTCCCGCGCGCCGCTGCCGAGTATTTATAGCCTCTCCCGGGCTCCATCCCTTGCTGCCTCCCGCCGCTGCTACATCCTGCCCCCTCGTGCGCTCGTAGTGAGCCTCATGTAAACCTCCTTTTGGTCAACAAATCTAGATCGCCATCCAATCAAATAATCGGGTGGGTGAGATGGCTCCACTCGAGACTTCAAATAAAGACCTCATTGGGGACCTTCCAAATTTTCAAATTCTAATTACTGCAACAATGCAGCACCGGTCAGTGAGCGACATCCAAGACTATTTCATACAAATAACTGATACAAGAATTTGTTTTGTTAGGCTTGCTTACAAAAAGGGGAACCCCCTTTACAAAACTGCAAATTAAAACCCATCAGTAGACTAGGTATCTTAGAAGGCTTCATTTACAATTTGAATTTAGAAAGTGTTTTAACAGTGGGCAATGTGTGTGTGTTGCAGTGTGCTCTACAAGTCGAGGCTGCGGCATGCGCTGTTCTTCCACTGTGTGCTGCTACTGCTGCTGGTGCTGAAGCTGTCGGCCGACGTGCTTGACCGCCTCGATATCTTCATCCTCGAGCTTGAGGAGCTGCAGATACCCAAGGTACACAATTTCAAAACATTCAAAGATCTTTAGATAAAGTGAATATTATCCCCAAATATTTGATAAGCTAAGTCGTTAAATACAGTAGGAATATTCAATGAAAATGATATCATATTACAAACTATGAATGCCGAATGGGCAGTAAAAGTATTTTCCAATCTCTGAGAGAAAATTATGGTCTAGAGGTGTATCTAGTGAAGGTAAGAGTGGCCACTATGTGGCCCGCCCGTTGATTATTGGGGGTTTCACAATAAAATTCTCGCTACGGTAGATGTCTCGAACTTTCATTTGCAATTTTCTGCAAGATAAATTTTTTCTAGCATACAAGTAGGTAATATGCCCAAGTTTTTTTAACTTGTTAGTATTGGCTATACTAAGATTTTATTATTTTTATTATTAATTATTGTTGGTACACTAGCAGCTCAGAGCTGATGTGTGTATATCTTATCACTGCACTTGAGTGTTTTTGGTCCTTATATATTTTGGCTGACACTTTCAATAATTTTCCAACTTAATTATATTTTATCACCTTGGAAACTGTATGTCCTTACAATGTAGTGACATATTGTAGAGTCAGCCATCAGCGGCCTATAAATACCTCATTGCAAGGCATGGACCATCTCTCAGAGAGAAAGAGAGAAATAGTATGTTTGAGGTATGCCTTAGATATGCAGGTTTCCTTGCATTATTTTTCTTCACTTTTAGTGAGTGGCAATAATACTACTACTCATTGGGCATAATATTGTGAACTTTTTACATGGTTAGTCTTGATTAAACTTTAGTATTAACATTACATTGCTTGGTGCTTTTATTACAGTGATTAGAATATTTGAGTAATATGAACAATTATCAAGTTTACATGTTAAACAATTATTATTATAATTATTAAACAGTTAAATGTACTAAATCTGTCTGAGCATCACAAGTAATAACAAATACCAAGAAGAGTTTAGCACGCAATGCTGTGCAATCTTTTAACTTCTACAAGAAGAAGAAAAAATCACACAGAAAGTGTTCATTCATATGCAGCTCTGATAAGCGTTTCCCATCACTATTCTTTAAAATTTCATAGAAAAGAACAAAACAAGAAATGTCACGTTTGTACGTACATATCAATATAAAAGTAAAATAGATAAACAAACAATATTTTATGTTATCGCCACCGGTTTTAAGGCGATTGAAAAATTTTGAAAAGCTTTGTAGTGTCGTCGGCATCGTTTGAATGTATGGTCAGTGAGACGGCGGCGGTGGTCGTGTGGTGTGTCGCAGCCGGCGTGGTGGGAGTGGGCGTGGCTGTGCTCGGCGGGCGGCGTGCCGTGGGCGCTGGCGGCGCTGCGTCGCAACTCGGCGGCGCGGCTGCGGCGCGCGGCCTGGCTGCTGGCGGCCGGCGGCGGCGCGCCGCTGCTGGCCTGCGTGCACGCGCACGGCGGCGCGCTGTGGGCCGCGCCGGCGGCCGGAGCCGGAGCCGGCGGCGGCGGCGCCGTGGGCCGCGCGGCGCCGCTGTGGCTGGCGGCGGCGGCGGCCGCGGCGCAGGTGCTGGCGTTCGAGCTGCTGTTCGCGCGCCGGCTGCTGGCGGCCTGGCGCCAGCGCCGCGCGCTCAAGGACCAGCCGCAGTAGCTCGGCGCAAACGGCACCCTCGGCACCTTCGCGGCCACCACGTTCTGACATTTTTGATGTTTGTGATAGAATGAGTATACTTTTGACAAATGTGGGCTGCTGAGACGGCAATAGAAAACAAATTTATAGGCACTTTGGACGTGTTTCTATTTTCATATTATAATTTTTGATAGAGAAACATTTTAGTAGCCATTTTTGGTTTACCAAAAACAAAAAAAATAGGTTAAAAAAAATGTGTTGGATTTACTTTCTAGTACTGCCTCTGTCTATATCAGTTAAAAGTATATAATTTTACAATAAAAAACGAAACAATGCGCTAGTGGGAGAGATGCCAGAAGTAAAAGAAGCCTCGAACTGGGGGATAGTCTATTTTGCAATTCTCTGACAATTTTTGCATGGTTCCTGTTTGACTTTGGTAAGACTAGACTATTTTGAAAGCAGGAAAGTACCACATCCAGCCGTCTTTTGGTGGGCTTGTATAAGGCCGATTTGTAGCACTTGTTAAATGTCAAATAGGTGGCCATTTAAATTAAATTTGGGATGAAGAATTTAAGTTAAGCCATATTTGAGAAACTGGTGGAGCTGGGCCTAATGATTTGGTACCAATGTGCTGCAGTTACAGACGAAGCCATGAATCGCCTATAATTCATAATAGCCGATACATCGGATACATATAATAAAATCGCCCTCAAAAACGTACCCAAGGCACATGCCGTACTGCTCATGGCAGCATCTCAGGGCACGTCATATCATGTTACGTTACATCAGGTCATATCACATCTTACGATACGTTACTTTTTTTTCATGTTACATCACGTCTTTTGTCACGCTTGTTACGTCACGTCACGTCACATTATCTCACGTCTTTTCTATACTTAATGTCGTATCAGGTCAAGATGTCTTCACGAAGAAATCAAAATTTAAGTAAAAAAGAAAAACAATGCCCAATTCGTGTCACGACGTGACTATTGCAGAATTTGTCGACATCGGCTGGTTGCCATTTCAACAAAAAATAAAATAAATCAAGCCTTGTCACGTCCCGTCATTTCTGTCACGTCACGTAATGCCTTATCACGTCACATCACGTCTGTCATGTCAAGTTCACTTCATGTCACATCACGTATTATGTCACGAATTTCATACATTTTATATCAGGTCTTGCCTTGTCACGTCACGTCACGTCATGATTTGTCTATCATGTCGACAGCACGTTATCCTTTAGACGTGGGCACACTACACAGTAACGTTACGGGCGACTTCGTAATAAAAGCGTAAATAGTGACATCATAAATAAATGCCAGTTATTAATTTTTATGTTTTCATTACCTTCACTGAATTGCTATTTTATTATTAACTATGGCCGGTTTTTATTAATTAAAACTAAATTTATCGCTCGGACCGTTTAGAAACAAAATTACCATATGGGACCCAGCCAGCCATACGAGCCTACTGGTAATTTTGACGATCACATTAAGATGAGTCCTCTGAGTTGTTGACTGTGACGTGAAAATAGTGATAGTGACGCATGTCCAGGGGCCTATTTCATAAAACTACAATTCATAGTCTATTATGACAATTCAATGTACATTGCGTAACCGACTCTTCCTACTTATTAATCTGTAGGTTGTGCGACTTTACAACGTACACTGAAATTTCATAGTAGACCATTAATTGTAGTTCTATGAAACACGAAAGTACTTTGATTCAACGCGTACTGCGTGTTCTGTAACACTAGTATCAAGCAGGGACGTCCTCAGCTCTCTAGCACATTAAACTTAAGCAGAGATGGCATGTTTAATCTTCTGACCTTACTGCAGATAGCAGTTTCACAAAAAAGTCATGTAAATCAATGAAATGAATTCTCCAAAAAATGTCTGGGTTGAAGAACAATGAAGTAATTGTTATGACTATGACGTGTAACTTTTAGTTATTTAACGGATTTTTCCATAATGTAGTTTTAGTCGATCAAGTGAATACTTAATAGTGAAGTTGCCAAACTGATTGTTAACCCCTGTTGAATAAATTGTACTTGTTATCCGCTAAGCACTGCCCTCACGTGCCCCGGCCACACTCGCGGCGAGCGCTGGTTCGGTTCGCCCGAGAGTGTGGCGGGAGCATCATGTCTTATAAGTACTAACACGTGTGAGAGGCCTAAAAGGGTTGTACTTTGTAAATAAAACTTATATTTTGTTAAATTATTGTAACATTTTAATGGTGTTGATAGTGTGAATTTTGCGTTTGAGGTTTTCCCTTGGTTGTTTTTTATCAATAAACTATTTTTAAAAGAATTAATTTTTTTATTGTAGATTCACAAATTGTTAGTAACTTAGCAAGTAGGTAGGTAATTCTAGTACGGTTTGTAAAGAGCCTATTGGTTGGTGGTGTATAATGAGACGCGTGTGTACAGCTTGATCTATATTGGACTCCTTTAATATGGATTACACACACATGTAGCTAACCTAAGTGGGGCTAGAAGGTGTCACCACACTACAGGTCAATTAGATAATGGGACTGAATAACCATTTGCCTCTTCCTCACACTATATAGACGGGAATAGTTCCCTAGTTCCCAAGCGCCTTTAATTAATATTGTTATACAAAGAGTCTGAAGATTGTCTCGATCTTAAACATCCGAATCCGTAAACCGATCATTATCAAGACTTAGACGACGTTCCATAGTCAATATCACAATGCCAACTAGCTGCGGTCGGCGAAGGAGCAGACTCGGCTCGGTACGCCCGCTGCAGCGAGTCCGGCGCAAGCACAGTGCCGAGTCGGCGGGGCAGGCGCGGCGCCGGCGGCGGCAGCGGCGGTGCGCTGTCGCTGTCTCGCTCCCCCGGAGGCACGGGCTCGCACTCGGCGTCTCGCTCTGGCGCGGCGGTCTCGTCGCCGGCCGCGCGCTCGCGCTCCGGTCGCGCGGGGCTGCCGGTCGCCGCACGCCGCCACTTGGCGCGCCGGTTCTGGAACCATGTCTTCACCTACCGTTGCGACAACTGCTTTTACTACGAACATCGACACATAATTAAAGAGGAATTGAGATTGGAGACCAGCTTACCATAACGGGATTAGGTACATAGACAATCGGTGCGAATTATCGCTTGTGAAGTAAGTAATGATAACGTGACGCTAGCTATGTCATCATAATCATTCAGCAACAAGAAGTCCACTGCTGGACATATCCCTCCTCCATGGATTTCCAAAAAGACCGGTCGGAAGCGCCCTGATATCCAGCGCCTTCCTGCCACTTAGATGAGGTCATCTGTCCATCTTGTGGCTGGTCGTCCTACGCTGCGCTTGCCGATATGTGGTCTCCATTTTAGCTATGTAACTTCTGTTATTCTATCTCCATCCATGTTGAATATTTGTAGAGTGCTAGAGACGATACAATCTTAGTTTTTCACCTAGAAGCTTTCATTGCTAACCGGGAGGTCACATTTATAATTTAGTCCAAACATGCGTTCAATTTCAGATGTGCTCTAAAGTTTAAGTAAGTTATGATTTTTCCTGAAGGCTAAAAGGTGTCATTTATAAAAACGCGATTCCCTTAAATAAGATCTTTTAAGATCGTATTTAGAAGGAAGGGTCCAAAAAGCAGATGTAAATCGTATTAAATCCTCGGGTTCACTTGTAAAAATAGGAGTCCCGCAGAGATCTATCTTAGGGCCGCTCCTTTTCCTAGTCTATATAAATGATTTACCGTTTATGGTACAAAAAATGTCTGAGATAGTGTTATTTGCTGATGACACGTCACTTATTTTTAAAATAACGAGACAAGAAAATAATCTTGACGATGCAAATAATGCTCTCTCGCAAGTACTAGATTGGTTCACAGCAAATAATCTGCTGCTAAATTCTAAAAAGACAAAATGTATAAAGATTTCCTTACATAACGTACGAGTAGTTGAGAACAACATAGTAATTGGACATAAAAAACTAGAATTTGTAGATGATACTGTATTTCTGGGCATCACAATCGATGCAAAACTACAATGGGGTCCACATATTGTAAAATTTGCACACAGACTTAGCTCTGCAGCATATGCAGTGAAAAGAATTAGGGAACTCACTGACGTTGCAACTGCTAGGCTTGTTTATTTTAGTTACTTCCATAGTATTATGTCCTACGGCATACTACTGTGGGGTCGGGCAGCAGACATTGAGACGATCTTCATCTTACAGAAGAGAGCCATCCGATTTATTTACAAGTTAGGTAGTAGGGATTCGCTAAGAGATTTCTTCAAAGAAACCAACATCTTAACAGTTGCATGTCAATACATTTATGAAAATGTTATGTACGTTAGAAAAAATATCAAAGACTTCGAAAATGTTGGTGGCCACCATAATGTTAATACTAGAAATAAACATAAATTGTCATTTCCACGATTTAGACTTGCAAAAGTTAACACATCCTTTATGGGGCACTGTATAAGGTTCTACAACAAAATTCCTCAAGATATATTAGAGCTACCTCCAACGCGATTTAAAAAATGTGTTAAGCACATTCTGTGCAAAAAGGCTTACTATAACATCAAGGATTATTTAGAAGGCAAAGATGTTTGGCATTAAACAGTAAATTAATATTATTTAAAGGACGACTGTGACTAGTGTTCAACACATTCATGACTAATATTTTAAGTTGAAAACTCTGTTAATTAAGTTATAACGTGTATAGAAAAGAATAAATGCGGAGTTTCTTTGTTAGCTTCTTCTCCACATAATCCAATAATTGTGAAACTAACAACTTTGACGTTCATAAAGTAAACATTCTGTTTTTACAATGAATAAAAATATTTGAATTGAATTGAATTGAAAATAAAACACTCCGTAAACGCAGTATAAATAGCCTATGGTAAGGTCTCTACCACAGATTATGTATATGTCGTAGCCATATCGTAGATTGTGCCATATCATGATGTGGTTAGCCATATCACGAAATGTGTCCTTTTCATGAAAAGGCCAAGTCAAACTGACCGTATCATGAAATGGCTTAGCCAGATCAATGAGCGACCGACGTTTGACGATTTTAATAGCGAAATGCATGACTATTTCATGATGCGGCCATATCGTAAAATACTTCCATTATCCACCGTTAGAGGTGCTGATGTTAGTTTTTTGTGTATTCCAACCATGGAGGCGACAGAAAATATGGGTTGGTATTTGAAACGATGTCCCCGAATTTGGAAAAACAAAAAGTATGCCCGTGTTCAGGAATCTTTACTGAAACGGAATTTATAAATTTTAATCTGCGAAAATGTGTAATAAAATAATTTTTATTTCTTTAGCAGAACAAAACTCGAAAAAATTAAAAAATGCAACGTTTTTACTCAACGCGACACAAAGCAGGTATCTACTTACTCCATTTTTGGCTTTTTTTAGAAGCTACATAGCTGAAGTTTTACTAAGAATTAAATTAAAATTTTGGGTTGGTTGTTAGGTCAGTACACATAAGCAAAAATAGGTTCGAAGTTCCAGGATGGAGCGGAGCGCAGCGACGCTCCATCCTGAAACTTCGGGTGTTAGTTCTTTTTTTTATATAAAAGCGAAAAAAAAAATATTTCACTAAAAAACTTAGTTTTGAGTCAAACTTAGATAAGGTTGGTGCATGGAAAAGTCATAGGTACCCTACATTATGATATGGCAAAACGTTGATTGCCATATCGTCAAACGTTGATGCTTAAACGATACGGCCAGTTTGACTTGGCCTTTTCATGAAAAGGACACATTTCGTGATATGGCTAACCACATCATGATATGGCACAATCTACGATATGGCTACGACATATACAACGCGTTTATAGGTAGTGTGTTTTAAGGAATCGTGTTTTTATAAATAACACCGTAATTCGTTATTTCTATCAGTGTAGAGAGGCTGGCTTCGGTTGAGTGCCCGGCCGAGTGATGTCCGTGTCGAGGAAATAAAGCTTCCATTTTAACACAAATACCGGCAGAAAATAGTTCGACCAGAGTTTCAACACCGAAATGAGCGCTCGGTTAGGTTTTATAAAAACCTAATCGGGGGGGCTGAGCTGTAGGCTACCTTCGGGGTCACAGGTGGCGGATAGTGAATGGCCACCAGATATGGTGGTTAGCTGTGAATATAGTGAATAAACAGTCCCCGACCACACAGTGGCAAGGTTACGAGAACGTAGTGGGAAGTCTGGTGGAAGCTACACAAGTTCAATGAGTACCATGCGACATGGCGAGTAAGTGCCGCCAGTAAATAAGCACATCTATCCCTGTAGTGGGCAGCTGCGCTGGCAGTAGACCTGAGAGTGGAGGTCACGGAGACTGGAACAGTCGAGGGTCACCATTGTTGCCACGGCAACAAACAGCGATGCGGAAGGCAAAGGGAAAACCACCGCATAACATATTCCCAGGATAATCATTATGGCTGAGCACAAAAATACCATGGCCCTCAGTCCCCGGCAGACCTTAGATGGTCAGAGGGTGCTAAGAATCCCCGGGTCAGCCACCAAGATTGCGACATGGAATGCGCAAAGCATGTTTAAGGAGGAGAAGTTTAAGAATGTGGAGAGGGAGTTAATGAGACTCGAAGTTGACATACTGGGGATAAGTGAAGCCAGATGGAAGGGAACCGGTATAGAAACTAGAGAAGAAACCGTTACCTACTACAGTGATAATGATGAGAAACATCACAGAAATGGAGTTGCAGTCATGATAAAAAAACATTTAAAAGCCACAGTTACTAATTTTCTACCAATATCAGATCGCGTTATGTTGATACAACTGAGAGCCAAACCTATAAACATTAATATCGTACAAATATACGCTCCTATGGGAGATAAAAGTGACAATATTCTAGAAGAGTTTTACAGAGACCTGAAAACCGTGCTCACCAAACTAAAAAAGTCAGAATGCACTATAGTCATGGGTGATTTTAACGCCAAAATTGGTGAGAGTCCCATTCAGGATACTGTCGGACGATATGGTTTGGGCGTGCGCAACGACCAAGAAGACCGTCTTATCCAGTTCTGTCAGGAAGAATCTTTAGTAGTAATGAACACCTACTTTTAACTACCTCCACGTCGTCTATACACTTGGAAATCCCCGGCTGATTCTCCGACAAATATTTTAAGAAATCAGATAGACTTCATACTGGTAAGCAAGAGGTACCGTAACAGTTTCAAATCTGTCAAAACCTATCCGGGTGCTGATATTGGTTCAGATCACAACCCTCTCGTAGGAGTTTTTGCCACCAAACTCAAAAAACTGACACGATCAAAAGCGTGTTCAAGAATTGATGTTTCGAGACTCAGGGAAAAGGACACAAAGAGGAAACTTCACTGTGCCCTCCACAACCAATTCCATGAGTTGCAGGAACAAGTCAAACTTCAGATACCTACAACTAACACAGAACAGGTATGGACACATATCAAAGATGTTATTATAAACACAGCAAAAAAGACTCTCACAGCTGTTAACGCTGTCAAGTCAAAAGAATGGATAACGTAGGAAATTCTAGATTTAATGACGCAGAGACGATGTGTAAAACATACAGACCAAAAACAATATAAAGAGATTCACAAAGAGATAGGACGAAAATGTATAGAGGCCAAGGACATATGGATCAACGACAAATGCACAGAGATAGAAGAGCTACTCACAGGGCAGAAAAAGCGACCACCGGCCTCCACTCTTCTAGACAAAGATGGTAATTAAGCCATGACTATTGAAGATCGTCTAAGGATATGGAAAGAATATATTGAAGAACTTTTTTACGACCAAAGGGGAAACAAACCACATACAGAAGTAGAATTGACTGGACCACCTATTACAAAAGATGAGGTTTCACACGCAATCAAATCTGGAAAAACCGGAAAGGCCGTAGGTCCAGATGAGGTCCCCGTAGAAATACTCAAATTGCTAGAATATGAGCATCTAGACATAATTGTGCACCTCTTCAATGCTATTTACAACTCCGGAATAATTCCTTCAGAATGGCTTCATTCCACCTTTATTACTCTGCCAAAAATCAGCACCGCGAAACGTTGCAATGAATACCGCACAATATCATTAATGAGCCATGTCCTGAAAATCTTCTTAAAGGTTATTCATAAAAGAATATACCGGAAGTGTGAAGAAAACATTTCAGAGACACAGTTTGGGTTTAGAAATGGTTATGGAACTCGGGATGCACTATTTGGTTATAAGGTGCTGATGCAACGCTGCTGGGATATGGACAGATGTGTATACGTTTGTTTCATTGATTATGAGAAGGCATTTGACCGTGTAAAACACAATAAATTAGTACAGATCCTAGAAAGAATTGGCCTTGACTCCAAAGACGTGTCTATAATAAAAAATCTGTACTGGCAGCAGACAGCCAATGTACGCGTGGAACATGAACTCACTGCTGACGTAGAAATATTGCGAGAAGTGCGACAAGGGTGTATATTATCGCTGTTGCTATTCAACGTCTACGCTGAAGAGATTTTCTCAGAAGCCCTGGAAGATCCAACCGAAGGGATCGTTGTAAATGGGAGGCCCCTTACCAACATCCGATATGCAGATGATACCATCTTGTTAGCAAGCTCGATGCACGATCTGCAACAGCTGCTCAATCGAGTTGAATCGATCAGTGCTCTCAACGGTCTAAACATTAATATAAAGAAGACCAAGTACATGATCGTAGGCCGCACTCCACAGACTTCTGCTGTACTCAGCGTTAAGAACCAACCGCTAGAGAGGGTCCGTTCTTACAAATATCTTGGATGTATGGTAAACGACCAAGAAGACCACAGTACAGAAGTTAAATGCCGCATAGAACAAGCCAGGAGCGCTTTCATCAAAATGACTCACCTTCTTTGTAACCGGAGTGTCAAACTCTACCAGATGCCGTTTGGTGCGGTGTTACATATTTTCAGTCCTCCTATATGGAGTAGAAGCTTGGACTCTAACCCAGACTCTAAGTAAACGGTTAGAAGCGTTCGAAATGTGGGTATATAGAAGAATGCTGAAAATATCATGGACAGATAGAGTAACTAATGACACGGTTTTGCAAAGAATGAACAAGGAATTAGAGCTCTTAAAGACCATAAAACAGAGAAAACTACAATACTTTAGTCATATCATGCACAAGTACTATACTCTGTTGCAACTCATTCTGCAAGGCAAAATCCAGGGACGACGGAGACCTGGCCGCAGAAAAACATCGTGGCTCCAAAATCTTGCAGAGTGGTATAACACTACAAAGATAGAACTCTTCCGAGCCGCAACATCACGGGCCAAAATAGCCACAATGATAGCCGACCTCCGATAGGAGATGGCACCAAAAGAAGAAGAAGATGTACCTACGTAAACAGTTGGTACAGTGGAGGGGAGAGGAGAGGTCGGTCGGTAGGTAGGCACCTGTCGGTCGGAGAGGCGCAGGTCCCGCGCGAGACGGCGGCGCTGGTCGGGGCTGAGGTAGCGCGCGCTGCAGAAGCGGCGCTCCAGCGCGCTCGCCTGCGCCGCCGAGAAGCGCACCTGCCCCCCCGCGCGCCGCGCCGCCCCCGCGCCGCCCGCGCCCCGCCACCACGCTCCTGCCGAGTGTAAGCAAGCGGGGTATTATCAAGAGGTCTGCGGTGGCCCTTCACCGAAAGCTGAGGGAGGCCTTTGCGCGGTAGTGGTAAGTATTCGAAATCTAAGCTGTAAGTGGGACACGAGCAGTGGGAGTCTAAGTAAATTTTCAAAGTTAATCAAGAAATTGATTTAGGGCTTCTTGAACGAATGAGATGGAATGAATGACCTAGGACAACCCAACAACAATAGACGTTAGGTATGTTGTTTTCTGTATTTTAACGATTATTAGTAACGGTTTTTTTTCGTATAAGGTAAAGCTAAGTGAATTTAAATAGGTATAGGTGCTTTTGTAAAAAAAATAATACGTTAAGAAGAACGGAGAGAATGCAATATTTGACGACCTCGTGGCGCAGCGGTAGTGCATCTGCATACCATGCGAGAGTTCCCGGGTTCGAATCCCGGCTGGGGACAAAAAAAACCCCAGGTCTTGGATGTTTACATGTTTGTGATGTCGTTGTTTCTGGTTCCCACGACATAGGGTATCCTAGTGTGGGGCCAGAAGCAATGTATGTGCCTGTATGTAAAAAAAAAACGCTGTTCCGCCGAACATCTTTCGGCAATGTATCCGACAGAGGGGTAGAAGTAGGTTCATGCCTATCAGCCTTGCACATCGCGAGGTATCCATATTCATGACAGTTCAGTTAGTGTAGGTTATGGTACCGGAGTCGAACCTGCATCCGAACTGCGTTACATCCGCTTTACCAATTACGAGAATCAGTGCTGGCTAGCAGAGCAGGCGGGGCGGGCCGGGCCGCACCTTGTCGCCTAACACAAGATAAGCGGACACTTAAATAGCTATAGCACAAATAATCCGCATTATCACCTAATCGCTCCCAAATTATAACGCAAGCCATTCGACAGATTGCCGTATACAAGCAGCAGATTATCGCGCTATCTCTTGAAGAATTATAAACATATCACTCATATGCCCTAATTGGCTATTATTGATTGCTCGAAAACAATTTATTTTATTATCGACACAAATCTAAACCAAATTATTGCTAGATTAAGAGTCTTATCTGTTGTATTGTGTATAGGAACAGCGAGTAATATGCGCTCAGCGTCTCTTCAGGTAGGCTCGATGACAATTTCTGCTGCTGGAGGAAGCGGCTTATAGGTATGAACCAGAAGTACCTACGGAGAGAGTGTGTAGTTGTGTACCTACTGACCTGAATCGAGCGAATAGGCGTGGCGAAGAGCCGGCGGTGGGAGCAGCGGGAGTTGGGCGCAGCAAGGGGGTGCGGGGAGCGGGGCCACGTGCGGTCCGTGCGTCGCGTGCGCCGCGTGTGCGGCGGCGGAGGGCGCGAGTGGTGCGGGCGGGGGGTAGCGCAGCGGCAGCGGACACACCGGGTATGTGTGCCGGCGCATCGGAGTGCAGCTGGCACCGGCGGGGGCGGGGGCGGAGGTGGGGGGCTCCCCCAGAATATCCGCGATGAGGAACGACTTGGGCCGCCGACGCGCGCACATGTCGCCGACTCAGCACTCACTGGCTGCCGAATATCGCCATTATCGCTTACACAATTATTATCGCGGTAATTGATAGCTACTCGTTTAATAGACACATCTAATCTCCGCGATTATGGGTGTCATCTAAAGCGAGCACTTTGCGCGCATTAATTTGGTCGATGGGCTCGCGTTTTCGATGGCGATATACTTGCAGGCAATGCACAACGCCGTCGACCTACTGGACTGTTTATTACGTAGCCGTTATCAGCTAGTTTAGCACCATCGATAGGTGCAGTGACATCCGCATCAGCACCATGTCAATTAAGGGCAGCTGATTCTATCGGCCACATGTCTATTAGTAGAGTGCATAATAGCTCATAATTCTTTATAAGCTCTACCTGTTGACTGCATAAAGTGCTCTTAATCTGTAGAATTATAAAAATGGCCCGATCGGATCACCATAACAACGGTTTTTAATTGTTCTTTTCAAGGTCCTAATCTAACAAGTTAAAGGGAAGTTCGCCTTGGCCCACAGGCAACGAACAAGTAGGAAACTCAAGCTTGTCCGTTGCCTGTACCGAGTGTTAATTTATAAAAATAGGATCTCATTGGCTTAAGAAACATTAAGGTTCTTCTCTTCTCGCTCGGTCCTTTAATGGTTATGCCGATCACATATCGGCCTGACCACGAAACATAATTACACAATCACACTTTTTTATGGCTTAAATAATAATATGGGTGATAAATTTCTACAAAATTATCTTTCTACCAAAAATGTGAATAGCGAGAAGAATGATAATAAATTTTATCTACTCATAATACAAACATTATAAAAAACTGAAAACAAAACTCTTACGCATAGGCCAAAAATAAAAAGTTTTATTACGATACAGGTCTTGTATGGACACCTGTATCATAATACCTATAACTTTTTAATCATAACGATACACCTATACAACCTCCAGCTGGACCAAGAAGGTTGAACCTCTACTTTAAAAAAAAAGGTTTCAATGAACGAGTCCGCGGCAACGCAACACGCATGCGCAATCGATGTTTGCGCCTTGGCGCCAACATTTTACATTTAAAAAAAACTTTTCAATATTTAAACAAAGTTTGGTTCTGTTTGTAAAATAAATTAGTTTTTGTCTAAAAACATGTCTGAAAGCGAGGATAGTGGTAATTGTACACCACCAGACATTCTGGAAGCTGCGTCAAACATGACTATGAACCTGTTACCGGCGAAATCTAGGAGCAACTATAATAAATGTTACCACGAGTTTATTACAAGTAAAAATAAATTTGTTGATATTCAGCGTTTTATTTGCAATATTATTTTATGTATTATAGTATGAGAGTAGATAAAGTAGTTTATGACACTGAACATAACTTGGTCTTATAACACTCGTGTGATACTATAAAAAAACACACTCGTGTTATAAGAACCCTTATTATGCAACAGTATCATAAACAAATAATGATGATATAATAATAATAATATTACCGTATAATAGAGGTGATTGCTAGGAGACGGAGGGCGCTGGCGCGAAAGGGAAGAGGCCTCTGCCCCGCAGTGAGTTCTATTCATGGGCTGTATTGTATAGCTATGTAGTGTAATCGGAATATTTTTATTTTCTCTTGACAACATCTTTCGTCGATAGTTTTTCTCCGCTATGTAGAAGGATCGGACCTCTAGGCTGTATCGATGCAGCCAAAGCTGTCAGCCAGCGTTTTGTGTGTGGCCGGCACGATCTTACTTTTGCGCAGGCGGCGAAGCAGCCGCTATAATCCTACAAGCTTAAACCATCTCAAAGACAGTTGATCTAGCGGTATTTTAATAAAGCATCAGTGGATGACAACCCCTAGCAATAATGTACGAAAAAGTAAATAATAAGAAGTACATTTTTTATCTCGTAGAGTGATTTGTTCTTGAAAGCAAAAAATACTGTAAAATTTTCATGGTGCAACCTATAAATGGACATTAGACGCGCTTCATAATTAGTACTACTGTACATTAAACTGATAAATTCCTTTGCGGAATAAAGTGGATGCAGGTGCCGCAGCAAGCTTGGAGAGAGCGCGTAGCCTGCTACGGGCTACGGCTCGTAGCGTAGCGGCTACGGCGTAGCAGCCTGCGTAGCGCGGCGGGGCCGATACGACACACCGGAAGTAAGTGTCAATACAAGGACGATTTAATTTTATTGATTTGTAGTAACCGTGTTATTACTTTAAAGGGTAAGTATTAAACTAACGGGGGTGAATTTTCAATCATCAGGCATGAAAATGTATTTTTTTTGTATGAGACGTCATTAATCTGTGTTATCTGACTTTTTAATTCATACCAATTTTTGTTACTTACTTGACCTTATTGAAATGAAATGAAAAAAACTTTACTGCAAAACAGGGTTAGAATGATGGTTCCTATGAAAAAACAAAGTTATTTCTAATACTTCTGAATCATTTAAAGTGTGGTAAGACTTACAAAATTAGCCCAGTGAACATAAAGAGTTACTACTTATATCATGATTGATACCTATTAATTAAGAAATAAGCATAGATATAAATTTGAAATAAAATCAATCGTCGTCTGACGAATGTCAATTGTAAATGTCTATTTAACCGAAGCTCATACGCGGTCTTCACTACCAGCAGTCCCTGTACGCGCGCGCGCGTGCTTGTGTGTGTGTTTCGGTGACGCGCGTGTGTGCGCGCTAATAGAGCGATGACGTGATTTCCCGCACTGAGTTATTGCCACTGTAGCGGCGTTCGGCCGCGCGTGCGACGTAACCTTGTGCTGGCGGCTTTGAAAATGAAAAGAAATAGTTATTTGTTATACAAGAGTGCAAAGTTGCTTTTTAACCACGTGGTCAATTTTGATGACAGAGCAAGCGAAGGATTCAAAAATTAGAATCCTGAGCGTTAGCGAGGGAATCAAAAGAGCACGAGGTGAAAAATCTTTGCACTCGAGTGCAACATGTTACTTTTCATTCCACCTCAGCGAGGAAATGACTAAGTGCCAAAAAACACAAAGGAGGTTCCGAGTCTGAGTTTATAACAAATTAAAAAAAGTAGTAAAGATAATCAATTCGGCACCAAGGAGGTAGAAGTAAATAGGTTTAATGCTGTTTTGAATTTTCAAACTTAGTGCACTCGATGTTCTAAATTCAATTTACTTTATCCTCTAGCGGATAAAAACGGCTTTTGCACTCAATCGCAAAATAGTTAGATATTTGTTATGCAAGGCTGCAAAGTTAATTTTTGGCGCGAGTATCTTGTATTGAAACCTGAGCAAGCGAAGGATTCTAGGATTGAGCCACGAGCGAAGCGAGTGGTTCAAATATAGAATCCTGAGCGTAGCGAGGGTTTCAAAGGTACGAGACGCTAAATAACTTTGCTGCCGAGCGCAACACACAACTTTTCACCTCACTAAAGCGAGGAAAATGTTAGGTGCAAGAAAAACAGTTTTAATAAATATTAAATTACTGTTTATTTATTTCAAAAATTAAAAGTAAAATTACTACAATTGGTAATATTGAAAGTAAATTTTTTTTTTTAAATCAAATTTTCTTGCCGGCCAGTGCGATTCTTTAAATGAGGCTGGCGCATGACATGAAATAAGTATTTGCATTTCAATCATCAATGGACTGGCTGCAGAGAATATAAACTATTACGAAACCAATGAGGTTCTATATATATGTAATTTATTGTACGAAACCTTTATTGAATAAAAATATTCGAATTTTAAAAACACTTTCCACGCTAGCGGATAAAGTGCGATTTTCCACGCAGATTTCGAATGATAAACAGAGCTTTTACGAGCTAGTGAGGTGAAAATACTCTTTCCGAGATGGGGGGATGAAAAAACTTTTTAATGTTAAAATTTTATCACGTAGACTGGCTGAGATTTTTAAAAGGATCGAGAATGGTTTTTCTTACATTAAATTTAGTACCTACCTGGATGGCCGAGCTTTGCTCGGCATATATTTTTTTGGTTAATTGTGTTTTTTGGAAATTATATTTAGAAACGATGAAAAAAAAGGAAAAAAATAGTCGAACTGGAGACATCTGGACTCGAACCGGCGTTTTCTGGTTTCGAGACAGCCCGATTTCTCACCTGAGCTATTACAACCTTGTAGATACCTAGTGGCGAAATTTACCTTCCTATTCTAATGATATTGTAGCAGTTTTTCACTGCCTGAAAACACGGATAAAACGACGTTTTCTAAAAATGAAACCTAGCTGGATGGATCGTGCTAACAATGTGAGTATGTGGTTTGCCTAAAAACTATACACTAGACACAAATGAGGTTGGTACTTTTGCACGGGATCGATGTCTACTGTAGTCGCAATAATGAAAAAAAAATGTGAGCGCTGATTGATCAGTTGGCGCCGCTGCAACAAAGTCACTTCGGCGGGTCGGGCCGCGGGGCGGAGAGCAACAACTCATAAACGGCGATTTGGCTCTCCCGCCCCGCGCCGCCCGCCGCCCCGCGCCAGCGACGGACAGAAGCATCACTCTCGGCACACTGACTTTACCGCCAGTCATCAAACAGTTAATAGTATATTATTATGCTCATGCATAATAATATATTAAACGTGTCTAACCGCGATTATTTATTAGGTAATTACTTTTTACCTAATAAATAATCGCCGTTAGACCCGTTTAATATAAGACTAAACAGTTAATAGTTTGTTTTGTGATACTTTTTAATTTTGTTAAAATTAGTCATCTTGGTACGTCAATTGACGTTGACATCGTTTTAATTAAACACGTTTCGGAAATCATCTTATCTACTTAGAGGATATTAAAAAAACTAACTGACCAGAAAGCTAGACAAATACTAGACAAAATAAAGTACCAAAATAAACACCAAAATAAACTACCAAAATGTTGTCCATAGCCGGGAAATACTTTTTGGTATTTTATGAAAAATGTGCTAACATTTTTTTATATGTAAACGCAAATGGACTTACGACACATTTCACATTAATTTTCCGAAAAAAAGCTTCCTTAGGAAGAAATGTTTGGTAATCGATATGATACTTCTGCAAAAATATGCAAAAAGTTTGACTTTGAACGAATATTATCTCTAAAGCCGTTGATTACCCGGGAATGGTTTCTTTGGAAAAAAATGTTCGTAATGAGTATCTGGGTTCCGGGAAGGGCTTTGGTAAATTAATACCCAATAGAAAGTGAAAGTGAAAAGTGAAAGTGAAAGTGAAAATATTTTATTTACCACACAAAAATAATAAAAAAAAATACAAAAAAAATCTTTATTCTTTATCTTCATTATTTTTCGGTACATAGTAATTGGAGTCACCTTTTAAGCATACAATGCCTGTACTAGGTGTCTCCGCTCTTCCATAGCATTAATCTAGTTTAGTTTGAGATGATATTACAAAAGAAAAAATAAACAGAAAATTAACTTAGCCAACTATGTGTGTGTGTGTGTGTGTGTGTGTGTGTGTGTGTGTGTGTGTGTGTGTGTTTTTATGTGCGTGTTTATATACATATGTATGTGTAAATATTATTTTACTTGCTCTATTAGTTTTTCTGTCTCGTTATAATTTAAGCTATTTAACCATTGTATAATATTTTTTTTACATTCATAATAAGTTTTGTCGTAAATTTTAATATTCTTATTTATCTTATTGTATATAAAAGATGACTGCGCGCTGTACTGCATCCTAGCAAATTTAGTTCGTGTTGCCGGTGTTTTTGCTACCATATCCTTTCTTCTTTTATTTTGTATTTTAGGGTCAAACGGTAAGTTTTTGTGCTTTTTTAATAGGATTTGCAATATGTATAATTTTCTAATGGAGAGTAAATTACTTTCTTGATATAATCTGTCTGTGGAATATCGTGTCTTTTTAAAATACATCACCTTAATTAACTTACGCTGAACTCGTTCCAACTCAAGAAATTTTATCTTTGATGCTCCTCCCCAAATTGGTAGACAATACGTTAAAACTGATTGTACTAAAGCGATATATATCTCATTGAGGAGATTTCTGGGTGAGTCTTGGTCTTTAATATTAGATATATTTCGAATAAATAATAATTATTCTTTCATTCACAAATGTTTGTGGTAAAAATGAATCGGCTGGAATACACAAGCAGCCTATATTCGTCCCATTGCGGATCCACAGGCCTTCTCTCAGTGGTTGAGAGAGAATCCTTGAAAATAGCCATTTATCTCTGAGATAAAAAATCTTTTCAGATACTCTTAACTAGTAATCTAATCTACAAAGAACAAGCAAATAACAAATTTAAAACTTTTAATCTGCGGTCTCTTCCTTCCGTGGCTTGACACTCAGAATTGCAGTTAGGGTTTAACGTCTACGGAGCACGTACTTCATTCAGCGCCTTCTATCGAAAATAAGGGTTACTACGCAAATACCCTCATTGATTTTAACGAGATCCTCTGAAGCTAGAGTTCTGTGTGAGCGTGTGTCACCGACCGACGGCGGCGGCGGCGCGGCAGGCGGCAGTCAGTTCAGTCAGCCGGCGGAGGCGGCGGCGGCGGCACGCGCGTTCTGCTAGTCCGTGCCCGCGCTCACGCGGCCGACCGCGAGCCGGAGGAAGTTCGCGAGTGTAGTGCTGCAGCCGGATGCGAGGCCGCTGCGGACGCCTCGCATACAGCCCCGTGGCGATGATCTCGCCGACGCCGACTATAAGTAATTATTACTATGATGAATGACACATGGATTAGTGCTCAGTTTACTTTTTGGATACACTGGGTGTTTTAGAAAGGTCTGGTAAAAATTAGTTGGGTAATTCTGCTCATAAACTCAAACCACTTTTGTTATGAGACTATTCCCGAAATATCGGAACAAGATATCAGCTGTTCCATAGAAAATGTTGATACCAGCTGCAGAAATGTATGAAACAGCTGACAGGTTTTTCAATATTTCGCAGCTGATCTGTCTGATACAAGTTGTGTACAATACAATACGGTATTTGACACGATCAACAATAAATTATTTCATATGCTCGATTAAAACAAAAATTACAAAATGTCTCGGAAAATGTATCTCTATTAGTCAATTACTAGATATTACAATTTTTAAATAGATTAAACATAAAAAGAGTGCTCTGAAATGTGACGTCATAAGCAAGTATTTTCATACAAAATTCCGATATAAAAGTAACTCATTTGATATTTTGTCAAATACCCAATTCAATAAAAATGTAACTTTATTGTTTGTATTGATTAGAATAACCTCCTTTAGTCTCATCGGACCTTTCTCAAACACCCTGTAGGCATTGCCTAAAGTTTACAAGAGAAATTGTTATTGAATCGAGTATTTCAAATATACTCCCTATTGACTGCCTCGTTGGACTAGCCGTTAAGGCGCTTACTAGCAAGACGGAGATTGTGGATTCGATTCCCACTGGGGACCGGCGTACATTTGTACAAATGGGCTCAGTCTGGGTCTATTTCTATGTTTTTCATGTCCTTGCCTGGTAACCCTAGCACAGGGTATTCTAAGTTCGGGACCAGGTCAAGCGATTGTGTTGTTGATAAAAAAAGATTCTATTTTGGAGCACAGTAAAGCTTTTACATAAGCAATGAAAATAACTATGAAAAGTAACAGTTTGCATAAATTTGGTAGTTATTAAATAGGACTTAGATTAATACTGTAACTTTCATTAACGAATTATACGTACCATTAATCAGTGTCTCAGAATTGCAACTGTTATTTATTCCTGGAATATTAGGCGTATAATTCTTGAGAAATTAAAATGTATCTCTCGTAATGAGAATGCTGTGTTTTTGTGGTTAAAATAAATATTTGTATTTGTATTTGTATATGGTAAGATAAGATTTCATTGATACAGTTTAGCAAGATTCATGTTGCTTTAATGGGTAGGTACATACCTAGTTATTATTGACTATAATTATCTTATATAATTAACTGACTGCCTTTTTAGTCTAGCGGTAACACGTTTGATTATCATGCTAAAGGTCATAGGTTCGATTCCCACTGCGGACCGCCGTGCTTTCATTTGTACAAATGGCCTCAATCTGGGTGTTTTTCCTTGTTTGTGTCATCACAACCTTGCCCGGTTAACATACTACAAGGTATCCTAGTTTGTGAACAGGACAAGTCATTGTATTGTGTGGATGTTAATTCTATTATTATCTCTGATTTGTAAGTGTATATAGAATGGTATTCATGGTAGACAGAAAACCTGTGTTATGAATACATATTATATCAGAATTGTGTAATAAAATATGCAACGCACGCAGTAAAGCTTGAAGCCGCGTAATTAATTAAAACCTCTATCGGAGATTACTTGTAGAGTAAGCTCAGAGCCTCACTTAACTGCGCTCCATTACTTAGCAATGCACACAACTAAAGGTCCCTGCATATTTGCGTGTCATCCGAAAGGTACGTGACAAACACTGGTTCACTGTCTGCACATTTCATGAATAAAGGCAAACAGATGCAAATGACGCTAACCAATTTATTAGTCATCCATTTTGGTAAAATGATATAACGCTAGTCAAGCTTGTTTGGTATGCTCTCCGCTGCTATCGCTATCTAGATGTGCCAGCGCCTCATTAATAATCTGTATCACACAAACCGATTGATCGTCGCGACTTGATGCGAAAAGAGAGCAGAGCGAGGTGTAGAGCAAGGGCCAGTGGCGTAGCATAGGTCACTAGTACCCGGTGCGGATTCCAAATTTGCCGCCCTCTTATTTTTGTAATCCATTATAAAAAATTTGGGCATGGTAAAAAGAGTACTTTTATTAGTTTTATTGAATGATTTATTGAATTGAAAAGTTAAATTAACATTTTTTGACATAGGTAGAATATCACAGAAAAATTACAGAGAAAACGTAATAGGTAGGTACCTGGGTATTTGGTAACATAAAAAAAGACGAAAAAAACACTGAAAGAATTTTTTTTTTTTTATTTTAATTTTTTTTTCTAACTGCCACCTCCGCAGCGCCGCCCCCGGCAAAGTGCCGCCCGGTGCGGACCGCACCCTCCGCCCCCCCCATGCTACGCCACTGGCAAGGGAAGAGCCAAATCTGGCTCTATCGATGTTATTGGGCGCCACAATTAAGTTCCATATAGGTATAAGAAGTAGCGACCGCGTAAGTAATTCAAGAACGTTCGGCAGTCTGTAAATCGTCTTAAAATGTGGCACAGCAATCGTAAATTTCTAGTAATTGCGTTACCGTCGTCATGTCATGAAAGTAGCTCGCGACAGACGTGCACTTCGCAGCAGCAGCTATACCGCCGGTGACGTCAATACGCGCTCACTCAGCGGGCGCGAGCGGCGCGACGAGTTCTCAAGCGCATTAGTACACGCTCTTTGTTGCAATTTCCTTTTACATTTTTAATGCGATCGACTTTGTTGATCTACTTATTCGACTTAGCAACGACGAGGAAAGCTTCGTTTCAATCTATTAAAACTAACAGTTTGACGTGGGCTTCTTCTCTCTCACGCTAATAAAATAAGCGGCTGCAAAACGTGAAGTACTTAGGTAAACTTATTACCTGACAACATTTAGTAAGTTTCTTAAAGGTATACAAAGTAATTCTATGGCAAAGAATCGACTATCTCATCTATAACTGTTCGCAGGTCTGGAATCCCCAATATGATATTTATATTAACCGCATAGAAAGACTGCAGAAGAAGTTTGTGAGGTTTATAAACCGACGCCTGAGGCGGCATGAGGATTACCTACCCAAATAGCATTTTACTCCATTTAAGAGTACACATTTAGTTCCCAGATGTACTTGAAGCATTATTACAGTTCACTCGTGATGTATAAGCTGCATTATTGCGATTAAAAACACCTATACCTGTCTAAGGGACTTATAGGAGTGTAGAGTTATACTTTTATACGATTGTTGGTGTTATAATACTCTAACAACTATCCTTTAGCCAGCCGTCTGACTAAGAGCATTATAGGAGGGTAGAGATACGGCAACCGCTGTTTAACGGCCTACTTGTACGATGATATAGAGCTAGCATTTTAATAGAACACACGTGGTCATTTATAAAGCCAAAGGCTGTTATGTTTACTTGTTTTAGACTGTTATACAGCTAGTAGTTGTAGTAGGACTTGTTTGTGATCATTAAAATAACCTTTTTTTACTATCTGTACAGAAGTGTTTAAATGGTTCGCATGTGCACTGTAGGCTGTTAAAAGAACTATATGTGTTGTCCATTAACATCAATAGCAGTTTATTTGTACACAAGTACTACTCTTATTTGCTGTCAGCGCCGTACGCGCCAAGTCTGCTAGTGTAACCGTATTTTACAGAATTTTAACAGATAAATATCAGAAATAACAGTTATTTATCACATAAGTAACAAGACTAACAGTTATTTATCTGATAAATTCTGCAAAATATGGTTACACTATTACACTTGCCGACTCGGCGCTTACGGTGTTGACAGGTGTATATTCACCTTTAAAAGATTGTAAACAGTGTTTGTTCCTATGGCTGAGTGACAACTATTATTTTCTGTCCTTGTCTGTCGCAGGGCATAATGTTGTCCCTCTTTATCTAGTTTGTTTACATTCTTTTAAATACCTCCTTGAACAGAGTAGTGTTTTTTGTAAGTGTAAATACTCTGACACCAAACTGTGTGTCTCACACGAAAACAAACAGTGATTTTTGTTAGTTTGTTACAAAATTTGTACTTTAGGTATTCATACTTGACTTAGTACCTGGGCTAGGCGATTTAACGGACAATAATTATTATTGCGGATCTCTAAAATTTCAGTATATTGAAAGAATTAAACGATGATACACAATTGACCTGAACTACATCTTAAAGCTGTACATAAGTTCACATTAGAATAAATTTATAGACATTGGCTCTGTAGTGGTACAAATGTGGGACTTCATATAGATAACAGCATTCTAACAGAACACATGTGAACCTATATATACGCTCACCGCATTAAATTGGAGTTATAACAGTTCACATAGCTGTATTTCATTTCCACCATTTTGTTCTACGTAACCTAAAATATTTACCAAATAAATCTCCAAATTTATCATGCAGATTTATCACAAAATACGCAGATAGAGCGATTGAGTTTTGTTTTCATGTTATAATTAATGACTGTACCTAGTATAATATTATAATGCCAATATAATATCAAAAACTGAAAATTGTAGATTTCCTCTCAGCCAGTTTTAAATATTTTAAAATGAATATCGCTTTTTTACAGAGGCGCGTGAATATTTTAGCTGTAAATATGTATACATTTCACGATTAAGTTGCATTCCCATAGGCTTTAACATTATTAAGTATTTAAAACATGTTATCAAAAATGTTTATCCAATTGATCCGCTTTCTGATGGCACACACAAAACCAATAAAACTAATGAGGAATAATTTAGGACACACGTGAATTTTAGGTAGCACTGGAGTAACTTTTGTCGGATTTTATAACTCTGAAGGCTGCGTATTTAGCCACTTGTTACTCTTTATTACACTCATGTACGTTGTATGGTTCACACTGCGTCCCATATAGTGCCGTAAGTCAGCCTTAAGTCCGATGTAACTACTTAAACTGCTATTATAATGCTATTATACTGCTAATGTACAGCCATAGTGAACTTAAAGCTGTCTAATTTGTGCCCAAACTGGTTCTATAAGAGCATTATAGCAAGCTATACAGTTCTTATACAGCTGACTTACACAGCTTATGGAGTACATGTGAACAACTAGACATCTTATATAGAACCCCGAATGCCACTTGGGTACCGTCCTGTCGCTCAATGCATCTTCTCCCTCTGGTCGAGAGACGCCATATCTCTGATATTATATTCCTGTTAAAACTAACAAAAGGGACTATCGACTGTCCCGATTTGCTATAAAAAAGCACATTTTTAATACCGCAGGCTTCAAGAAATTACAGAAGCAACACCTACTTATTGAGAGTTTGTTCTGCTTTTAATAAATTAATCAGAGACCCGGACACGGACATTGATATTAATGACGACAGTATTGCAGCGGTTAGGCGACGGCTAACTGCGAACTTTTTTAGAAGTGAGTGAGTAGGCTCTCTTCTCATTACTTATGTATAAATCTCAGCTATATATATTTCCTTTTGAAATGCTTAAATCTTATTTTTTTCTATTCCGACACCCGTTTTTGCGGTGACTTAATTGTTAGTTCTTCTTAATTACTAGTTTTAATATTTTGTTGCTATCAGTGGAAGCCTGTTAATGTATTTTTAAATAGTATTAAGTTATATAATGTCAATGGCTTTCCTAAAACTAAATAAATAAATAAAAAAGAAGAAGGAAAACCTTCTTAGTGCCGCTTCACTTCTTGGTATAGATTTGGGCAATTTTTACCCTGGGCGCGCTAGCGACAACTAAGACAACATGCGCGATTATAGTTTCGTAAAATGTGCTCTGTACAGTCGACAGTAGATCTACCTTTACAGCTTAGTTGCAAAGTCACTCGTTCCGTAACAGAGTAGAATGGACGCATGTAAAGGTTGATGTGCTGTCGAGTGTACAAGTGAGAAGTGGGCTGAGTGATATGTAGAAGCCGCTCGGCCGGCAGTGGGCGGCCACTCTGATCATCGACGAACGAACATGTCGCCGGCTCATTAGGCTACTCGTTAAATATTCAAACTGGAGAATTATGAACTAGAGCCGACATGTCGACGGAAGTGGGTTATTTTATATGCGGCCGTTGGAAAATCAAAGGGAATATAAAAAGCGTCATAACACAATATTAAATGTTAGCGTCATAACAGTTGAGATTCGTTTGATCGGTATGTCGCGCCGCGTCACGCCGCGCGGTGTCGCATCGCGTCGCTTCAAAGCGCGCCACCCGCAGCGCTTCCCGCGGCCCTGCTCCAGCAGGAAGTGTCCACTTTGATAATACTGTGAAAGATTCTCAACGGCGTGATGTTGCATCATCGGTTTACTACGCAAGTCGTTTGAAGCTAATAAGATGGAAACATATTACGTTTATGACAAGCTGGATCAGTTCATTGAAGCTTTAGGTTTAGCAGTGAGCAATCTGTTTATATTGAGAATTGCGTTAACGATGCCGATATTTAGATAGGTATATATACATACCGAGCAATGTTTCGTTCGCAATGTGAGTGATTAAAGCAAGAGGTTCCCTTATCATCATATTTTCTTTTTGTTAACAATAATTCTGAAAGGAATATAGTAGAGCGTAGATAAATAAATAACTTCCACATAACACAATAATTTGTCCTAGTCCCAAACTAAAACACCTGGTGCTATGGTAACCAGGCAAGGACATTACAAACATGGAAATATACGTCAATTGGTACAAATGTACGGCGGCCCCCAGTGGAAATAGAACCCACGACCTCCGGCATAGTAATCAGACGTGATACTGCTAGACCAGCGAGGCAGACGAAATTAGAGATTTGTTAAAATGCTGTGTCTTTCGCAGCGCGAGTAGCGCGACGCATGGAGCCGGCGGCGACGAGCGACGCCTCGCCGCTCGCCTCGCCTTACGCCTCGCCGCTCGCCTCGCCACAAGTGTCCCCGCTGGGCGCGCGCTCGTGGCACGCGCACGAGTACCGCGCGGTGCCGCGCGCGCCCACGCCGCACTCCATTGAGCACATCCTGGGCCTGCGCCGCGGTGCGCTGCAGCTGCAGCACGCGCTGCTGCGCCGCGTCGCCGCCGACCAGCCGCTAAACCTGTCGCGCCGCCCCCACACCGACCCCGGTATGTGCCTATCTCTACAGGCCATCGTCGTCTCTAGGTGGGTTCCGGTGCTATACAAAAGTATCCTGATACTCTTCTAATAGGTAAGTATTGAATATGAAGGATTTTGATCTGGGTCTCACTCAGCAGACCTCTAGAAAATTGACGATAGACAGTACAAAAACTGCTGAATGTAGCATCATAATGAGCAAAGTGGACTTACCGTAGTCAAATAACTACGTAAATATGCATTGATCATCATGATTAGCTTACCGCTGCCTTCTGCTCGATGTGGTTCTGTATCCCGTACTCCATCTCTCACAGCCATCTGGATCCAGGGACCCTCTGCTGATTCCAAAATATGACAGTGCGTCAATAGTAATTCCGCAAGGCGTAGCGGGGGACGGGGCCGGTGCAATCGTCTTCAGCCCACCATCACCACTCGCAGAGCGGCTACGATCTTCAGCGGATTGGGACAGACGGAATGTATTGAATTAATCGTTTCAATCCGATGTATAAACTGATCACCCGTAAATAAGAAAAAAAATAGTTTTCTACATTTTTAGACCTTTAACATTCTAAATGAGTATGCAGTGGTAGGATGATTGATTCATCTGATTACTGTCGGTAGAAGTGACCACGGTATTGGTTCTAAGCTGCACCAGCTAAGCTGCATGGCACATCAAAGTTACAGATGTTGTTTCACAATCGTGAAAACCCCCATAGGGTTTTTACCTGCTCTACAGAACTAACAACTTGATCAAAGTAATTTTCAATGGAATTCGTACGAAGTTTTCCTTTCATAAGTTGGTCGCCTATTACTGGTTAACTTGTAAAGCCTATTTAGCCGTGACAGATTTCCTTTTAAGTTCTAGTAATTTTTTTCATGTTTCTACAGTCAACCGTTTAGCCAGGAGAGGGAGGGAGGTGAGAAACGAGTTAGTTCAGTGTGTCGATGTCCGCGAGCGCTCAGCTGCCGGTCGTCAGTGTCGGTGCGGTCGGTGCGGTCGGTGAGGTTGGTGCCGGCGCTCGCGGTAACATACAGTAGTGGCTACAACAATCTGTCAAGCACCGAGCGGGAATCAAAGCGCCGCCGCTCACCCGCGTAAACAACTACTTCCACGGACCACCGTGGCTAACGCAGAAGCCTCGATTTTATTCCAGTTTACGCGAAGAGGAAAATATAACGATAGTACTTCGATGCTCTGTATTAAATGTTATTATTGCGCTGCTCACCCCGAGCGGGACGTAGCCGGAGCAGAGCGGTGCGCTCCCCTGGGGCCCGCGCGCTGCGTGTAACGTGTAAGTTAAGTAGTGCATCGCGCCGACGACGACTGGCTGGAAATCATAAATCTTTATTTAAGGCGAGTGCTGTGACGCGCTTTGCTCTGATCTTCCAAATTAACGCCCTCCTAAACAACGTCGCTGCAAGCCACTCAACTATGAATAGAGCCACAAAACACCATTTCCGAGTTCAATTGAATCAGAGACTGAAGCGAAACGGCTCGTCAGGAATTTAATAATCGATAAAGTGCTCCAGAAATAATGCTCGTTGCGGCTGGCAATGGCGCGGGCGCAGTAATAGCTCGTGACATTTCGATTCATAAACAAGCGATCGCACGACGCGCTTCGTAATTTGCAGATGTAAGCAAGATCGCGCAACTCTGCACTCCTTACGTAGGTACCTGAGTCGGTATTTGACGATTTATTTAATCGCAATATTTATTCTTTCACTTAGCATGCACGCCTTCGAAAGTCTTTTCTTCAGACATGAATCGCCCTACTCAGTATATTACGTGGTCACGAGGTGGGTGAGAACTGGTTGGCGTGGCGCGGCTCTTGCTCATGCTCGTCTCTCTCGAGGCGTGCGTACTAGACAGACTCAAATACTTACTTGAGAGCAACACACAACTATTATTATACTTCAATGTATAGGGTAACAAAACCCTATACCCATATGAAGATGGTTGGCTCTACTCGAATACAAACAACTTTTACTACAGGGATAACATTAAAATCGCAATAAAGGTCATCTGATCCACACATTTTAATACCGCGGTTGTCATATTGTAGAACAACTGATATTATTTCTGCGAATTTAAAGTTTTCTCCTCAGTAAAAGTTATTCATATTGACGAGTAGAGTCACTCATTTTAAAATGCTTAAAGGTATTTTGTTACACCCTCTATAATCAACGATTAAAAAGGTGTTAACACAGTTAACATAGCCATTTTGCACAAATAGACGATAAATATTAGTTAAGGGTGAATCTGATTAGGATGAAACCTACAAATAAAAATATGTAGTATTACACACGCTTTTACGAGTTAATACGCAAGCGCGGCGCACGCTCGACCGCTCGTCGGCTGCGGGCCAGCCGCGACACCAACACCACCACCACCACCACCATAAGGTAGGTTGTGCCTACATAAAACGTTGTTGCCTTCGTCAAGTGGCAAGCAATGACAATGCGCTGTCGGTTACTAGAATAAGAATATGTACTAACACCAGAATAAGATCACTAACAACTTTATATGAATTTTTATATTTGGAATAATTGATATGAATTGAAATACAATCTTCTGCAACTGAATTATTGCATCTGAAACATACAGGTAGTGACGCGTGGTAAGACAGTGCAGCGCCGCGTCGCGCGTCGCCCTGTTCTAACCTCTGCCATCGATGCTACATCTCAGTTCAATGGCACTGATCAGCCATACATTGTAGAGTGCAGGATAGAGGCGACAGTGCTAATAATACGTGTCGTCCAGCAGTTTGTTTACGGAGCGCTGTAACTAACGAGCCGTCTTCGCTGTCAAGCCTCCGCTAATACGCAGCGGTTATTTCTGCTTCTTAGACATCGGCCAATGCGATCGCATTCCGAAATGTCATCAGATAGGCAATATAATTTGGATTTTACACAATACCATGACTACACTAGAACAAACTGAATAATTTCTCTATCTCTATCCATTCATGATTTGAACAAAGGATCATATTAGATGAACCTTCGTCCACGCAATGAGTTTTACATGTTTTCTTCCTCGGCTTAATAATTTTATTATGACCACGATTGCTCGTCATTACATCGCTGATCGCAAATGGGTATAACGATTAGCAAGAAATACGATTTTAGTAAGCAATAAATTATTTTCAGCAATATAAGCCTTTTGAGCAACAACCAGTCCTCAGCATCAAATACAAAGTCGAGTAGTAAAAAAATCAAATTGAGCAACAAAAAATTCTTACAGTATGCTTACTATACTTGATTTATTTGCTGACCACGAGTCGCTGCTAAACTTGCTACCAAAACAATTATCAAGTTGACCAAAATGTATTAATTTGCTGATCATATTTGATTTATTTGCCAACCACGCGTTGATCATGTAATCATTATATATTCTTTTTGTTGCACTAACCCGTGCTGATAACAATTAAAAACAAACCTATTTAGAGGCTAAAAATTCCACCCATGCCGGGACTTGAACCCGCGACCTCTGGCTCACCGTGCCAGCGCTCTCCCAACTGAGCTAATGGGTAGGTGCAGGCATTGGCGAAATTTGGAACCTCTTTACAAACTTTCAAGTTCAAGTCTTATTCGTATTTGCCCATTAGCTCAGTTGGGAGAGCGCTGGCACGGTGAGCCAGAGGTCGCGGGTTCAAGTCCCGGCATGGGTGGAATTTTTAGCCTCTAAATAGTTTTTTTAAAATCAAGTAATGATTTATTAATTCTTCTGACAAAAAATATTGACTCCTATTTAGTGACTTTTGCAAATGTTGTTGCTGATCAAATATTTATTTTGCTTACAATTTAATTTGGTTACAAATTGTAATCCACGTTTCGGGCCACCTGACACCTACCTGTGATGACGTATATATTTTGGCCCACAGACGGAGCGGCAGCGGCCGCCGCGCCACCCGTGCCGACGCCGGCGCCGGCCGGCCGCAAGCGCTGCGTGTCGGAGGCGCGCTCGGGCTCCGCCAGCAGCCGCGAGGGCTCGCCGCGGGCCGAGGCGGCGGCGGCGGCCGACGCGGCGGCCGAGGCGCTGGCGGCGCGCGAGGCGAGCGACGCGAGCGAGGCGCGCCGCAAGAAGGCGCGCACCACCTTCACGGGCCGCCAGATCTTCGAGCTGGAGAAGCAGTTCGAGGTCAAGAAGTACCTCTCTTCGGCGGAGAGAGCTGACATGGCTGCGCTGCTCAACGTCACCGAGACGCAGGTTTGTGCTGCCAATACGTCAGTTATGTAAATACATATGTAACTAACGCCATCTTAGTAGTAGAGTCTTTAATATCGTTAGGTTCTTCGTCGTAATCTTCAGAATGTCTGTGAACCACAATTCACAGCAAGTGACATCTAGATAGTAAATGTCTTTCCTGAACGCTTTGAGGGAAGGTGTTATTGCTGTTCAACCAACATCTGGTATGTAGACCAGAGGACCTAGCTTACCTCAAGCACTGGAGCTGTGGATCTTAGAAACCTACTTACTTTTATACGCGCCTACGGATCACGTGGCAAGTCTCTACCATTCCCGTTTAAACTCGAAGTAAACTTGGCACTGGGTCATAAAAATTCACGTACCTGCATTTACTCCTTTGGTTAGTTATTGGGCTAGCCAGAGAGTTGGTTGCCTTTAAGGAACTGTGGAGACTACTTATTATGATTTCTTGAACATTTAATCAATGCTCATATGACGTGAATCGCTTACCTCCGAGGTGACGTGTCGGCGACACGTCGCAGCTGCCGCGCGCTAATGACAGCAACACCCCCCCCCCCCCGCCTCCCTCCGCCTCCGCACCACCCCGCGCGACACCACTCGTACACTGCAGCATTCGGCAACGCAGAAACGCTGAGAGAGGGGCGATGAACGTAGTCCACCTAACCTACGAGTTAAATCATTTAGTAAAATCTGGTAATGGGAAACTAAGCCAGAACATATTCATAAACTAGCTGACCCAGCAAACGTTGTTTTGCCATATTAATCAGCCTACGACATATTCTCAGACCTACCAAATATACACAAAAAAATTAATAAAAATCGGTGAAGCCGTTTTGAAGGTGTTCGAAAAAAAAACACTGTGATTTTTATATATTAGATAACGTGTATTCTAGGTATGTATGTTGATGTATTTGGTACATTAAGAATTATACTACAACTAGGAACTTTTAACCGACTTCAAAAAAAGGAGGTGGGTATCAATTCGACGCGTAAATTTCAGTTTCATGACCAGCACATATATTTTGGGCACCGACTACATTGTACATTGCGAGCAGAGGAGAGCGTGTGCCACTCAACTCTGTCGCACAGCAGATGTTGTAGATTGTAGGGCGGTGGTGGATGAAGAAAGTGAATGTTGATGTTTCAAGTCTTCATGGTGTTTATTAGATACGGTGTGACTGTGCACAGTTACATGTTGGTTGGAAGACGTATGTTGTTAATGAGAAGCAAAAGCCAACTGTCTGGCGCAGGCAACAATACCCGTGAGTTAGAATGTGCGCGGTGCACAGTCAGCAACACGGCGACCTACAAAAGTATACGATGCCCGTACAAAAGAGATTATGTGTTTTTGTCTCAAAATCTTATTACGTTTCATAACGCAACTGAAATTCGCAGTAATTTTTTAAGTTTGTGTTTTTGGTTATTTGAATGTTTCCTTCTGACACTTTTATTCTAACTAATAAATTTAATAGTTAAATCATTTCTTTTATCGCATTTAAATATGTTCAGTACTAATTTTACTTACATTGCATTAGCAGTATATTTCTATAATTCTTGTTAGTAAAACAATTAAGAGACTTGCAAAAAGAGACAATTTTGCGCACCATATAACCCGGCCAAATTATCTACGCACATCGTAATATGGCAATTCCCACGGTGACAGATAAATGTATTTTCGATAGGTAGTATCTTAACATAACGGACCATAACCTGGTTAAATGTATCCGTCATTGTGGTAAAACCACTGTTCAATGATCTTATAGGGAAGAGCGGGTGATCGTGCTCTTCCACTACAAAGGGAAATTTCCCGCCAGGCAGATCGTATGCCTGGGGACGGCCGGTCCGACTGATGTTCGTCGGACGTTATATTTATGGTATGTCATGTGAAACATTTTGCTTGCGCGATGCAGGAATGTTGGAGTTTATAGTGCGCGTGCAAGGTTGACATGTGCTCGCCACAATCTCACAGCTTATGGTGATTTTCTTAGCCCCACATGGACTTAAACGTGATGTTATGTAGCCTATATGTTACAAGGAAACCAAAGCTATGATTCTGATGAGTTTTACTTCATTCCGTTCAGTGGCTTTTGCGCACCTTTTGCGTGATGCGCGCACGAAGAAAAAAAGTGAGACAGACATACATCAGATAGAGACAAAATTTACAGATTTGTTATATTATTATGTATAGAAGATAAAAAATAAAATAAGAGTTTAACTTCAAAGGTTCCTAGAAGGAATTCCAATCTATGAACCATCAACTGCGTATTACACACACACATACACACAGGCGCGTCCATTAGTGACCGTTTAAAGCGACGACGAGCGATAATTAATTGGACGCAGTCCTCTGTCCCTAGCGAAACATGCCAAAAACAGCCTTGAAGTCTTCGAGTTAAGGTTTATTCCGTTTGTCCGAAGGCCCCAAGAGAGCATCCCGCTCCAGGATTCGGCAAAAACGCACACAAAAAGTAAAGTGAGTGACAAACAGTTTTTGTGCCGTCAGCTATCGAGCGGAACATTATGTTTACGAGCTCGTTATTATTATAGTGGAATGCAACCGGAATATAGCGACAGGATCTGATTATTCGTGCTTCGGTTGAACGCACATCTTTCTTTAACAACGTAACTAACAAGACCTCATCCATGCCGTACATAACTAAAATAGGCAATTTGAGTCACGCTAGGATAGACATACTATTTGCGCCTTTTGGTGTCGAGTCGAGACTATCGGGCCGGGGCGCCGGGGCCCAGAAGCGCGCATCGCGTATGGTCTATGCATCGGGTGACCCACGGACCGGTGCCTACTTTGGGCAGCGGCTGAGCGTCGCTATGCAGCGAAGTAACGCTACCAGCCTACTGCACCTCAATCGGACGATGACAGCGATCTGACTATAACGATATGACTTCCCTCAGAATTCACCTGTTTTAGAAGACCTCTAAAAAGAAGTTCAGTTCATTTAGCTTTTGGCGGCTAGCATGTTCAAGTGACGTGCATCTCCCAGCTGAAGTCTGACCAATACCCGGACCTCTGCGCAGTCTGAACTCAAACGGGCTGGCCCAAAGCCGCACCACGACACGTCGCGACGCGGCGCGGCGTGGCGCGGCAGGGGGCAACAAGTGGGTCGTACGCAGCGCCCGGAGCCCGCGCTCGCTTGTGTTGTGCAGCCATTAACTAATAGCGGCTCAGTTGAGTCACAGCTGCGCCGCGCGACGCGGGAGACTCCATTGTAGAGACATACAAATAGAAACTTAATAGATTTGGCGGCTATAAAGACAGTCTTAGAAAGTAAAATATTGGAAACTAATTAGTTATCAGAACAAAAACATTGAAAACTAACTACTTCTTCTCGTATTTTTTTTTTAGTAAACACTATCGTGAAAATATTAAGTTTATGGTTCATAGTAAAAGTATAATTATTTCGGTAATTGTTTTATGGTGTGTACGATAAAGAATATTCTTATCTTATCTTATCTATACATGAGACGGTTAGCTACAAGGCAGGAGCTAAAGGAAAATATCGTGAGGAAACCTGGGTGTCGGGTATTTACATAACTCGGCGCTTGAAATCGCTGATCCGTGTGGTCTATCATAGGAAAGGACATTTATAGGCTTAATTACATTTACAAAAGCTACAATTACCTACAAATTTTGTATGTAGTATGTGTGAATAATTATGTAGGTTTTTAATAGCCTATAGACGTATAATAATTACCCAAAAAAAATGATAAACAGAGAGACAAAATTACCTTACTTACTCAAAATACTTACTTCTGTGCTCACATTGTTGTGAGCAATTTGTATAGTACATTAATAATTTGTTGTGATGACCTCAAATGACCTCATCGAAGTGGCAGGAAGACGCTGGATGCAAGCCGCTTCTAAACGATCTTTTTGGAAATCCATGGAGGAGGCCTATGTCCAGCAGTGGACTTATTGTGGCTGAATGATGATGATGATGATAATTAATAATTTTTTAATACTTACATCCAAATTAGCGCATCAACCAAGCGGCTCTCCTAAAGCCCTAACAATAACGACAGCAACAGCATTATAAGTCACACGCTGATCCCGCGCGACACCCGCGCCGTAGAGCACACTAAAACAACATCGTTACAGTTTTTAAATAAACCTGAACAAACAACTGGAGCTTCGTCATAAGCAGTCATAACAGGGAGAATCCTTAATGGAGATGGATGAAGCCGTAAATTCCGCAGGGGATCTTCATAAGATACAATTACTGAGTTATAATACACTAAATTCAATAAAATACGTATATGTGGAAATCTTCAAAAGGATGGGCAGAGGCAGATATCTATTTATTTCAACAAGAGTAGTGGTTTTATATCCTCTTGTTGCTTGCATAACCCGTAGCGCAATCTGTTTCTCGCAATGCGAGCCAGCTAATCGTTTAGGAGCCGTGAGCCGTGTTACAGGCTGAATAATTACGCAAAGTAATAATGATAAAATTAACTTGTTAGAGATCCCTCCACACACCGAGTAAAGCGATCCGGGGAGAGAGCACGGGGCGCGGGGCGGGGGGCGGGGGGCGAGGACGGGCCTATTAAGCAATCGTAATTAATTTAGCCGACAACCCGCGCCCTCCGCCCTGACCTCCCCGGAGACGCCGGGTTTTAATTCCAGCACATAAGGTACTTTGCTTTATTATTATTACACACTCGAAATAACTAAAGAAGCTAAGGAATCTAAAAAATAGTCTAAACATCTTCTTTTAGAGTGTTTTTTCTTTTAAACTCTAAAATGGACCGGAATGCGAGAGGACATATCTGTAAAGGATATACAATTAAATAATAATAAACAACGACGGTCCTAAGATGAAGTTGTCTCGATCGTTGAAGCTACGTATAAAAGCGAGGAGCGACGAGAGACGCGACAAACGAGGGTACAGACATCTACAAAAGTATTTTCAGTCGACTTCTAGTACTTGTCTCCGGTATGTATTAATAAAACGGACTTACAGTTAAGATCAATCTCGATTGTGCGTTCAAAATGCTGTTCTAAATAAAACAGAATCTAGACAGCTTCAAGATTAATCTGAACATTAACGCGTTTTATATAACACCTTAAAATGTTTTTCGATTCCGCTACCAATAGATTAACATATTCCGAATAATTCAGGCCAAAAAATTGTGAAACATATTTAAGCGTCAACTGTAAATCAAACTGCATGATTTTTTCAAGTTTTTTTTCTCTTAAACATAGCGATGACAAACATTGTAACAATATCCATCACATGTTTAATACATTTTTCATGTTTATTACCTAACTAAAATTAAGTACTTAACTACTCTTAATGTATTCTGCCATGCATTTAATATTTGGCTATCAACCGTTTTTTAAAGCATTTTCCAGCGGGCTTTCCATATGAATGTGTTTATAAATTAATTGGTAAGCTGTGGACAACTGTTATTGGCCTCATTTTTATAAATCAGTAATAAGTAATTATAATCAGATTACGTTGTTGTTGTTCCTAATATAGTAAAATAAATAAATTACGATAATAATACATTACAAAGTGTAGTGAAAAGTGAAAGTAAAAGTACACTAAATTGTTATGGCCCAACAGTCTGCAACGTTAACTGCGTTCATAAGCTTTTGAGTAGGGCATGCAGGACACGACGATCGTTGTTTGTACACTGCACAAACCGTTTAAAATGGTGATATCTTTGAATCCCGTTGCCCATTATTTCAAACAAAATAATTGTACTATCGTAAATCGCTTCGCGTGTCACCCCGCTGCAGCTGCAGCAGCAGCTAATGGCCTAACGAGCGCTTTTTACCACGAATCTGTTTGTTTTGTTCTTCTCCATTGATATTGTTATTAATACTGCCGAGATGAACGATCGGGGCGCATCTGTCGGGGCTCGTCGCTTAATTACCAATGGGATCTTTAATCTCACTGTGACAGTCATGATATCGTTTAGTTAGTCGAGTCAATTAGTAATTGCGGTTACATAGCAACAATAAAGCATGGAAGTTGTTTTACTTTTATTGTAGAATGAGCATTAAACCTTCACTTTAGTTTATCTTGGTATGATATTACACACCTACAAAAGACAGTGAGCTTTTAAACGCATTTGACATTAATATGATAATACAGCTAATTATAATAGTCCTAATAATACTTTACCAAAGTTAATGTAGAGCAGGGTCATCGATTTAAAATTTTTTGCGGATTGGAAGCCAAACGATATGGCTGTGCTCAGAGTCCATTATGTGCGAATGATCGCTTGCGGAGCTCGGACATAATTTAAATTGGTTTGGGTCCGGCCGCCTTTGACTGCGCGCGGCCGCCCATCCGGCCCGTACCGACCCGGCCCAGCCGGCCCGTCGCAGACTGCAAACTAGACAGAATCTCGGCTGTAGAGCCACATTTCGCAGTTTCGATTCAGGTTTCAAAAACGAATTTATGTGTCGTGCACACGGATACAACTAGTGTGTCATTTACTCTCTTAATATATACTTCAATTTTTTCAAAAGTATTATTTTTCTTTATGTCTGGAATCGCTCGTAGCCCCGGCTGCCTGAGTGATCTTAAACGATCACGAAGGTTAAGCAACACGGGGCGTGTTCAGTGCATGGATGGGTCGCCGTCTATGCCTAACGCTAGTGGCATTTTTCCGAGCGGTTCCGTGCTTCGCAAGGCACGTTAAGCTGTTGGTGCCGGCTGCCGTCGATAGATGGCAGTCGTTGAGCCAAGTCAGAGGCCTTAGGGCGGCTTGACAACTTCTGACAGTAGACGAGCCACTAGTCTACAAGCCTCCACCAATCCGGACTTGGCCCCCGTGCTGGAGTATGGCCTATACCTTCCTCAGGGAAGAGACCCGTGCCCCTCGGTGGGGACATAAATGGGTTGCTGATGAATTTCTGGAAGTGATCATCTAGTTATACAAGTTAAGGAAAAAAGTATTGTATCTCAGTTTAATTATCTCGTTTCTGCTTGAAAACTGTATGCCACATGTGTTACAAGACTTCCGCAACTATTTGGTAAAAAAAAACATAGAAAGTAAAAAATCCGATGACGAAGCGAGATTCGAACCCGTGCGTACCGCTTCGATTTGGCGCCAGGCCAGTGTAGGTCGAAAGTCACCAAAATATAGTCTGCAGTTTTCGATCACAAGCTGTTTGAGCCACAGTAAGCTCTCAATAAAACGTGTGGCATACTCCTGACCTTCTGAACCTATCACATCGCACTTATGAGTATGAACACGCTTCAAATGTCACTCACACACGCGGCTGTGCTGGCGATGGCGCTTTGATCCCGCGCGATACTGTGCTCGGCTCGAGCTAATTATTGCACCGCGACTCGACTGTGCGACCGCCGCGCGCCGACCGCTAAACAGGGACGCTTCGGTTGCTTCGCTTTCATTAGGTAAGAGCACACGGTCAGATGTAATGTACTGCATGTGCTGCCGAGAGTAGGGATTGCTTTGATAACAAACGACTTTCTTTCTTTCGACTTTTCCTTTGTGCTGTGGGCTGTGATTGATGTATGCATGGCTGCAATGGCGACTCCTCACGACTGCTCCCAATCGTTAACTCGCATCATTCACTTGTCGAGCCGTCTCTGCAACAATCTCAACTTGTAGCACAAGTTGATTTCTAACGTACGCTTCGTTTAAATACCTTTAATGGATGTTCCAAGACTATTATTAGCATCCATCACATATGAAACACTTAATTCCGTGCCCGTTATGAAGCCTGCCCTCCCCTCTGCCCCGACCCCTCCCTCTCTTTAATAAAGCCGTATAAGGTTTAATTTCCTTCGGGCCCGCGCGGGTGTGAGGCGGGAGGGTCGCGGCGGGAAACAAATCAGCGCACACAAATAAACAATCATCAAATAAAAGTACGATCACGCAGCACTTAGCGAGGAGTAGCAGTAGGGGTGGGGTCGAAATGTATCGATATCGACACGATACGAGATATTGACACCGAAATAGTAATGGTACCTTCCAACGGATGCCCGCTCGCTGGTCCACCCAGACAAACTTTGTTCAGCGATACGAGTAGCGCTAATCGCCACTAGAGCGAGATCTCTTATCCTATATCGAAGCAGATATCATATTTTTTGTGCCATTCAGTTCAATCTATACAAAAAATTATTACAAAATTTGTATTGCATAAGCAGCCTATATACGTCCCACTGTAGGGCACAGGCCTTCTCTCAGTGAGAGAGTATGGGCTTAATCACCCGCGTGCCTACCGCGGATTGGCAATTTCAAGCGCTGAGGTATGTGAATAGATCAGACACTCAGGTTTCCTCACGTTGTTTTCCTTCACAGTTAGCGAGTGGTATTGCTACTATGACTTCACAAATGTATATAACTTAGAAAACAAAGTCATAGGTACACGCCCGCACTAGGAATCGAACCTGGGTCTCCCTCTTCCGAGTCCAATGTTCTACCCACTAGGCTACCACCGCCATTTTTGGGCCTGGCACATTTGTATTGCCAGGCCCAAAAATAACAAAGCCGGACTAAAGTCCATATTTAACCGGACATGTAGCCATGAAAGACTGACACACTGTTTTTGCCACGATTTAGCGGGCGCGGGCTGCGTGACCCGCGAGTCTTGCGTGCGTGTCTACGCGTTCGTCATCGACTAAAGCTGAACAAAAGCCGGACAGGCCGGACTTGATTATATTGGCTGGACACGACTGTAAAAAGCTAAAGCCGGATATACGGCATTCCTATACGCGATATATAATTCAGAACAAGATTTATAAGACTAAACAGAAACTGAAAGGATACTTTCCTCTTTAAAGCATTTATCGACAAATTTCAATCTCTATCAATTCCGAAAAATTATTCTCCCCTTCACTTTAGAATCTCGTAAAGCATATTGAGCGCGCACGAGTGAGCAGGACAGCATTGCTTACAGCGCGCCTATGAGCGGGACAGCGAGAAGGATGATGTACGCTTTTATGAACACTTATAATGGGTTAAATTGGTCCTTTAATAAGCACCAGCGATGTTATAAAGTGTCTCGAATAAACCTGTCAGCTTCGAGACGCGATTGTTTACGAGCGGTCGCCAGCAGGACTGACCTCGCTCCCAGCGTAAGGGGTTAGCAGCCGGAGGTCGGCTCTGCTTGGGCAATAGAGGACTATTAACGGAAGGTGCTCGAATTTGAATGTGGAATTCAATAAAAGCGAATGTCGCCGCGCCCCGCCGACTAATAACCCGCGTTACGAGCGATCTCAACCTTTGAAGTTCTTATTATTGCTGCTTCAGTTTACATTACACACACACAGTCAATTTACCTTTGCGACCGGTTTGCCGGGGTGACTGAACAAACGTAACGAGCATCGATTTCACTTGATGGTAAACAAATAACATTATTATAACAGTTGCTCGAATCAAATTAAAGCTGTCAAGGTTGATGAGCTATGAACTAAGAGAAAGCTATTTAAAAATAGGCAAAGGAAAAATAACTACTAATACCTTTACTTTGTAAAGATACATTTGAATCGGTTTCATGACAAGCCAGTTAGACTTCACACCTAACAAATTAAACACATCTGAACGATAGTTATCATGCCTTACTGAGGCATATCGTAACGGAGTTGAACCAAAGCAAATAGTTATTATTGTGATAGGTGTGCAATGTAATGCAAGGGCATCGTATCGCGGCCAATCGGCGATCCATCAGCGCGGTGCGGAGCGGCTGAGAGACATTTAATTACAATTAGGTACCGGCGAGCGTGGGGGGGACGCCGGCCTGCCGCGGCGGACTCGGCGCCTGGTGACCCCCGCCCTCCTACTGCTCGCTTTACTAGCTGACGACCAGGGTGACACCCAGCAAAAAGAGGGGAGGAAGCATCGAAGTTAAAAGACGGAAGTTCAACTTCCATTTTGCGCCCCTCACTAGCATAACAAGAGCAAACACACCATCATTTGAATCATACACCTATCATCAATGTAATGCGCTACTTGATATTAATTGTATTTTGAAAGACAAGTTATTTCTGGCACATGGAGCCTATTGTATTTTTAATTCTATCGGTATTTATTCATAAATTCCTTGATGGAATTTATGAATAAATACCGATATGCCGGTAGTGAGGGGAGGGGCAAGGAGGGGAGAGATGCTCGACAAATTAGCGGCTACAGACACAGTTATGATTTGAGCCTTCCCTTCCCCCGCCCCCGCCCCCGACCCGCCCCTGCCCTCGCAGACAGGGGAGAAGTTATTTTAGATACCGAGTTATTTGTATCACTCGATGTCGCACATAATGGTCTATCATCGTTAAATTAAATTATTATTTTTTAGTAGTTTTTAAAAATCTGACTAACATTGATGTACAAAATATGTGTATTATATTACCGAACAATACAAAAATTTAATAAAAAATAAAAACTGGCTTCGAAACACTACAGCACTAAAAAGTTAGAAATAATTTAAATAATTAGAAGTATTTATACATGTAGGTATTGTAGAAGTATAATTTGGAGTCAGTGCCCAAAATATATGTGTTGGTCTTGAAACTGGGCACCGACTACAAATTATATTTCTACAATACCTACATGTATAAATACTTCTAATTACCTATTTAAATTATTTCTAACTTTAGTGCTGTAGTGTTTCGAAGCCGGTTTTTATTTTTTATTTAAATTTTTTTGTTTTTCAATTTTTAGTGGGGGAGCGGGAGAAAAATAAATAAATCCCTTATAACCATAATTTACCCTACTTAATTCGTTGCTTTAAAATTTGATGTTCTATTCCATCTCCGAAAGTCTTCACCAGAACACCAACTTACTTTGGGACTACTTTTACGCTACTTTATGAAACATACGGATATTACTAAAGGATGGGCCCCATTAGGGCTTATTTACTGCTGTCCATTGAAGAGTTTCGTTCTCCATCTCTGAAAGTCTCCATCAGATCTTCACCAAATTAAAATGGGACCAATGGGACGTTATACCTGTTCGAACAAAAAAGAATTGTCGAAATCGGTTAAGATTTGACGGAGTTATGGAGGAACATAGCCAAAAAAAAAATATACGCGTCGAATTGATAACCTCCTCCTTTTTTGAAGTCGGTTAAAAATACATTTCATCCTTATTATCTAAATATAGTAAGGACAACTACAGATTATTGGTGACCCTCACACTAGGTCAGGCTGTCCTGGTGGGGCCGTATACAAATATTACCAGCTAGTTTTTAAGTGGCTTTTAATGCTTTTAATAAAAATCTGATCTCGTTGATATTTGATTATCTAGTATCTATCTATCTGTCATCTACTGACTATTCCTATCATAAACTGGACAATATCAATCGTTGAGAAACTTACTAAACAATATTTATTTAATAGGTAGCTACTACTGTGCACTCTCGATGTTTGGAAGTCATTTCATCAATGCACTGAACCGAGAGTGCCAACTTGAACTACTCGGATGGAACGAAGATGCAGTTAATATCACAGGAGGATCAAAGGCACTTCACTGAAAAGAGCACTTACTACGCGCACTCATTTCTGATTAAATCTCCATTTCCTTTCAAACGTTTCGCAAGGATTTAAAACAGTTTAAGATGAGTGTACTGGATTTCCGGTACGAGCAAACGCGGCGTCGCAATTACATGCCGTCAGCAGCAGGCGCGCCTCGCACATTGCAATACTGAGTCTAATTCCGCAAATGCAAAGTGCATTTCTGCTGGTTCCGCTCACAGTGGCCGCGGCAATGATACGAGCCATTCGGCAAACGATATCAATTGAGAATAACCCCGACATGAAAGCGCAGCTCCGCGAATACATCGCGACACTGAAAGCATCAAAGTTGCAGACTAGAGAACAGACTCACATAATAGAGAAGCACCACTCTACCGGAAATGTAACCTCTGCAAGCCATCTTTTGTAACACAATTTTTGAAACAAATCCAATGTGAATTATAATATGTAAAGCCACTCTCGTGATGGTCAGATCCCAGTCGTTGTGGCGGAATACCTCTTGACCGTAATTGACACGTGCTTTCAGATGACTGATATAGTCAGTCTTGACTATCGTATGCGCTACCATCAGGTGAATGAGTTCTGGCATTCTAATGAATGAATGGTGGTCGGGCTTTGAGCTACTCAAAATCAAACACCTTAGAGCTGACAGTATGTCTTCATACTGTCCGGTCTGCTGAAATGCAAATGTCTCCCTCTGCGTCGGCTCCAGTTGACCGCCTTGATTGCGCTAGCCGACCTGCATCTCGGAGCAAAAGATTTCGAGGAAGAAAAGAGAAAAAAAGAAGCGTTTCACTACTCTATCGTAATAAGGCTACACTACATACTTATTAAAACGGTAGAATTTGCAACGTACTCAAATTACTCTCCAAAGGGTATGTTGCCCACTTGTCAAGTAAGATAAAATCATCATCATCGTCATCAGCCATTGGGTGCCCACTGCAGGACATATGCCTCCCTCATGGTTTTCCAAGCTTCCCGGATAAAATACTAATGCTCAAATACATATAATTTTTTGCTAAGTACTTACACCGTAAGGATTTACACAGTAGGTACCAAGTTCATGTTCAAGTGATTTTTCAAAGAGCGATAAAAATACTAACAAGTATAATGACTTCATTAAAAGTAGCCAGTAACAGCCCTATCACACTAGCGATTTGCGAGGGATTTTATAGCGATGCGATTGCACAGCGAGCCGCGTGCGATCCGCGTCTTGGACACTCAGTAGCAAAATTAATTGATCAAGGAAACACTACTGCTGCCTTTGTTACTTCGAAGACGCGGGAAACAAAAGCAGATAAGTACAAGTTAACGACAAATCTGGGAAGATTCATTATCAAGTAATCGGCTGGGAGGAAGCAACTACTATGTATCCCATATAACGGGATCAGTTTGAATTTAAGTTATAAATAACTTTGTATCCATTGTATCAGCGACGATTGTACCTCTAAACGAGGCGGGCGGCCTGTCAAAATGGCGTTGAGGGTGGTAATCACAGCGACATCGCCGCGACAGCGCAGCGTATCGCAGCGTCGTCGCGGCGCAATTGCATCGATTTCAAATCGCTCGCAAATCGCTAGCGTGATAGAGCTGTAAAAGTATTCCTCCTTCATCATCATCATCAGCCATTTGACGCTCACTGCAGGACATAGGCCTCGATTCTTCATGGTTTTCATAACCATGTGGGGTTCTACCACAATCGCCACGCTTGGCAGGCGGGTTGGCGATCGCAGTATGCGGTTGGAATCTCAGGAAGACGCTGCTGCCCGTCTCCTGGTAATTGATTTCTTAAGTCGTCTTCTACGACATCCACGGAAGGAAATGGAGTGACGCTATTCTTAATCCGGCGCCACACGGAAAATACCTCCTTACCGTTTAGAAAAGTAAGCTAAGCCAGCTAAAAGTAATCAACTAGCAGACTGGTCCGTAGCATGATTAAAGCGGACTTATCCGCTAAAACTGCCGGTAATTCATTGCGAATGAATGAAGCGAATTCTGCGTCTTGCACGCAGCTTTCGGGTGTGTGCGTCGTTTGATCAGAGAACACTTTACGACCGATGTGGAGACATGCAGTTACTATTTGAGGATGCGCCATCACTTGTATTGACCAAGCAAATATAACTTTGGCACCACGTACTGTCTTATCAGCGTAGCAAGGAGTGTGGGTTAGAGAGAAAGCCTTGTCAAACAATAAAGCAGGAAATGAAATAAAAATAATTCTCGCCTAAATCTGCGCTTGAGGGCACTTTAGAATTTTTTTCGCGATTCGATCCGTTAAATGTATAACCACTTGTGTGAGAGCATAAACGCACTCGCCGGGGTGAGTGCAGCGGCAATAGTTGCTTTGCGTCGCGTCGCGTCGCGCGGCGTCGCTCGCCCGCTAATTGTGCACATCCCGCGATCGCGTTACACAGTCGCACCGCCGCTGGTAACCAAAACTCATTCCTAAAATCAAAGTATTAAGAATCATCGGTAATTTATCGTAGATGGTTCCATGTGGCTCGTATCAGATCTGACATCCAAAGGAAATATTCGTCTCATTATTATTTCTCAGAAGATGCCCCTCCCGCCCGGCACCGGTACCGTATCCAGCCGGTATTGAGTTACAGTTTGTAGAATTGATCATCAATCATACATGACATCATGCACCCACATGGGAACCGATTGATAGCGAAGTGAACAAAGAATAGAAAATTTCACTAAGGTAGATACTGTACCTACTAATTACACTTACTATGGTATTATTTGAGATGGATGTAGGTCTGTGTCTATAGTGAGATGTTTACGCAAGCCTACATTATGTTTGATTTAGGTAAGCTGTGGTCAATAGAAACAGACCACTATCGATGGTGAGAATCTTACGGCTTACCTAGAAACGTGCATTAGGAAGCGTTGTTGTTTCCGAGTAGAGGCAGCTGCTGGCCGGTTCCGGGAACCGAACCCGCGGCCGGCTAATCCCGATGACACGCCGCTTTATATATCAACACCGATGTTCGGATTTCACGTTTTGTCAAATTACTCAGAAGTTAAGCCTTGTTTCTTTCGTTTGTGGACATTAATCAAGTTGTCAGTCGCGCGATCGCGCGTGTCAGTCGCGCGACAGGCGAGACTAATGTCGCGGCTTATTGGACACTCGCCGGATTCTTTCTGCGAACTCCAGTTCATTTGTCGATGCTGTGTGTGGCGCTGGCACGTCGCTGTAACCCATTTCTCTATTAGCGTCCACTGACAGGGACTTTTGTGCGTTAACATTTTAAAACACTTCAAGTTGTCGACAAATCAAAATGCAAAAGTGGAATTACAAAGCGGGTGATCCAATTAGCGCTCGAGCAAGCAAGAATCTGGTGATCCAGAAGGTTCGCTCTTAAAAAAGATCTTAAAAAAATTTGTATAATCTTATTGATCTGTGGGTTAATCGACTATACAATGTATCGAATTGCCATAGTAAACAGTACTATGTAATAGGGCCCCGATAGAGTGTGGACGCGATCTGTGGCAAGAGGTGCCTCTGCCCCTGCAGGCGCGTACGCGGGCCTTCGCCGCCCGGCGCCGCCCGCGCGCCGACCGGAACTCTCCGCAAGTCTCAATTGTGCGAGCTCAATAAAGCAGCACTAAGTGTAACAAAGCGGCGCGGATGTCGATAGCGCACGCGGACGATTCTTTTATTCCCTTTCTTCGGGTTTTGACAAGGTGGTGCGCCGACGGCCGCACAATGGGGCGCCGATGGCCGCACAATGGGGCGCCGATTGTTGGCGGCGGCCGATCGATGGCGAGACAATGGCCCGTGTTGCTGAGGTGGCGCAAATTGGCTTAGTGTTCATTAAAGTTTGGGTTCTGTTGCAAAGATGAATAGTGAGCCCGTTCGTGATTTGATGTTGAGGATTCTTCTTTTGTTAGATTTGTATAAGTGTACCTACCTAAATAAATGAAATAAGTGTATATTTCAGTGAAATTTTAGAAATTAGAAACTTACCGAAACAATTCAGGCGCCGACGTACCTACCTACTTATTACTGATTGCTTTAAGTAGCTAACGTAAAGTAATACAAGTGAACTCGGAACTGGAGGCATGGTTTTAATAACATAAACCCATAAATATAACAAAGAAGACTATTTATATTACGCGATATAGCCTTTCCATACAACGCCATCCGTAGAAGAACATGAATTTGTCCTCAGGCCTGAACAGGAACTTCGTGGACCGTGGGTCTCTCCATCGTTGAAGATCCTCTTTCCTATGAGGGGTCCCAGGGAGTAACACGTAACACTAGCGGCACCCAGGAAAAAATGTCATATCTTTTTTTAACAGACTTCAAAACAGGAGGAGGTTATCAATTCGACGCGTATGTTTTTTAATTTTTTTTTGGCTATGTTCTCGCATAACTCCATCAAATCTTTACCGATTTGGACAATTCTTTTTTTGGTCGAATAGATATGACGTCCCATTGGTCCCATATAAATTTGGTGAAGATCTGATGAAGACTTTCAGAGGTGGAGAACGGAACTCTTCAATGGACAGCAGTAAATAAGGCCTAACGGGGCCCATGCTTTAGTAATATCCGCATGTTTAATAAAATAGCGTAAAAGTAGTCCCAGGGTAATTTGGTGATGTTCTGGTGAAGACTTTCAGAGATGGAAATTGAGAACGTCAAATTTTAAAGCTTCAAATATTAAAGCAACGAATTAAGTAGGGTAAATTATGGTTATAAGGGACTTGTTTGTTTTTCTCCAGCTGCCCCAATAAAAATAAAAAAATAAACATAAAATATAAAAACTAACTTCAAAACACTACTTCAGAGTTACTTTATATGTATATTGTTAATTTTTTTTCAGCTCAATAAACATTTTTCATTTCATTTTCATTTCACTACAGCACTAAAAGTTGATATAGTTTAAAAGAATACCTTTAAATTAGAAGTATGTATACATGTAGGTATTGTAGAAGTATAATTTGTAGTCGGTGCCCAGTTTCAGAACATATGGGCACCGACTACAAATTATACTTCTACAATACCTTTCATTCAAGTATATATACTTCTAATTTAAAGGTATTCTTTTAAATTATTTTCAACTTTTAAGTGCTGTAGTGTTTTGAAGTCGGTATTAATTTTTTAATTAAAATTTTTTTTACAGATCGAATTTGCAAATAGTGTCTGTACAATGCCTCAATTATGTTAATAGTGATTTTTTGGACCCATGGCCGTGATTCCAAGCTAAGGAAAAAAATCTGGCCGTTTTTGGCATAAATGCTAGGTATCTAGTCCCAGTTTCGTGATCCTCGTGATGTCGTGAGTCCTAAAAATCACTGTTAATATGATTGAGACGTTGTACAGAGACTTTTTGCAAATGCGATCTGTGACAGAAGGTACGATTTTTGTTCACTGGTGGCGCTAGTAGCCCCTGGATCCCCTGCTAGAGCTAAGTACCAAGTCATTGAAATAATATTAATATTAAGTCAAATGTTATGGCCGTTTGTGTCAAATATTTGGAAGTTCGCAAACTACTCACTTCCTTTTATTTAAAACATAACATAAACTCACGCCTGTATCCCAGAGGGGTAGGCAGAGACCAGGGACTGCCACTTGCTACGATCCTGACAGATCACTTTCGCTTCCTCAACATTCAGTCGTTGCATGCACGCACGCCGGTTTCGGGTACTTTTTATCTTGCCCTTTGCTAATACATCCCTTGTTAGGTCGAAGTATGTCCGTCTGGGTCGTCCTTTACCGGCCCTTCCACCCACATTAAATTAACAAAACTGAACAAATATTAACAAAAATAAAATATATTTGTTTCGTCAATCTTTCTTCCTTCATCCTCTTCACATCTCCAAACCAACGCAACATTCCTTTCTCAATTCTAGTCACTACATCCTCTTTCAGTCCACAACGTTCTTTAATCACACTTTATTTCATCATCATCATCAGCCCTTTGACGCCCACTGCAGGACACAGGCCTCCCACATGGTTGTCATAACCATGAGGGGTTTTGCCATAATCGCCACGCTTAGCAGGCGGGTTGGCGATCGCAGTATGCAGTTGGAATCTCAGGAAGACGCTGCTGCCCATCTCCTGGTAATTTATTTCCTTAGTCGCCTTCTATGACATCCACGGGAGGAAATGGAGTGACGCTAGTCTTAATCCGGCACCACACGGAATATCCGGCAACACACGGAATTTTTTTAGTATCATCATCATCATCAACCCATTATGTCCCCACCGAGGGGCACGGGTCTCTTCCCTGAGGAAGGTATAGGCCATACTCCACCACGGGGGCCAAGTCCGGATTGGTGGAGGCTTGTAGACTAGTGGCTCGTCTACTGTCAGAAGTTGTCAAGCCGCCCTAAGGCCTCTGACTTGGCTTAACGACTACCATCTATCGACGGCAGCCGGCACCAACAGCTTAACGTGCCTTGCGAAGCACGGAACCGCTCGGAAAAATGCCACTAGCGTTAGGCATAGACGGCGACCCATCCATGCACTGAACGCGCCCTGTGTTGCTTAACCTTCGTGATCGTTTTTAAGATCACTCAGGCAGCCGGGGCTACGAGCGATTCATATATTACGATACATATATTACAATAAAAATTAAAAACCGGCCAAGTGCGAGTTGGACTCGCGCACGAAGGGTTCTGTACCATTATTTATACAACATTAGACAAACATCGAATTTGAGAACAGCGCCATCTATAGAAACTAACAAGAAGCGTTTAATATTGAAATTTAACGACATGACTGCTAGAGGGCGATCGTTGTCTATAGACAACGTTTGTTGTATGGGAGCCGCCCTTAAATATTTATTTTATTCTGTTTTTAGTATTTTTGTTATAGCGGCGGCAATAAAAATACATCATCTGTGAAAATTTCAACTGCCTAGCTATCACGGTTCATGAGATACAACCTGGTGACAGACAGACCGGCAGACAGCCGGACAGTGAAGTTTTAGTAATTGGGCCCCGTTTGGCATCCGTTTGGGTACGGAACCCTAAAAATGGATTGAGTTGAAATAAAAGAAAATAGAAACGGTGACTTATTACGTGTTACAAATTAAACAAATTTTGAGCTTTTAAATCATTTGTTCGGAACCCTAAGGCCGCGAGTCTTACTCGCACTTGTCCGGTTTTTATGTAAGTTTGGCGAATGTAAGTGGTTGAATATTGAATTAGTTTTCAATTTTGAGAGAGTTTTACTAGGTCAATACAAGTAAATAGTGTTAACTAATGACTGTGCTAATGATCAGCTCCTACGAGGTATATTCGCCTAATAAGGACCGAGTTTTTGCAAATCTTTATAAATCGTATAATCGAAGTATTTCAATTCAAATAACTTCTAAAATGTACAAATTGCTCATATTTGAAGTAAAAACATTGACCAAAAACATGGGTATGTTAAGTGAATCAATGACAAAATTGTTTTTAAAAAGCTTGTCAATGGACTTTATTATGAACAGGTGATCCCAATAAGGCTCATTGCTATTCTGTAGATATTTCCGAAACTACAAGAACTTATTATTGTTTTTCAATTCTGTTGCTAACTATTACTAGTGTATTTGTCATTCTCGATAGTTTAATCCATAAATTTATAAAAATTAAAGTGATGGTCCTTATAAAGACTATAACAACTTAAAGTGAGAAAAATTTATTTGATTTAGGTCTTTTAATAAAACAAAGTTTGGTTTGGTATTGCTATTTACTAACTGAAATAAATGAAAAGATAGATATTAAGAAATTAAGAAAATTTTCAGTCATAGCCATTGGGCCTTATTAAGTCTATAGAAATCACATTTTTGGCCGGGGGCCTTATTTGGACTTCGAGATAAAATCATGCCGTAAGTTGAAATCCAGGAACTCCGTGACACAAAATATAGGTAACAGGAACGAAATAAGGAAATTAGACAGAGTACGACCAAAATGCACTCAACAATAATTTGTCACAAACTGTCTTATACGCTCTTGTACTTATTAAAATATTAGGAACTTCAAAATTTAAAAATAAAAATCTAGAAAAATAAGTAGCTCCAAAACCAATTACAGCCCTATCACACTAGCGATTTGCGAGCGATTTGAAAGCGGTGGCGCTATCGCATCGCTTTCAAATTGCTCTCAAATCGCTAGTGTGATAGGGCTGTAACTGTATCAGTCAAATAAAGTAGTAGTGATAAATCGGTATCACAAAAATAAAACAAAAAAACATCTTATGAGCAATCAGGACATGTGAAGACATCTAAATCTTCTTTAGTTAAGCCCACACATTCCTCGTGATACCACAATGTGCACTTTTTGCATTGTCGCATATCTGCTACATTATCCTTTTTGCAAGCAGGACAGTACCAGTCTTCCTTAGTTTTATTTGCTTTATAAATTTTTTTCTTCCGTGTCAAAATTTCTTTGGTTTCATTTTGTTTTGTTTTTATAGCTTTAGATGTATTAGTAACTATTTTGCAAGTATTTTTGTTTCTTTTGTACTCTGTTGTCTTTTGTTTGTTAGCCTTAACATTTTTCTGCTCTCTTTTATCTTTTTTGGTTTGTTTTTCAGACTTCTTTTCTTTTTTCTTTGCTTCCATGTCTTTGAATAAATCTTTGGTTATACGTTGTCCTATATAATTTAATGCTTTGCGCCTTGGCTTTGCCTTGGTTTGGGCATAATTAGGAGTTGGAATAAATTCTTGAAAAGGTGTCCTTTGCACACGAGAAAGTTTTTTACTTTCGCTAATTCTTAATAGTGGGATGTTGTCTTCATCGGATGAGTCTGTCTCGATCACCTTTAATGCAATCTCATTTTGTTCTTCGTCGGATGCCGAAGAGGATGACGTATAAATTCTGATATTCCTTGCTGGATAATGTTGATGTATTGGCAGAATGTTTTCAATGTCTGAACCTTCGGACGGAGAAGATAAAAGTGTGGGTGGACGATGAATATGCAGTCCTGAAGGACCAGGAACGGGAGTGCTGTAGCTAACATTCTCCATTGGTGCATTGTTTGTGATTGGATCTATTTCCTCCTGTGCTGATTCTGTCGAAGAGCTGTAATCCACAATTTTTTTAAAATGATGAGCTGCCTGTCCCATCTGTATATTTGCTGGAGATACATTTTGAGCTTCCTCATAGAAAGTGACGTCTGGGTCGAAGTTGTCATGTGGCACTTGAATACATTCGGGAGAACTGGGTGTCGTCACTGAAATTCCCGTAGTTGAGGGCGCCAGAGTCAAATCAGTCAATATAGACGGCGCAAAGGCTTCTTCTGGGATTGCACTGGGGTCCCAGGGGTATAGACCGGTTGCCCTGAATCCGTTTGCAATATTGCTTTGAGTCATGCACTTCGGCCACACCTTTGTCAAGATTTTATTGAAACGAGCTTTAGTCAGCTTTTTCTGTGGGTTTTGGTAATTAAACTGTAATACCTGTTCGTCCCAGAAGTGCTCGAAAGACTTGTTGATAGATTTGTCGAGTGGTTGCAGTTCATGGGTAGTGTTCGAAGGCAAGCAATAAAGGACTATATCCTGTTCTTCTGCTGCATCAACAATGTCGCAATCTAAATGCGCTGAAGCTCCGTCGAAAATAAGAAGGCACTTGCCTGAAGATTTGTATTTTGCCAAGTGGTTGATAAAATCCACGAATAGTTCAGTGGTCATAGAACCTTTAGGGGCCATTTTGACCAAGGTCCCGGGTGGTAAATTTTCTTTAAATTCATCACGCATTCTCTTGCCCTTGAAGAGAATCATTGGAGGAATTGCCATCCCAGCAGCATTCACGCACATAGCAACAGTCACGTTTTCGGCGTGCTCTTGAGCTATGAGATGGACCCTGCGAGAACCTTTTTCAGCCAGTACTTGTGGTTGCCGATGAACTGTGAGCCTGCACCCCTTTTCATCAATATTATATAGACGTTCCGGGTTTTCGTCTATATTAAGGTCGTCATAGATTTCACGTATTGCTTTAAAATGCCGTTCAACAATAGGCTTATTCAGCTTCTGAGCCCTTGCTGGGTTCATAAATTGTGCTTTACGTCTTGATATATCTTTATTCCTTGCCAGGAAGTTTTTCAGCCATTTTCTGCCAGCTGTCGATTTTTTGTCACTAAAACCGTTTTGTATGTTGTGTTTCTTACAAAACAAATACGCGTGTTTGCGTATTAGTTTTGGGGTCAGAGGAACTCCTATTTTTGAAAACTTTTTTATCCTTTCTGCCAAATCCTTTTCTTGTGCTTCCGTGAAAATTGATTTTCTTCCCATCCTCTTTACTGTTTGTCCAGACTTTATATGATTCTTCAGAGTTCGTCGTGGTATATTGTATTTCAAAGCGGCCGCACGCTCCGATACTTGGCAATTTTTTACTTCTTCCAAAGCATTTTCCAGATCGCTTTGAGTCCATGCTATACCACGCTTTTTTTTCTTTGATGGTTCCATAATTATGCTTTACTAAAAAAAAAAAACTTTTATTGTGCATAGTATAGAAGGTATGTTAGTTAAGTAATAAATCAGTTGAGTTTGAGTTCATAATCGGCTTATTTACAAGCCGTTTACAGTTTTTATACACGTAATAAGGTCCGGTCCTTATTTGGTGACCAGGAGGTGGACTTTCTTAGGCACATCGTCATGCCGGAAAAAACCAGTCAAAATCGACAGAAAAAAACAGTGGTTCAATAACTTACCTTCACAATCCACGCATAAATGTTACTTATTCCTTTACACTTCTAACTTTTTCGGAAAAAACAAAACACAAACACTTGAATTAGTCAAATTAACACGAACAAATTTTATAAATCCACCTACTAGTCATGACGTGTACTGCAGAGACAGGCATACTGACAAAATGGCGGCGTAAAATTCAATGAATGCCAATGCGCTTCAATGATTGGTCAATTAGGAGCGTCGGTGCGAAATTTGATTTCTATTTAGAATTGGGAGCGGGATTTTTCAAATGGTGGCCCTTGTTAGGAACCGGTCCTTATTAGGCGAATATACCTTATATTACGCGCAACAAGCGTCAGCGTCTAACTATCAAATACCATTAACTGCTATCGCAAACGTCAGGATTCCGATAGCATTTGGTGCTCCTGAAAGGCTCAGGTTTTTAACAGACTCGCCGCGCCTAGTCATCGGCCGGTCCCCCGCGCCCCGCGCCCCGCTGCTGCTGCTGCCGCATGCCGTTCCGCGGCGGAGTGCGACCAATTATGCAGGCACAGCTCTGAATTGGGCCGCGCCGCGCCGCGCGGCATGCGCTGCGCTGCGACCGTACCTCCATTGTACTCTGTTATTATTAATTTCACCAAGTGGCTCTTAGCGACAATCTGCTTACATTACTAAGCTAGCATTGTCCAATTAAACAAGAGAGCAAGGGCAGCTTCAGTTGAGTAATGAACGTTGCAACAGTTCAGCACACGTCGATCTCGTTCGTGTCGCCCGCGCACTTTCGGATGGTGCGGACGGGTCAGCCGCTCTACCCAATGATTTTAGTGAAGCGTATTTAACAGAATTTATCGGTTATCGGTATAGTGATACCCGTTACCATATTTTGATTCATCACCATACTCGTCATATTAATTCCTTGATTATAATAATGGTTTCTCGCCCTAACCTGAAGTAGATTAAAAAGTTAAAAATATATAGACTTATTCAAAGATAGATAGACGGAGTTCGTTCCGAAATTATTTTTGCGGTCATACCACCTATTCTTACCTACGTGTCACCATTTGCCGGATATAAGTAATCCAGCTCTATCCAATTATACTTTAAACGTTTCCCGAAGTAAAGCTTCTTGTGTGCAAAAGCTTAGATCATCTTGTCATATTATTACTTTTATATCGCGTAATGGTTGTGATCTGTTTTGTACACCAAATAAAATAAAATATCCCACATATCCTCTTCCCTTTAAATCTCCTCAGTCCCAAGGAGCTCATGCACACAACCATCACAATATAGGGGGTGTGCGGGAAACACTGAACTCTATCCTAAACTAAAAACTATAAAATTTCCAGAAGTACAAACAATATTACAATAGTTTTGTATCAAACGTAACCCATGAATTAACACACGAACCCATGATTTTTTTCTGGTGAGTACAATAGAGAGTTATTATTATTATTAATTCTTTATTGTACCAAGACAGTGTACAAAAAGTGAACTTATTGCTAATGGCATTAGTTCTAATGTAATTATCCGGAGTCAAGCTTCAAAATTCTCCCAGCGAGCGAGCGAGTAACGCAACGTAATGTGACGCAGCTAATGACAGTGAGGTGTGAGCCGCGCCAATAACGCGGCAGATTACCGGAGCGCGGCGGCAGCACCTGCACCTTGTATAAATCAAACCGCCGACATACCGGCTGACCGCACACGCACACGCACACGCACACCGCAGCACGCGGCGCGTCTCATTGAGGTCTGTGTCTGTGTGTGGTTTGGCGGATCAATCAAATATCTGCGGTGACACAGTATGTGCTTTGTGCAGCGACTTGACTGACATTACATAGCGGTATGTACTGGTGACCACCAAATACAGGCCTGAAATATATTGTATCTACTATCTATGCTCATTACAGTGATTAATTATTTCACTCTGTACCTCTCTGCATAGAGGGGTAGAGCGCAACGTTTCTTACTTGCTTTAGTCGATGTGGATTTTGGGTTAGGGCAATGTTTTTCAGTTTCTAGCCCACTTACGTGTTTAGTATTTTGTCACAATACAGTGTGAGTACTACACAGTACAATGACACTAGGCAATTAATATATAACATTGTTAAAATTTGAGAGGTCTCGTCTCATGAAGTCCACACTCCGACTTACTCTTGACTCGTGGCCATATCCAAAACCCCGAGAACTTTCAACGTTTGCGTTGGCGTAGGCGTGAGACAGGGAGACGTTATCTCTCCGAAACTGTTCACTAACGGACTGGAAGATGCCTTCAAGCTTCTGGAATGGCAGGGACGCGGCATCAATATCAATAGCGAGTACATCACTCACCTTCGATTTGCCGACGATATAGTAGTCATGGCAAAAACGATGGAAGACCTCGGCATAATGCTCGAAGACCTCAGTCGAGTTTCTCAACGTGTGAGCCTTAAAATGAACATGGACAAAACGAAGGTCATGTCGAACGCCCTTGTTGTGCCCACCCCAATAACAATATTGGGGAACTCGACTCTCGAAGTTGTAGACGAATACGTCTACTTAGGACAAACAGTCCAACTAGGCCGGTCCAACTTCGTGAAAGAAGTCAATCGTCGAATCCAACTCGGCTGGGCAGCATTCGGGAAACTTAAAAAAGTCTTTTCGTCTAATATACCTCAATCGCTCAAGACAAAATTATACAACCAGTGTGGTCTCTCACTATGGGCGTCATAAGAAAGCTCAAGGTCAGGCAACGAGCTATGGAAAGGGCTATGCTCGGAAGTTCTCGACGAGATCGAATCAGAAATGATGAGATCCGTAGACGACCGAAAGTCGTCGACATAGCCCAGCGGATTAGTAAGTTGAAGTGGCAGTGGGCGGAGCACATAGCACGCAGAACTGATGGCCGATGGAGCCGAAAAGTTCTCGAATGGAGACCACATAATACGGCAAGCGCAGCGTAGGACGACCAGCCACAAGTTGGACAGATGACCTCATCCAAGTGGCAGGAGGACGCTGGATGCAAGCCGCTTCCAACCGGTCTTTTTGAAAATCCATGAAACAGTGGACTTCTTGTGGCTGAATGATGATGATGATGATTGTTAAAATTAACTACAAATTAAGATGGACATTTTAGCAACTCACCATTCATTTAAAAATTTTGGAAGATTTTGCAAAGAAACAAATAAGATGAACCCTAGATCGGGGCTGCCCATTAGTGTGGATGGCTGTAGTGAGCCGGAAGCCATAGCAAATATTTTTATTGAGTCTCCACTGGGGCGGGTAGAGGCGAAACAGCCTTGTAAGGACGGCCGTTCGTGTCTGGGTGCTCCTGTAAGTGTGTCAGCTAAGGATGTTACCGTAATAATAAAAAGAATGACTAGAGGTAAGTCACCTGGACAGGACTGCCTCAGTATAGAGCATTTGAAGTATGCAGGGGTTCATTTGCCGAGGGTATTGGCCATGTTATTTACATTTTGTATTAGGCATTCTTGTTTACCTGCTGACCTTATGAAAACCGTTGTGGTACCTGTCATCAAGAACCGTACAGGTGACGCGTCTGATAAGACTAACTATAGGCCAATATCCCTGGCTAATACTAGAGCCAAAGTGCTGGACGGTGTGCTTGATGACCGTCTCGGTTCCAGCATGAAATTAAATGATGCACAGTTCGGATTCCGTCCTGGACTCTCCACCGAGTCTGCGATATTATGTCTAAAGCACACTCTCCGGTACTATACTGACCGTAAAACCCCAGTTTACGCATGCTTCTTGGACTTGTCAAAAGCTGTTGATCTGGTGTCATACGGTGTCCTGTGGGGTAAGCTATCGCAGGAGACTGATCTGCCTGCCGAGATGATCGACATCCATAGGTATTGGTATGAGCATCAGACTAATGCTGTCAGGTGGGTGGGGTCGCTATCGGACGAGTACAGGTTGGAGTGCGGGGTGAGGCAGGGGAGGTTGTCTTCGCCAAAGCTCTTCAACCTGTACATGAACCAGTTGTTGGTGGAGCTAGAGGGCATGGGTATCGGGTGTTCGATAGATGGCAAAATGGCCAATAACATCAGTTACGTGGATGATATGGTGCTGCTAGCTCCATCTATCCGAGCATTGAAGAGACTGCTGACGATCTGTGAGGAGTATGGTGCGGCCCATGGGCTCAGATACAACGCGAAAAAAAGTGAGCTGCTTGTTTTCAAGACTGGAAGCAAAACATACTCGATTGTACCGCCAGTTCAACTGTGTGGGTCACCTATGGCGCGCGTCAACAATTTCAGGTATCTGGGTCACTGGGTCGCGGATGACCTGTCAGATGACTTGGACATTGAACGTGAAAGGAGGGCGTTGGCCGCGAGGTGCAACATGCTGGCCCGCAGGTTTGCACGATGTACTAGGGATGTAAAAATAACCTTATTTAAGGCATTTTGTCAGACATTATACACGTGCAGCCTGTGGGTTAGCTATACGCAGCGATCGTACAACGCCCTCCGGATGCAATACAACAATGGCTTTAGGATGCTGTTGGGGCTGCCGCGATACTGCAGCGCTTCAGGGATGTTCGCAGAAGCACGCACAGATGGTTTTCACGCGATTATGCGATAGAGAGTGGCATCCCTGTTATTAAGAGTGCGCGGCAGCGCATTGGCGCAATGTCCTCCAGACCATTGCGGACAAGGTCGATAGCCCCATCCTGGTGCATTGGGTCAAGCTCCATCTCACTACCTAGAGCCTGGGGGGAGCCTAAGTTATGTCTCTAGTGTAAACAAATACTGTACATATTTTATTACAAATTTTATATATATATTTTAATCAATACAATTTTAATTTAGATTAATTTTTCACTGATTTTACATTTATTGTATTATATTTTATATTAATTAATTCTGCTGTGATGTTAACATTTTTATTATTATTGCTGTTGTTATTGTCAAATATGGACCCAGGTCTGAAATAAATATTTTCATTCATTCATTCATTCATAGCAACTCGGGGAGCCGCCACAGCGTACACTTTGGGAACTCATATGCATCAAAGTAATATTCATATAGGATGCCATACAATTAACACCGTTTTGTCGAGTATCCGGTCTTAAAGACCAGACAAGTCATTCGGCCGTTATTATGAAAAATGCGACATTATCGGAAAGGTCGTCAACGTCGCACTTGAGCCCGACAATTCACTCGAATCTAGCGACAAATACGGTTCTTTTTTCGAATAGCTATTACTATTCAACTAAACTATACAACTATGGAAACTATTCAAAAAAAGAACCGTACTTGTCGCTAGATTCGAGTGAATTGGCGGGCTCAAAAGCGACGTTGACGACCCTTGCGATAGTGTCGCAGCTTCATAATAAGGGCCCAGGCATAATTTACATGTTTGACAATAAGTCAGCTCTCTTTAAGAAGCCAGACTATACCAGCAGTGTCCCCGCGGCCGGCTGGCATTCCTGCGCCCGCGATGGCTATCGGAAGCTGCGCGGGAGCCGCTAATTAACACGACACAAGCCTGGTGCAGCCATTAAGCTAAAATAAAGGCTCAAGCCTGCGGCAATACCTACCGCTTGGGTGGTTTAATTGTCCCAGCGGGAGCGGCCGGCCGCGGCCCTAAAAGGCCCAACAGCGGTCGTCGGCGCTGTCGGAGAAATAACACCGGCCACTTAGCATTTAGCAATAGTCTTTAGCGCGTGATATCCTGTGTACAGCATTGTAAGCCATGTGAAGCAACCAGAAGGCTCAGCTCTGTTTTATTCAGCTACGCTGCTTACGGCTCTTGCACAAGGGGGAGGTTGGGACTTTAATCTGAGATGAAGGCTGTCTTTATACAGCAATCACTTTACAGGTGTTAAGTCATACTTGGAGCTTCTAACTAAGTGAATGCATCTTCTGTGTGGTTCTGTGGAGTGCGTAAGGCGGCAGGGCGGACCACCCGCGCTGCAGGACGCCATTTGCATAAAAACGCGCGACACGCGCATTAATGTGCGAACACGCGCGCGTGCGCTAATTGGCGCAGACAGGGCGACAATGCTAGACTAAGTCTACTAAAATTTGTCGTCAGTGATGGTATACGGATGATTCTACAGTTTAGGTACCAATGAACTATAGCAATGCTCTACGAGTGAAATAGAGCAACGTAAGTCTATGACCCAAGTCCCAATACTCGGTACAGATTTTTGGCTGGAAAAAGTTGTTTTGAAGGAGAACATGGTCCATGGCGAGCATTATTATAGTCTGCTGAAGAAATCAAGCTAATATTTGTCTTTCCATCAAGTTGTCAATGGTTTCGATATCTGTCGGGACGGGAAATTAATTGTGGATTAACTGGTAGCTTCACTTCACTGGACAGTCTCCAGCGCGTTCAGCTATCCGTCTAGTCCCGCCCACTTGCGCCGTTGCCAAATTATTGTGAAACTGTCGACCAGTCAGCGGGCCGCACCGTCGTAGCTCGACCAATCGCACGGCGCGGCCCACGCGCACACTCACTGCTTCTCAATGAGCGCGTAATTGCGCGATCCGAGCACAATTAATGCGAGAGCGATACTTTATAGCGTCGTTTGCGTTTCACAGGCGATGTACCGAAGTGGCCTGAAATAGAACCGCTATTACACGAGAACAGATCCACCCGTCACCGCCGCAGAGCAATCAAATAAAACCACCAGATAAAACTGTTGCAAAGACTTGTAACGAAAATAATGCAGAGCTACTCAGACGGGGACGGACGCCGGGCGGCGCGGCCAACTCTCGCCACTTACAGCTCAGCAACTTGGCACGGGCCGGGCGCTGCTTCGTGATCGTATTCATGAAAACGCTTAGCGAGTTTGCCCATTGTTTGCCTGTAGTGTGTACTGCACTGCAGATTGTTAGTAGGCAAAGACAAAGTCCACAATGATAACGCCTCGAAAAGCCTCGCGAATAGTCTGTCACACGTGGTTTAAAAAGTATTGGTAAAGCAATAGGGGCAGTTTATACAACTATTTAGCTAAATGTACAGAAATCTACTGCATAGTAATCAATTGAATAAAGCGATGAGTTTCACCATTGTTAGCCGCTCATTGGAATAATGAAACAGCAACGAATGTGCTGTTTGTTTCAAAGGGTTCCGTTGATTGCCTTCATATTCCAAGCCCAGAGAGCATTTGAATACATTTAGGCACTTACCTTGCCTGAGCCTTAGACCTAACAATAACCCGACCATGATTGTTCTGTTTGCCAGTGTCCCGCAGCCATCGTTGGCGGCTCTTGTGTGAAGTCGAGCTGCTGGTTATGGATATGTTTGATAATAGTTGAACAATGAACGATCTTCTCGAATAGGAATATTCTACTCAATAGGTACGGGTAAGACCGTGACGGAAATTTTATGTTGTGTTTTATATTAAGCAATGTTCTACTTATTACAAAACCATAATAATCATAACCTGAAGGAATGCATGATAATTGCGAACTGCGTGGGAGTACGAAATTAATAAAGGTTTATTGAATAAGAGCAAAAAAATCAAAACGCTAATAACTTAATGAGCCGCCCGCGTCGGCCGCACGCTAGGGCTGGGCCCATTATGAGCCGCTCACGTGAAAGTGGAAGTGAAAAACATTTATTTCCATTGTAACACACCATAACACAAAAATAAAACAAAGTTACGGAGAGAAACGAGAACACAAAAATAATAGTACCAATACAATGATGCCGTACACAAGTGTTACAAGTGTTACAACAGAAAAACGCTGTCAAAGGCGACAAGCGCTGGGTTTCTGCCGCACCTGATTCGCTGAGGTATGAACAAATATACATATTTGATAACAGAGAAAAAAAAAATAACTGGAAAATGCGCTTAAAGATAATTGGATTAAAACATACATTTTACATAATCAAGTAAAAATTATACCAAATTAATGGCCCAAATGTCAACCAGGTAAATATATGAAAAAAATGTATGCAGCATTGTGTGGGTGTGTATGTGTCATTATAAGCCGCTCGAGTCGGCCGCACGCTATTGTATCAAGAACTGATTAGATGAGCTAAAAAAATTTGAAACTTGTGTATTGTACAGGATTCCCTTTAAACCTTATGATAATTTTATTGGACGAAGTTACACTTAGGTACTTGAATTATTGTAGTACCCACATACCGAGAAATGTCATATTTTATCTAAAAAGGATCTATGGTCCAAATGGTTGGTAGCAAATAGTTTGGGTATGTTACTTAGTTGCTATTATTATAAGTGCGGGTGATGGAAAATTAGATATATTTTTTAAGGAAACAATTTTAAAAGGATTTAACATTCGATCAGTTTAATGGTTGGCCTTGGAACTTCACAAATGATACCTAATTAATAAAATCATATTTTGTAACTACTTACAGGGCTATTGTTCTGGATCTCTACATTTTCAATTGATTAGGTATTTATTAATCGTTCGTTGTGTTCAGTTTCTCGCGTAACGTGTAATGAAACGTGACCTGCGGAATCAGCACACTTCATTAATTGATGATCGTCGTCATTGCAAAACCATGTGAGTCAATGCCATGGTATTGCTTTCTCTTTTACACATTTCTCTCAACTTTATAATATGCTTAATTTATGTAATTTTACCTGGTTACGGTGGCAGGGAGTCGCTGGATGTGGGCGGCACCATACCGGGAAGCTTGGTAAACCATGAGGGAGGCCTATCTCCTGCAGTGGGCGTCAAAGGCCTGATAATGATGCTGATGATGATGGAATTTACACTCAATATTTGTACTGTAATCGTTTACTTAATTCTTCTTCACCTAGCTACCTAGATTACAATAGTGTCCCAATAGACCAGTTTGCCCACTCTATCTTGTTTGAAAGCAGCACTTCATAAGTCTATCTGACCTGATAAACCAAACCGATGCACCTTCCGCTATCATTAGCCACTAATCGATTGACGCAAACGTTTGCAGCGAATCATTAAAGCCTGCTTATCAAGCTTGCTTCAATTCATAGTCACGACAAGACAGCTCTGATCGAGTTAGCACTAACTCGATCAAGTCGAAACAAAAAACCGACCAACTTTAATGTGAGTGCGCATCACATCAGTCACGATGAACCAGTCCATTTAATATTATATTAATAACTGACTCGCAGCCGTCAGTAATAACTCATCAAATTCATTTAACAGTCTTTTATTTGGTGAAAGTCATCGATGTTATAGAAGTATAGCTCAACACTAGTTCACGGATGTGCCTATTAGTAAGCGTAGTTGCATAGATATTACGTATACAATGTACCATGTGTGATCTAATAGAGTGATTTAGAACTCTACAACCAATCTTTACTAACATTTCTCTGCTGACGATCTCAATTATTAGCTAAATAACTAATCATAACTCGAACTAATTTGAAATTTCTTGTACAACGTGTTATTAAAATAACGCACCGTTTCTTCAGCATCCTCAGTGTTCGGAATAAAGTAGCAACATTGTCTGTGACAGATGACACTTACTTTTGAAGTTATTGCACTTGAAAATCTTCATGCTTGGTTGGCTCGTGGTTGAGCAAATTATACGTTTGCTGTCGTGGTGGCCCGCGGGCAACGTGATTTTGGTTAAAAATTGTGAGGCAATTGGATTGCCGGCTTTATATCTTCGCGTGGAGTGAGTTATAAAGAAGGAGGGAAGGTTCCCGAGTCATTCCTGACGATTTGTGGTGTTGATTTGCGAGGTCGTGGTGTCGAGAACCTGCACTGAGACGCAGTTTTCTGGGGAAGAGCGCTCTTGGGGTAGTCTGGGGAAGACTAGGGCTCCCACTAGCGATCCGGTGCAGGCATCCCGGGAGGCGCCGGCTGCCTAGTCGACGAGGAACGTCGACAAAGGACTGTATATTCTGTAAGTGTTTTACTTGTGTTCCGTGATTATTAGTGTTTAATTTGGGACCAGGAGGCAGGCGGCCCTGTCTCCTTGGTCTCTGGTAGCAGAGCGGGTCCTATACCCAACATTTTCTGGTAGCAGAGCGTGGTTTATCCCATAACCCTGGGGCCAAACCCGCACTTTGTAGGTTAACTTTGTTTTCGCATATTTTGTAGATAAACTTTGTATACTTACGACTATACTAACAGTTGCAATTGTTGTTTGCAAGTTTTATATGTGTTTTCATATACAATTGTTGTATGTTAATAGTAAATAGATTGACTATTTAGCAATTAGTTCTAAGGAACTTAGGTTATATTGTTGTTTGCTTTGCTAGTTTGAGCCTTTGTCGAGGTTGTTGTCATCGCTGTTGGTTTGATTCTTGGTGATCCACGCGATGGCGAGGGCTACACTAGCCAATGAACTGCGGTGGTTCATTGCTGTTCAGGGACTGCTCTCTCGGACGGACCGGGATGACGCCATCCTTGAACGAGCGCAGCAACTGGGGCAACGTATGGCCACGGCTGAGGCAGCCGTGATGGCGCTGGCAGAGGGTTCTCCAGCGCCCAGTCCTGAGGTATTGTTGGGCTACGAGCGGGATCTGGCCCAAATAATGGATATAGAGAGCTCCGTGGTCCAGGCGGCCTGCGACATACGGAGACAACGGTCAGGTGGTCCTGTACCAAGGAAGCCGCTACCGACGGGAGGGCCCGCGGTCACAGGCAGGCTTCCTACTCTCCAGCTAACCCATTTCAGTGGAGCTGTTGAGGAGTGGGTCGCTTTTAAGAATATGTTTTCTTCGCTGGTGGATTCCAGGCAGGATTTGTCACCGGGGCAAAAGATGGCCTATCTTTTATCGACTCCCGAGGGCGAGTCGAGGGCAATCGTCCAGCATCTTAAGGTCATGGATGACCATTATGAGACAGCCTGGGAGCTGCTGAATAAGCGGTACCAGAACGTTCGTCTGCTGGCAGACGCACATGCAGGTCAGTTGTTGGGACTACCGAAGGTCACCAACCGGGCACATTTGCGGGTGCAGCTGTTGACTCCGGTCACCGTTGCATGTAACGCGTTGAGAACGCTGAATTTGCCCGTGGATGAGTGGTCCTTCTTATTGGTACACATAATTTTAACTAAACTACCGGCCGACATCCGCGTACGGTTTGAACGGGAGTCGGCAGAAAGGGATGGCGATAGATTGCCCAAGTTCACGGACTTAATGAAGTTCCTGGAGTATGAGGCTAGGGTCGTGGAGACTTCACAGCCGGACTTAGGGCAATCAGCGGCGCCGAAGTGTAAGTGCGGCGCCTCACCGGCGCGCAGTACGTCCCAGCCAGCGCAGCCGCTGCGAGGACGCACTACGGCGCGCTTGGCAGCACTGGCGGCGGCCGGGAAGGACTCGGCTTGTTTGCAGTGTGGGCACGCGGGCCATACTCTGCTGGAGTGCCACGACTGGCAAGGGTTGCCAGTTGCTGATAGGCGGCGCATGGTGAAGCGCAATAGCCTGTGCTTTGGCTGCCTGGGGGACCACTTTGAACGGAACTGCCCCAGGCCCCAGCGTTGTCGTGCATGCGGCGGGCCGCACCACTTAATGTTGTGTGCCAACAGGTCGGGAGCGGACTCTCCGACGGCACAACAGCGGCGCCCTACGGGCGGGGGCCCCTCAGGGCGAGGCCCCCCGTCCGATGGGAGGAGGAGTCCTCCACGAGGCGCACCCCCACACCGGGAGCTAAGCCAGGTACCTGCGCGTGGACCCATGGGGGGCCCCGCACCTGCGGGTTACCATGCAGCCGGCCCGAGTGTGAGTTGGGCCCCTACGGGCGGGGGCCCGATGGTTGACACGGGGAGAGGGTCTCCTCTCCGCGCACCGGTTCCTGCGCACGCTGGCGTGGAGCAGCGCGGCTCAGAGGTGCCACAGCGCTACTCTCCGCCGTGCCACGAGTACCCACGGCTGGAGTACCACCCGCCGTATTACAGGTACGGTAGGGCTGCAGGGTATACCCTGCCTAGGATGGCGATGTGCACTCGCCAGCCACAGTACGAGCAGGGGCCCCCCTACGGGAGGGGGAGTCTGTAGCTAGCCTGCCCCTCTGCAAGCGCAGAACCGAGGACGGTTCTGCTGCCTACCGCGGTGGTCCGCGTATGGGGCCCCCAAGGAGATTCGGTTAGGGTTAGAGCCCTGCTAGATTCGGGGGCCCAGGGATGTCTATTATCAACACGAGTGGCCGAGCAATTAGGTTTAGGGCTGCGTGCCCCCTCGGTGCCCCTCTTGGGAATTGGCGGCATGAAGGTTCCGCGTCTGGCTGGGCAGACGTACTTCACCTTTTCGTCGGTACACTCTTCTACGCTGAGGATTTCGGCTATGGCCATGGTAATGGATACCATTGTAGGATGGCAGCCATCTACAGATCTTCCCTCAGGTGTAAGGTCGTGTACGTCGGATCTGGATCTGGCCGATCCACTTTTCTACCATCCCGCTCCAGTGGATCTACTCCTGGGCTCGGATGTATTAGGATGGGTCCTACTAGGCACCCAGAAGGTTCTGGGGCCCTCTTCACTGGTGGCAGTGTCGACAATTTTTGGATTTTCTGTAATGGGGCCAGTCTTTGAGGACTCGACTCAGGACGAGTCGAAGGTCATTGCGTCTGCATCTCTTGCCAAGGCGATGCAAAGATTTTGGGAAGTTGAGGAGCCTCCCATGGTTCCAAGGGTGGATCCGGACCATGAGGAGTGTGAGGCCTTTTATCAAGCCAATACGTCGCGGCTGACGTCCGGTCAATTCGTAACTAGGTTACCGTTCATTGCTTCTTCTCCTGTTCTAGGGCAGTCCAGGGCACTGGCGGAGAAACGACTGCTGGCCATGGAACGGCGCATGCGGCGTGACCCCGTCCTTCGTGATAAGTACATTGAGTTTATGCGCGAGTATGAGGCATTGGGCCACATGTCTCCGGCTCGAGTTGATTGGAGCTCAACTGAGCATTATTTCTTGCCTCACCATGCTGTGGTGAAGGCGTCGTCAGGTAAGCTGAGGACCGTATTTGACGGCTCAGCCCCCACGTCGACAGGGGTGTCATTAAATCAGTGCTTGCATTCCGGTCCCAAGTTGCACAGGGATGTCGTGGACATTATACTGAACTTTAGAAGACATCAGGTGGTGTTTGGAGCGGACATCCGGATGATGTTTCGGCAGACGGTTATCCACCCAGATGACAGGCGTTTCCAGCTGATTCTCTGGCGTGAACACCCGGAGGACCCGGTGACTGTCTACGAGCTCAACACCAACACATATGGGTTGAAGTCCAGCCCTTATATTGCCATTCGTTGCTTGTTGGAATTGGCAGAGCGGGAACGGGCCCGCTTTCCCCGCGCAGCCGCCGTGTTGGCACGCGACCTTTATGTTGACGATGTGTGCACCGGGGCCCAAAGTATCGAGGAGGCTCTCATACTGCGGGATGAATTGATTGCCATTCTAGCAGCCGGAGGCTACGAGCTGCGGAAATGGTTGTCTAACGAGCCGGGTCTGTTGGAGGGTATCCCGGAGGATCACCAACAGAACCCTAATTTGTTTGAGGATGTGGAAGATCCCAACATGATAGCGGTGTTAGGAATGCAATACCAACCCGTTAATGATATTTTCACGTTCCAGGTGGACCTGGAGCACCAGAGGGTCTGGAGTAAACGGACAGTGCTGTCCACCATAGCTCGTATGTTTGATCCGAACGGGTGGATTAGCCCAGTGATCTTCCTGGCCAAGTGTCTGCTGCAGCAGCTCTGGATTATGGGCGTCTCGTGGGACGAGCCGCTCATCGGGCCTCCACTGGACACCTGGCTTGCGCTGATATCTTCGATGAAGGAGGTCAACCGGGTTGCCCTGCCTCGTCGGATTTTGCCGCCGGGCAAGTATCAGGCAAGTCTGCATGGGTTTTGTGATTCATCCGAGCGGGGGTACGCTGCGGTAGTGTATCTACGTACGGTTGATTCCGAGGGTCGGGTCAACGTCGTTTTACTCTTGGCAAAGAGCAAGGTGGCTCCTATTAGAACTCGTCTGACCATACCTAAGCTAGAGTTGAGCGGAGCTCATCTGTTGTCCAGATTGTTAAGCCACGTCTCTCGTGAGCTGGCTGCCACCATTGACATCCGGGATGTCTTTGCATGGTCAGACAGTCAAGTCGCGCTGGCATGGTTGCGCGCGGCGCCACATACTTTGGAAATCTTCGTGGGAAACCGGGTTTCCCAGATACAGAACATTGGCATCCCCATCATCTGGAGACACGTCCCAGGTGATTGGAACCCAGCTGACTGTGCTTCCCGGGGCTGCACAGCTCCGGAATTGGTGTCTCATTCACTTTGGTGGGGACCAGCCTGGTTGGAGGAACCAGAGACTTCGTGGCCTGTCCAGCAGGTGGACAGGTCGATTCAAGTTTTGCCTGGCGTGCGGGTGCACGCCCTGGCTGTGGAGACGGCCTTGGATCCCGACTGGCTGCCTGGGCGGTATAGCAGTCTGGATAAACTGCTGACGGTTACCAGCTGGATTAAAAGATTTGTTCGCAACTGTCGAAATCCGAGTGATAAACATTTGTCCCCAGTTGTGAGTGCAGAGGAACGTCGGAACGCGCTGCTGCACTGGATTCGCATCGTGCAGGTGGACCGCTTCGAGGCTGAACTTCGGATCCTGCGCGAGGGTCGCACCAAACTCAAGGGAGCGGTCGCCAGGTTAAATCCTTTTACGGATTCGGAGGGACTTTTGCGTGTTGGGGGTCGGCTTCGGAAAGCTGACCTGCCTTACGGAAGCCGCCACCCCTTGTTGTTACCAAAGGATGGACCTTTGGTAAAGCTCTTGGTGTCGGATCGACACATTCGTAATGCCCATGCCGGATGTGGGGCCTTATTAGCTATCCTACAAAGGGAGTTTTGGATATTGTCTGCTCGAAGAGTCATTCGAAGCGTCCTCTTTCAGTGTGTACCTTGTTACAGAGTGAAGGCTTCACTCATGCAGCCGCAGATGGGAGATCTGCCGCCGGACCGAGTTAATCAGTCTCGGCCATTTGAGGGAGTCGCAACGGACTTTGCGGGGCCGTTTTCAGTAAAAACGACCACCCTTCGCAACGCTCGGGTTGTGAAGGCTTACCTATGCGTGTTTGTATGCTTGGCCACCAAGGCTGTCCACTTGGAAGTAGTTTCAGCATTGTCTACTGAGGCCTTCGTCGCCGCTTTGGATCGTTTTGTGTCGCGCAGAGGCCTGCCCTCACTTATTCGCTCCGACAATGGCTCAAATTACAAGGGTACCATAAACTATCTAAAGGATGTTAATGTATTTTTAGAAAATAATGGTGATAGTTTAAGTCAAATCCTCGCCCGGAAAGGGGTAACTTGGCGGTTTAGTCCCCCAAATTGCCCTCACTGGGGAGATATCTTTGAAGCTGCCGTCAAGTCAGCTAAGACTCACCTCCGCCGCGTGATCGGAGAGACTGTCCTGACGTTTGAGGAGCTTGTTACTGTGTTTTGTAAAGTAGAGGCGGTCCTCAATTCTCGTCCTCTCTGTCCCCTGTCCCCTGATCCAAACGATCTAGAGGTCCTGACTCCTGGCCATTTTTTGATTGGGCAGCCACTTACTGCGCTGCCAGAATACCCATGGAGGGATGAACGTACGTCACGGTTGTCACGTTTTCAAATGTTGCAACAAATGGGCCAGGACCTTTGGAATCGTTGGTCGGTTGAATACCTGCATCTGTTGCAGCAAAGGGTGAAGTGGACAGACAGGACCGAGCCTCCTAGGGAAGGGGATTTGGTACTTTTGAAAGAGGCCAATTGGCCATCCTTGTTTTGGCGCCGGGGGCGCATTTTAAAGTTGCTATTTGGGGAGGACGGAACTCCACGCGTCGCGGATGTGTTGGTCGATGGTTCGATTCTGCGACGAGCCGTAGCAACGCTCTCTCGTCTCCCGGTTGATTAGACTAGCGGCCTGAGCCTCTCAGCCCGGAGCGGGGGGATGTTCGGAATAAAGTAGCAACATTGTCTGTGACAGATGACACTTACTTTTGAGGTTATTGCACTTGAAAATCTTCTTGCTTGGTTGGCTCGTGGTTGAGCAAATTATACGTTTGCTGTCGTGGTGGCCCGCGGGCAACGTGATTTTGGTTAAAAATTGTGAGGCAATTGGATTGCCGGCTTTATATCTTCGCGTGGAGTGAGTTATAAAGAAGGAGGGAAGGTTCCCGAGTCATTCCTGACGATTTGTGGTGTTGATTTGCGAGGTCGTGGTGTCGAGAACCTGCACTGAGACGCAGTTTTCTGGGGAAGAGCGCTCTTGGGGTAGTCTGGGGAAGACTAGGGCTCCCACTAGCGATCCGGTGCAGGCATCCCGGGAGGCGCCGGCTGCCTAGTCGACGAGGAACGTCGACAAAGGACTGTATATTCTGTAAGTGTTTTACTTGTGTTCCGTGATTATTAGTGTTTAATTTGGGACCAGGAGGCAGGCGGCCCTGTCTCCTTGGTCTCTGGTAGCAGAGCGGGTCCTATACCCAACACTCAGTACCTTCAGTTTTATTAAAAGTACTCCCAATAAGCAAAAGCAAAAATTTCTCAATTTTATATTTTTATTTTTCATACAATGTTGAAATTTTACGCGGTCACTTTAAATTAAATTATACTAGCTGTTGCCCGTGACTTCGTTCGCGTGGTAATTTTGATGTGTATTTTTCCGGGATAAAAAATAGCCTATGTACTAATCCAGACTATAATTTATCTCTGTGGAAAATTTCATCCGGATCCGTTCAGCCATTTTTGCGTGAAAGAGTAACAAACATCCATCCATATATAGAATAGAATAGAATAGACGTTTATTAGCTTTCTTGTTGTACATAGGGTCTTAGATAAGTATTTTCAGGAACAAACAAGAACCCTGCTAGGGCGCTGCTAACTTAGGATTATAAAAAGTTATAACTTAAATTCTTACTTACTACCTAGATTACTTATTTTATTTATTATTAATTTTCATAGACTCTCTAAAACAAGAACAATAACAGAATATATTTTACTTTTACTTAAGATATAAAAACACAAGTCTCACAAGCTCCAAACCTAGTTTTTGCCATGTTCTTCGAAAAACTCTTGTAGAGTATAATAACTTTTTTGTACTAAGTATTTATTAAGGGCATTTTTAAATACATTAATTTTTTCTATAGACTGAATTGATTTCGGTATACAATTAAATATTTTGGCAGCCATCGAGCGGGGGCCTGAATGAACTAAATGTAATTTCGATGAGCATGTTGCCAATCTTTTATGTGGTCTTAATCCTTCTGGTCTTGTGTATAAGGGGAAGAGTTGATCATTATTTTTCACAAATGCGCATGCTTCTAAAATATAAAGTGAAGTTAGTGTGAGAATATTTAATTTATTGAAATATGGTCTGCAGCTCGTCATTATGTCAATGTTAGCGATAATTCGGATACACTTCTTTTGTATTAAGAATAATTGCTTTGCATCCGTGCTGTTGCCCCAGAGGAGGACACCATAAGACAGCCAAGACTGTGCGTAAGCAAAGTAAGCACATAGAGCACTTTTTTTGTTTGTAGTTCTCTTTAGTTCCGATAGAGCATATGTAAAGCTTGATAGTTTACTAGCAACTTTCTTGATATGATATTTCCAATGTAGGTTGCTATCTATTTCAATTCCTAGGAGGCAGTAGGAATCAACGAGTTCTATTGGTGTTTTATTAAAAGCGTAGTTTATGTCAAGAGGGCGTTTTTGGTGAGGTCTGAATTGCATGAGTTTAGTTTTACTAAAGTTTATCTCCAAATTATGATCATTGAGCCAGTTTGTTAGTTTAGTTAGATTTGAATTTAATAATTGTACAAGTTCGATATCATCATTACACGGTAGTACAAGCGATATGTCGTCAGCGAAAAGGGTGCATGGGATATTAATCGATTTTGGTAGGTCATTTATGTAGATCAAAAACATGAAGCACCCCAGGACACTGCCTTGTGGGATTGATTGTGTCAGGATTGTTTTTGTGGATCTGGTGTAGCTGATTTCGCCGGTGGCATGATTTTGATGCTCCAAGTCTACGTATTGTTCGCGGTACAATACAAACTTTAAACTTACAAACTTTAGCGTTTATAATGTTAGTACGGATTAGAAGTGGTTTAAAGTATTGATTCTATAGAAACGATTTTTAGGTCCCGCGTCATTGAAATAACACGTTTTAGACCAGCAATTACATTATAGTTAACGCTTTCGATTTGAAACAATTAGGTACTTAACTTAAATAGAACCAATTGAATACGAAATGACTTATTCGAAGTACAACTTAACCAGTTTATTTGACGGTGAAAGTATGGTTTCAATTAATGACGAAGCCCCGCGCTCTGTCTTACACCCGTATTCCAAGACGTTCATAAAAAGTTACTCGACTCGATACTCAACGCAGGTGGAGTCGAGAAGATAGTGGAGGCATTTCCTTGAGGTAATATTATCAGTCATTACTTCGAGTGTACTCGAGTGAGTGCAAGCAATGTAGTCTTCGAGTGATAATTTGGTGTTTAGGGTTCCGTACCTCAAAAGAAAAAATGGAACCATTATAGGATCACTTTATTGTCTGTCCATCTGTCTGTCAAGACCCTTTATCTCGAGAACGCGTTTTAAAGGTATCGCGTTTAAATTAAAACCATATATACTCACGTCTACAGTCCCTTGTAGCTGTGAAAAAATCAAACTTCTAAGTTAAGGTAAAAAAAGTGCGGCCGTTTATGCCGCAAAAACGTATATTTCGACACTCTCGAGGGAATCAACTTTTATAGGGTCAACGGAAAGCGTTGACCTAGAACTATGAAATTTTGCAAGTAATGTCGTCGTACACTACAAGTACATTTTGTACGGAACCCTCAGTGGTGCGTCCGACTCGCACTTGGTTTTTTGTGGTGGTAATGGCAATGTGACCAATATGATTTTAAAAGAGACCCATTTAAAGGCTGTTTAAAATAAAAGAAATTACTATTAAAGTAATGACTCGTGATTTTTGTTGTTCTAAAGCAATTTTTATTTAAGAAAACACCCTATAATAAATATACAATGCACACCAAATTATTTCGTTCACTATAAAAAACTTTACATCTTAAATTATATTGACCGGTGTGAAGTTAGCTGACAAACTTAGCTGACAAACATAGCTGACACTATTACATACACGACCAAATAAAATGGTCGTTTTTAAAAAAGGCTTTCATAAGCCAGTAGGTACGACAAAATGCCTATGGTCTATATTGGTCGTCGTCATAGACATCGTCAATATTATGCATGAATCAAATCAGCCAACCGCACATAAAAATATTTGAAAACTTCAGAAAACATCTATTTTATTTCTCGAGGAGGTTTCAAGGTACATCCTGAGGTACCGTAGCTTTGACAGTTGATTCCTCGACTCGTCTGAGAAACTTGCTCAAGTGGAGTAAATCTATGACTTTTTATAATACCGTTTTACTTATGCGAGCCTGAGTGCGGTCGAGGGAAACGTTGAGGAACGTCTTGGCATACGGGTGTTAGTTGTTAATAATATACAAGCTCAGCCGGGCCGCTAGTGTTGTATGTCGCCGGCGCCGGTCGGGAGCTCGGGCTTTTCACTCTGTTGCTGTACATTTAACAGAAATTGGATTGCTCTTGCGCGAGAAACAGCCTGTGCCCTACTGGGTGATGTATACACGACGTGTGGCAGAAAGGTCCTTTGCAAACAACTTTTATTATGAAATTGAACACTGAATTTGCGAAAAATATATCAGCGGTTCCATAAAATATTTTCATCTAAATTAATTTCTAAAAGGTGACGAATAAAACAGTTTATGATGTGAAAAGTTTTCGTGTCCTTCTGGCAATGATTGCGGGCAGGATAGACTGCCCGTATATCCGTCACAGCTGCGATAGACACATGTAACTAGTGTTTCCTATTTGCTGTGTGTCTTTGATTAATAAAATTAATAAAATGGCTCTTGCAAAAAGAAATAAATAAAATATTTATTAGCTCACGCGCAATACGCTTATCATGTGATAAAAGTAGTTTCTACGTGAAATATAGTGTGCTTCTTTCTTAGAAATAATCCTTCTTTGAAAATAGGTTGAACTTTAAGGCATACCTAACCTAAAACGAGGTGAACCATAGGATACAATAATGACTTTTTGTGCCATGATATTCAAGATATTTAGGCGCATTATGAGCGATGCCTTATCCTTCAGACGGTTTGGCAAATAGCTGTTAATAAACGGCAGCAGTTGCTCACAACACGCGCTCGCTCGTACCGGCTGATCCCTCAAAGTGGTCCGCGGGGGGTGCCGCGGGACGGGGGACGGGGAATGGGGATACAAACCTTGTTTAATTGACTCGAACACAGCTATATTATTTGTTACATCATGAAGAACCTGTATTTGAGTGTTTCATTCAACTAAAACCTGGCTATTTAAGATCAATCAATCAGCCCGTACTCGTCCACTGGTGTTTATAGGCCTCCCACTTCTTTCTGTCCTCGGCAATCCTCATCCAGCCGCGGCTAGCAATCTGCCCCAGATCGTCGGTACAATGAGCCGGTGGACATCCTACGCTGCGGTATAAAAATATCATTGGCCAAGTAGACCTACCAAAGCATATTATTTTTATAAGTATTCATTGCATTCAAAGTCACATCAAAAACTAAAATCAAATCTATTAGTTACGTTCCATATCTCGGCGCTGGCTGGGCGGGCGGTGGCGGCGGCGGGCGAGCCCGCGGGCAAGAACTATCTGCGCGATTGTTGGATTAACGAGGCTTTAGTCAACGCTCTCGACTGCCTCGAAATCCCGCTGTGATGCTAGGGGTGGGACGTCACCTATCGATACGCCGATATCACTTCTTTGGCACATCGACCTTAACACGCGTGCACTCTACTTGGATTCGTTACGGGTGACTTGGCCAGAAAAAAATGTGCACCTCAATCTAATCGAGCTATCATAGTGTTTCATCATCATCGGCCTACGCTTGTCCACTGCTGGACATAGGCCTCTCCTATTGGACGCCAATGAGCACGGTCCCCGGCTACTCTCATCCAGCTCTTGCCAGCCGCCTTGTAAATACAAATACAAATACAAATATTTATTTTAACCACAAAAACACAGCATTATCTTAACACGTTACACGGAGTATACACGCAAAAGGTATTATTACGATTATGTTACCGTTTTTTGGCACAGTTTAGTACGAATGCAATTTACTGTGGTCTCCACACTAGGTTATACCTGTATCGTGGAGGCCGATTGCTTTACCATTTGGTTTTATCAAGTCGTAGAAGGTACGTACTTAAGTAACTATATTATTTTCAGTAGTTTGTGAGACTTTAATAAACATTATTTAAGAGAAGTTAACATATTATGCTAATTGTTGCTATGTTTTAATCTATGGTTAATAAAACTAAATTTAAATTTATCTTATTATATTTAAGTTCAGTTCTGTGGGAGTTTAGATTGGGTTGAAAATTCTAAGGATAATATAAAAATATTATATAAATAGAGAGGTGATTATATATTACATAAATATATAATATATTCGAAATAAATAAATAATTAATGCGTATTTGTTTACAAGAAGCGACTATTGTACAACCTGCAGAAGGTTTTCTGTGGCCAGATAATCCAGGCCGAGAAGAAAATTCCTAATATTTATTTTAGCTTCCCTGTTAGAACAGTTTAATATGGTGCAAACCCTAATGATCTTGTTAAATAGAAACGGCCCGAGAAATGTCTCAAACCTTTGCGCAAATTTTGTTTTTGTAGCCGGTACCGGGATTCTAACTATGCGTTTTGAAGTGTCTAGGTGTTTATTGGCATGTCTATATGCATTCCAAACTATCTTCTGAATAAAGAGTTGGCGCACAGTCAGTACCTGGCATTCTTTATATAAAACAGTTGTAGGATGCCTGAATCGCTTCCTGTATAACACCTTAAGAATTGATCGTTGAGCCTTTTCGAGCTGAATTAAGTGTGTTTTTGCTGCACCTCCCCAACACGAAATGCAGTAGCCTAATGTAGACTGGCACAATGCAAAATACACCATCCTTAGCACGTTTTGGTCCTTGAGATCTCGGAGGTTTTTCATTACATGTATAAGCTTTCTGGTTCGCGCAGAGAGAGAATTGACGTGTGAGCTAAAGTTTAGTTTTTCGTCCAGTAGTAAGCCCAGATACTTGATACAGTCTGTTCTGGTGATGGTTTCGCAGGAGCAGCTCACTGGGGAAAATGGTGACGCACAGCAAGAGTGGATTTTGATGGGAGTTGTATCAAATGGCGCAGAAGCTTCAGTCTTGTAAAAACATACATACTTAGTTTTGTCAGCATTCAAAGTCAGTAAGTTTTTTGACAGCCATGAAGCTACCTGAGATATGCCCCTCTCAGCGCGTGACAAAGCAGATGTCCAAGATTTGTCACTAAACACAATGGCAGTATCGTCCGCGTAACAAAACATGACATTATTAGTGTTTTTTTCCATATCAAGGGAGGACCCTATGTCATTAATGTAGAGGGTGAATAACGTTGGTCCGAGAATACTTTCCTGTGGGACACCAGCGGTAGCTTCCTCTGCCTCACTGACCTGGTCACCTATCTTGGTTAACTGTTGCCTATTTATGAGGTAGCTCCGGAACCAGTCCAAAGCTATACCCCTGATTCCGAGTCTATTCATTTTTTCCAGTAGGATTTCAATAGACACCGTGTCGAAAGCCTTGGCTAAGTCTAAAAATAGCCCAACACAAGGACGTCCTTTATCTAAATTTTGTGTAACTACACCTAGAAGTGCTTTTACTGCATCTTCTGTTGATTTGTTGCGTCTGAAACCAAACTGGTTGGGTGATAATAGGTTTTTCGATTCAAGGTAGTTCACAAGGCGCTTGCTTACTAATTTTTCTATTATTTTTGAGAGAGCACCGAGAAGCGAGATTGGCCGGTAATTTTCTGGTTTTAGTTTGCTATCTCCCTTGTGGATTGGAATCACAGCAGCTGTTTTCCAACAGCGTGGGAAAACACCCAAGGATAGGCTAAGATTACAAATATGAACAAGTGGAGGTGCAAGAGCATTAACAGACAATTTCAGCAATTTGTTACCAATGCCATCGAGTCCGGGAGCACTATCCGTTTTTAATTGTTTTACAATACTTTGAACCTCAAACTCGTCAGTAGGCTGCATGTAAAACGATTCATGGTGTTGAGGTATATCGACTCCGGCAACCAGAGCTTCGTGGTTAGTATTAAGTTTTTTTAAAATTGCCTTCGCTAACGTAGGACCAACCGATGCAAAGTAGGAGTTACAGCTGTTCAGGCTTGATTTAGGGGAAGAAGAAATACTTAATAGTTCGGTAGCGGAATTGGTTTTTTTCGGTTGATTGCATATCTCTTTTACTGCTTGCCATAGTTTTTTATTGTTTCCTTTGCTGTCACTTATTTGATCGTTGTGATAAGCAATTTTCACTTTTTTTAAGAGGTCATTGCAATAATTACGATACCGTGTATATACGAGTTTAACAGTAGGGTCGTTTTTCCTTTTTTGACAGTCCGAGTGCAGTTTGTCTCTTTGCTTCATAAGATCATAGGTTCACTGAGTCTGAGGACATCCTACACTATGTTTACCGATCCGCGGTCTCCACTCAAGAAATTGTCTACTCCATCAGTTATCAGTTCTTCGGGTGATATGGCCGGCCCACTGGCACTTCAGCATGCTAATTCGGTGGGCTATGTCGGTGACTTTGGTTCTCTGTCGGATCACCTCGTTTCGAATTCGATCTTTCAGAGAAACCCCGAGCATAGCCCTTTCCATAGCACGCTGAGCGACTTTAAATTTGTGGACCAGCCCCACCGTGGGTGTCCACGTTTCGGCACCGTATGTCATGATGGGTAGGACGTACTGATCATAATGTTTAGCAATTACATTTAGGTAATCAAAGCTCTGTTTATTCAGTATCTCCGAAGCGGAAAACTTCAATAATAAACTTAAAAGAAGTTTGTTATGTTTCAACACCAAAGGTCGTTTCCTGACGACTGCATTATAAAGCGGTAACCCGATCGCTCGCAGAGTAGCTAATTATATTTCAATCCGCTTATCGCGTCTCGAATAAAAGAGTTCGTTAAAGCACCATAATTAAGGCATTTGTGGAAAATAAAGCAGCGGTTTCTGACGCTTGCTATAAACTTGACATGAACGTTACATTAAAACAGAAGAATACGTTTATATCAGTTGTAGTTTTGTCGCATGAAGTAAAATCGTGACTGAGTAGAAAATTACGCCAAACGAAACGCTACGGATCTAAGAGCAACCAGTAAATACAGAGTATTGGCAGCAAAGCATCATTGTTTTAACTATGTATTACTATATTACTTCCTACTTTTCCATTTAGTGAAACATGCTTGAATTTTTTATACAAAAACTGGCGCAAGCCTTAGTTGTGCCTTAACTTGTGCCTGGCTGGCTTGTTTCTGCGTTCATCTCACTTACCATGTGGATCTTTTTGAGCTGCTGGTGCAGCACCGAGAGACGCTATAAAGCTCGCATTAACGAGCGCGCGTCTACGCGAGGGAACGTCACCATCCGGGAAGGGCTGCGCCCGCGCGCCCCGGCCGGCAGCCGGTTGACGGCCGTTTAGGGGGTGGCCAGCCAGATATGGCAAATCTATTGGCATAATGGTCTTATCATAAAAATCTATGATTACTAAGCCAATTAAATGATCCTATAGTGCTAATTTACTTTTGCTTCCGCTTATCCTCACATTGACTAAAAATTACGATTTGGCAAATTGGTCTTATCAATTTTTGTTATCACTACATTTTATTCCATAAAAAAATGTACTAGGTACCAATAAACTCGGCGGACAAGAACGCAGGTAGTGGCGTTAGTCACTTAGTCAGGAATTGATGTCTTGAATTAATGAGATAAATGAATGAACTAAGACAAACAAATAACTTGATAGACGTTATTGCTTCCCATATTTTATCAATCGTAAGTTACTCATACATATAATATTATGAGTAAGAATACTTCACCAACAAAGTGCTTCGCAGTTTGGCGAAATATGCAATGTATTAGTACTAAGCTTTTTCAAAATGCATAGATATTTATTTTTTATTGCATTTTAAAAGCAAGTTATCGAGCAAGTGGGCAGCTCTAGCGGGGTCGTTGCGAGTGATCTCTGAACAAAGCGACGCGCAACCCTAATGATATTGATTGCTCTCTCCGCTCAGCTGTGTCCGCCGTAGGAACTCGCAGAATGCCGACTGCGACTATATTAATAAAAGCAACTCGATGCAAACTCTGGGTGGTTTTAAAATATGTTAGGAACACGTGGCAAAGTGAGGTGTTGGTTGCGTCCGTAATCGACTAGAAAACGCATCCAAAGAACGTTCATAGTTGCTGAAAATAGTCCCAAAATCTGAAATACCTGTGCAGTTTCCTTTTTTATGTACAATAAAGTGTTTATCTATTTATCTCAAATCGTGTGAGTAGATAAGCTTATCTCATTTTACGATTGGCATCTGGAAATAATTTGGATCTTATTTTTCGGCTGAGGGAAAGATTTCAAATACGATTCTGGTAAAATTCTTGACTATCGTAGACCGAGTATTATCTTTTGAAATTTATGTAATTTTTGCTTAGTTAATAAAGCGGACCTTCCATGTAAATCTTGCTCTATAATATCCTGTGTTTACACAAGCACATGAGCGATACAACAGTGTACGCTATTGTGTGTGTGAGTGAGAGTAAATTGAACATGAGCCGACAATTAATGCAAATGAAAAGCTAATTCGCTGACAAAGCGCTGCGCTGCGCGGTGCGGTGCACTCATTGCTCCGCTAACGATTCACCATCACCACCAGTAAAGTTGTATCAATTGGAACAATTTCGCTTCTTTGCTACAATTATTGAAACTGGACTTGATCGTGTATTGTTTGTCACTCAAATAGAAATTTAGTTATTTGTAAAGAATTTACTGTCAAGGTTCACTTGATTGTGAGCTACGTTCGAGTCGATGTTGACGTAGAGACTAAGACAGCTCATATCTGAAACTTTACTCTGACCTTTTTTCTTTTCTCAAAACATAATCTGAGGCTTAATACATTAATGTTGTTACCTAATAAGGTCCATCATGTGCTAATTGTAACTGTAGGTAACTAATAGGTAAAACACACAACACGTTAAGTAACAAAACAACAAATCTGCGAGCCGGCACACAACAGCACTCGTACAATACAACTTTAATTAGTAGTAGGTAGTTGATTCTATAACAAGTGTTACTCCACAAAGTTCAATGAGAGACTTGCTGCAATCTGCAGACGCGTTCAGACGGTCGCGGCTTCTGCTTCTTCTTAGTAGCATCTTAATTCCGTCGCGTTTGATGTAGGAGAGACATAAATCAATATTTTAGTATTATTAGCGGCGTCATTAAAAGAGTCGCGATAAACCGCCGCTAGGTACATTAGCCGGTTAGTGTCGCGCGGAGGAGGCCCGCCGGGAATAATAAAACTAATGACGATCGGCGCTATAAACAAAACCTACTACTTCAGGACGTCATGAAGGCTATAAAGGAACCGTTTTGTTTCACATACCTTAATGTACTTACTTAGTATTTTTTATGACTCGCGATGCTCATACCGTCCGCGTCCCCGTAGAGGAGAAACTCACTAACTCAAAAAACACCGTTTCGAGATATCGACGTTCGAAGTTTTGAAAACGAAAAAAAATTCTAGCGTCTGTTATAAAGGAGATATTTTGAATTTTATAGTCTTAATGCATTTTTACTACAACAATCTGAGTTGACTTTACATCAATTAAAGAGTTATGATCGATAAACAGTTTTTCCCTTTAATATTTTGATCTTAATAGCGACTTAGTGATTTTCTGCCCAGAGTTAGTTAATTTCTACCCAGATTTGACTATTATTAGCAGAAACAACTCGTTTTAGTGAAGGTACAACTATTCTCTGGAAATGCATAACAGTCTCAGAAATAAATAAATAACTTTATTTTCTTTTGAATCAAATAAGAAAACAGTAAAAAACTTTCAAAACATTATTTAAAAAAGGAAAAATAACAAAGAGTGTCACAAAATGAACATGAAAAAACCGGCCTGGTGCGAGTTGGACTCGCGCACGAAGGGTTCCGTACCATTATCTATACAGCATTAGACAAAAAGATCGAGAAAAAAGGGCAAAAAATCACGTTTGTTCTATGGAAGCCCCCCTTAAATATTTATTTTAATTTCATTATTTATTTTTGAAGCGAATATAGAACTAAATATTCTGTGAATATTTCAAGCGTCTACCTGTTGCCGTTATTAATATCGACCAAAAAACAGCAAACAAAATTAAGTTTGTTGTATGGGGGCCCCCTTTAAATATTTTTTTTAAATTTAAAGGGGGCTCCCATACAATAGCGGGAGAGGAGAGAAAAATAAACAAGTCCATTATAATAATAATTTACCCTACTTAATTAGGTGCTTTAAAATTTGAAGTTCTCAATTTCCATTTCCGAAAGTCTTCACCAGAACATCACCAAATTACCTTGTGACTACTTTTACGCTATTTTATGAAACATACGGATATTAATAAAGGATGTGCCCCATTAGGCCTTATTTACTGCTGCCCATTGAAGAGTTCCATTCTCCATCTCTGAAGTCTTCATCAGAACTTCACTAAATTAAAATGGAACCAATGGGACGTTATATGTTTTCGAAACAGAAAAAGAATTGTCGAATTCGGTTAAGATTTGACTGAGTTTAGCGAGAACATAGCCAAAAAAACATACGCATTGATAACCTCCTCCTTTTTTTGAAGTCGGTTAGATAGTACCTAAGAGCCGTGGCGACAAAGGTCAAAGACAAAATACTCACAAAAATTTGAGCGAAAATCACCTTAGCGCATTGACATGCCCTCTAGAAATACAAAAATAACATAACATTTAACATTTACATACAGGCACATACATTGCTTCTGGCCCCACACTAGGATACTCTGTGACGTGGGAACCAGAAACAACGTCATCACAAACATGTAAACATCCAAGACCCAGGGTTGATAAAAATCATGATTTTTTTTAAAAAATCAAAAAAATCGGATTAATTTGATTTAAATCGGATTAATTTGATTTAAATCGGATTTTGTTGATTTTTTTACTATTTCATCTGTTTTAGTGTAGAAGACGGTTAGATAGTAAGTTACCCGAGCTCACCACCACCGCCGTCGTCTGCGTCTATGTTACGATTGCGATCGATTTCTGTCACACATGTTTCTAAATGTTTTTTCATCCTCGCTACTAAGCACATTAACTCCTTCTTACAACTCTTACACACGGCTTTGTTAAACTTGCCGCAAGCGGACTTTTTTTCATCGAAATAAACCCATACTGCATCTTTTTTCCTTCCAGACATCTTGTTGTCCTTCAATAGTCAATCACGAATGACCGCGCCACAGACTAAACAGACGGATTCAGTTGCGAGTTTAAATTTCCGAATTGGACACTTGTGTGCGCGCTGTAGTTCGGAAATCGCTGTATATATCGGGGGAAATCCCTTGACACATTTTGGCGGATTTGCTCGCAGTAAAAATGAATTGATTAAAATCATGGATTTAAAAAAAAAAATCACTTGATTTTAATCGATCAAGTGATTTTAATCATATCAACCCTGCCAAGACCTGGGGTTTTTTTTGTCTCCAAATAATACAAATAAAAACTATACAAATTCATCGTTTCATAGTAACAATGTTGGTTGTGTCTACGCCAAAATTAACTAACGTGGGTTAGGTGATAACGAGACTGTACTTTGGATAGGCATAAATTAATTAAATACATTTAATTAATGGTTCCTTTCAACGAGGCTGTAAAAGACTGTAGTTAGTTATATTTTGCAGTTTCTAAATTTGAAACTATGGCACCTATGAAAAAACCGGTTACACAGAAATGTGATTCCAATGGTATTAATAAGTAATTTTCTCCCTAAGTCGACTTGGTGAGTTTCCGCTCTACTGGGACGATACACAGTAATATATTAAACGGGTCTAACCGCGATTATTCCTCAAGATACATGAATTTCCTAGTTTGGGGGTCACATATCTAATTATTTCATACATACATAGTGTTCATTTATTTTAATTGTTACAGCCAACTGTTTAATTACTTGCTAACAATATTACCACTTTCCGCCATTGCTCGAGATCGATTAACATTTCATGGCAATCTTTTTGTGTAATAGTTCTCGCGAAACAGGTCCGCCTAGTGCGAAGAACACCAGTAAGCAACTACGAGTATTTAGTGGCAATCTTTTTCAAACCGACCTACCACATTAAGTTTAATTTAAAGAGCATTAATCGCGCTTTGCTTTTGTTATCTGTTAAATTATTTAGTAAATAAATAAGTAAGTAAGTAAATTATTTATTTGATACTCAAATCTTAATATCTATAACAATACAAATTCAGATCACAGTTGGGTTAGATTTGGCACCAAATTGGTCTCCAGTCAGCATCATGCCGTGGCCGGTAGCGACCACGACGCTGGTTTTCAGTGGTTACCATTTACGGCACAAACAAAGAAAAAGAAACTTAAATACATCAATACATTTATGAAAATATTATGTACGTTAGAAAAAATTTACTGCAAACCAATCCATGAAGTTCCTGAAAGCACTATGTAGGTACCTATGTTTTAATTGAAGCCTTCTACAGTTTCGCCTGATATTATAGCTTTGGTATCATCTGCAAAAACAACTACTCAGAAACTGTCTGAACTTGATTTCGTGATTAAATTTATTAAATCATTTGTAAATAATGTAAAAAATACAGGACCCACTTAATCTCTACAAATTTAGACTTATGAGCTATCTCTACATTTACATTACTCGCTTTGACTTTCACGTATCTATTGCTTCCTACTCCGCAAATAAGATTTTAATAAATCTAAGTTGCCATTTCTAACGCCATAGTGATTTAATTTTGCTAAGCTAATCTCATGGTCCACCATATCAAAATCGTAGCTCAAATCTAGAAAAACCCCTGCTACCTTGTGCTTTAATTTAATTTAACGACCACATCGTTGACTAAAGTGTCTATCGCATCTACAACACCGACTTTCTCTCTATAATCAAATTGCCTGCTATTCAAGATATTATTTTGCTTAAAGGGTTTTATTTATTAGTCGTTCTTTAATTAATCTCTCAAATATTTTTGAAACAGTCGGAAGCAATATACTTCTTGGGATCCGTTTTTGATATTGTTGTTATACCGCCGACTGCTGATGCCGATCCGCGAGTTATTGTCCCGAGAATAGCCTCTGTTCGTTATGCGCTAAGTGCCGCAGCAGCCATTTGCTGCTTGTACAAGTGTCACGGTAAATATCTAGAGGGAAATCCAGAGGGTTCACTCACTGTACGAAGTTTTTGTAAATAAAATTTTATCTTTAGCGCTGTAAAGATCTGTGCTTAGATTCTATAACTTTAAAGGCATTATAGTAATAAGGTATTTTAAAAGGTATTAGACGGCCAATCCTATACCACAACTTAGATATAAAAAACCATTTCTAATTCTTTCTTCTGGTTGTGTAATAAAGTATTTTCTACCTATCGTATCTATTCTTTCCATTATGCCAAGCAATTAAATTTAAATTTATTTCTACGGGATACAGGCGTCAGTTTATGTAGGTTTATATAAATAAGAATGCAGTTTTGCTGCTGTGCCTAAGAAGCTTGTTATTGGGACATACCAACTTCATACCCTAATTAGCTGAATAATTTTATTGAATAAATTGTGTAGAAATGTGAAAATAATATGGTTTTACTGCTATAAAATAAAACCACACAATAGTATTGTTCTACTCAAACTTTTATGCGTCGGTACTTCTGTGTGTCGCCGGTCGCGGTGCAATTAGCGCGTCAGTCGCACGCGGCTGCATTGTGTCATCCGCCCGCCCCGCAGCCGCCCCGCCGCTGTCCCGCAGCCGCCCCGCGCCCGCACCGCGCCCGCCCTACCTCTAATACGCAATCAATAATTATTATCTCAGCGTGAGCCTGTGCGAGTGTCACACACACGCGCCTAGTCAAATGTCACATGTTAGCGGATTAATTTGCGAGGCAATTACATGGAAGCTGCCGCGAGCGTCTATAGGCGTGTTTGTGTATTTGCGCAAGTATAGAGAGGTTCGTTTGAACGCCGGAGCTCGACCGAATCATAACCATCAATTAAATTCAATTGCCTACAAAATTCTTTATAGTGCGGTCGCGTCGTAAAGGCGGACGAAAGCGGGCTCGTAATGTTTTAGTGTTCGTACTGGCTCGGGCTCGGCGGCTTGTCACTTTCGCTATTTAGTTAAGCGCTGGCGCGGGGCGCGGGGCGCGGGGCGCGGGGCGCGGGGAGAGGTGGTGTTGTTGCATCGCCATTAGCTTTACGAGCCCTCCCACGTGGCCTGCGGACGAACAACAAACCCAGAAGTCAGTTCTTGCGTCTACTCAAGATTGTACTAACTAAAGCATGTCAGAGAGGGTCAACAATTGTCAAACTTTATTAATAAAAGTAGTTTTCATTGCAGTGACCAGCGACTTCAGCATTGACCACCTCGTTTGTCGTTGGATTACCATCATAGGGGTTGTGGGTTCAATTGCCACTGGGGGCCGGAGAACTCTAGGTTCTTTTCTGTCTGTGATATCCATGTCTAGTTTCCAAAGCACAGGGACCGTGACAAGTGATGATGCTGTATGAATGTTATTATATTTATTGATATCAGCCAGATTTCCACAGTACCTGTACACACCACTTTTGCGGTTTCGTTATCCACGTTTCAGAACCCTCTGTGGTCCCATAGACTGTAGACTAAGTACAGTCGACAGTAGATGCGTCTTTACATTTTAGTTGCAGAGTCGCCCGTAGCGTGGTAGAGTGCTGTGCGTAAAGACTGATGTGCTGTCAACTGTACCGATACGTGATTATGGTGAAAGCTGATAGTTAGCTATCAACAGTGCCGGATTAAGCCGGGCCTGCAGCAAATTGTATCTAGGGGTTCTTGGTTTGCTTTAGCTTAGGTTAACAATTTTATCGTCGACACCTATTATTTATGTAATTAAAACAAAACTGTTACATCCAAATATTTTTTTCTGGATTTATTTGTGCTAGAAATAATACTATTCATATCACCTTCTTTGAGCAAATCGTATTTAATATTGATCAAAGTGAAGTGATTAAGATGTTTAGCTTATCGTGTTCTTTAACTCAAACACGGTTTAATGTTGAGAAAGAACGTTCACCACTGCAGTTGGTGATGATGAGAGACAAATAAATATGCACAAAGCAAATTGATATTTACGGTCTGAAAGCATTGGTGTGCGGGCGCCTCCAAATGCGCGGGCCCCTAGCATTTGTTACTCTTGTTGGCTAATCCGCCACTGGCTATCGACTGCAGCTGTAGTTGAGGTAGAGCCGGGCCATCCATCTGTGAGCATCCCCACTACGCGATCGCTTCCTCGTCACTCACTTTGAACTATTTACGAGTCCCGCGACATGACCAATTACCGCGCACAGCTGCATAGTGTAGATGCGCCGTGAAAACCGTGTGAGTTATCGCCTCGGTGATGATGGCCGGATTGACGCCGGTTCGATCCCACCGGTTGCTTTGTGTGGTAAAAATAAAGAGGCTTTTAGAAGCTAATAAATAGAAGGAAAGACGACAATTGAAAGGCACCATAAACAATGCGTACAGTGCCATGGAACAAACTATCATCATCGTCATCAGCCATTCGACGTCCACTGCAGGACATAGGCCTCCCTCGTGGTTTTAATAACCATGAGGGGTTTTGTCATAATCGCCACGCTCGGCAGGCAGGTTGGCGATCGCAGTATGCGGTTGGAGTCTCAGGAAGACGCTGCTGCCCGTCTTCTGGTAATTAATTTCCGCAGTCGCCTTCTACGACATCCACGGAAGGAAATAGAGTGACGATATTCTTAATCCGGCGCCACACGAAAAACATTCATCTAAGACATATGGTTACAAGCATTATCTATCGAACAGCAATAGTTGCAAAGCAGATATACCGCTTTTTTTAATGAATATCTGACCAATTTAGAATATCAATTCAATACAATTAATTTATTTACTAGAATATGGTAGTACATACATAAATATAAGTACAGATCATATTAAGGAAAGCACATTCTGTCAGTCTTGACATGCAACATTTATGCAGAAGTAAAGACAATTATCCTAGTTCATATATAAATGAAATAAAATAATTATCGTAGCTTTCTTTTCTCGTTAAAATATCGTTAATTGAGTGACAGCATTTTTCGATAAGCCACTCTGTTCATTGGTTCTTAGTTCGTTAATATGTAAGCTCTCCCTTATTTCATTTGGCAATGTAACTCCAATCGTCATTTTAGGAATTGCGTATTTTAGAAATAACTCCATATAAGATAAGAATAGTATGGTAGTAGTGTAGTGGTATGGCCCTGTATAGCTACTTTACTAGCTTAGACACCGCAGAAACTCCATAGTTTCTGCACTGCTATGGTGAGGAAATGACGTCAAGACTGAGATATGATTATGTGCAATTATTGTGTTATGGCAAGGATACTCCTTGATTATGGTAATGCAGTCACGCATCGCTATCAGTTCAATGCGCCCTCGAGAGATCATCTGCAATTAATTAATGTAACATCGCTCCGAGACTGTTAATGTTATCAAACGCCGAACATCAAGATTACGAATGTGTGAACCTATCTACTCGTATCTAGAGGGTGTGAGAGGAATCCCTCTGTAAGTGCCTCGTATGAGGTGTGCATGTGTGTGTGGCGGTAGATCGCTCAATGATACAACAGAGGCCAAACTCAATCAACTAGCAATGAGCCACTGCACTGCAATGATACTGTTTCGAATGAACTATTCACCAGAATATATCCAAATAAGCAGATGACGGCTGATTTGGTCGTTTGGAGGTGTTGGGTATCAACACCTGAACTGTAAGACAATATGTCCTGCCTCTAATTAATTAATTTATCCAACTTTCGTTGCATAGTTGAGTGCAATTATTTATTAATTCAGCCAAAATATGCTTTCGGTTTACGATGCGCTCTCAAGTTTTAATAAGTTTAATACTATTTCTTACGACTGAAACGTTTAATAAGCCGTTATTGCTGACTTATTGCACTTAATTGTGACGCAATTTGCACGCTATAGCATCGAGAGTAGAGGGGCTGGTTACTTCGTGCATCGGAATATAAACCGTGAGTTTTAAAGGTTTAACTAGGATTTCATCAATGTAACAATATAATGAAACAAAAGAATAACATAATAATTGTCAGCTTGATGTCAGCTCAAATTGATGTGCGAAACGTTTAGGGCAAATTAATATTGCATTGTACGAAAAAAAGTAATTTTTTAAAGAGTAGGTACAAAACAGTGTAATAATTTTTAATTTAAGGTTACCGTTTAACTCAACGTGCGTCACCTTTTGGGCAAATAGATAGTTAAGGTACCAAGTTAGGCAGTAACGGTTGTTGAGTGCGCCTTCTGTAGCGCGCACGGAGGCTGTGTCGTATCGTATCGCTGCACAAACAGTTAATTACGGAGTGATCGATCCGCGCCCGCCCGCCCGAGGGACGCGCGTATCGCTATCGGGTCACCATAGCCGAGCGCATGTCGATACATGCGCCCATTAGCCTTCCGCTGCCTGCCACTCACTGTAATAATACCTACAGCTATGATGATTGCATTGAACTATTCTGCAGATTAATTTATTTAACATTTTGGTAGAGCTTGTTTGCTTGATTGAGGTTCAGCATTTCAATTTGTCGTCGATGCGGAATTTGAAAACCTGTTAAAACTGTTTCTTGCTAGCTTATTTCTGTATTTTAGTAACTTTTATTACAAAAATACTTCAACGAATTAAGTAGTTCCAATAAACAATTTTGCAATTAATTGATCCAATAGAAAATATAGTCTTTATCATTATTGCAGGTGAAGATCTGGTTCCAAAACCGACGCACCAAGTGGAAGAAGAAGGACAACGTGTCGACGGCCGAGGTGGCCGAGCTGAAGCAGCTCAACAAGCAGGACGACAAGAGGGAGCTGGAGCCCGCCAGCGAGCCAGCGCTGCAGCCCGCGCTCGACATGTCCAAGAGAAGCGGCGTCAAGATGCTGAGCGAGCGCTTAAAGCAGGCGCCCAGGCGACGCACCCCGGCCAACCCGACCGCACCACCGACCCAAGACACCGGAGACATCGAGGCGAGGATCTCCAGCACCACCATCACCGCGCGCCTCACGGCCACAGCCACCACGCCCCCTGATGACGCGCACAGCGACAACTACACGAGCGATGACACGTCACGAGACTTCGCCAGCGACGACAAGTCGCGGGACCACCTCGCGTGCGACGAAATTACGGTGACAGCCGATAGACTGCATTACGACAAGTTAGAAGATGATAAAGGGCAAGGACACGTGGCTCATGAAGTGTCACACGTTGAACAGGCACCGTACGACACCGCGCCGAGTGAAAAGCTAGAATACGACAAGTCGCTTAACAATAAAGATTTTTTTATTAAGATGCCGAATGATAAAGTACAAAGCGAGAAGTGGCAGTACGAGAGGCTGCCTGTCAGCAGGCTGTGCGAGAGGGTGAGCTTGGAGAAGCTGGCGATAGAGAGCGGCAAGGAGAAGTTGACCGCAGAGGCCATCTGCCGAGACGTTGAGATGTGAGACAGACCGAGACATCATTTCAGGGCATTGCAACTTTTTGGGCATTAGAAACGACTATTGGCGTAATTGTGTTGATTCAGACGCCAGCCAGTTACATCAGTTTGAAGTCACGTCTCAGACGAAAACTTAAATACATAATTGGTTCAGTGAACTTTCGCTTGTTTACTAATGCGGTTGGTTTTGTGTGAAAGTAACAAAGTTCAGTTTAATTAAGAGAGACGATAATTTAGTTAGCCCAAATTATGTTTGGTTTGGTAAATTTATTGCCATCGAGTCATTAAATGTTACATTTACCTAAGGTTTCATTGGTTTAGCTTTCTGTAGGTATACTTAGCAACCTCAATAAGTAGGTTGTTGACACTATTGTACGTCAACCATGTTGGCACCTCAGCCGTTCAGTAGTGAAATGTGATAATGTTTCGAGACTCTCTGTGTATACTATTAAGGCCTTATTTATAAAAACCAGATTCCTCTAAACCACTTTTAAGAGGCAGTTATTTACTCCACCACAGACTATTTTAATCGGCGTTTTAAGGAATCGTGTTTTTTATAAATAAGGCCGTTAGTGGTTTCAGACGAAGGCATCACGTGAGCCGACAGTCTGACGATATTGTATCCTTCCTGCCAATAACTAACTAATGACTTATTTGAAAAAAACAAAAATGTCACGTCTGCATTTGAAGTGGGAAGCTAACAAATGGCCATTCATGTGGTAATAGAAAACAAAAATTAAGCTGAAAAGTCCTGGACAAGAATCGATATTCATTTGTTGGAATGGTGCAATATTTCAATAAGATTTTTTATTCTATTCTTAGTTAGTTTTTACTTTATAGGTATACTTAAGCTTTGTGTCAAATTGTCAATTGTTTTGTCATTTAGGGAAACGATTGTACAATACAACGTATACGAATTACCAAATACTTTTTATACTCCAAGCGCTCAGAGATAGGTACAGCTGTATATAAAATGCTTAGTTAATAATTGGATCTCGTTACATTACATATCACTCAGATACTCGCGAAAACTGATGCCTATTCTCTGCTTAAAGCCTTGAAATAAGGTTTATTTAATAAAAAAATCATCATTCTCAAACATTTTGAAAATTTACAGATCCTATGAAAATGTCAAGTTAGCCGATCATATACAAGGTGTAACATAATCCGCATATACAATCGAAAATGGGGTTCTAGTGGTCAATACGAAAAACTTTTCTAAGAGGAAAAGGTCGATAACAAAGAAATTCTGCTTTTCCATACAAAAGTCATCAGCTGCGGCATTAAAATATGTATATGAAAATATATTTTTCGCGATTTCAAAGAAATACCCGTCGAAAAAGTTATTAATAATGTCGAGCAGAACCCTGCGTGTATTGATGATTATGAGAATATTTTTGTACTCTGTATTATACATTCTTGAGGGAGAAATTACGAAAAAATTATCATGAAAAAAAAAACAGAGTTGACTAAATGGGACGTAAAGCCACTTAAGCAAGTTGTTAGCAAGAAAAGTTGGTTAAGACGATATTGGCATTAAGATTGTCTTTAAAGTAGGTTTAGACCAGGGAATAGCTATCCCGCACCCATGCATGCTTTTTCTTCAGATGAGGCTCATTCGTGTGTGCAAAATACCCCGTGTATGATGTAACGTAATGATAAAGTTTGTGAGATTTCGTACAAAATTAGCCATAGGCCGGGATGCCACTGTATTCAAACTGCCGAATGCCGATACCGTAGCGGCAGCGTAGGGCTGCTGGTGCAAACTCTAATAAATTAATAAGTTTCGATAACACTGTGTTTTATTGTCTCTGGCCTTTAGTGAAATCAGGATTCAGTTTGTAAGTTGATTGCCTAAATTTCCGTAAGCAGAAGTGAAACAGTCAACTTTCAGTGAAGTTCCGTGTGAACTTGCTTGCTTACTACGAACTTGACGACTTTTAAAGTAGAGTCAACTGAAAGTGCTTCCATAATGACATGAAAAGCTCAGCTACATCTAGTGGCGACATCACTCATTTTGAAAGTCACTGTTTTAGCACAACCCACTCACTGATACTGTGTGTGGTGCCATCTATGGATTCAACAGTGAGCTGGACATGTAAGAAAACAGCGCCCTCTGCTGGATGAGATTGAAACTATTGCTCAATGCCGTAAGCAGTAAAGTCTCAAAGGGAAGGGATTTAGATGTTCTGGTGGTACTTCACAGATGGCGTAACAAGTGTTAAAAGCAAAACTTTGCTTGAAAAATGTGACTACAACTCATACATACAACGTACTTTTTCGTTAATTTTTCACTCGAATTTACCGGGTCACGTTTCGAGATAGCTTAAAAATGAAATTGAGATTTTTGAACTTATGCATATTGGAAGTGATGTAATTGTCGATACTGAAACAACGGTTTTCAGAATTTGCGTTAGTACACGATATTGACTAGAATTTAGACATGAGTAATTGAGTATATGGTAGAAGAATCAAGCAAGTAGGATTAATGCATTTGAAATGAAGTCCTTGAGAAATATGTATCTAAGTTTATACTTTGAATGTCATGATTCGCAATAATGTCATAACATAAGATTACGTGGTGGAGTGAAAGAATACATCGTGGATAGAATGAGCATTGCTACGAATAAAAAAACCAATCACTGGGGCATTGTCCTAAAAAAATTAAGTTCTGTTTTTATTTTATTTTTTCCGAGAAAATAGGTAATTCTGAGAGTCTGGGCTCTGAACATTTCGATTTGGGCTGCTTTAATTTATTTTTAAATAAAAAAAAAGAATCAGATTCTACTAAACTGGAAGTATGTTATGCACGGAAGTACCTACGTCATCAACAAACAGTCAGTTTCTGTGTAACTCTTTAAATACACAAAACTAAAAAAACAAACGTAAAAGAGGTTAAATTTGTTTTTTTGCGGAATGCGGAGATGTCAATATCTTGGCGTTTTTTATTAAAACATATTAAACCATGCTTGAAAGTAAGTAAGTAAGTTTACGTAAAAAAATATTTATTTCCAAAAAGATAGGATACAAATTAAGGTCGCTTATAAATATAGTCATTGAAGGGTATTACATAAAATGTATTTGCGTTTACCGGCAGTCCCCAAACTAGGCTAGGCCTGTATCTTGGGGACTTAAGTAGGTATTCATTCACGTGTGAGACGGAGGTTGAATATGTTAACCAAATTGCGGATGATTATTAGCGAAGGACAAGATACATACATATCCGAAATATCGTCAAGACATACAAGACAATAAATTGGAAAGTCCCAAAAATAATAAAAAAGAATTGATTTTTAATTATTTTTTATTTGGGTGTGAGATTTTCCCAACCCTCTTGTGTGACTCTTGTGCGTGCCTTATGCATCGATGCTCATTCTGTCCGATCTGAATCAAATAAGTAAATATTGCTACTTCGTTAGTCGTAGTTGCTACATTGCAACTTGCCTAATTCCGCCTCTGTCCGGCGTCCACCGATGGATCTTCTGTGTCCACTCCATTGGATTATATCGCATCATACAATATCGCAGACGCAAACAATCGTCGCGATATAAAATAAGGAATCAATCGGCGATGTACAGCCATTCCGTCGATAGATGGATACAAGCAAATTTGATTTGGGCCGATCCGTCGCGATCAAACCGACGACACAATGCTATTGATATGGGACGCGCGCCACATCATCTCCCGCCGCCAGCATAAGCTCGCCCCGACTCTGGGCTCTATTGACGGGTGTTAGAGGCGGGTTTCGCGCGGCACGGGCCACGGCCCGATGGTCAGTGTTTACGATAAGCGAGGGGGGCTATTCTAAATGTTGCTGACTTATCGAGGCGGACCCGCGCTCACCTGACGGCGACGGTCCTTTGTGGATACGCCTTCAGCTATCTAGTACCTTTAAACCAGTAATTCTTGTATATAGTCTGAATCTCGGAAACGGCTTCAATGATTTTCATGAAATTTAGTATGCAGGAGGCGGAGGCGATTAATTAATCTAGCTAGGTTTCATTTTTAACCGACTTCAAAAAAGGAGGAGGTCGTCAATTCGACGCGTATATATACATATATATATATTATATATATTTATATGTTTTCGCGTAACTCCGTCAAATTTTAACCGATTTCGACAATTATTTTTTGTTCGTTCGTCCTATCGGTCCCATTTTAATTTGGTGAAGATCTGAAGATCTGATGAGTTTTTCAGAGATGGAGAATGGAACTCTTCAATGGAAAGCAGTAATTAAGGCCTAATGGGGCCCATTCTTTAGTAGGTAATATCCGCATGTTTCCTAAAATAGCGTAAAAGTAGTCACAAGGTAATTTGGTGATGTTCTGGTGAAGACTTTCGGAAATGGAAATTGAGAACGTCAAAATTTAAAGCAACGAATTAAGTAGGGTAACTTATTGTTACAAGGGACTTGTTTATTTTTCTCCCGCTCCCCCACTAAAAATAAAAAAATAATAATAAAAAATAAAAACCGACTTCGAAAAATTAGATAAAATTCAGCTGCATTTGCAGTTAGAAAAATTAGGCAACTTACAGATATATCGACTGTGAGGCTGGTCTATTTTAGTTATTTTCACAGTATTATGTCATATGGGCTGTTATTATGGGGACGGGCAGCAGATATAGAAACAATATTTATTTTGCAAAAAAGAGCAGTAAGAGCAATTTACAACTTAAGCAGTAGGGAATCGCTAAGGGAGCGTTTCAAAGAAATAGGAATTCTTACACTGGCTTGCCAATATATATTCGATAATATAATGTATGTTCGTAAAAATATAACCATGTTCAAATTAAATAGGGACGTCCATAACGTAAACACTAGAAATAGAAATAAGCTTGCTTATTCTAAATTTCGTTTAGCCAAGGTAAATACATCGTTCGTAGGCTATTGCGTTCGTTTTTACAACAGAATTCCAGAACATGTTCTATCCTTGTCTGAAAATAAATTTAAAACATTCATTAAAAAATCGCTATGTAAAAAAGCCTATTATAGAATAGACGAGTATATGAACGATATAAGCCCTTGGTAGTAAGCAAATTCCACTGCGATTTCATTGTTATTTAATTATTAATATTATAATTTATTTAATTTTATAAACGTGTACTGACGACGTGATTGCACATTAATAACTATAGTACACATTTTATAGCTGACAAGAACTCAATCTGCAGGTTTGCTAAAGGTCATTCGAATGGTGGCGTGGTGGCCGGGTCACCTATCTCCCTCTAAAATGGTTGAGACTGGTGATGGCTGACCCCTGCGTTATGCTCGTGAACGAGTGCTGTTCGTGTGTCTGGCCGCAGCATTACTGTTTTTCCTACTTTTGTAAGAAGTGTTATTTTGGCTTTTAAAGTTATTAGTGGCTATCACGGAATCATATCATATAGGCTTTGATGTATAAGTTTAAGATGATTTGAGAAAAGATGGTCAGAGTGGAGTTTTTTTTTCCCGCTGCCTTTTTCTCCACTACAAATACGGCCCGAAGGCAGCGGCTAACATAGTAACATAGTACATTGACATTCAGCAAACAGAATGTAAATTCTTTACGTTGAAATAAATTATTGATTTCTGATTTCTGATTTCTAGAGCATTAAGGTATTGTAGAAGTATAACTAACAACTTCATCAACGTGATTTTCAATGGATTTTGTACGAAGTTATCCTTTTATAAGTTGGTCGCATATCGTTAACTTGTAGAGCCTACTTAGCCGTGATAGTTTTCCTTTTAAGTTTATTTATGAATTTTTTCACGTTTCTACAATCAACCTTTTAGCCAGGAAAGGGAGGGGGGGGGATGCCCCACTCGCACAAAAATTTGCGATTTAAAGCTCAATATTTCGTAAACGGTACCCTAAATCAAAAAATGATCTTTCTACACCCTCAATATTTTTAAACGACCAATCCAACGATACACCCCACTATGATGTAGACGAAAAAAAAATTGTATCCCTAATACATTTTTTTCTAGGATTTTATTCTACCGTTTTGTTGGCATGATTAATAGGTATGTCTGTGCCAAATTTTAGCTTCCTCGTACTAATCGTCACTGAGCTGGCCTCTAGCTACAGACCTACAGACAGACAAACGGACGGTCATGATGAATCTATAAAGGTTCCTTGTCTATTATGGAACCCTAAAAAGGAAGAAGTTCTCAATTCATCGGGATCTTTTTTTATGTATGTTCCCCGATGTCTCGAAGAAGCGTGGACCAATTTGATATTTATTTTTTTTTGTTTGAAAGGGTAGACTTCACAGGTGGTCTCATAGTCACAAAAGCAGGATCTGATGATGGTAACCTGGAGAAATCGAGCCGAGGGAACTCTCCAAATTTTCAAAGCACCCGTGAAGCGATTTGGGCGTTTTTCATAGTGAATCGCGTATTTGATTTCGGAAAACCGTGATGTTCTGCTGAAGATTTTCGCAAATGGAAATTGACAACTTCAAATTTTAAAGCAACAAATTGAGTAGGGTAAATTATGGTTATAAGGGACTTTTTTAATTTTCTCCCACTAAAATTTTAAAAATAAAAAATTTAAGATAAAAAATAAGAACCGACGTCAAATCACTAGAGCACTAAAAGTTAGAAATAATTTAAAAGAATACCTTTAAACTATATTAATAATTTGTAGTCGGTGCCCAGTTTCATGACCAGCACATATATTTTGGACACCGACTCCAAATTATACTTCTACAATACCAACATGTTTAAAGGTATTTTAATCTTTTAAATTATTTCTAACTTTTTAGTGCTCTATTGTTTTGAAGTCGCTTTTAATTTTTTGTTTAAAATTTTTTAGTGATGTAGTGTTTTGAAGTCGGTATTTCCTTTATAATTTTTTTGTTTGCTTATTAAACTTGTTAATACCTTTGCGGCTTTAAATTTTCCCCACAATATGGGTAACAAACAGGGCCAAACGCGTTAGTAGTAGTTTATTATGTGTTTCAGACAAATTATAGTCTAGTCGCGAGTCATAATAAAAATACCACATTCAAGTTATTACCAGCACTGTTCAGTAGATGTTCAGTAAAAGCGAGGGCGGCGCGGGCGTGTCCACGTTATCCGCAAGGCGCGCGCGCTGCCGGGGCGGGCGGCGGTGGCGGCGGCGGATAAATAAATATAAAAACAATAAAACCTTTGTCTATGGCCGCGCCGCGCGAGGGTGACCACCATGTTGTACCTTCCTGAACAAAACATTTTTAGACTTTTACGATATCTATGTGGTTTGATATGAAAATCGGTAAAGTTTTTTCCTTGGTGGATAAGCGTTGTGTTACACAAACAATAGAAACAGTATCTACTACTTCCGATTAGTAATATTGTTTGTTTTCGTGTTATAACACAGTAATAACTTATTACTATCATCGATAAAATAGTACATATTGTTCCTTAAAGGCACTTTGTTGGATACCGTTATCCGTTACGATACAGGTCACTTTATACAAAATGTAAGGATTAAACTGTTCAGCCGACTGAAAAAATATGGCGACGGAGAACTAGGAACGGTTTAGATAATATGATTTAATAGTGGGGTAAGAGTCCCGAATTTCCCTCACATCATGGTGATTTAGGACGCTGATGTTCAGTTTTCAAATTCAATTCGGTGGGGGAAGCGGGGCGCGGGGCGCAGGACGCGGGGGGCAGTCGATTCGAATTGAATATCAATCGGCACAGGTCAAGAGCTACGCCGGACGCGCCGCTTGGATGGATAGAGGGCGATAGAATGCAGGTGGGGCCGCGAACATGGGATCACACTACGTAACCGGTAATAGATAAATGGTCAATAAAGCTTAAGCGCAAAAACCCACACTTAAAAAGTAGATTGTGAACTTAAATAAAGAAAAGCTTTAATAACATTCTTGAGAAGCCATTCTGTTATTTATTAGGTGGAGTGGCACATTGTAGGTTGCTGTAAACTACTTCCAATAAAATTTTCACTAGGTATCGGCACTGGCTTGGTATTATGGAAAAATAACAGAACGTAACATATTGAAGACCTAAAGTTATTTATTTGAAAACCCTGGCACTCATGGTCTTTGACTCACTGAAAAGTTGTACGCAGTTCGGTGAAAGTACCTGGTGATTATCGGACTCGTATCCGCTAAGCCCAGAGCAAGTAGTTAAGACAACATCTACCTCTAATATTTTGAAATACACCAAGGACGGGCCAACTTACTCACAAAAGTGATTGTGTACGTAAGTCTCGTCCGTTTATTAGTAGGAAATCTAAATATAATTTTGCAAGTTGTAGCGGCGGTTATGGGCTGGTTACGAGTACTTATAGCGAAGAACCGCAGGTCGATGGTGTGCAAAGGTTCCTGAGTAGAGACCAAAACCTGGCAAACGCAGCGTAGAGCGCCCACCAGCACCGCCTGGACCACCGACGATCTGAGGCAGACTTCTGGCAGCTGCGGATGCGGATGGCTGAGGATATATAAAGTGGCGAGCATTGTGGAGGCAGCAGGGGGCGAGTACGGGCTGAATATAATTAAGTGTACCTAAGTCACTTCGTTACGTAGAACACAAAGTAAGCAAACAAGCGTGTAGTGTGAAGGGTGGTGAATAGAGCAACGAGTTGTGATAACACGACTGTGACGTCACGCGACACGTGACGGTCGCGTGCCGGTCGCGTGGTGGTCGCGCGACTGTCGCACGCCTCCGCCGCAAAGAACCGTGTAAACACTGTCACCTACTGTTAGCTCACTCGACTAATATGATGACACTGTTTGTAATAAATAACATTGCAGAGATAACTTGGTTACATCGTTGTGGTCATCAATCAAAAGGGTAACTAACAGTAAATTAAAAGTTCTGCAAACATGGCATACACTTTATCTGTACATTATTTGTTCTTACAAGTGACTCTTACCTCTATAACACTGTAACTGATACGTACGCCTCGTCATGAGTCTTTATGAAATAACAGGTTTATCGACATATTGCAAATTAATAGTCCCCGTGTACAGGATTATTTCTAAAAAAGGCTTTCTAGTGGCGATGTTTGACAGATTTTGCGTAAAACCAAATATGTTTTGTGTAATGAGCATCATTCTATGTATGACAATGAATTACCGAAGGCTGTTACATTGGTAGAGCTCGCAAAGCATGCATTAAACAAAACTCGTCAAGAATAAAAAAGAATCGTAACTTCGTCACTCTATAAATATCGTCGAAGCGATGAATAGAAGTCTCCTACAATCATATATAGAAATCATTAATTAAATGAAACAGACAACTAGCTAACTAACTAAAGAGGGCCCCAAAGCGTCTTGAGGTGCGCTAGTTGGCGAAGACTTAGCAAAAACTTGCCGTAAGTTCACACAAGTTGCTTCAACAAACGTGTGCGCGGCTTCGTAACATTTGCATAGGGGGCATTAACGTGTCGGAGCTGCTCATAAATAACTTGCGCGAATCTTATAAGATACTTCTATGAAGCTCCTGTTGTGTCATTAAAGGAACTTATAAGTAAGTAGGTAAGATTGTTGTAAGTCTACCGTACGCACTTCTCCACGCAGCAGGCTCAAATTGGCTCAACGCTGCGCGAACAAAACTTAATATTTAACTGCAAACTAACGAAGTTGATGGAGCCAAACAGATTTGTCAGGATCGTGGCCAAGAGCAAATGAAAATATTCATTTCAAATTTACTTAGATAACATGGGCCAGTTTATAGTGTATTAATTTATTTAAAGCCTTTAAAACCTACAGGCATGACTCTACATATTGATATCATTGTAACAAACATTTGAATTGATTTACATCTCTTAATGATATTTTAATTTCTTACTATGTCATTGACTAGCCTTCTAGGTTTCTCCGCAGTTAACTTTTTACATTTTTTGGAGGTAGGTAAATGTAGGAAACGAAAGGGAACTTCTGGGGTACCAGTACCACCGGTAACTGCGCGTTAGGTTACGAGCCTAGCGGGGGCTATTAATGAATCCAATACCGGGAGCCATAAAGGTACCGGAGTGGAAAACAAAAACAATCGCATCGGCGGCGGCGAGCGGTTTCCAATTTGTAGTTTGATTGCCGCGCGTAAACCGCGCTTTATGTCATAATCGTGGCAGGAGCCCGCCGCCCGCCAAAGATTAAGCTCGGCAGGACAGATATTTGTCCTGCTGAGATTAATTAACGGAGTATAGAGGTAATGACTTTGTCTGAGCAATACTGCGTATGAACATATTTCACCGCGGGAGATAACTTAAAATTCCATGGTCTCTAGTTATAAAAAAATCCTCTTATGTATCCACAACATATAAGAGCCATTTTTGCTCGTATGTACTGTGGATACCTGACATACCCGGATATCCCTTCCGACTATGCTGATTTTTGTTCAAGGTTTGAGCCGTATATTAATACTATTAATATATATTAGTATATTACTTAATAGTCGTTATGTAAACAGGTTTTCCAATCTTCCTAGATATTAATCTAATAAAGCGGGTATGACAAAACAAAAATGTCCCGGAGCCAGCGGTTACCTTAGTAAATTGACATTGAGCAAACAGAATGTAAATTCTTTTCATTGAAATATTTTTTTTATATCTGATTTTATATAATCAGATATAAAAAAAATATTTCAACGATCAAGTTAATGATCTTTACGTACATTTGTGGTAACAATGCCATTCGTTAACGGTGAAGGAAAACCCACTACCTAGTTCACTCCGCACGTCTTTTCCGTGTCAATACGTGTGGAGCGAACTAGCTTGTAAGCCGATTACAGGTGCTGGGCAAGCCTACCTCTGTCTAAAATATCTGTCCCATGCAATAGAGCGTCCAAGTGGTCACCTTACATATCTAGTCAAAGTATCTAAGAGTTATTAAACTCTGTTAAAATCATCCAACATCGATGCAAAAGCCCTATATTATTTAAAAGTGAGTTTATAGTTATCGCACTTAATTGGTTGACACGAATTAAATCCTTTTGTACGATCTCGTTAGTGCAATGAAGAATTTAGTAACAACAAAATGCGTCCTTCTTGATCATTAACTTGCAGTTCCTTAATTTTTTTGGTCGTAGAGCAACTCATAAATTAAGCCTTAAGAATATCGCTGTCAGTCCCTATATGTCTATAGATATTTCCTTTAGGCTTAAGCAGATAAGGCACAGTTTTCCTATCTTTACGGCTTTTCTTATTGCATTTGGTGGGTGGTAAACATTATCGGGATCCATTTAGACTCCTTAAAAGTAATGGTTCTAACATAAATAATGCTACTTCGCACTGTAAATAAATTATTACACTACAATTAAAAACCCACCTACACTTCGATTGAAAAACCCAATAAAAATACATCCAACTACAAAATAATTTCCGTCGCTGCAAATTAATAAACAGATTTTTTTTTAAGTTGAGAGTAGCATTTGATGTCTTGTTACGATCCTTAAAGTTATAGAGCAAACCTTAAAATTGTGAAGCCAATGATATAAATATATAAGAAAAAGGCATAAGACATGACAGGGTACATAATCAATATAAATTAGTGGTTTTCGTACTTACGTTGGCGTCTGTGCTATAACTATAAACGTTATATTTATTAATAAACGGTTATAGTTTATTAATAAACGGTTTTAACAGCGATTGAATTTATTGAAAGACGATGATTAAAGTGATTAAGTTTATTTGGGTAACAAATTTCATCGCGATTAGACCCATTAAATAAGCCTCGCGATTAATTAACAGTACTTCCCGTGTATTTATTTACAGTAGTTTTTAAAATTTAGTTGAGACTACCAATGGCTCGATTAGAGAGGTAAACAATATAACTGAGACATACTCGAACCTGATTAAAAAGATTGTCGAGAAGAAAGTTGTCAGATCTGAGCTCCCTACTCTATGTCCGCTCCACACAGAGTTTACGCCCCGGACACCTGCGCCGCGGTCAAATGTGAACACCCACCACTGCACGCACACACACGTGGCCAGGAAGTGGACCTCGAGTCGGAACATGTGTGAAGAAAACTGACACAAAACACTTTGTACACTTCAGACTTTTTGATCGCTGCAAATGTAATTAGGTTATAGTCCAAATATGTTATTTGTATGGAGCTTGATGTTTAGTGTGCATGTGTGTGTGCTCGGTCGGATCGCAGTTTTATGTGCGGCCATAAATGCGCTCTTATTGGTTCGCATTTGAATAATACGATCCACTCGCGACGCACCTAAGTATTATTGCGCAAAAATATGTTCACCCGCGCCGCGGCGGCCGGCGGCCCGCGCGCCGAATAACAACATTGTGTACTATAAATAACAAACATTGTTCCGGTTAGAATTACCATCACTGTGAATAGAATGCGAGTTTAAGTACAAGCATCTGGAACTATCTGAAGTATACAGCAGAACAGGACACCACTCCTAAGAAACATTGGGTTTATAATTTTCATAAACGGGTCAATTTTAAATTTTTTTCCTGTGTGGTTTTCTGCTTTACAGTGGCACCGATTTATAGATAATGCATAAAACTAAAGTGGTTAACAGAACGGACATTCTTCTAAGTAGTACAAGTGTTCACCATCAGCTGTGATGTTGGTAGAGATATAAGCGCTTAATGTAGAGATTCCGAATCACACCAACTGAAGATCAAGCAATGGTTGGTAGAAAGTGAGGATAAGATAAGCTGGTGTGCGTTGAGGAAGACCTGAGGCCAGTAATGGACTGATATACTTATATACCTATTATACTTTATAGGTATACCGTTTTTTTCGGCCAAAACAGAAAACATTGGATGGAAAAGACCTATATGATTTTTTTAGGTTTTAATGTGTGGTATATGCGGATGTAAGTTCACCGTAAAGATTGGCTGTCAGCCACACGCGGCACACCAACAAAGCTTGTCAAATCATCAGCGGTCGCCGCAGCCGTATCGACTTTCATCTTCAATTATTTCCAAAATTCACAAAATAATTTATTTTGAATGTGTTGAGGTTGCTTCTCTTGGGACCAATTAACAATCGACTTTGTCGGCGAATTGTTTTTGTGACTATGTAATCCTAAAAACCCTCTTTCTACGAAATCTTATATTGCGCCTAGCCCGAGACGTACTTGGCCGGTTTTATTATTTATTATTATTTATTTTATTTCGAAAACTAACAGCTTATCACTAACACAATAAGTTGCACACATAGATACAGAAAGCCAACAAAAAGTTTTCACTGATAGCCATATTTTGAGCAATTAGCACAGGTGAAAGAAAAACAATACACGAAACACCAGACTCGGTAACTACATCCAATAATAGAAGAGGGAAGATGGCACACCGTTAAAATGGGTTACGTCGGCGATGATTCTGTGTTTGATTCGCTATTTGCTTCGTTTATTTTTTTTATTTTTGTGTAATGTAAATAAATCGTTTAGAAATCTCTGTACCTACAATAATTCAGCCTATACGTATATGCCTCCCACTGCACAGGCCTTCTCTCAGAGAGAGAGAGAGAGAGAGTATGGGCTTAACCGCGGATTGGCAATTTCAAGCGCTGAGGTATGTGAACACCTCAGACTCTCAGGTTTCCTCGCGATGTTTTCCTTTACTTAGCATGTGGTATTGCTCCTAAAAAATCACAAATGTACTTAATTTTGAAAACAAAGTTATTCGTACATGCAGGGATTCGAACACACGACCTCTCGAAGGAGAAGCCTGCGTTCTAGCGCTCCGCTACCACCGCTCTTTGTAGCTGAATAGTATATTTATTTACATATTTGCTCAAACGCATGAGAAAAACTATAGCCAGATAAAGTAAGCTGTACAATTGACGAATCTAATCGCGATTATTTATTAGGTAAATTTAATAAAACCATTGAAATGTATGTATGTAACTTAAATGTATGTAATGATGTACGTATGAGCATCGCGAGCCATTCAAAGTACTAAGGATACCTAAAACCTCTCTTGTGACGAAGGTAGCTCATAAGGCGCAGTACATATATCAAAGAGCATTAGGCATAATTGATGTCCCTCGCGGCGGCGGCGGCGGCGGCGGCGATTCAGAAATGCTTTTATTGAGGTTCGATGTGCGAGCGGTTCGGCTCGTGCAGACCGAGACCCCGCAAACCACTGTGAGACTGGAGTGAAATCTTTTTAAGAAAGACGTTTGTTCAAAAACAGCACCGTCAGGTGTAATAATGTTATTATTGAATTCTATAGTTTTCATTGAACATTTTTTTCTTTATTGGACCGTGGATTTGTTCGATGAAAGACGTATTTGAAACAAATACTTTCCTCCTACAAGTCATCTACCTGGTAATGTTTGTATGTTTAGATGTTTGGATTGAACGGTTCAGGAGATTTAGATAAAATTTATGATAATTTTGGTCATTTGGAGACGAACGCATAACTCTATTTTTTCTGTGCAACAATTACTTTCAATAATGTTGCTATCTCACCTGTGTCATTAAATGTGTGGCTAATGGAATAAATGCTGTTTTATCTTATCTCAATTTTTTTTTAATTTATTTTACAGATATCCACAGCAATACCATTACAGTAAACAATAGGTTCTTATGTCCTGGAAAATAATATATTTTAAAGTTAAACTAAAAATGTACCGGAAAAAAGTGGCTCTACTTTACCTTGAGTCAAAGCACAAATGTCTCAACAGTTGCGCGTGTCCGTGATTTTTTCTCGTGTTAATTAAGTGGCAGTCCTCCCCTCCGCCTCTCCCCGCACCCCCGCGCCCCCCCGCCGCCGGGTGCCGCTGGCGCGCGTAAATCATCCGCCTTATTAAAACCCGCGCAAATCGAACCACCTTAAGACTTGTGCAGCTTCTTGAGATAAAATGCAGTCCAAAATGGATTCTATCGATGGTTTATTAAGGTCTACAGTGGCATAGGTAAAACAAAGTTGAAGCGAATCAAATCATACCTCAGGACGTTTAGTTACTTGCAGTCCAGATCGTGTGAAACTGAACTGCAACACTCTAGCAATAAGGTTAAGAGTTGAAGATTGATAAAACACGCACCGTCACGTGTGTAGCCCCCGGCTTACATAATAATAAGTACAAAATGAGTTTCAATATTTGACTAAACGAATGATTTTTTCCATCAGCACGATTTATGTGTTTTCTTTAATTTCGCGAGGTGCGAGTGCGGAGTGCATTGTTTATTACTTGTGCTTCCACTTATTTTTGTCAGCTATCTTTTAAAGAAATACCGAATAATATGCTAACATACCTTTTTTTGACACTTCATTTAACAGTAAAGTTATAATATGCCACGTGAATAAAATCAATGCTCCCCGTGCCTATTACTATTACTACCTACCGAGTCAAACCAATCCCATCATAAAGCTGCTAATAGATTCGCCACACTGTTCTGCCCGTGTACATTACAGCAGCAATAATCGGCAACACGGGCCCGGCCAGCAATGGAACGCACGGAGGTTCCACACACCACCTCGCAACACCGAGGCCGCGATTCATAAAACTATATTGTTACGAGTATATTCTTTTTGTTGCACTAACCCGTCATCATCATCATCATCATCAACCCATTATGTCCCCACCGAGGGGCACGGGTCTCTTCCCTGAGGAAGGTATAGGCCATATTCCACCACGGGGGCCAAGTCCGGATTGGTGGAGGCTTGTAGACTAGTGGCTCGTCTACTGTCAGAAGTTGTCAAGCCGCCCTAAGGCCTCTGACATGGCTTAACGACTGCCATCTATCGACGGCAGCCGGCACCAACAGCTTAACGTGCCTTGCGAAGCACGGAACCGCTCGGAAAAATGCCACTAGCGTTAGGCATAGACGGCGACCCATCCATGCACTGAACACGCCCTGTGTTGCTTAACCTTCGTGATCGTTTAAGATCACTCAGGCAGCCGGGGCTACGAGCGATTCTACTAACAATTTCTAAAAATTTCACCCATGCCGGGACTTGAACCCAGTTGGGAGAGCGCTAGCACGGTTACCCAGAGGTCGCGGATTCAAGTCTCGACATGGGTGGAATTTTTAGCCTCTAAATAGGTTTTATATTTATTTTATAGTTTATTATGACAAATCAAGGTACATTGCGTAACCAAGTCCTCATACTTACTTACTTGCTAATCAGTGTACATCGAATTGTCAAAGTAAACCATTAATTGTACATAGTTTTATGGAATAGGGCCCTGTGCTGAGAAATAGACTGAGTTTGGACAAAGTGCGGCCAAAAAAACCTGCTGTTAACAGTAGATTAACATCTTGTTAGTGTACGAGAAACCTGGGGTTAATGTAATAATTTTTAGACTTTCGTACCTCAAAAGGAAAAAAACGGTACCCTTATAGGATCACTTTTTTGTCCGTCCGTCCGTCCGTCCGTCTGTCTGTCAAGACCCTTTATCTTAGGAACGCGTGGAGGTATCGAGTTAAAATTAAAACAATATGCTCAAGTCTACAGACCCTTAAAGCTGTAAAATAATCAAACTTCTAAGTAAACTTGAAAAAAAGAAACGGCCGTTTATGCCGCCTAAAACGTATATTTGGACACCCAAGAAAATCAAAATTTTTAGGGTACTTTCCGTTGAGCTAGAACTACGAAATTTGGCAAGTAATATCATCTTATACTACATGTAATACATAAAAAAATCTGAAAACTGTATATTTGTAATTAATTTCGGGAAAAGCTCTTTTTGTTTATGCTCTATCGTAAAAATGGTAATACATACAGACATCAAAATTGGCGCGATTATGGGACTTACTATATTGCTATATTCTAACAAAATAAAACGGCCAAGCGCCAGTATGGAACTCACGACGCGCGATTCCGAGTCGCACTTGGCCGGTTTTTGACATTGGAAATGTCTTTTCGTTCGCTCTAGTTTAGGCTCCGATTTCAAAGAAAAAGTACAATCCCCTTATATCTCGGAGAGTTGTGAAGATATGATATTTAAAAAAGGCTCAAAAGACGCATATTTATACGAGCTGTAAGGTGAAAAAAAAATCGGGAAAGTCAAAAACGAAAAAAGTTATGGCCGCGAAATAGTGGAAAATTTTTTTTTTTTTCATTATTTTGATTTTGGCGCTCGATATTTTGGAAACGAACAAAAAAAAAGTTCCGAAAAATTTAGTGAGATAATTTGAGCCTAAAACAAAGACGATCGGGTTAAGGGTTTGCCCTCTAGCCTAACCTTTTTGAAAAAAGTCAAAAAGTCAGAACATTTTTATGACTTGATTCATTTCCAATGTGCGCGATGATAGTCGTCTGTGATTGTCCGCGATAGTCCGGCAACCGTCAATCTCCACGACACAGGTTCGCCTAGTGTGGAGATCACAGGCAAAACAAACGGAGACAATATATTTTTTATAATACTCACTTTAATATTAGATCAATAAAATGTAATATTCTATTTATTATAATTCACAGCATGTTCTTAATTGTTAACATTTAGTTATTTAATCAAGCATGTATAATTGTCTAGCGTAAGTAATATTTTTTTCTAATGATCTGTCAGGATCGTAGCAAGGGACTGCCACTTGCTACGATCCTGACAGATCACTTTCGCTTCCTCAACATTCATTAATCGTTGCATGCACGCACGCCGGTTTCGGGTACTTTTTATCTTGCCCTTTGCTAATACATCCCCTATTTGGTCGAAGTATGTCCGTCTGGGTCGTCCCTTACCGGCCCTTCCATCCACATTCGCTCGATATATTTGTTTTGTCAATCTTTCTTCCTTCATCCTCTCCACATGTCCAAACTAACGCAACATTCCTTTCTCAATTCCAGACACTACATCCTCTTTCAGTCCACAACGTTCTCTAATCACACTATTGCGTATCCTGTCATTCAAAGTAACACCAGACATACTTCTCAAGGACCTCATTTCTACTGCATTAATCCTACTTTCTTGCTTCTTGGGTATGGTCTCACTACCATACATAATAATTTTGTTAAATAAAGAATATTGAAATATATGTCCCACTACAGGGTACAGGCCTCCCTTCAGAGAGAGTTTGGGCTTAATCACCACGCGTGCCTACCGCGGATTGGCGATTTCAAGCACTGAGGTATGTGAATACCTCAGATGCTCAGGTTACCTCACGATAACAATAAGATATTATACGTTACTCATCGACACCTGAATTGTGCCTTTTGCGTGTATTTGTTGCTTATGTCGGCACCTCCGAGGGGTGAGGGGCGCGGGGTGAGGGAAGGCGATGTTATTAGCTTGCTGATCCCATATAAATTACAGCCGCGATCGGGAATGCTATACAGGGGAACCGTTTCTTCAGGGCTGCGTAAACATGCTCATTTGGTCGACATACTCGGATTATGTGGTGGTGTTCTGATGTTAAAAGTCCATCAATTAGTTATTTAAGCTTCTGTTGTAGGTATCATGGAACTAATAACTCACATAAACAGAGTGTTTTTACATTAATAATATTAAGAGGAAGAGTTTGTAAGTTTATATGTTTGTATGTAGGGGGTAATCTCCGAAAGTCCTTATTCCATTTTAAAAATAATTTTATTTGACATAGACTATAGGTTAATCGGTTTACCACACAAACGTAGTCGCGGGCACTGCATGTTTCTTATAGAGTCCCAAAGGCATTGGGCCACTGGCATTATTGCATTAATATTATAAATGTGTTGTTTGTCTAGCGAGGTGGGATTACGGCAGGTGGACCGGAGCAATCACAGATAATCGCTAAGAACTTAAGGATGGTCTGTGGACACTAGGCAGACCAGCATCTCGATGGTCGGCGGAAGGTCCATGGATGTGGATGGCAAGGGACCATGAGAGATGGCGTTTGGGAAAAAAGACCTATACCCAGCGGTGGACAGCGGTGGGCTGATGATATTGAGGATATTTGTTTATAATAGGGGTTAAAGTATGAAATTGCCGTTTTATTGCAATAGGTTCTTTGAATTGACATAGAATCTTCATGGTTTGAGGTTTTCGAATGAAACTTTTTTCAAATGGTTTCTATGATGTTCTTTTTTTAAAAAATGTGAAACATTAATTACGTAGGCTGCGGCCGGAGGTTCCAAAAAAAACCGAATGCTTTTTAATTAATTTAATAAAAAAATATAATAAAGGTACTTAGGGCTAATTAACCTAGCGACCGATTCGAAGTTTGAATACAGAGTGTGGGAACTAAAACTAGGTACGCGGCACCGAGGTGGAAATGCAGCGTCAGCTGCCTCGTGTCGCGCCGGGCTGTATTGGGGTAAAAGCCGCGCCAGCGCTATGCCTGTTGGTTCTGTATGTAACACCTCCACCCTCAGATCAGCAACTATTTGGGCACGTTGAGTGAAAATGTTGCTGGGAACCTTCCCTTGGGTTCATCTCTTTTTTCGATGTCTTCATAGGTGTGCTTCTTAGGTGTGGGTGGTTCAGGGTCTTTACGTTTCTTGCAGCTCCAGAATCCATAGCGATGGGTTACCGCTGCAGTTACAAGGGCACCGCCGATCAATATCATAGTGTAGAGAGGTATCGTCGTGTGGTACAGGACATCTGGTTGCGCTTTTTCGGTTTGGATGGGAAGCTGCATCACGATCTTATCCTGGATGCTGTGTAATCCTTGTAGATCGATTGAGTTGAGACGTAGCATGTTCCTCGAGGTATCAGCTTGCTTGTCAGCGTCGTAAGGGATCTCCGTTAGTTTAAGGGGTTGTCCTCTGATCTGGTCGTTCTCGTTGGTTAGGGTGAACTCCGTAGTACGCAGATAACAGTTGACAGGGATAGTGGTAAGATAGCTTCCTTGGATTGAGCTAAAGTCATCTCTTCCGCAGGTTAACTGTACTTTCGTAGGTTGAGGGAAAGACAGTACGTAGTGCTGATCGTCGAGTTTCTCCATGGCCTCCTTTGATAGTTGAACTGATGAGAAGTGACAGGATTCCTCCAGGTTTTGATGCAGGATAAGTTCTTGAACGCAGTCAGGCTGTGTGCGAACTTGACGTCCTATCTCCTTCTCGCAGAGAAACCAGGTACTTAACTTCGGGCATTCTGCCTCCATGTACACGAATGAATCCTTGTTAGTTGCTATGAAAGGATGGGAAGGGATAAGAGCCTGGTTATTTTTATTAGGGACTATGGATAGTCTATAAAGGTCATAGGTGTTTAGGGAAACAATGGGGAACCGAAAGACTATAACTAGCTGTTTCTCGTTAAAATATGATCCAGATTTGATTACGTCATAATACTCTCTGAGCTCTAAGCTTAAAATCTGATCCTTACTATATATACCTTTTAACTTATCTATCATTGAACTTAAAACGTCTATATCTATCATAGAATGATGAGTGCTCGATGCACGAATAAAAGCTAAGCTATTTTCTACCTTAATTAATTCCGACAGAAGGTCGTCTACGTTTTCTCTCATTACGTCTAACAGTTGCGCGAATCTAACGTGTTCCATCAGACTGGACTCTCTGTACGCATTATTATCTAGTAACAAATTCAGCGTAGCGTTTATTTTACTCTGGTTATCTAAGAGTTGCTCTAAAACGTTAGTGTGTCGAGACATCCATTTTTTACTAAGGCTTACGTGTTCATTAAATTGAGTGACTACCTTATCTTGGTTTTTCAGTAAAGCTTGAGTTGCACTGTTAAACTTGATCGCGTCCACGTAATCCAAGTTACCAGTGATACTTTTTATTACCGAACCGAGACTGTCTACAAGACCTCTTTTAGCGCGATTGGGTTCTAAGGATCTTAACTGAGATTTTACCTTGCCAAGCTTGTTAGTAAGATAATGTATCTGAACCTCATAGAGTAAGTAGGTATTGTTCACGAGTCGCGTGCTAATGCTATCTAGCTGAGTCTGTAAAAGGTTAACTTTATCTTCGATTTCATCTAGTTGAATAAACTGAAGGAAAGTATGATGGTGGGTGGTAAGTCTGGTTGGTCCTAGCTTATAAGGCAGCAGTCCGGGTCCATCCGCTAGACTCTCAAGTCTTATCTCTTGAGGCCGCGTCACGTGGACGAAGATTAAAAGCAGAGTCCTGTAACAAGGTAACTTCCTTAGGGGCTCGCTTTAGCCTTGACTTGGCTACAGGTCCGCGTTTCTTTGACGTATAAATATGTATGGGGAGGTCGGCTAAAACGGTGTCCTGCGTGTAGCGCGGGGTAGTTTTTTGACGACTAGCGAAGGGGTTCCTAATGAAAACCTGCTGTTGCGGTTCGTATTCCATCTCGGGTTCGCGATTTTTATTCCTATTATCAATTATAGCAGTACGGTTGGCTAGGGATGACTCGTTGATAATGTCGTAGACCTTTTTCATCTGTTCCTTATGATTTTGCGTATACTGCTGTAACAGCTGTTCATTTAAGTCGACGTCACTGAGGTCTCTGGGATCAAAGTGACCGGTTAGTAAGTCAAAGGGTCGACATTTAGTGAAGCTGTGAATTGAGCTGTTATAGCCTATAATTGCATAGGGCATAAGGTTCACAATTGTTTCATTTTTATGCTGTAATTTTAGAATTCTGAGGTGCTCAAGTAGGGTCGAATGGAAGCGTTCAATATTGCCGTTATCGTTAGGGGAGTGAGCTAAGATCTTATGGTGGTTTATCTTATGTAGACGTGTGAACTCTGAGAACAGCTGATTGGTAAACTCTGTTCCATTGTCTGTAACGATGGTTAGAGGCACTCCGTGGTGGGTACAGAATTGTAACAGTGCCTGAAGGATGGTGACAGCTGTTCCATCTCGCAGATGGTATGCCTGTCCGTACTTGGTAAAGACATCTATCAGAGTTACATACTTCTCACTCTGGACTGTGAATAAGTCCATATGGACTATCTCAAAAGGCTTAGTTGCTGGGGGCACTATATTGAATTTGGGCCTAATGGGGTTTCTGTCATACTTTGCCTGTCCGCAGACTGTACATTCGTTAATGAATTTAGTTATTTGGTCTCTCATTTTTGGCCAATAGTACTTGCGTGATAGTGATAAGTAGCATTCGTTTATTCCACGGTGGTTTGTTTTACCGTCGTGATATAGGCGAATAATGTCTTGCTGACGAAGGTACTCTTTCACGTTCTCAAGTTCTGACTTGCAGAGAGTTAAGTTCATGGAAGAGCTTTTGAATTTATCTTGTATGATGGGGATGACCTTGTACATTCCGAGGGGTGGATTTATCAAAATGGCAGTTCTGACCTTGGGGTTAACGTACTCCTTCAGTGCGGTAACTAGATCACTCTCTAAGTTCGATTCCGATAACTGTACAGTTATGCGTGTGTGAGTGTCGAACGGTTTCGTCACTGTCGGCTTACGTTTGACATCGCTTACGATGGTGAAAATAATTTGCCTGTGAAATTTATTGAGGGGTTCATCTGAAACTGGGACTTCAAGTATGGGGTGTTCGTTACTCGTGTGAACGGTCTCAGTGGAGGAGTCTGCTACGATCGGTGGACTTTCTGTGGGGTTGGGGAGTATAGAGCAAAGTTCATCGATGACTGACTTTGATTCCTCATTATGTATCTCTACTCGCGAGAGCGCGTCAGCGTTGCTATTAGCTTTACCCTTTTTATAAGTCACGGTAAAGTCGTATTCGCTGAGCCTCAGTCGCCATCTCGTGAGACGTGAATTTGGTTCTTTTAAATTCATCATCCACTGAAGAGGCTTATGGTCGGTGACTACCTTGAACTTGCGTCCGAATAGATACGGCCTAAAGTACTTGGTAGCCCAGATAATGGCTAGTAGCTCTTTCTCAATGGTGCTGTAGTTAAGCTCACTCTCGTTCAGAGTGCGAGATGCGTAGCATACGGGTTTGTCTGATCCTATTGGGCCTTGGGATAGAATTGCTCCAATAGCGACATTGGAGGCGTCCGTAGTAAGGATGAAATCTCGACTGAAGTCGGGATATTGCAGGATGGGGTCGTTAGTAAGAAGTGTTTTACACTTTTCGAAACAGGTGACATATTCAGTGTCCAAAATGACCTTTTTACCCTTTTTTAGACACTGCGTGAGGGGCTTCGTTATACGAGCGAAGTCAGGGATGAATTTTCGGTAATAACCGAGAAGACCTAGGAACTGTTTTATCTCTTTTGTGGTTTTCGGAATTGGGTACTTCATTATCGCTGAGATTTTATCTGGGTTCGGTTTGATACCCTCTCTAGTAATGACGTGCCCAAGGTAAGCTGTCTCAAGCTTTAGAAATTCAGATTTATCCAATTGGATTTTGAAATTCGACTCTCGGAGTCGCTGAAGGACCTTTTCAAGGTTGACCATGTGTTCTTGGAGTGAAGTACTGAAGACAATGATGTCATCCAGGTAGACTAGACATATCTCGTTTTGGAGACCTCTAAGGACATTGTCCATAACTCTCTGGAAGGTGGATGGAGAGTTTTTGAGTCCCATGGGCATTCGAACATACTCGAAATGACCATGTTCTACATTGAAAGCAGTTTTGGGGACATCAGAGGGGTCCATCTCGACTTGGTAGAAGCCACTTGCCAAGTCTAGGGTCGTAAAGTACTGACATTTCCCTAATCTGTCAAGTACGTCATTGATGTTAGGTATGGGGTACTTGTCATCGACTGTCTTTTCGTTTACTTTGCGAAAGTCGACTACTAGGCGCCACTTCTGTTTGCCAGAAGCGTCGGCTTTCTTAGGAACTATCCAGATGGGCGAGCTCCATGCTGAGTCCGAAGGTCTTATTATGCCTTGGTCCAGCATCTTCGTGATTTGGTCTCTAACCTCCTGTCTATGTATGAATGGATAGCGATAGCTTTTAGTGTAGATAGGGACCTCGTCTGTCGTCCTAATTTGGTGTTTGATTTTGTTCGTAAAGGTGAGAGGTTCGCCTTCAATATAAAATACGTCGGCGTATCGAGAGCAAAGAGTGATGAGATTACCCTTTTCCTCTTCGTTCAGATGGTCAGTTCTTAAGCGCGAGATGACGTCTTGCGCGCGCGTGTTAAGCCGTTCCTCTATCCTACTACACTCTACGTTAAAGAGCTCAGCTTGAGCTGGCTGGTCAAGTGAAAAGATAACGTCGTTCGGTGTCGGATTCTCGACTTCTAAGTAACCGCGACTATTGGTGACCGTCGTGAGGCATTGATGTATTATGCAATTACAGATCACTTGTTCTTCTATGAGCACATCGCCGTCCGGGGCGTTTATCGGAATACGCACTAATTTTGAGGTGCCGGCCGGTATCATGTCCTCATATAAGTTGACATTGTATGAGTTATACATGTGAATTGGGTTAGCAGCAGATTTCGTCAGTAATTTGGAGTCTTTAAGGTCGATATTAGCCTCCCACTTAGCTAACAGGTCTAACCCTATAAGTCCGTCAAAGTACTCGTGGAAACGATACACGAAAAGCTTAATATCGTCCGGGTCGTTGAATTCCGGGAAGCAAGGCAGTGTTATAGAATAATCACTCCTACTCTTAGCGTGCACGTTTGTGACTTCGAATGGGTCATAGTTAAGGTGGTAGTTGGGGAAGTACTGTTCTACCGCTTCAGGGCTTAAGAAAGATTGATTCGCACCTGTGTCGATTAAAAATCTAAGAGGTGGGTCTGAAATCTGGATGTAGGGTAGCTGACGTTGTGTCTGAAGATTGACCTCTATTTTGGCTTTCCTAATTTCTGAGCTGACTGAAAATCCTGATGACCATGGCTAGGCCCTGGCTGTGGTTGGCCTTCAAGACATAGCTGGTTATCGCCAGTGTCGTCATAGTACGTTACATCGGGATTATATTCAATGCCATAGGTATTGTAGTTGGAATCGTCCGTGTAATAATACTCCGGGTCATATTCGAACTCGGCGGGGAAGTATGAGTCATCGTACGCCGATGCACACTCGTTTAAATGCATTTCACGGGACTTGAAATAATTGTTAGGTGGAGGGTTCCCTGCCTTACGCCAATCGTGTCCTGTCATCATGCTATGAGGCAATGGTCTAGGGGTGAAATGCTGCACACCGCTCATGGGTCTTGGTGCAGAGTTTTGGGGTGCGTTATTTCGTGGTGGCATTCGAAAAACGTTACTCTGGGGGTTGTAGTTGGGGGGTGCACTACGGAACATTTGTTGTGTTCGAGTGGGCATGTTAGGCATGCGGTTTTGTGAGAAACCTTGCTGAGGCGAATTGAATTTAAAAGCCTGAGGTGGGGCTTGGAATCCTCTTTGTGTTACAGGGGCTGGCCAGTTGTTAACTGGGGGTTGGTAATATTGAGGCCGTGGGGCAGTGTATGTGACGGGCAAAGAGGGGGTTGGTAATTTGAATGACTGCTGGGCTTTCGGTTGGTCATTGCGTTGCTGTAAATAGATTACGTTAAGTTCCTCTTGCACGTATTCCAGTGCCTTCTCTATGGTTGGAGGGCGCATACACCTAACCCTAGATCCTATGGGATCTTTGAGTCCTCGTACGAAAGATTGCATTGCGATCTTTTTATATAGTGCTCGCTTCGCTTCCACTGTAGTTGCTACGCTTTCGTGCAGAGTGACATAAGTCATTATCGTACTGAACAAGGTTTGGCAATGGTCATAAAATTCCTGGGGTGTTTTATTACCCTGTGCAGCTAATGAGAGGTCGCTGTACAGCGCCGTTTCGTCTCGTTGGTCTGAGAAATTATTAATAAGGGCGGTTCGAACGCCCAGCCAACTATCAGGGATGCCGTTCGAGTTGATAGTTGAGGCAGCAGAGCCCGTGATTTTATTAAGTATACCATTTAATAGACACACATTTGGGAGTTCACTGCCTGGGGCTGTGCCCATATATTGACCTACTATGGCATCACATATATTTATAAAGCGAGTTAGAACGTTAGGGTTCCCGTCAAACTCGGGTACGAGCCTCAAGGCTTTAAAGATCGTATCTGGATCATGAGCCATCTCTCTATCTCTGAATAACCTATCTAAGCCTAAATCTAAGTCCAAGTCTCTATTACTATCTATTCTACTTTGGCGAGCCTGTCGAGATGCAGGTATGCCTGCCCTAGAATCTTTCGGGTGAAAAATCTTGGGAGTTAGGGTGAACTTAGGAATAAGGGAAGCAACACAAGAACAATTCAAGTGCACTTACAGTTTCATTCCGGTTCCTCTTGGTGAGTCGATGTCTGGAGTCCCCTCCTGGCTGCAGCTGGATTGTAGATTCTGGATACCCGTGGACGGAGTCTTGATAGCCTCCAGGTCAGGAACGCGATTTTATGGTCAGTTTTACCGCACGCGAGCTGACCCACGAGTATCCTACCGCCTGCGCCAATTACGTAGGCTGCGGCCGGAGGTTCCAAAAAAAACCGAATGCTTTTTAATTAATTTAATAAAAAAATATAATAAAGGTACTTAGGGCTAATTAACCTAGCGACCGATTCGAAGTTTGAATACAGAGTGTGGGAACTAAAACTAGGTACGCGGCACCGAGGTGGAAATGCAGCGTCAGCTGCCTCGTGTCGCGCCGGGCTGTATTGGGGTAAAAGCCGCGCCAGCGCTATGCCTGTTGGTTCTGTATGTAACACATTTGAATGTCGACTTTCAATTGTTTTTGTTATTCAATTTAGACAAGAAAGATGGATACTGCGAAAATTCGAGTGATTTTTGAATACGAGTTCCGACGCGGAACTAACGCGGCAGAAACAGCCCGCAACATCAATGCTGCGTTTGGAGAGGGGTCTACTAATGAACGCACCGTGCGATTTTGGTTTAAACGCTTTCGTGATGGAAATTTCGACTTAAAGAACGAGCCACGAGGAAGACCGCCCACACAGGTGAATAACGATGAATTAAGAGAGATAGTGGAAGCCGACCCTAGTCAAACTAACCAGGAATTAGCGGCATGGTTTAACGTTACCTTACCTACAATATTGACTCACTTGCGTCAAATCAATAAAATAAAAAAATACGAAAATTGGGTGCCTCATAATCACTCGAATTTTCGCAGTATCCATCTTTCTTGTCTAAATTGAATAACAGAAACAATTGAAAGTCGATATTCAAATGTTTCACATTTTTTAAAAAAAGAACATCATAGAAACCATTTGAAAAAAGTTTCATTCGAAAACCTCAAACCATGAAGATTCTATGTCAATTCAAAGAACCTATTGCAATAAAACGGCAATTTCATACTTTAACCCCTAATATGTCTAGATATTTGTTCATACTTCAGCGAATCAGTTGCAGCAGAAAACCGGCGCCAGTCGCCTTTGACTAGCATTTTGCTGAGTTGCAGCCTTTTTCTGTTGTAACACTTGTAACACTTGTAACACTTGTGTACGGCATCATTGTATTGGTACTATTATTTTTCTGTTCTCGTTTCTCTCCGTAACTTTGTTTTATTTTTGTGTTATGGTCATTTGTGTTACACTGAAAATAAATGTTTTTGACTTTCACTTTCACTATGTTTGTCACGCTCGTTTATAACGCTGAAACAGGTTTGTATGTAATTTGGCATATTGTTTGCAATATTCCTAATTATATCTCTGTATAGTAAGGTTATATGGATGAACAAAGTTAATGAGCTCAATTTTATGAGCTCAAATACAAGAAAGTAGGTTAATGAGATAACATAAGAATATTGTTATTATTTATTGAGCACCACAAATAAAGATAAGACAATATTTAAATGAGAGAACTATATAATTGGTCGCCTTATTGCCAAAAGCAACTTTAAATCTTGGGTCAACCATAAATAGCGATTTAGAACATGAATATAAAGTAGATAGTTACTGGTACGGATGTGGAGGCAGAGGCAAGTACCTCCAACGTACATTACGCCAGCAATAGAGCCAATAAAAACAAAGACGCAGCCTGTAGCGGCGCCATTCATTCGAGCATATTTTCATAAATGCAAACACTCAGAAAGAATTTCCTTCGAAAGCTCATAAATATTTCCCACTTTTACTACTCTCCTTGGAATCGGATCGTGCGAGATTACTCTTTATTGGCACCGGGATAGGGCTCAGAATGGCGACTGTAAAAAATCTCATAAGCGTGTTTTAAACCGTCCCGGCGAGGGCGAATTAAAGATTAATCCGAAGCGCCAATAAATATCGAGCCTTCCCCCTCCCCCCCCTCACCCTCGAAACGAAATTGGAATCGAAGAATTGCAACTTATTCCGATCCATTTGTAGATGAGGTGTTTTTGTCGATTAGCCCTGACGCCACCGGGCATCACCGTAGAAGTCCCGCTTTTGCTTCGCTCTCCGTCTCTTTGACAGAGGTAAATACCTACTTGTAGCCTTGTAAGTAAGTAGTTAAGACGTACCCGCTAAACGAGCAATAAAATGCATTGTTCGAAATAATAACAATCGTAAGAAATTTAGAAGTGTTGGTTGTCTTGTATTGCAAATTTATTGTCATCAGCATTACATTAGGTACAGTTTCAAGAAAATTCTGTCTTGAAATGATCAAATCCTCTGTATGTTGCTTTGTCCACAGCATTTTTTTACAATCACACCGTCGATAAGCAAACTAAGCGGAGATTTTTCAATTTGCTGAAAGGGTTATAAGTTAATTTGCGACGCTCTATGTTTGAATCATCTTTCTCTTAATGGTCGTTTTGATTAAAAACTGTTTCAAGAACTTTTTTAACGCCTAAGTAATTCGATTACGGGAAGCTTGTTTTCCGGTGTTTGTTAGCGGGTGTAACTGAGCGCGACGCGGCGACGGCGACGGCGACGGCGACGGCGAGGAGCGTGTGGCCAGACCGCAGCTAAAAGCCTGAAAGTGTCGGTAAATTATCAGCAGTCACTCGCTAATAGAGAGATATGTGCCGCCTGCCACGCGTGCCCGACAAAATAATAGACACGGCGAGAAAATACAGCTTCGAAGGTCTTAATATGACGGCAAGAACATTTTTAGGTACTTAATTAAATTAAAGTAATTTGTGAATTATTTAGAGAGTTTCAGTACTGCATCACCCATCTAAAGTAGAGTATGCAGGAGTTATTCACGGTTTCTACTAAAATCTTGACAAATCATCGGTCCAGCATACCTACGCGTAATGGCTTCATTTAAAATGGGGTACTTGCGTCTAACTTATATTAGAGTGTCATTGCTTTTATACCATATAGAAATCATATAAAAACCTTAGAAAAATTTAAAAATAAAAGTATAATAATATTTTTTCAGGGTTTTCGCAGTCACAAAATATGCAAAAAATAAAGTTATTCGATTAACATACAACTTATTAGATTTCGTTTTGTCATTGAATTCTGAACGTTTTCTTATAAGGGAATTTAATACATAAAAACATAATTTTACGAGATAACTCAAATATTGATAAACGCTTCATACATATAAGGCGTTACGTTAGGGAGTGACGTCATAGTCTAAGGTAAATTTGTATGGCGCGTTTTTGTACCACGTGACTATATCGACTTTTCGACTGGTTATATTACAAAAAGTATTAGTCGCAGAGAAAAAAAACACACGTTTATTTATCTTCTAACGTGTCCTCTTCTATTCTATTAAACCATTTTAAGTGCAAGTTTTCCATTAGTGCATCCTTTTCAAAGGCCAGGTCTACTGACACCCAGGTCTGTGCTATTGGCTTTTAACAGAGCGAGCACATTGTCAGGCGACGCTAATCTGTCCCTCCCTCCCGCCGCACCCCGCCGCACTGCATAACACACTTAAGAGCTGCACCAACAACTGCCATTTTACTGTCTTTGCTATTGCCAGTGACAATCACACACCACAAACATGAATCGAGCTGCGGCGTCCACTAAACTTGGCCAAACTAAAAGGGTCAGTCTGCTTGCAAATAAACGACTGCGATAGACGAGACATCCACTCGCGTATCTAACTTTACTGAAATAAAAACTTTGATAGTACTCTCCCGGAGTCTGGCTTCGATTAAAGTACTGGCTTCGAGTTAACACAAATGTTAACACCACATATGCTCATCAATCTACGATGGGGGATACTGGTACTGACGATGGTTGACCGATCTTTATATTTTTGTTGCACTCTGATAAAGGTTGATGTGCTAAAAATTATATTTAGCTGTGATACCATCTTTTGTACACTGTCTTTGTGCAATAAAGAATTAATAGTAATAATAATAATAATTCTCTCTTGAGCGCTGACAGGCAATGCCGCCTCCTTTACACAGGGTATAACAAAATTTACTTGGGTCAAAGGTTCGGGTTCTAGTTGTCAATGCAAACACCTTTTTTAAGGAACAAATTTTAAAATTGCAATATAAACACAGTTATTACATTTTAATGGCACAGGTGGTAAATTAGTATGGAACAGGTGATGTTTTTTCCGTGATTTTGAAGATTTCCCCACAGTAGCAGTTGTTCGTATTGATAAGTAGAACCTTTAATTGTCGAATATGTGTTCGTTACACCATGTATAAGCAGTTATTCAAATTCGTTCCGTATACATTTCCTTAATTAAAGTGAAAAATTTATTCCCATGAAACGGTTACAAAATTAACACAAGTGCTGACCCTCCCACTAGGTAGACCTTGGGGACAGGCGTGATTGCCAGACCTGTCACTCATCCATGAGGAAAACCCTTTATAGAATAAAGACCGTTCCACGTCTTGTAAATCGCGTACAATTATTCGGCAATGAAGGGCGGTAAAGCAGAGCAACAATCGCAACTCCAGCTAATGTCGGCGGTAACGAGCAGAGTTGCGCGCGCGCTCGCCGCTGCCGGCGCGGCGCGGCGGTCACGCCACTGTGTTTATGACACTAGTCGCTAATGAGCCGGAACTAAAACGATAACATCATACAAAAGGTCCGATCATCACATCTCTCTCAGGATGCCAAAAAAGTTCACCAAATCTCCGAATTAAGATGAAAAATACTGTGAAATTTGGTCAGACGTCACGTGGCAAAACGGACTGTAGACTAGGGAGATTTGATTTGATTTGAAAATTCTCAGTTCCACGAGAAAATAACCTGCATAAAGGAGCTTATTACCTGAAGGTCAATAATACATCCGATAAAAGTAAAATCGGTTGATGGTATTGGTTTTGTTTTTCCTAAAAGTACAACTTAACATCATCGTTGAATGAAATTTATTAGTATTTACTTCACACATAAACGGCTGACAGTTACCTGCATCAAGTTTTGCGTTTGAAATTAAGTTTTTTGTATGTGTGGGAATTGAAACTGTGGATTTAATTTGTGGATTTAGGCCTTTTGCGTATTTGATTCGACAGAGCGATGTCGGAGCGGTCTCGGTGATAATGCCTCAATTTGTTCTCCTAGTTTGTTGTTTGCTGCCCATTACCAGTGCGCAACCTAGCTCAGTAATTACAGACTGTAAATTTAGCTAACACGGACAGTTATTAGATACCAAAGTCAAGATTGCTTATTTATTCCATTAAGAATGTAATGTACGTCATTTTTAGGGTTCCGTACCCAAAGGGTTAGGACCCTATTACTATGACTCCGCTGTCCGTCCGTCCGTCCACCCGTCTGTCACCATCCTCTATCTCATGAATTGTGATAGTTAGACAGTTGAAATTGTCATAGATGATGTATTTCTGTTGCCGCTATAACAACAAGTACTAAAAACAGAATAAAATAAAAATTTAAGGGGGTCTCCTATACAACAAACGTGACTTTTTTGCCGTTTTTTGCTCGATATTAATAACAGCAACAGCTAGGCGCTTGAAATTTCAAATGTTGTATAGATGACGGTACGGAACCCTTTGTGCGCGAGTCCGACTCGCACTTGGCCAGTTTTATAGTCACGGCAGAAGTTATTGAATTCCAAAAATATCTCGGAGCAGTAACGAACAGCACTCTCTACACAATTACCTCAATTCTCGCCTCGTAGTTCAATTTCGATTTGCAGCAAAAAAGAAAATATTAACAATAAACAGCGCTGAGGGAATGTTAAAACTTTTTTAATCGTAAACTTGAGGTTTTATTCGGGGTCGCACAATTTATCGTTTTTAATTCAATCGGCCGGCGCAATTATGAGCAAGATGGCGGCCGGGCAGGTGAGGGGGTGACGGGGTAGAAGGGGGAAGGGGAAGTACCTACCCAGCACAGAACAAGAATCAGTCGGCACTCGATACACGACATAATGAGTGCTGCAGCGGCGAGGTGTGTCGCTAGTGCGGCACACAGGAGTGGACCACAATATCGATAGAATTGCTTTTCCACTTAAATCCCAGCTTATTCTTTTGACTCAACATGCTATGATTAGTGTATTGGCTTTTCGTACAAATACTTATTTTAAAAGTTCTACATTACGTTTGAAATCTCTTCATAATTTATTTAGTTACATACACGTGGTAACTATTTGGAACAACTGCTCTATAGCAGCCTATGCAAACAGTCGCGGAATCAGCAAAATTAACTGACCACACGCAGACCGATAACAATGCTGCTACGTAACTTGTTACGGCGTAGCGTCTCGTAGCCAGTTCGTAGCACGCTACAGCAATACTTTTTTCAGATTTCCACGCGAGCATTGTTTTTTGATGAATATTAATTTCATAAATCTCCTTTATACCTGCATCAAAACTTAAACATCAGTTACTTAACAGACTCTCCACAATCTGATGTATTTCTTCATAAATTTAGGTCATACTCTTAACATTTATCTTCTTTTTTTTAGCTTAGTTCAAGCTATTGAAACAGGAAATCAAGAAAATACCATTGTAGGGAATATTTACAGGTTTTAAAAGGTACACTATGGTGTCACCATTTGTGAAGGTGCACCTTCACGAATGGTGACATGTGTCCGTAAGGCTAGGCCACACTAGCGCGGGTCATTAGGGCGCCAGCACACGTCGCGGTGTTTATTGCACCACACACACTAACACATGCGCCAGGTGTGGGTGTGTGAATAGCTCTGAAAAGCCAAGTTATTTACGAGTGAGCGATCCGCTTAATATTGTTACTCGATATTTAGCCGACCACTTAGACATGGGTAAAATTTGGTATATTTAATACACCAATGCGGTTATCTTTTCCTATTAGGAGAACCTACAATACGTATTATACAATTTAAGAATGATTAAAATTATTAAGAGATTAAGAGTTTCATTTAGGGTTATATATCTTCAAAAGACAAAATTCGAAACACGTACAAAATTCATAGTATTCTAAAGAAACTTCATCCAGCTAATAAACACATACCTAATTACTTTAAGTACCTACCTACAATTATCACTCGAACATAAAATCTTTTTAAACAAAGCTTCTCGTCTCCATAACGTACCTAATTACGTGGATTAAGTCATAACAGTAAGTGGTATTAGTAGTCATCGAGCACTCTCCCCCCTCTGCCCCTCCCCCCTCGCCCCCCGTGTCATCCCGGCACCGCGCACCGCGGCGCGGTCGACCGGATCATTCCGTTAAACACAACGCACTTCGACCGAGTAACCCTACACACACACTGTGGGGAGCTACACTAGGCAGTAAAGGAATCTACAGAAGTGGTACTTACTGATGCAAGATAGTAATTTTATTATTATTTATAAATAAACAATAACATCCACACAACAAATTTACTTGTCTGTTATATTCCATGCACCAATGTCTGCGTTTTCTAGCTCTAAGTTACGCATATCATGTGCTCTGGTGTACAGTAAAGAATATTCTTATCTTGTCATATCTTACATTTGTGAATTTGTAGTAGTAATGGCAATTGCCTTGATAACAAACCGATGGAAAGCATTGTGAAAACAAATATAAAACTTAACAGTTAAAAACCCCTGTCTGCGGTGGGCACGCATGCTAATTAAGCCCATACTCTCTCTCTCTCTCTCTTTGAGAGAAGGCCTGTGTCCAGCAAAGTAGCGTATATAGGCTGGCAAATTGTCATGTTTCAGGTATTGCGCGTATCAAAAATAACCCTAGGCCCATAGCAGTAGTTATTCTGTCCATTTACGTTCGGGCGAGCAGTACCCGAGTTGGAGCCCCTCTGTTGGATGCGAGTTTGTTTAGAAATATAAAACCGAAGCGATTGATTCACCGATTCGCGGATTACGGGGGGCGGCTGCAGTTTATGGCTTTTTGGCTAAAGTGATCTTTTCATTTGGTTTACTGTTAATTTCATTAAAATTGCAATTTTTAAATGTAGCTGCAATAAAGAAGCCATTTTTTTAAATAGCTATAGCTGTTAATTTCTTGAGCACTTAAGACAATTGAGAATGAATCATGCAATGCTATAATTTAATTGTAGTAACTGTGTAGATGTAAAAATAATCTTACACGAGTTAAAATGCACGTCTACTACCCTTATGGACCTCGTAAAGATAAAGTTGGGTAAGAAATTGTTTTAAAATAAAATTGAGACAAGGTTAAACGAACACACTTACTGTTCGTTTAACCTTGTAACCTTTACTGTAGTACACGTTTATTTTTAGGTTATTTGGTGTACCAGTTTCTCTCATGTGCGTTATCTTATGTAGGGCAAAACCGTACGGGGTAATACCGGGTGGTACCCGATTTTGTAAAACTAGCAAAATGTTATTGTTTATTTTCCTTTAATGATATTTCGTATGACCAATTATTATAGTTTACAACAAAATGCCTTGAAATTATAAAAGAACTACAAATTGACAATCTTGAAGTGAAGAATACATGAAAAATTCCATTTAGAAGTAATAGAGGAAAAATGTGGATATCGTATTGGTTTAAGAAAATATTTGGTCCACAATAAATCCTGGAAGACAGAGCTTACTTCTTTAGAAGTACGGGATGAATTAAATTCTCAAAAAAAAAAAGGCGTAGACCGTTTTAAGAGAGTTTTTACAGCTGAGCAAGAAAACCTTATGTGTGAGCACGTAAAAGATCTTGAATCTCAATTATGCGGACTTACATAGGTACGGATTTGCGATCTTGCTTGTCAGATGGCGCAGAAAAATTGTATAGATCACAATATTAATAATGACACTGAATTAGCAGGAAGGGATTAGCTTTATGAATTTTTGCTACGTCATCCAGAGTTATCGTTGCCCTTCCAGAGCCAACTTCCGCTGCTCTGGAAGGCGAAAGAAAAATCTTTCAAAAGAAATGTGGAACATGTATCAAACATGTATTTATTGCACTGAAATATATGAAAATACACGGAAAAGTGATGCACGGTTTTGAACCATACACGTGGCAAAATCGTAAAAACTAAACTTTTGAGAATTGATTATATTTTAATACATAAATTAATGAAAACAGTGATCTCATTGTCCAAATATTTGATTGATGACATAAACTTAACGAAGGCTAATAAAGTTGATTTCTATTTCTTAAAACGTTTTTTTATGAATATTTCCCTCAGCGTCCAAATTTTACCGCAGTTTCCTCTACACCGACAAAGTCTAATCAAATGCAAGTCCCTGTTTGTGCCTACCGAATATTACCTACACAGTACCAAATCCATTTCGGTGCTAAACTAGTTTTTTTTTCTTAATCTTATTCGTTTAAGTTAACTTATTCGTTTTAATCTACCATAATAATAGTCTTTTGTTTTATTGTCACGAAATATAAAGCAAGCAGCGTGTTATTGTATTAAATCTAAGATTCTATCAAAGTATTCGTATTTTTGCACACCTTTTCTACCAGGATTTACAGAAGAGATACTTAAATCTCTTGAGTCACCAATTTCAGTCGCATACTGAATGCAAGTGAAACTTTACTTTACTAGAACAATCTAAATGTTGTCATTAATAGCTATAGGTACTTATTTATTTCAGATAAAGATAAAAAAATATTTATTGCCTCATCAGAAAAAAAAACTTAAAACAAAATAAGGTTTAACTAGTTTCAATCAACTAATTTTTATAATCGTCATTATTTTTCATACCTGTAAAAATATATACCTATTATAAATCGTTTTCTGTCTATCTATCTGTCTATATTATGGTGTCTGTAGTGGAACAGGGAAATCCACCTAGATTATATAAGTTGCAAGATTACTTTAATCAATTGGACAATAACATCGCCATGTACCTAGTTCGTTCAAACTGACGATGGCAAAGAAACACCACTCAGATCATTCCCGCTCCGGTACCTACTGTATGACGAGAAGTTAGTCGGCAGTAGTTTAGTCGCTGAAACTTGTAAAGCATCTACACAGAGACGCGGTCTCTCGGCGCGCGGCTGAAACGCTTCTGAAACTGTGGACTTGACCGCTGATCATGGTGGGCGGGCCCTCGCCGCCCGCCGGCCAATCAGAGCGCGCCGAACGCAGCCGTCCCGCTCGGACACTACCCGCCTCACTCAGCCGCTCGCTCGCGAGTTTTTATGAAGTTTCCGGAATGTACATTCAATATGTCATGGAGCGGAGCTTCGCGCTTTTATAATAATGTAAAATGATAGCGATTTTTGTTCCCGCGCCGATATCGGTTTATTTGTGTTTTCATAAATTATAGTGGACTCGTGAACTATTGCTCCCAGTTGCTTTGTTTTATCTTTAACGTAAGTACTTACGTAGGTATAGATGTGTCAGTGCCATAAGATAAGATAAGATAGCCGTTTCTCACACATATTAGCGTCAACATTGAATTAATTACTTTTAAATACAATGTATCAGATTGAGCCAATAAATAGCTATTATTATTATTACTATTGGCATCAAATTCTCGCGCTGGTTCGGCGATGTTCGATCATTATAAAACCGACAACTACTTCCTTAATCCAATTATAAATCAATCACACACTCACACAAGCTGGTTGGGTTTTTGTTTGGTATGACAAAAGCAGTCCGACCCGAGCTGCTACAATGCCGCGAGCACACTCGCGCCGTACCGTCTCCACACTCTCCCATCCGATCCGCCAGATTGCTTTAGAGAGAGAGCCAGCGCTGTGTTCATCTTTAAGGCATCGGAATATTATTAAATTGATACAGATTTGTTACAAATTAAAAAAGTATCAGGAAATGTAGCTAATATTTTAATTCTTTACCCAGTTCATTATATATTCTACCATTAAAATTTCACCAAACAATAGAGTAGGTGATTATAAAAATGTGTAATTTTATGTGTTAATAATGTGTCATGCTTACGAAAGTTGTATTTCGAAAACAATTGAGTGTTCCTAATTTCATATACCAAAATTCCTACTCGAGCTAGATTTGTTATTTAAGTTACTCGTATCCATAATTTGATTGGATAAAAACCCAAGTTAATAACTAAAGATAATCATCAAAAGCTTGTAGTTAAAGTTCAGTTTCATTCACGATTAAACATATTTTTCGGGTTGGCCATTCGCTGCCGAGTGCTTCATTAATGTGGTCTCTGCCTACCCTCCGTCGGCCGTCGCTAAACGGTCTCATCGGCCGCCATTGTTGTGATATTTATTTATTTATTGCTGTGGAGGGTGAGCTCCATTCACCGCGCACGTCGTTATTTAACTTATTTATACTTTTTAATAGTTTATTATCAGTTTCCGTCCGGTGTCATTAAAATGATTCGTGGTTGCGCAGATGAGTTTGTATTTGGGGTTAAACAGGTAACAGAAGAGCATTAAATATTTTTGTAATAAAATTTAGATGTACCTAGGTACGTATAATTAGCAGTGTTTCTATCTACTTTGCTCTACAAATATTTTTCACTTATATGTAGAGACAAAGTTTCTCTCTTCTCTTTATACCTTTTAGATATATAAAACAAAGTTGGATAATTTGATATAATTCAACAATGGCTAGATAAATTATTTTTAGGATCCCTGGATTTGTTGGATTTGTCTGCAAATAGCAGAATAACTATTTGGAAACATAGTAAAAATTCACGGAATATTCATAAACATTTAGGTACTGATTCTAACGTGGTAAGATAAGGTAAGATTCGCCAACTTAGCTAATAATGAAATAATTTGATAATTATTATTGTGAATTACATTATGAGGTCATGATGTTTGATACATCGGCAGCCATTAGTGAGAACTACGAGGTAGCGTCGCTAACACGGCGAGTGCATCGCTTCAGCTGCGACAATAAAACTAACTGCACGGAGTTGATTGCCGCGAGTCCGGCGGGCCGGGGGAGGGGGGGGGGCACCGCAAAAACTGCACCCGACTTAATTATAAAGAGACAAGAAGCGCCATTAAATAGCGATTCGTTAAACCAAACCACTATCCCCATCTCTGTCTCGCTGCAGGTCGTGACACATGTACGAGGAGGAAGGCGGACGCGGAGGGCGGGCCGATGGGTTGGGCGGTGTGGCGTCAGCGCTACTAACCTAGCGCGTTCGCCGCTAGATCTCGCACTTTTTTTTTTCATTCACATCACTTTCAAGTGCTTTAGGTACTCAAGATTTTTGAAATAATGTAATTCTGAAAACCGAATCTAATTTTCAGAAATATCAGATTGCAATCAGAATTAAAAAAAACGGTACGAATTCACTGAATTACCGTATTAGTTAGTTATGATTACAATGTTTAGGAAACAGTAGTTGTGCATTTTAAAGAACCCTCGAATTTAATTAAACGAAAAAAATATCCTCGAACATAGCACTACTCTCAGATTCAGCAGTTTCCCTTTTGGCGCGCAAATCCAGCGCCATTTCGCAGCAGCCGTCCAGCGCTGCCGTCCGGCAGCGCGTCTCCGCTGGAGAGCGTTGTCAGGCTAGCGCTCGGCGCGGCGCGGCGGCGGGCTCGGCGGCTCAGTGAGTGTCGCGCTGCGCCGAGAGCCGCACGTGTCAGTCGGAATGTCGGGCGAGGCAGCGCCGAGAGGCTTCGCCCCGCTGGCGGCGCTGAGCTCGCTGGCGGAGGGCGCGCCGGCGCACAACCCGCACGGCATCGAGCACATCCTGTCGCGGCCGGCACCGGCGCTGCTGGCGCCGCGGCTGTCGCTGGCCGCTGCCGCCGCTGGCATGGCGCACTACCTGCAGCACAAGCCGCTCTACTGGCCCGGCTTCCAGGGTCTCGTCTCCAACCCCATGGCCTGGCGCGACCGCCTGCAGTCCAGTGAGTACACACGCCTAACGTCTAGCTATCAAACCGGTAGACCGTGTTAGCTTCAGGGACTGAACGCACTTGTGACCTCGTGTGAGTGTGGATGAATGAAATGAAAATATGACTTCAGAAGATAGATACATCAAAATGCACTGTATAGTGCGGGCTTATGACTATATGCTAAGTAGCCGCTGTACGTTTCCGCCCTTCCGTCGGGTCTCCGGATCCGCTCCAAAACTTATCCGCTTACAAAACAGAACAATGTTTTCAACTTATAGAATAGAAATCGCTTGTTACTAAAATACACAATGATTAATAAAAATTTTATTAACAGAGTTTAACAAGTTGTACACTGCCTCTTACCATTTTGATAATCAGAGAGACCTCAGCTTACATGTCGATTGCCATCAAGTAGTCACCAGCGTTACTTAAGTACTTAGATCAAAATTAGAGAATTTAAAATTACAGTTTGCTTCTCCTGGCAAATAAAATCTAAATGTATAAAATAAATCCCCTAAAATGTTTTGCGCGTGGAAAAGGCACAGGTTTTCCCAACGTTTTTTTAGCCTTTTAGGTGTTCCTGCTCGTTTTTTTTATTTCACGGAAATGTTTCGAGCATTGAAAGCGGATGAAATATTTTGTTTCGTTATTTTATGTAATGATTTTTAGCAGTAAGTGCGCTTTTAGAAGTAAAATTGTTGAGAGTAGAAATATTTGTAGTCTTCGAATGGATTGTAGTCGACCTAGAAACAAATATCCACGTTGGTTTGACATATTCTCGAGCGGAGAGATTCTAAACATAAGTCAGAAGTTTATCTAATTCAAACTTGATACAATATAGCTTATTCCAAAATATAAACTTGATTAAGCTTTGCCAATAAACCTAATCACAATTAGACTCCTTTTATGTAGAGTTATGGGTTCGAATCCCGGCTGGGGATAAAAGAAAAAATCCCAGGTCTTGGATGTTTACATGTTTGTGATGTCGTTGTTTCTGGTTCCCACGACACAGGGTATCCTAGTGTGGGGCCAGAAGCAATGTATGTGCCTGTATGTAAATGTTTATGTTTATGTTATGTGTAACCATCGGGAAAAGTTAATACCTACCTCCACTACCTTTTGCCTTATTTTATGTCATCACTGGTTAAGCCTTACTTTGTTATAAGTTTTTTTTTCTGATGAGGTAATAGATACTTTTTTATCTTATCTTATCTTTATCTAATAGTGTAAAAATATTTGATATTTACCTAATGTCTAGTTTCCCGAATTGTATTTTATCAATGACTTAGATCATTAAAATAGTGCGGAGTATGAATTTAAAAACAATTAAATATAGAGTTAATTAAAATAAGTGAATATAGATAAGCGTAGATAGAGAAGAACATGTATAACTTATTGTTATACCTTATTATAAATATTTATTGTCTCTTTGGTAGCTAGGTAATACTGCAGTTACTGCAGAAAAAATAATTAAAACCTACCAACAAGTCAAAACCTAAAGTAGGAACAGCAGACTCGCTGTGCAGAGACCGAACGACAGCCGCTGCAAGTAAAAGACATCAACGCGTATGTAAGTTCTATCTTTTGTCAATAATGTTATTTCACGATGACGTTTTGTTTTACTATTTTATTTTGAATTTTATTTTTTATAATTTATATATGTAGGTACTACTTAATATGTTATCTAATAAATTAAGTTGTGATTGTGTAGGTATTAAGAGGCCAAAATAGTTTTAATAGTAATCGAATGACTAATAAATCATTTCATAAAATCAAGAAATAAATACATATACAGGTATGTAAAAATGTACTTAACGAAATGTACCGAAATTTGTAGGTATCACATCAATATATAAATTTATTTCATAGACTAATTTAATTAATTAGATTCTAAGAAAATGTTAGGATCTTCACAAAACAAACCAAAAAATAACAGTTTCGTTTCAAAGTAAGTGAAGACAAAACTACGGATCAGTAAGATATGAATATGCTATAGGTACATATTGTTAGCAGAAATATTGCTGTCCTCCAAATGTTAAGCCAAGTGTTTAAATGGTCGGAATTGATCAGAAGGAAAAGAGGCTCGCGCGGAGCCGACGGCCGGCGGTCGGCGGTCGGCGGCCGCGGCGCGCGTCGGTCGGCGGGAAACGTAGAGCAGATTATTTATCCCTTCTCTGAAAAACTGGTCGATTCTATTGTGTTAATTAAATTTATTTGGTGTACAAAATCTGCTTATATATTTGAAAATTTACGTATTTATTATTATTATATTATTTAATTATTTTATTTTTCCTAATATCTGTGGTGTGCGTCTTTTGTTTTTATTTATTTTACTTATTAGGTGCCGATAGAGTACCAGCGTTACAGAAGGTACCCCTTTTATGACAAATGCTGAGTCGGGTCCTTTCAAAAACGCAGTGCACTGGCTTTCCTTGCATGTTCCTTTTTAATTTATAATTTAAAATTGTACTCTGTCATTCTACTGTGTTTTAAGTGAATAAATTATTTCAATTCAATTCAATTCAAACAGGTCACAAGTACTACATAATATACCTATAAGTAAAACTGTGACATAATAATAATAATTGTAGTCTAATTGCATGCACCTTGTAACATAGGTACTCAAATATTACACCACATGTAATATTGAGTATGTTACAAATTAATACATTTTTGGAGATAAGTTAGAGCATTTTGCCACAAAGCGAGAAGTTTAGGAAAGAAAAGTAGGTACTCGTAGTTGGCTGAGCTGATTGTATAGAATTTAAATGCGCGTTAACGATTTCAAATTCCAAATTAGTGAAACAACTTCGTTTTTAAATCTATACATTCTCACTGTCACTATTCGACCAAATAGGGGATGTATTAGCAAAAGGCAAGATAAAAAGTACCCAAAACCGGTCTGCGTGCATGCAGCGACTAATGAATATCGAGGAAGCGAAAGTAACCTGTCAGGATAGTGGCAAGTGGTAGTCCCTGGTCTCTGCCTACTTCTCTAGAATACATACGTGAGTTTTTGTATGTATGTCCTCACTATCGGATTGTAATACGTAAGATTCTGTGGGGATTGGAATATAATGGGAGTTTTATTTTATTAAGAAGTATTTCAAATAAAAGTAATTTAAACGTATGGGTAAAATGTAAAATTATTAATTTTCTCGCAATCGCATCTCACACAGCTTAAACAGCGATAAGATAGTTTTAATAAACATGGCGGCAACAAGCCTCTTCTCTGATAGCGATACGCAATTACAGCCCGCCTTTATTAACATTGTATCATCATTGCTATCGATGGAAAGCTCTACTTTGGTTTTGAGATAGGTGTAGAACTTAATGCTTTTACGGCAATTTAAAAATTAAGTTGAAAACTATTAAGCTTTTCAATCATGGGTAGTTTTATCGTAAGGGGTTAAAGTATGAAATTGCCGTTTTATTGCAATAGGTTCTTTGAATTGACATAGAATCTTCATGGTTTGAGGTTTTCGAATGAAACTTTTTTCAATTTTACTTTTTTTTTTTTTTTCTTTTTTATGATGTTCTTTTTTTTAAAAATGTGAAACATTTGAATATCGACTTTCAATTATTTTTTTTATTCAATTTAGACAAGAAAGATGGATACTGCGAAAATTCGAGTGATTTTTGAATACGAGATCCGACGCGGAACTAACGCGGCAGAAACAGCCCGCAATATCAATGCTGCGTTTGGAGAGGGGTCTACTAATGAACGCACCGTGCGATTTTGGTTTAAACGCTTTCGTGATGGAAATTTCGACTTATAGAACGAGCCACGAGGAAGACCGCCCACACAGGTGAATAACGATGAATTAAGAGAAATAGTGGAAGCCGACCCTAGTCAAACTACCCAGGAATTAGTGGCATGCGTAAAATCAATAAAATAAAAAAAATACGAAAAATGGGTGCCTCATAATCACTCGAATTTTCGCAGTATCCATTTTTCTTGTCTAAGTTGAATAACAAAAATAATTGAAAGTCGATATTCAAATGTTTCACATTTTTTAAAAAAAGAACATCATAGAAACCATTTGAAAAAAGTTTCATTCGAAAACCTCAAACCATGAAGATTCTATGTCAATTCAAAGAACCTATTGCAATAAAACGGCAATTTCATACTTTAACCCCTAATATTAATAGTAGGTATTTTTTCGCTCACACATAGTGGTTTATTAAACGAGTACCCAATGGTGATTGTATTTATACGTAAACTTAATTCTCTACCTCAGTTCTGGTTTTTCATACGTTCATAAAATTGGAGGTTTATTTCCGACGCCTTGGCAACTTTGCAGTGTCCGCGGTTAGAAATGTACTGTATCAAAGGATTTTTTTTTTATTACCTTTTTATGTGGTTATAGTAGCAATCCCACACGCTAACTGTGAAGGAAAACATCTGAGCTATTCACATACCTCAGCGCTTGAAATCGCCAATCCGCGGTGGGCACGCGTGGTGATTAAGCCCATACTCTCTCCTTGAGCAAAGACCTGTGCCCTACAGTGGGACGCATATAGGCTGATTATGCTTATACCTTTTTATGATGATTTTCAAGTTTTATTTTACTCGAAAAATAATTACTCAGTCTTATCTGTATCCAATTTTCCAATGAAAACGTTTATTAATTTGTCAACATTCTAATCTTTCCCGCGACACAGGCCTTAACTCGATAAACTTATCGTAATAGGCTTACGCTTATCAGAATTGGCAAGCTTGTATCGGTAGGTATTGGTTTTTGGTGATTATTTCGCTTGAGTGAATAATCCACACCATGATAGTGCTGCTCTAGAGCACAAGCTAATAGATCTAATAGGCCGTGGGTCAACCGTCGGCCACCGTACGTCACACGATACCACGATGAGAATAAAACAAAAAAAACCTGGTAAGCCACCGCTACACCTGGACGATTTCTTTACCAGCTGAGTTTTCAACGACTGGGGCAACAAAGTTTTTAGATCAAAGGATGAACAACAGATTGGTCCGGCGATAACAGAGCCCTTCTTTAAAAACTTAATCGTTCCCACATTCGTCTACGGACATAGTGTTCTACTGAGGACGGGCTTTTTTTTCTGTCCTCCAGTCGCTACCACCCGTCTGCCCCACGTTGTCGCTTCAGCGAATTCTACAGCTTAGTTTATAGTTCGTAAAAATTCTGGATAGAAAGGTGGCAAACCAGTTTTTTGTTTATATCAGCTGTATAAACACACCCACAAAACTTCTAGATATACAACTAAATTGGTCTGATCGTGGTAACGAAAAGCATCGGCTTACCGACTGCCGGCTCCAGGCCTATAATAAACGGATAAAGAATAGATTCACACCTAGCGTGATAGCGGGTAGATAGGCAAAGCTTATTGCATGGCGCGCGCCGATAGCTCGCCGTACACAACATGCCATACACACGGTATTAGGTGCCGCACTTATCGCGACACATCATACAATCTAAATTAATATCCTTAACTTCTATGCACATATACATAAACATGCGCCACTCATCAATGTAAACATGTAGAAGGCCTCCACAATACACACAGACCTAGTGGTGCCCACAGTAAACTATTTCTGCTTATAACCGTTATTAGCAATAAATATCTTTTTTTTACTTACTAGGACGTGGACGTGGTTTTCAAGATGGAGTAGACTTGCCCAGCACCTATACCATCCTGATAGCGTAGTCGGCCTAGCCCACAAAAAAGACAACCAGGTCGCGGGGTTCCTCAAGATGTTTTCCTCCACGGTTAGCGTGAAAGAAAACACCGTTTTTACTTACCATAGTAACTACCTATATTAATAAGTATATAAGTTTGTGATAAACAAGATTAAAGTCAAATTAAAAATACATAGGATTATCTCAAAAAGCGCAACTCCTGAAACAAACAATAATACCGACGACGCGAGCTCCGTCTCTACTCACCATCATTAAGCTCTTCGAATAGGAGCGAAACCTGGTCGGACTCTTCCGACAAAAAATCAAGTAGGTAAGAGATTCCGGAATTAAGTTGATAATGTGTAATGCTTACGAAACTTTTAGTTCCAAAACAATAACGGATTGTATTTAATAACTTTTGTTCTATGAGTTTTTTCAGATGACTTTTTCGATTTCGATTTGTTTGCGCGCTAGTTTGCAATAACACTGTGTAAAAGCGATGTATTTTCATTATTATATACGTACGGTACGGTACGTTTCGGTACTTTTGCAAGTCCCGTGGTCTCGGTACTTGCAAAAGTACCGAAAGGTCGGAAAATTGTAAAAGGAAAAAATAAACAAGTAAATATCCGTAAAAACTCAGCATGTATTATATCTAGTGCTCGTGTTAACCTTAGAAATACTAAATAATGATTTGTTCAACGAAATCACGGACAGCAACACAGCGTGCAGCGGCTAGTAGGGAGTTTGATTCAATGATATTTAAAGTTTACCTACGACTTTAATTAATGCCGGGTCTTCGCCGCAGATCATTAATGGAATCCCGGACGTTAATGGCGGACGCACATTCACGCAGGGAGTGGACGTCGCAAGCCAAAACATACAAAAGGTCTTCCACACCGCTCGCTGTTGTATTCAAAGACGGAGTTTCACTTCCTCAACGACGGTGTCTTTAACAAAACGACTGATTCAATAAAGAGGTGCCCAAAAATCGATGTGCTCACGCCTTACAAATGTTAGGTACTTGCAGAACAGCAAAGAATGGCTCATTCGTAACATCGTAACTTGGCTTTTGTACGTAGAGTAGTTATGTTTGTCACAATCAATTCGTTAGTACACTCTCAAACACTTTCATGGAATATGGGCGTTACGAACCTACAAATTATTTTAGAATTTATAAATTAAACTAAAGAAAAGAAATTATTAACTATAAAAATGTCCAAATTAAAAAAGGACCGAAAAGCAATTTCTGTGCCTTACAGTTCGGTGCAGCAGAAGCGGTCGCATCCACTCCGACACGTTTTTTTAATTGCACCATCCCCTCCCTCCCCCCCCGCGGCCCCGCAGCCCCGCGAGCGTATGTCGCAGCATATGCCGCTGAAAGTTGGCGTAGAATGAGTTTCCGAACGGACGCCATCATTGCCGTTTTATTGAGAGGCGCCGTATTCCATTGGTCGCAGCCGCGCGACCGACCTTTAATAGATACCCAGTGCGAGAGTGGTCGGTCTGTAAACTCAGATATACTCTACACACGTCGGTATCTGCCAATTTCATCATGCAAACTAACTTAAGTTCAAAGCGGGTTTCTCTATATTTGGGGTCCTAAACTCACTTTAGTGACAATGCACTTTCTCGATGTAAAGACACGCATTCAGTTAAAAATGTCGTATATTACTAGTCCATTTATTTATATGCTAAATTTCATTCCAATGCGATCAGCATTGTAAGAGTGATTATGCGATAAAAATAGATTACGACAGAGTTGTGTTGAATAGTGTTCTAAGCTATAAATTTACAATAGAGATTGTATGTAGGGAACTAATTAAAACAATTACCAACGGTAAATGTAGGGTTAATTTAGGATCAGGCATGTGTCTCAGCCGGGGCTTAACCCCGCGCGCTACACAAAAGTGCCGCCGAGCAATAAAAGCCGGCTAATTCTGTAATTACAGCGTCTGAAACATTAATTTCAATTCAAAGTCCGCGCGATTTGAATATGAACATGAATAATAATCTGCGCGATTATTTCCATTGTTCTAATTACGTCTCGGTCATTACCCCCCCCCCCCCCAACCCCGGCCCGACGGCCCCGCTCGCGCCGTCGGTAGGAGCCCCGTTTACATCCTTAAAACAATTAAGAAATCATAGAAGAGTCACTCCCCGCATATAATTTTGGCGCACACGACTACACTGATTGTTAGAGAACATTTTATTGTACAACCAAAAAACATATTAATTAGGTTAAGTAGTAATTAATAAAAATAAAGCAGCCTTATTAATTTGCTTTTCATAAAAAAATGCGTAAATTATATTGGACCTACGCTTTGGTTCATTAATTTCGGATAAAAAATTGCTCACATACAATTTGCTTTTCATTTAAAAGTAAGTTTACCTTTTGAATATAAGCATAAGGTTATTACATAGCGGTCCGTATTTGTCTACAAATTGTTTTTGTACCAATTTAAAAAAGTTTTCCAATTTTTCCAACGGACAACGACACGAAACACATGTACCGACTTATATTTGGTGGCTATTATTTGTGATTTTATTTAATTGAAAACAGCAAAATTGAGTAATGATGGTCTTTACTTGGACGTTTTGTGTGTTTATACTCATTTGTAGGTAATAACAACAACAACATCATTTCATTTGCTTAAAATTATGCAAAAACATTCACTTTGCGTTGTGAATCCGGCCTGACTCATACCGTCTACTGTCCTAACTGACTCATACCGTCTACTGTCCTAACTGACTTATATCTTCTACTGTCCTACCTATATTAAAAGAACCCCTAGCGTTAATTATTTATCTTGAAATAGTTTCGGAATTGTCATAGCCATTTATGAGTTTTTTATAAATAGAGAACTGACTTCGATATAAACAAGTAATAAGAAGTATTTATTCCAAAAAGCAATCATGAATCTGTACATAAATAAAGGAGGCCTTATAGTGAAGTGAAATATAGAGTATATTTAATATAAAGTATAGGTCCTTGTGAAGTAGTCACGTCGAGTGTTTTTATTGGTCCGCGAGTAGCGTAGCGTCACGTCGTGGATATTGTTGTGACAGCTGAGCTTAGAGCATGATAGCGGTTAGTTGGGCAAGCTATCCTAACCATTAATGACCATTCAAATCATATTAACTCGTTAGTGATTTAATTTAATAACAATAAGAACATCTCGAACTAGGGTGCTACGGTAACAAGAATAGAAGGAACATGGAAAAACACGCAGGCTAAAGCCATGGCCTTAGTCTTAGTGAACAGGTAACATTTGCAATGAACCTACTAGTTCTTAACATCGAAAGGCGGTTCGATACCGAACGTGTTGAAACAACTGTGAATAGGGCGTCTATGATCAGCAAAACTCAATGGAGAACTTGCACAAAAAAATGTTTTAATAGCATAGGAGATGACACGTTAAAAGATAAATAAAGGTGTAAAGTCAATATAGTCACGTGGTACTAAAACGCGCCATCCAAATCGCCCTTACACTATGACGTCACTCCGTAACGTAACACTTATAAGTTATAATGTATGAAGCGTTATCAATATTTGAGTTATCTCATAAAATAATGTTTTTATGCATGTACACCCTTATAAGAAAACACTCAGAATTCAATGACAAAACTAAATCTAATAAGTTTTGTGTAATTAGAGTAACTTTATTTTTCGCATATTTTGTAACCCCGAAAACCTCGAAATAGTACATTACTGCAGCAGCCAGCAAAAGAGGCATTGATTGATGGACGAACGTGGAAATGTGGGCCAAGGCGAAGCCGAGGTTCGTCTGATTTTGAAAGTTTATTGATATTTTCAAATAAAAAGTTCTGCCTTAGTACTACTTACTTTTAATTTCCGCAAATTATTTGAGAAAAATCATATACAAGCCTTGGCCACAACTAGGCATTGATGGACTCACGTATGTGGGCCGAGGCGAAGCCGAGGTTCCACGTTCGTCCATCAATGCCTCTTTTGCTGGCCGCTGCAGTAATGTGCTATTATTGTTTAAGTTTCAATTTTTTCCTAGGTTTTTATATGATTTCTATGGTATAAAAGCAAAGTCACTCCAATCTGAGTTAAACGCAAGTTGCCCATTGAACACGACAGATTTACTCAACAAGCCCAGCAGAATTTCATTAGGCAGATATCGCGGGAATGAGCGATGTAATTTCCGGCGATAGAACAGAGCACAAGCGAAGCCCTCTGCGTAAACAGAGCGATAGCGCGACGCGACACACGCGCCGACACTACGCGGCACACGCGCGCACAGAAGGTCAACGCCTGGTTTTAAAAGATCGCATGGACCCCACCAATTTGAACAACTATTTCACATTGTTTCACTTGATCCATAATTTTAGTAAAGTAAATATTGCGCTATAATCCAAATAATTTACCATTACAATGACATTTATTAATTTATAATTTAATTACATGTAAGTTATTTTTAATGATAAATAGTGAATACTGTTAATTTATGACTGTAAAATAAACACTAAAAAAAAATTCAATTATGATAATGCAATAATTTCCGTGTGGCGCCGGATAAAGAATAGCGTCACTCCATTTCCTCCCGTGAATGTCGTAAATGGCGATTAAGGAAATAAATTACCAGTAGACGAGCAGCAGCGTCTTCCTGAGATTCCAACCGCATCCTGCGATCGCCAACCCACCTGCCAAGCGTGGCGATTATGAAAACCATGAGGGAGGCCTATGCCTTGTAGTGGGCGTCAAAGGGCTGATGATGATGATGAATAATCAATAATTTATAATCTGTAATTTAACTATCCGATCGCTGCCAATTTATTTATTTATTTATTTATTCGTTTTTCCAAGTTTTCTTGATAAGTATCTTAGAGTTTTAAGGTTTTTAGTGCTTATTAATGTAACTACACGTAAGTTGCATATAATGTTTCTCAAAGTGCAAAATTATTTAAGTTCAATAAAGAAATTTTTGTTAAATAAATCATACTCCGGCAACTTTTCATGAACTAAATTGATTGCTCACCAAATAATATTTACAAAGATAAAGTACGAGGCCATTGACTCAGTTTGTTCTTCCCGAACGAACCTTCTGTGTATCGTATAGGCGGCGTCAACAGTCGGTAGATAGCAAGATAACCAGCAGGTAAGCGCGACATGTGCGCCGAATATCTCACTACACGCGAAACAGATTCGTTCGCGACCTGTGCCGCGGCTGATAGCGTGTTCAGGATATGTTCCGCTTTCAATACACTGTTGTGTTGTGACTTCATTTGGAAAGCAGGAATATATTGTACGTTTCGAGCAACTTGGAAGCAGAAAAAACTTTCTTCTACTACTTCTATTGGGAATTTCTACTCGCTAACAACAAAGATGATGTTTTAACCGAGTCCCATCATCATCATCATCATCAGTCATTCGACGCCCACTGCAGGACATAGGCCTCCTTCGTGGTTTTCATAACCATGAGAGCTTTTGCCACAATCGCCACGCTTGACAGACGTGTTGGGGATCGCAGTATGCGGTTGGAATCTCAGGAAGACGCTGCTGCCCGTCTCCTGGTAATTGATTTCCTTAGTCGCATTCTACGACATCCACGGAAGGAAATGGAGTGACGCTATTCTTAATCTGGCGCTGCGCGGTTAGTTCTAGATATAATTTTAGTTATCGGCCTTTGGTTTGGGAAAGATGATCGGAATGATGTGCATCGTACACGCGCCTTAGGTAGGTACTACGTCATAGCGCGAGGTACTACGTCATAGCGCGAGGTACTGTCATAGCGCAAAGTACTACGTCATAGCGCGAGGTACTACGTCATAGCGCGAGGTACTATGTCATAGCGCGAAGTACTACGTCATAGCGCGATGTACTATGTCATAGCGCGAAGTACTACGTCATAGCGCGAGGTACTACGTCATAGCGCGAGGTACTATGTCATAGCGCGAAGTACTACGTCATAGCGCGATGTACTATGTCATAGCGCGAAGTACTACGTCATAGCGCGAGGTACTACGTCATAGCGCGAGGTACTACGTCATAGCGCGGTATAGCACGACAGGTTCCACACGTTCCACATGTCCACACACGGATACTACACGCTCTGAAATCATACGCGATGTTATACTGCGGTGTATAATAAAGCACGTGTCTAGGTCGGACCGAGCACATTTAACCACGCTGGTAGTGCTGTTAAGGTCAAAGAAATAGTGAAAATAACATTTCGTTTCACCGTACTGCTCCACTGCTGTTCAAGATTTAGGTACTCTCAAATTTTATCTGTGTCAGAGTACTTACAAGTTTAACTAAGTTTTGAGCATCGTTTGTAATATGAATACCTACATATGTACGGTTTGCTCATGTCGGCATGTGTTAGGTACATAATATACAGAGTCTGAGTAACTTTTAGTGCGCGAGGAATGAAGCGTGTGACGTCATGAGTCCCGCGAGTGCGCGCCGCTACCGCAGTATATATATACTATTGCTGGGATGGGCTTACTATGGATTGATGAGACCATGCAAAAAGATTTGTCTCTCCTGTAAATCCTCGTAGAGAAAATACGACTTTTCGATGGAATCAAAGGGTTTTCAAAATAATACGTGTTACTTGCGCTATATTAATATGTGATGCTTTGTATACGTGCGTGTGTCTTATGGAAATAAATCATTTGTCTATCTATCTAATTATCATTTGGTGCGACAAAATAAACTTAAGTCGGATGACAGACTAAAAGGAAAACTAAATTCTATTTGGCAGGTGCAAATATCATGTAGCTAACTAATAGGTAATACTAATGATAAGACGCGTATCTTTATTACTACTGGACAGGTACAATGAGAACAAGAATAAAACGATTGAAAATCTTCATTCATTTTCATTCATTCATAAGTTTGCAAACGGAAAATAATTCAAAGGAGAGACTTGCGGCACAAAAATATTACAAGATTACACAGAGTGAAACGAATGAGTTAATGGATTTTTAGACAAACTTCATAGAACACGTTTCACATACCCTGTGGTCGATGTACTACATAATTTGCGAAGTTGCGATCTGTGTCTTACAAAAAGTTGTTACATTGGATAATTTGGAAAAGTCCTGTTAAACTTAAGGGAATAATCTAATCTAATCTACTCATCATAACAAACCACTTTTGTTATGAGTCCAACCGGAATATCGAAAAAAAGTCGGTTGTTTCATACTAAATTTTGATATCCGTTCTAGAGGAAGTATCAAAGAGCGAATAACGTTAAGAACGTTACAAGTTGAACATAGTAAACATTGTGTTGGTTGGCTGAGTCGCGCCCTCGCAACTGTCGCAACCCTTCCGCCGGCGACGGCGACCGGCGACCGCGGTGAACGCGCGAAACCACACCCCCGTGCACCCCTGCCCCCTACCCCCTCGCCCTCGCCCTTGCTCGGCTAGGTGGTGCCTTGTGAAGGGACAGAAGCCTCGCGACAGTTGGAATTTTGATATCTATTAGCTACTCGTACTACTGACTTTAACATCCTACTATATATATTTTAATATTATAAATATGTTTGTGAAGATGTTTGGATGTTTGTGACTCAATCACGCAATAACGGCTAAACGGCTTTTCATGAAACATGGCATGCAGATTGACAAAAACTGAATTAACACGTAGCATACTTGATATCCTGGTAATGCGTTCCCGTGGGATAATATATATTTTATAGTTTAAAATAGATGGCGGTGTGCGAGCAAACGTGTTGTTTTAAAAAATATATTTTATTTTATTTACACAAAAATAGATGGCGTTGTGCAAGAATCGTACAAATGGATTCTGTGGCGGTACGAAGTTCGCCGGAACAGCCCGTATATAATAAGCCAGTAATGTTAAGGCAGTAGGGATTCATTGAGAGATTTCTTTAAAGAAACTTACATCCTGACAGTTGGTAGTCAGTAGATATATCCATGAGAATATTATCAGTTATTTTAAAACTGTGGGTAGCAAACACAATGTAAATACTAGAAATAAACATAAACTTTCGTTCCCAAGATTTAGGTTGGCAAAGGTTTATGGGGCATTGATGAATTATTTATTTGCATTGACACACACACACACACACACACACACACACACAAACACAAAAAATACAGTAGATTATACAGTAGCAAGAAAAGCAAACAACAAATACATGCAAATATTTTTATAATAATGCTAGGTATTTGTAATTGGTTTACAATATGCGACCAACCGACGCGACGTGGTGGCGAGTTCCAAGTAGTTAATAAGAAAATAAAGGTCTAATAAGCGCCAGCTCAATTCAAATGCCTAAAATTCTTAATTCAGAAGCTGAGAATTTCACAAAATTAATACTTAAGTATTAGTCTGTCTCCTCAGATATTTCAAAAAGGAAATGAGACAGAATGATATTGGAAGTGCCATTTCAAGTCAGTTTTGCATATCTATGCTAGTGTTTAAGCACGTCTAGTTAGACGGCTAAATAAATAGAGAACTTTATTGAAAAGCAAAAGTGTTCTAAAATATATATTTTTAGATATACTTTGTATTGGAATGTAATGTTATTGCTTAGAGCAATCTGTTTCAGATAAGTAGATAGGTGAAGGGGCCATTCAAATACTGTAGTGCTCATATAGTAATTCTTAGCCCAATCTTTTCATGGATAAATGTAGAGTGCAAACAATCATCGTTTCTCATTGAGTGAAAGACCGCAATTGAATTAGTAATTGAATTGAGCATAATATATTAAAGATAGTAGTCCTACACGTGTAGTGTAGCGAAGTTTCTGTGCTGCTCAGTTTGCAAAGATTCGTACACAACGGGCGCTGATTCACACAACACAACACAATGTCTGCGACGTGATCTTGCTCGAACGCTTGTTGTGATAATGTTTGCACGAGTCGGCGAAATTATTATTAGGTGGTGAAGGTTTTGTAGGTATTTATGTTGGCTGTAGTATTGTATGTAATACGTTTAGCTCCACCTTGGGTTACGGCCTCATCTTGAGGAAATTATTTATCGTATGAGAAGGAAGGTTGTGAAAGAAAACATTTTGCCGATAAACACTTTATTTTATCGCAATCGCAGAAATGTTTTATGAAGAGATTTTCTGAAATCAAAGGCTGTAGATATTAATATAGCGCTAAGCCACAAAAATCGCGTGAGGACCCATTTTCAGATGAAGATCGAAACAAAAAAGCAGTTTTACTGCGAACTCAAAAACCATCTGGGAGGTAGAATATCTTTATTAATACAGCTCCAAAACTTCAATCAATGTTATCATTTCAGGTGATCTCTTTCCAACACCCTGTACACGCCGTAGAAGTAATGACTAGCCGTATTGACATTTCCGATTAGATCAGCACTAGAACCTACCTCTACAATTACAGCTACAGTTCTATATAGAAGGCTCAATTGAACCGCCCCTTTGCCATCGTCAGTCAGTCACCCATTAGTGCAGCGAGCTCTATCTCTCGCCACTTGCCTCAAGACAGGGCTCCACCCTCGCTGCGAATGTGCTATGCTATGCACATACGTGTGCATTCCTTATTCACACTCACATAGGTGTAAGAGTCGATTAAATGGTCAGAGATATTCAAATTCAAATTCAAATATTTTTATTCATTGTAAAAACAGAATGTTTACTTAATGAACGTCAAAGTTGTTAGTTTCACAATTAATGGATTATGTGGAGAAGAAGCTAACAAAGAAACTCCACATTTATTCTTTTCAAAACACATTTTAACTTAACAGTTTTCAACTTAAAATATTAGTCATTGTTTAGTTCGGGGATTTCGTGGTGCGCGATAATTTAGTGGACTGTATGAGTGAATGTCGGTAGGTTCTTTATTGAGTGCGATTGTAGGTGGGGCTTTAGGAAGACTGAAAGACTTACCAGGTCCGATAGCGAAGGGGGTCAAAGGTCAGCGTACCTCGGGCGGGAGCCGATTCCAGCTCCTCGATTTACCTTCCACGACCGCCCACCGTGAGTAGCGTCGCCTGACCTGACGACGATTGAGCCGGGTCCTTCCTTCAGCTTCCTTCAGCACTCAGTTCTCAGTGTTGGCTCACGAAATTACACGAGAGGCGAGAGGCGATAGGACGATAGCAATAATCGAAGATGGTGGCAAACAGCAGCGACAGGGAAAGTGCTGTTGCCTCGACAATGACTTTAAACCGACAGACGCGACAGTTGTCAATTCAAAAAAAGAAAGTAAACCAATCCCAGAAGAGGGGATTGTGTTGCCAGTTCAACAACCAAATTAATATTGAATTTAGATGGGAAAACTGAACATTCCGCCCACCTAAATGCGAGAGAATTTACAAAAGATGAAAAACGAAAATGAATTTAAGGGAACGACAACGAAAAGGGTTCGCTGGGGACTAGCAAAAGTCGTCGGAGAAAGGACGTGGAAGTGGACGACCATTCGAGAATGCGGATCTCCACGATTCCTTCACCGGCGAGCGGAGGCCACCGGCCTCGAGAGAGCTCCCCTTCTGGCCTGAGCCGAGATTGTGACGCTCGCGACGAGAGATAGAGCGCCGCCAAGGCTGCAGGACGACCTTTGTCGACAGTTCTGGAGCCAATGCTACACCTGCTGTCGGGATACCGGCACGTGCGCTACGCCCGTGACCGAGAGAGACACCGGAACGCTCCTTTGACTTCGATGCCGCACTGGAGAGAGGTTTGGCCTGACGCGACAAACCGTCAGGCTTCCCATCGGTGGGGTCGAGGCGACGTGGACCGCCCACCATAGCGGAACACGGCTTTTCGATAGACGACGATAGATTGGTAGCAAGAAGGCAATGCTTGCCACCCGAAAAACGAGAGTTCTCCACCTTCTTCACCGGCGGAGAAGAGTTGCCATCGCCGAAATGCAACAAGGTGTTATGGGAGTAGTTGCACTTCCCACAACGGCCTTTATGGCAACCCTTCACCGTGTGGGAGGGGGAGAAACAGAGGATGCATAGCCTCTTTTCCTTAACAACGCCAAAGCGAGAATGTTCATCTAGCTGGAGAAAGTTCTCACAGCTAGTGACGTCATGCGGACCTGAACAGAGCGCACAGCGAGCCTGTGATACAAAAAACGAAAAATTGGTGTTTGAACACCTAGCAGGCTCACTCTGCATCTGGACGGGTCTAGGCAATACAGTAGGCACAGGTGCAGCATGACTCATGTTCTTGGCCCGACAGCGTTTGTCCAAGAACTGAGTGACAGCCTCAAACTGGGGTACATCATCCGAGTCATGCTGCAAAAGGAATGCCTCCCGTGTGTCCCCGTCCAACTTCGACCACAACAGCTGAAGAAGCAAGAAGTTCTTATCAGGCAAACCAAACCTCTCCAGCACTGCAAGGTTGTCCGAGAACACCCGGTAGACCCGCTCTAACTCTCCACTCACTTCAGGTCGAATTACTGCGCAGCCGACCAAGTTGTCATAATAGGTTGTGGCGATCTGCCACCTCCTATTATAATACTTGACGAGAGCATTGTAGGCTACCATGTAACTCTCCTGAGCGAGAGGAAAGCTTTTAATCAGGTCGTAGGCAGTACCATGTACCGACGACAACAGGTAGTGTAGCTTTTCTACCTCCGACAGATTCGCCCTACTATGGATCAGGGAGTCGAACAACTGTTTGAACGAAAGCCAGTTGTCAACCAGTCCATCGAAAGGGTGGATGACTATTTTTGGCAGTTTGGCCCCGGAACTGGGACACGACGCAGGTAACTGGGATGTCACCTTCACAGCCATCGACAACAACCTCGACTTGACTGCCCTCATCCTTGTGTCGAACGCCACAGTAACCTCGAACTCATCCCGCCTTTCAGAGGAACTCAAACAAGCGAAAAGCCTCCGTTGCGCTGAATGAAAGTCGTTAGCGAGATCCTTCAAGTCCAATTCCGTATAGCCTACCAAGTCCGAATCATCCATAATCTCCAAACGCATTATGGCATAGTCCCTAGCTATCCTATTCGCGTCTAGCGCGGAAGTATCACAGCCATTATCCACTTCCATTGCGATAAAGCAAACAAACGAAAACGAAAAAGGGAACTAAAAAACAAACGAAAGCCGAAAAGCGAAAAGTAAACAAAACAACCACAGAGTAAGTTGAAACACTTGACACTGACAGTTGATGGTGTTGCCACAAAACAAAACCAAAAGTACTGTGGCCAACACAAAGAAAAGAAGTACCGTTACCACTTTCAAAGGCACTAAATTCCCAACCTACCGACAATATTTTATAAAATAAAAAAACAAACGAGAAGTTACGACAACGACAAGGAACAAAGAAACTACAAATGATATAACTAAACAACGAGAGAAACCACGAAATCGACGAACAACCAATGTCACCGTACAATATCCGGCTCGAAGGACCAAATGTTTAGTTCGGGGATTTCGTGGTGCGCGATAATTTAGTGGACTGTATGAGTGAATGTCGGTAGGTTCTTTATTGAGTGCGATTGTAGGTGGGGCTTTAGGAAGACTGAAAGACTTACCAGGTCCGATAGCGAAGGGGGTCAAAGGTCAGCGTACCTCGGGCGGGAGCCGCTTCCAGCTCCTCGATTTACCTTCCACGACCGCCCACCGTGAGTAGCGTCGCCTGACCTGACGACGATTGAGCCGGGTCCTTCCTTCAGCTTCCTTCAGCACTCAGTTCTCAGTGTTGGCTCACGAAATTACACGAGAGGCGAGAGGCGATAGGACGATAGCAATAATCGAAGATGGTGGCAAACAGCAGCGACAGGGAAAGTGCTGTTGCCTCGACAATGACTTTAAACCGACAGACGCGACAGTTGTCAATTCAAAAAAAGAAAGTAAACCAATCCCAGAAGAGGGGATTGTGTTGCCAGTTCAACAACCAAATTAATATTGAATGTGTTGAACACAATCGTCCTTTAAATAATATTAATCTACTGTTTAATGCCAAACATCTTTGTCTTCTAAATAATCCTTGATGTTATAGTAAGCCTTTTTGCACAGAATGTGCTTAACACATTTTTTAAATCGCGTTGGAGGTAACTCTAATATATCTTGAGGAATTTTGTTGTAGAACCTTATACAGAGCCCCATAAAGGATGTGTTAACTTTTGCAAGTCTAAATAGTGGAAATGACAATTTATGTTTATTTCTAGTATTAACATTGTGGTGGCCACCAACATTTTCGAAGTCTTTGATATTTTTTCTAACGTACATAATATTTTCATAAATGTATTGACATGCAACTGTTAAGATGTTGGTTTCTTTGAAGAAATCTCTTAGGGAATCCCTACTACCTAACTTGTAAATAAATCGGATGGCTCTCTTCTGTAAGATGAAGATCGTCTCAATGTCTGCTGCCCGACCCCACAGTAGTATGCCGTAGGACATAATACTATGGAAGTAACTAAAATAAACAAGCCTAGCAGTTGCAACGTCAGTGAGCTCTCTAATTCTTTTGACTGCATATGCTGCAGAACTAAGCCTGTGTGCTAGTTTTACAATATGAGGACCCCATTGCAATTTTGAATCGATTGTGATGCCTAGAAAAACGGTATCTTCTACAAATTCTAGTTTTTCCTTTCCAAGTACAATGTTGTTTTCATCTAATCTTACGTTAAAAGTACAATGTTGTTTTCAACTAATCTTACGTTTAGGATAAAAATATGATGCTGTCTTGTGTAGGCCAAAAACTTGAACAAATGACTTCGCATATACGTATTTCGGGTCTACTTAGCGGGGAACGAGGGATGTGATACTTCAATTTAGTCAAACACGTAATATAAATAAAATCCCTCTTGTCCATTGCAAACTAATCCCGACTGCGCAGATTTTTGTTCAAATTATCTATCGAAGTTTTTAATCAAAACCAAAAGGTGTTCTATGCAAGTATAATCGGGCTAATTTGCTGCCGTAATTAATTAAGTACTTAGTTACATCTATGGGGTTTATTTCGAAGTACACTGATATTGTGGATTGCGTAAATGTTAATGTGATCTATTTTCCTCTTTGTCTCCATAATGCTTTTTTTTGAAGTTTTTACTTTTTTTATTACGTAGAAATCCTGTAAAGGCGGGGTTTGACATAAAATACTACTAATTTTATAATTGTGAAAATTTGTGAAGATGTTCGGATGTTTGTTACTAATCACGCAATAACGGCTGAACAGATTTGCGTGAAACTTGGCACACAGATAGAAGACCTAAATTAAGACATACTTGATACCCCGATAATGCGTTCCCGTAGGATAATATTTATTTTAAGTTATGATAGATGGCGTTGTGCGACCGAACGTTGTATTTTAAAAATAGATGGCGTTGTACAAGAATCGTATAATCGGATTCTGTGGCGGTACGAAGTTTGCCGGGAAAGCTAGTAAATAATCATTCATTTCAATTAATGAATGTGATTAGAGAACGTTGTGGACTGAAAGAGGATGTAGTCACAAGAATTGAGAAAGGAATGTTGCGTTGGTTTGGACATGTGGAGAGGATGAAGGAAGAAAGATTGACAAAACAAATACATCGAGCGAATGTGGATGGAAGGGCCGGTAAGGGACGACCCAGACGGACATACTTCGACCAAATAGGGAATGTATTAACAAAGGGCAAGATAAAAATTACCCGAAACCGGCGTACGTGCATGCAACGAGTAATGATGTTGAGGAAGCGAAAGTGATCTGTCAAGATCGTAGCAAGTGGCAGTCCCTGGTCTCTGCCTACCCCTCTGGGATACAGGCATGAGTTAATGTAATGTTATGTTATGTTGTTCAATTAATATTATTTCAAATATAAAAATACATATAAAGTTGTTAGTGATCTTATTCTAGTGTTAGTACATATTCTTATTCCAGTAACTACAACGCACTGTCATTGCTTGCTACTTGAAGATAGCAGCAATGGTTCATATAGGTACAATCTACCTTATCGTCCAGCACAGCCAGGATGGTGTTGCGCCTGGCCCGCAGCCTGCGCACGCACGAGTGACGCGCCGCGCTTGCGCAAGTAGCGGGGCAGCCGCAACAACGCCCTCAGTGCATTGTTGTACTGGACGCGGAGAGCCCCAATCGATTTTCGCGTATAGTTCATCCACAGGCAGTAGAAGTAGAAAACAGTATGCTCTAAATTGCGTTATTTTAACTTCCCTTGAGCATCGCGAAAACCTGTGGGCTATTATTCTGGCTCTAACTGACGGGGCCCTCTGCTCCTTGTCAATGTCACTATCGTCTCTGAGGCCATCGGTAGGCAAATTCCCTAAGTATAATAATAATAATTATATGTCGAATGTTATTTCGGAAACACTTGTGTTTATCTATGTAATTTGAAACAAACCGAACACGAATTAATCTAAACTCCAAGTCATCTGTAGATAATCCTCTTCATGTTTTTAGAGGAGCTCTTTAACTCCTGCACGGCTCGGCAAGCCGCGCCACGCGCCCTCGAAGAGCTAACTGCCAGCTCCCCCGGGGTGGCGGCGTGAAGGGTTGCCCTCGCGCTGAATGCCGGCACAGATTTGTTAAGTAATTGAGTACCGGGACAAAGAAACAGAAGCTCTGATTAAAGGTGACTCTACCTTGAACGAAGCTAGTTACAATCATTCCTCGTGACAGTACACTGAATGAAGTTTAGCACAGATACTCTAGTTTGGAATAGTAAATAGGCTGGAATAACAAATCCCTAAAAAATACACATCAACTCGCCCACGAAGGGTTCCGTACCATTATCTTTACAATATTTGAATATCTATACAATATTACGATATTTGAATACCTGTTGCCGTTATTAATATCGAGCAAAAAAACGGCATAAAAATCACGTTTGTTGTATGGAAGCCCCCTTAAATATTTTTTTATTCTGTTTTTAATATTTGTTGTTATAGCGGCAATAGAAATAAATCATCTGTGAAAATGTCAACTGTCTAACTATCACGGTTCATTAGATATAGCCTGGTGATAGACGGACGGACGGACAGCGGTGTCTTAGTAATAGGGTCCCTTACCCTTTGGATACGGAACCCTAAAAAACCCGGCTAAGTGCGAGTCGGACTCGCGCACGAAGGATTCCGTACCATTATCTTTACTAACATTAGACACAAAGATCGAGAAAAAACGGCAAAAAATCCCGTTTGTTGCATGGGAGCCCCCCTTAAATATTTCATCATCATCATCAAACCATTATGTCCCCACCGAGGGGGACGGGTCTCTTCCCTGAGGAAGGTATAGGCCTACCCACGGGAGCCAAGTCCGGATTGGTGGAGGCTTGTAGACTAGTGGCTCGTCTACTGTCAGAAGTTGTCAAGCCGCCCTAAGGCCTCTGACTTGGCTTAACGACTGCCATCTATCGACGACAGCCGGCACCAACAGCTTAACGTGCCTTGCGAGGCACGGAACCGCTCGGAAAAATGCCAAATATTTATTTTATTTTAATTTAATTTTTTTATTTTTGAAGCGAATCATCATCATCAGCCATTTGACGCCCACCGCAGGACATAGGCCTCCTTCGTGGTTTTCATAACCATGAGGTCTCAGGAAGACGCTGCTGCCCGTCTCCTGGTAATTGATTTCCTTAGTCGCATTCTACAACATCCACGGAAGGAAAGGGAGTGACGCTATTCTTAATCCGGCGCCACACGGAGATTATTGCATTATACAATCAAAATTATATCAAAACATCGTGAGGACACCTGCCTGGGTAGTACGACGATGTTAGTCGCGCGTTTTAAATGTCAAAAAGTCGCGACTTCCCAGTACATTAACTGTCAATTTCTGACATTTTAGCGCCACAAAACGCGTGATCTATGCTGAATGTATGCGGTGTTCACAAACCTCAACGTTTGAATCGGCCAATACGAAATGGGCGTGTGGCGTTTAATTTAATCTCGTTCTTTTGTGGCACCTTCAATGAATTAAATAATTGAGTTCAAAATTGTAGTAGCACTTCTGTTGCATTATAACGCGACCTAAAGCAGCGTGGCTGGGGGAGGCTGCCGGCCACCGGCCGCCGGCCGCCGGCCGGGGCCATTGCTATGTGGTGTCGGAGCGCCGCGCGCCGGCCGGCGGCCGAGCTACATCCTCGTTCCGAGCTCGCGCTATGAGCGACGCAGCCATCAAAGTTAAGGCTCGAGTAGCGCCAGAGATGGTTATGACTTAATGAAAACAGCAGGCTTCATTACAGTCAATACTCTAATGTATTATATACAATTATCATCCTGTGTAAACTGCTTTTGGGTTGCAGCCTACATCTAGACATACTGTGATTTGTAAAAAAAATGTGCCTTTGTGGTGGTTACATGTAAGTTTACCTTTTAAATAAATAAATACTACACCACGTAATTAATCTATCTTTTTATAAAGTGGAATTGGTACTTAACAATAACACACAATAACACACAAGACTATGGTAACCAAGCAAAGACGTCACAAGCATAAAAATACACCCAGTTTTGTACAAATCAAATCAAATCAAATGCTTTTATTCAAAATAGCACACAAACTGTGATATAATGAACGTTACAAGTAAAACTAGGTGACCATTTCAAAATGTAGATAATTTTGGAGAAAAAAAGGACAAAAAAAACTTCAAGAAAAAATGGACAAAGTATGCCGCCATGCTTGATTTTTACAAATTACCTTAGCCAGTGGAAATCGCGCGACATACATCACATAAACTCACGCCTTTATTGCAGAGAGGAAGGCAGAGACCAAGGTTTTCTGCTAAACCTCTTTCGTCGCTCATTAATCTAATATATAAAATCCTCGTGTCACAGTGTTTGTTAGCGAACGGCTTCACCGATTTTTATGAAATTTTTTGTGTGGGTCTGACAATAGGTCGTGGGCTAATTAATATGGCAAATCAGCGTTTGCCGAGTCAGCTAGTTATTTATATAAAATTAGGCAAGGATATTTAATACATAGGTAGATAGCTAGCTACGTCTATAGCGGTGTCCAATCGCAAGTTTAGTTATTGACTGGCTCCACGGGCTCATTACTTAGGTATGCAATTTGCGCGAATTTCAATTCTCAATTTGTATTTCAATCATGACTTAAAATAAACTTTAATTTACTCGATAAAATATCACAAATCCTTGTAAGCTCTATGATAACGTCCCTATACATAGCAGCATTTACCTATATCCTGTAGCAGGTACATAAAACACAAAACTAATACAGCAAGTCGTAAGCGATAAAACCCAAGCCGAACTGAAAATTCAAATATGAAAACTTAGCATCGGGAGGTTTGACAAAACAATATCGCAACTAACACGAGATGGAAAATGTTATGCAATAAGCGAGTCGAGTCTCGCGAGACACCCGGCCGCGGCCGGCGGACAAAAAGAGACCGATTTATACGACACACGATGCCACTAGGTGCAGCCAGAAGATAGGACTGGCAATGTTATTTTGTTAAAGGGCACATCTTAATGTTCTTTTAAATACAAGTTCCAAACTATAGTCTTTAAATGGATCCCTTTGTTAAACACATAAAAATTGTGAAATTAATGACATTGCAACTAAACTCTACTATTCAACTCCTCTACTACTACTAGCCAAACTCCAAATTGGCTTAAAAAATATATAAGTGGCATTTTAGGAGCTGGCATTCACAACCAGACCATTAATATTCTAAGCACCAAATACCATCTGAGAGTTGTTTGATAAATTTCTACTTAAACTAGGTACTGAACGACATTCATCAATAACACATCAATGATTACATTATAAGCCTAGGATAAACCTTGCCATAAAAGCGTAGATACACTCGACAGCACAACTTAGACGTTAAAATGTATGTACTCTATTATGGGCATTTGAAATGTGTGTACTCTATTACATTGTGGGCAACTTCGCAACGAACATTTAAAAGTCAACGGCTATCGGACATACCTACGAGTATGAAGATTGCAGTGCTTCGTAGTGACGATTTACACTTGGACCTCTACAGTTCCCGCTGTATTGCCTCCAGTGTCGCCATGTGTGGTCCGAGTGCATAAACGGGGTGCAAACTGCAGGGCCAGCCCCCCCCCCACCACTCCGCGCCCCGCACCCCGCCCTGCGTGCATTATGTATGAGCGCGATATTGCGCTCGCCGCCGGCTATCTTTTCGCTGCACCACCGAATTTTCTTTCAGAAGTCTGCATAGATGTCAGCAGCAAAACTGAGGGTTGGAAAACAATAGGGAACATTACATTATTTAATTAAAAATTAGCTAGCCTGGCATCCTAAGATGAGATGAGATAGAAAGTTTAGGACCCAGTCTTCCCACAAATACTTCCATTGTGCCATATTGTACCACCTCTGTTATACCTAATTTGTGGATGGAGAAATAAAGTTTATTTGTATTTGTATTGTATAGTATAGTATAGAGTGAGGTGCCAAATAAAGAGCTGTGGTAACCCGGGCTGGGCTCGAACAGTTCAAACATCGGCCGAACTCATTCCAACAAATACGCAAATTGTATCAGCTACATTCAACAAAGGTTATAAAGACCACGAACTGGCAAACCAGCCACCAGCCCGCTGCTCGCTGCCCGCTGCCCGCTGCCCGCTGCCAGCTGCCCGCTGTCCGCTGCCCGCTGCTAGCTGCCCGCTGCCCGCTGCCCGCTGCCCGCTGCCAGCTGCCCGCTGTCCGCTGCCCGCTGCTAGCTGCCCGCTGCCCGCTGCCCGCTGCCCGCTGCCAGCTGCCCGCTAGACCGACAGAGAACGAATACGGGCTAATTGATTGATATTTAGCAACTTTGAAGAATGCGTCGGTCTTCCTAAACAGTATTTGATCAGTTTTTGAACGCACAATTAAAATGTTGTGCAGATTTAAGATAAGAATATTCTTTATGATACACAAGGAAAAAATAAACATCAAATATTTACAAAGAAATATTTACGTAAAAACGGTCAGAACGATCGAGGGTTTTTGAAAAAATTGCCTTTTTGTCTGTCATCTTAAAATTGCTCTACGCTACTTAGGAAATGATTTGCAGATGTAAATGTTAATAAACTATAACAACCAAGTTTCACAACCAGTTGTGAAAGAATGTCCTGAGGCGCTGGCGTTAGCGCGCCGATTGTTAGCCGCGTCGCAGCGCACTGCTTCATAAAGCAGTTTATTTGTACCCACGACCAACACACGGAGTTTATTCGGCCGATATCAGCATTGGAGGAAATCCAACTAAATAATACAAAAATATTCAGTCTTTATTCGGTACCACCCTTCTATAACCAACGATCTCACAGCAAAACCTAACGTCAGACTTTATTCGGCCAAAATTATTCCCTCGCTTTCACATCGCACAATTGGAGGCAAATGTAGAGCCTCCACGCTGCACCCCCCCCCCCCCGGCCGCGGCCGCTACAGCTCGGGTTGCAAAGTTGCGCTTTGTCGCAAGACAATAGTGGGAAAAACGGCGGAGTTAGCTCATTAAGATTAAGCCCGATTTGGTTGGTGAAACTAAGATTGTAGCGCGTGATGGATGACTTTTAGAGATTTGAGGCTCTATTATTATTTTTCTGTTCAATTTTTGCTCACTCTGGGGCTGACGTTTGATAAACCATAATCTCATAGTGAAAACATAATAACAAACTGCAAACAAATAACGTGGCGAATGAAATGAAATAAATATTTGCCGTGATCCTGACATACCTCTTACGTGTCATCAACCTCGGTCTCGCCCTACCCACCCGGAATACAGTCGTGGGTTTGCGTACGTTTCGGATAAATATCTGTTCGTTTAATGAGTAGATTTTTTTCTTTCAAATATAGGCAACCCAATAATAGTTATGTACTTTTGTACTATAAGTTTTCTGCATTTGTCAATGATATGAAATTATTTTGTTAGTAGTGAAGACTACCTTATAGAGTTCACACGAAGAGCCACTATATTATGAGCTTAAAAGCTCACACACACACGCATACACACACAGCCAATAGAAGTAAAGCCTTCACACAGCACACACACGCGGCGCCCGTAAGTCAGCCGAGCGCGCGGAACATTCAGTCGCCGCAAAACAAAACACTCCGGGCGCTCCACAAACAAACAAACAACAACTTTAATCCGACCGAGGACAGACTGTATTCCATTGCACGCTTTAAAGCAGTCCCGCGTAGAGAATAAACAGGCTAATTGAGTCTTTATATCCTGAGTGGTAAGAGTGTAAACACAGTGCGGGGGTGAGACAATCGATATTGTTTCAGTGATGTTTGCGCGGTGGAGTCGTGGCGCTGGGCGCGAGTGACCGGCGGCGCGTGTGTGATTGTACTCTAATGATGATTGCCGCCATTGCTGTCAGCCAAATAAAGAGCACGGCTATAACATGGAAAACAAAGTTTTTATAATAAGGATTGTATTGTCTTCCCAGCTCTAAAGAGGAAAAAACAATTCTTTCAGCACCAACATTTCAGTACCTAACTGAACCTATTTATTCACTCTATCTACCTATCAGATCTAGATGGACAGATGACCTCATCCAAGTGGCAGGAAAGCGCTGGATGCAGGCCGCTTCCAACCGGTCTTTTTGGAAATCCATGGAGGAGGCCTGTGAACTTTAAAAATACGACTCAAAACTTGATGCACTTAAGTGCATGAAAGGTGCCTCGGAAACGAAGTACTGTAGACAGTATATCAACCTCTACAGGCGTGCACTCTACTCAGTTACCTCACGGGTGACTTTGCAACTAAATTGTATGGGTCGATGTAGTCCTCACGCTGATTGGCAAACCCTTTCACTACGATGGCGAACCTGTTATGCCACCGATACGCTGAAGATAGAACAACCAAAGTTTTTAGGATATTAACTATATCTACATATTCTAAGAAGAGATTAAAATAAATAAATAAAATAAAAATGCTTCATTGTCAAATTGTGGGTTTTAGGCAAATGACTAATATTAAATTAATCATCTAAAGTAAAGGGTTCACAACGTTATGCATTTTATGTATTTATTTGGCCCAGAAAATGTTTGTGGGAATAAAGAGAGCCTTATAAATTACCCGTGGCGCGCATTCGCGCGGTATTTATAAATATTAATGCGCTACCTCCGGCCGCTTGTTTATGTAAGCGCTCGCCGCGCCGTACTTACGTATGTTCTGTACCTACCGCTGACACAAAGCTAACGATAGTCAAGGGATACAACCTACGAGTACAATCATGCAACTATAGCTGAGTAAGCTCCTAGCAAGAATAAACTCTTCTTATTCAAGAACTACGATAGATGTAGGTACTTGTGACTTCGTGCGCGTGTGATTCGAAATGAATCCGGAACATGGTTTAGTTGCGTGCCTAGTTTCTTTCGAATCAGTTCAGTCGTTTATTTATGATTGCGTGGTTAGTACCTATAGAAGGTACAACTAAGACCCATAAAAATGATCAGCTGTTCCATACTAAAGTTACAAACTACGTCATCAAAATGTTACATCCCGATATTGTGATGTCGTTGCACCCAATGCGTTGCGTTATTAAATGCTATTATCTCATTTCCCTCTGAAATATAATAATATCTTTATCTAGCACACATACGAATTTATACACAAGAGGCTCTACATTGTGCAATTTCTGCGCGATCATACCTAAAAACCGGCCAAGTGTGTGATGGGCCACGCGCAGTGTAGGGTTCCGTAGAAGCGATTTTACCGGCTTTAAAGAACAAACAAGTTCATCAAAGTAATTTTCAACGGAATTTATACGAAGTTTTCCTTCTATAAGTTGGTCAGCCATTACTCGTTAATTTGTAAAGCTTTCTTAGCCGTAATAGTTTTCCTTTTAAGTTCATTATATGTGCTACAGCCCTGAAATTTTTCACGTTTCTACAATCAACCGTTTAGTGTTGGGGGACGCCAAACCCTAACAAAAATTTGCGCTTCAAGGCTTAATACTTCGCAAATGGATCCCTAATAAATAATAAAAAACTGGTCAAGTGTGAGTCGGACTCGCGCACCGAAGGTTCCGTACTCACGCTTGGCCGTTTTTTAAAATTATTTGTCGTTAGAATATATAATAAGTCCCACAGCTTTTTTTTTTTTCTCTATTTTGTTTTCCATCTGCAAGCAGCTCTTTATAGTCTTTATCAGATTTTCTGTCTTCGTGGCGTGTGGAGGCCCCATCCATTGATGCAGCCTCGATCAAGGCTTTACGATAGATGTGTGAGCATCAGCGTGTTGGGTCGCTTCAACCGCTCCTCCTCTCCCTTTGTGTTGAGCAGGTCTTGTGCTAGTGGGTTCGAGTGCTGTTGGAGGCGTTGCTTGTAGTGTCTCAGCCTGTTCTCAATCTCCTGCTTCACGGTAGGCATCTCTAGGTACTCGTGAATTTCGGTGTTTCTCGTAAACCAGGGTGCGGCGGCAATGTTGCGGAGTACCCTGTTCTGGAACCGTTGTAGGATCTCAACGTTCGAGCTGCTGGTAGAACCCCAGAGTTCAATGGCATACAGCCAGATAGGCTTGAGACGTTTGTTGTTCTCCCTTATTTTTTTATCATTTAAGACCCCCATTATTTTATTATTTTATTGTGTCTTATGTACTGTACACCTACCTGCTCACTCTCATCTTCTTTTAGTCCTGTCCATCCTAAGGTTGTCTGGAAGAGATCGCTTTTAGCGATAAAACCGCCGATTGTATACTGATAAGAACTAAATATTAAGTACCTTATCTCTGTAAATTACTGGTATGCAATAGAGTGGTCGATCTATTTTTAAATTTTATTATTTGTTTGGTAATCCGCCGTAATAACACATATTCTACGTATGAAAATTTCAACTGGCTACCTATTTTGGTTCCAAAGATAGAGCCCGTTAAAGGTTGGACGGACGGACAGACAGACAGACGGACAGACGGAAAGGCAAACAGACAGATAGACAGCGGAGGCAGATTAATAGGGTCCCGTTTGATGCCCTTCAAGTACGGAACCCTAAAAACTGTTCTTCCACACTCACAATATTTTTAAATGACCGATCTAACGATAACAATACACTACGCTGATCGTTACCATTAGATTGGTACCTTGCATCAAAACTTCGACACAAAATCGACAAAAATTGCATCCCTAATTTCAGTGGAGGTACCTACACAAAAAAATAAAGATTTTATTCTACTTTATTATATATTATATATATAACATACATATATTAGTCACGCCGACGCCGAGTATGTCGATGCCAAATTTCAGCTTTCTAGTAGAAATCGTCTCTGAGCTACCCGGGGGCAGATAGACAGACAGACGGACGAACGGACATGGTGAAACTATTCGACTACGGAACTCTAACAAAAAGCCAATAAAACGGTTCCGCGGTCAGCAGCAGTAGATCCACATTTTTCGTGACGCCTCGTATTTAGATACAGCGCGTCCAGGGGGACGCGGGGGGAGGTGCGGGGGCGGAGGCTGAGGGGAACTGTGTGAAATGAGATGTAAAAACAAAAACGTATTTTAAAACAAAAAACCTGACTACTGAAAAGTCTTGAAAGAGGCCTAAACGAGTCCATTAACTTAAAACCTCTACAGGCAGGACAGATATGCCGATCAAATAGCGTGCGAGAAACAGTATGTAAGTCATTTATTATCACATCAACCAGGTTCATGTTAGTTTTTTTTTATATATAGTTTTTTTTAAACTGTTAAATTTAATGATTTGACGGGAAAGGACACGTTTTAAAAGAACGACAGACGAGTTTGAAATTTTGTAATAGGTTATGTTGTTATACTGCGCTAGTGAGCTTGAATTTCTGTTTCTTTCTTTTCAGATTATTTCATAGAAGCTTACGAGAGTAAGTTTCAAATCCATACTAATAATAAAATTATTTCAGGAAACAAATAATAAATATAATATTAATATCTTTCCCCCATCGCAATAATATTTTTATCTGTAAAAGAAACATACCCTATAACGGCTGGATGAGAATCGCCGCGGAGAGAAAGGAATGACGTGCCGCGGGGACGGCCTATGTTCAGCAGTGGATGTATGGATGTGTATGCTGGTGGATTGGATTGGACTAGGTTGTAGAATATTATTAAGCGTTTTAACGGTGTTTGATAGCCTTTAGGTACCTAACTGCAAATAGATTCTTAAAAATGTATGAAATAGGAAAGACAACTCTAACACTATTTTGATACCTACCTATTGATCCTGCAGGACCTACCCTGTCTGATTAATACAAAAGTAATCACCTACCGAGTAAATAAATTCCACAAATACAACATAATAATTTCCATGAACACAACTCAATCACAATTAGCTTCCATTAACGCTCATTGCAGATCAATAAATTAACAACAGTTCAGAAGCTACATTACATTATGTAAACTGCATCAGCCACGGTGGCGGCGGATTTGCCAGCGACCGCATCCACTGCGCGCTGCGTGCGGCAGTCAGTGGAAACGTCGTTACGGAGCCGTAATGTACGCTGTGACAGCTGTATCGATCCGTTAATGGGAGCGGCAATTAGCGGTATTGTCCACTCTGCAGTGCTGATCATTGATAATGTAGATTATCAGTTTTAATTATGTTTATTACTGTGTGTACATAAAAGCTCTACAGTTAATGCGCAGTTTTAATTTTGTTATCTTGAGTAAGTTGGGGCGTTTCATTTTAATTGTTATCGACTTGCTGTTCTATAGAATCTTACTACTGCGTGATGGGTAGTTGCTATTAAATTTGTGTTTAAATATACAAACGATTGCAAGTAGAATCAAAATGCGTCGTTTCAAAACTTTGCCACTCAGCGACTCTATATTTTTCTATTGCAATAAACACCATTCTCCCATTGCAGCGAGCAGCCACCTCTCACTTATTGCAGTGCCTAGGATAGGGAATGGTAGTTGCATAATCTAATCAGAAATCATATTGACGGACTGTACGATGTCAATAACGTCGAGTTTCCCAATTAACCATGTATTCTATCAAATGTGCCGCGCAGCACTTTGGCGGACACGGTTTAGGTACCTTAAGTCAGTGTTGTGAGAACTTTACTGGAATCATCAATAAACTCTCGTTAAATTGAAAAATATCTAATAGAATTATGTCCTTACAATTGGAGAATATAAAGGCCTAGGATAGGAAAACTATTTAACAACTTACCTAGATTATAAGTTAAATTCATACTGAATTTAAGAAAATATTTGTGTTCCAGCTACATATTCTTATAAAAAGCATGTTACTTTTAAGTCATATTGCCGCCATACTCGGAGCTATACACTCCATATTGTTATTTAATATCTTGTTTATATTATGGTGCAGTAAATATTTTGATTTGATTTGAACTACGTTTATAAGGGAATCCCCTTGCAATGCAATGAGCAGCCCTTTCCCGAGCAAGTGTACATCTATCTCTCTGTTGGCGCAGTGAGCAACTCGGCGCTGAGCGCGTGCGGCGGCGGTTCGGACAAGGACGGCAAGAAGAAGCACACGCGGCCCACGTTCAGCGGGCAGCAGATCTTCGCGCTCGAGAAGACCTTCGAGCAGACCAAGTACCTGGCCGGGCCCGAGCGCGCCAAGCTCGCCTACGCGCTCGGCATGACCGAGAGTCAAGTCAAGGTAACACTTTCACTATCACAATTAGACCGTTTACGTAGAAAAAATCCAACCCATTGTGGGTTGAGTGACTATTGAGTGACTATATCGAGAAAAATGTTTTTTTTTTTTTTTTAAGTGCCGTATTAGGGGTTGGAATTTTTCTGCATAACACTGTTCAATTATACTTTGTTGCACACTAAACATTTAACAGGACATTACGTTTCAAATAACATGTACACGGACGAGCTTATGTCTGTAGGAGATGTCTTTCACCAAAGCTTGGAGAGTCGGAGAAGCAGTAAAAACAGGTCCATGTACAAAATAAACTACATAAACTAAAAAAAATCCTAAGCAATAACCTATTTTTGACAAAAATATTAAATACCTGCAAAAATAAATTAAAATTATAAAATAAATAATACCTAAATAGCACAATGTTATTATTTTTTTAAATGTACAAATCGTAGAACTTTTATTTGCAACAGATAGAGATAAAATAGTACTTATTTATTGCCTCATCAAAATACAACTTGAAACAAAGTAAGGCTTAAATAGTTATGGTATAAAATAAGGCAAGAGGTAGTGGCTCAGCCGGTGCTCCGGGTCAGTCGCGGGCAGCGCGGGTTTTCAGTCACTGCTAAACAATTCTTATTCTTAATAAAAAACGAAGTACCTTCTTAAACATTATTAAACACGAAAATATGAAAAATAACTTTTAAGTATTTCAATAACTACGAACGTGAAAAATTACCTAATAGGTACTAATTTAAATAGTTTTGAACGTGAAAGGTACTCTTATGAGAATCAGCAGTGTGTTTTGACTGCGCGGATTTTAGTTCAAGTTATCTGTCGCGCATTATACTTTGAAAGAAAAAACGGAACTCTTAGGCAAAGAATGTTTCTGCTATTTTGATGACGACTCATACTGGGTAGTTTGACCGCTTAGGAAAATTGGCTCCTCTTCACTCTATTGGAATTTTCCAAAAAACAATTTTAGCTGGGGTAAAAACTTTCCCGAGTATCGTCGAGGATTGTCCACCAGCTTACCGGATCATTAGAAGACCGCTACCATCTCGATGAGGGGTAGTCTCAGAACAATATATTGGAATGCGGAATAGAGTTCCGAAAATTTTGTATCATAGAGTTTAATTCAAGTACCTACGCTAAGAACTAAAGAGAAAGCATGCTTTAGTAAATTTACGTGTGACAGAGACTCAACTATTAGTATTTTGAAACTCACATTTAGGACTAGAACTTTCTATCGCAAAACACTCTCACATTATTTGTCATTCAGCGGGCCCAAAGTGCCAACGGGCCAATATTTAACAAGCGATGGCGCAATTTATCGACTGCTGTATTACGCGACAATGCAAAAGGCAAACGCGTCGGTTCCATTTCACGGCTTTCATTGTGGATTTAATCACCGAACCCGCGGCGTGACGTCATCATCTCTTATGCTCCGCCTGAGCCCTTCCCGATCACACCTCGATGTTTTGGTGACATCTGCCTTCGTAAAGTAAGTATCGGAGGTATGGCAACCAGAACCGTTACCAGCGGAGGCCATTTAGCGAGCGATCCCTCGCCGCGGCATCAGCGCAGCTGTGCGATTGTCACACTCAATTATCAGCTACACGGTCAATTTGCCGCGAGCGTCTCTTTGCTAAAAGGCTGATTAGCCAAACGGTTTAACTGCATTTCAACTAATCGTATACTCTGACCTTATTTGGAGCAAATGGGATGTTTATTTGGTAAATTGTCAACAAAAAGCTCGCGAGGATGCTAACAATAAGCTATATTTTATACGGCACAGGTACACAATTATCGAAAAAACCTACCCCTAAAGATCACTATACCTATAAATCCGACTCTCCAAAGCTCTCCAACTCAATAGAAACAACAAGCAATGGCAACTAGACGAATGTATTAGCTAAAACTGGCCGCATGCCGCGTGCAGTGGGAAGGGTAGGCCGAGCGCGCAGTGCCGCCGCCGCCGCCGCCCGTGTAAGCGGATTACACAGATTGAAAAGTCAATCAGTTTAGTGCGCCCGCCAGCCCCGATTCATGGCCGTTCACAAATTAAATTGTTGAAGTCGTTGATTTCGTCATTAATATGCTAATGGAATTTTAATTGCCACTAGACTAATAATTATGTTAATCTATGTTGGGTTAAACCCTTACTTCGGCGAATATCTGATTTAATTGCATTTACGATTTAATAACGACATTTTGAAAAAAACCCCGTGAATTGTACTAAACAACTTGACAACATCAATACGAACATGATGTCTAATACTTAAATGTTCTTAACAAAATGTCACTAGGTAAGTACTAAATAACTGTTAAATATAAAAAGCTTTACATAAAAACATGACAATTTGATCAAACAATTTTGCAGAGTCAAGATCTGGTTGTCTTAGTTGGTAAGAACGCTGGCACTGCATGCTAAAGGCGCGGGTTTGACTCCCGACTCCACAAAGTTTGTTTATCAGGCCTAACGTGAAATTCAGAGTGAAAATAAATCAAAAACATTGAATTACTAATTATGCTTCAAGCGAGTGGATCTCATTTCAACTCCATTAGGTTTCTGTTATCGACGTGCCATGAATCAGGGCGAGGCGGCAGACGCCAGCCGGCTTATCCGGAGGACACATGTGCTCGTCGACTGTCGACCGTCCATAGTCGGCGAGTCATCACTGGATTGATTAAACCATTCCAAGTGGAATCGCCCCATCAGAACACACTTAACTGTTATTGCCGTGCTCAACTGGAGATGAGTACTTTTGACATTTGAACCAGTTTTTAAGACTGATCGCGGCTTCGTTTAAATTTTCGTGTCATTTAAATAATACAAGTAAATCTAATCATAAGCCTATTTCCGGGTTGGCACGCGTTACGCTATCTCTTTCTGAGAAATAGTCTTTGCCCTAAAGAGGTTTTCTCTCAGATAAATGTTCATATAATTATTACTTATGTTCTAAATATTTCATTACTTACCTTCTACTAGGTTGCTTGAACCATTCCACAGCTTGTATTATATCCAAAACCCGAATATCGTTGCCGAGTGAATAAAAACCAAAATACTCTTAATATAGCCACGGGACGCAGAAACCCTAAACGAAATTCGATAGCGCGAATGAACCGATACATTTCACGAAACAACAAACGATGACCCTTTTCAATTAGAGAGCGGACGAGCGGAGGCCGCGAGCCGCGTATTTAGATTCTAAACTAATTAGGGAGTGACACGGGAGGGTCCCGGCCGCCGCCAGGCCCCTTGCCCTGGAGGCTCGTATGGTGGGAAGACCGCCCTAGCCTTGGTTTTAATAAGCAGTGAACGTCAATAAATTTTTCTCTGTTTATAATAAACGCCACTCGGCAGCGACTTATTTCAGATGAAATAGAGAAATAGGGTTGTCCTCATTTTAATAGTCGATCATATCAATACACATTAAAAATAAACCCGAAACTAAGTTCTACCCTGAGAGTAGCCACAGATCCCTATGCCTCCTACCGTGATCCGTTTTTGTATGGAGAATTTGGGTGGGTACTAGATTCCCACCTGGTTCTTCCATACAGAAACGGCCCAGCGACCGTTATAAAAGAAAAAGTATCTTGGTGAATTCTGTCCACCACAGCAACATGGGCGTAAAAACCGAACTGTGTTAAGAATGTCGCATTGCAATCATCATCATCATCAGCCATTCGACGCCCACTGCAGGACATAGGCCTCTTTCGCGGTTTTCATAACCATGAAGGGTTTTGCCGTAATCGCCACACTCTTGGCAGACGGGTTGGCGATCGCAGTATGCGGTTGGAATCTCAGGAAGACGTTGCTGCCCGTCTCCTGGTAACGTATTTCCTTAGTCGCCTTCTACGACATCCACGGAACGAAATGGAGTGACGCTATTGTTAATCCGGCGCCACACGGAATAACCGGTGAACTAGCTTTGAGCGAAAGTCAATTGAAAATGAAAACCTGTGATAACTTCCCGCTCCTGGCGGTTACACACACGCGGATTGCCGAAGTGAGCACAAATATGTATTATCGATGACATTGACGATCCCACGCGCGGACATAGGCCAAACTTGGGTCCGGTTGATTGATTGAGGGTTTCGTACCTTGTTACAAGATGTAAGTATATATAGTAGAATCTTGTGAGGTCACAATTTTCATAACAGTGAGTGTGTTTATGAGCTGTGTATTAGCCACACAGAGTGCTGTAGACCAATAAATAACTCTTACTTACTAAGTTTTTGGAGTTCCGTATTGCCATGTCCGTCCATCTGTCTGTCTGTCCGTTTGCGGCCTAGCTCAGAGACGATTTAATCACGCTGACAAAACGGTAGAATAAAATCAAAAATATTTTTTTAGGGTACCTTCCCTACAACTAAATTATGGATGGAATTTGTTTTGAGGCCTACACCATAGTGTGGGGGTTTGGATCTTTGATCGTTGGAGGTTATTTTATTTAAGCTTTTTTTATTATTTATGGTTCCGTTTGCAAAATATTAAGATTTAAATCGCAATTTTTTTTCCGCGTAGGGCGTCCCCCCCTGTAATGGCTAAACGGTTGATTGTAGGAAAAGTAAAAAAAATCAGGCTAGTAGCACATATAATGAACTCAAAAGGAATATCTCGGCTAAGGAGGCTTTATAAGTTAACAAGTAATAGGCGACCAACTTATAAAAGGAAAACTTCGTACAAAATCCATTTAAAATTACGTTGATGAAGTTGTTAGTTCTGTAACACATGTACAACCCCCTCTTTCTACTGAACCCGACACTGCCCATGGCCCGTCACGCACTTAGCCGGTTTTTTCTATTTAGGTATCACTTTTACTAGCCACCTGTAAGACTACCGAGTTATTTATAGGTAAATGGCAGTGGACTAAATAAATGCGTAAACATCAAATATGTGTACAAACAATTATCGTCTCGACAGAAAATACATAAATCTATTGAAACGATTCAATGTCAGTAACTTTTGACTTATATAACGCTAAATGCCATTCAATTTAACTCAATCTTCGCAAGTACTCGTAACAGGGGCCATAACGGGTAGATAACTTAATTACCGCGAGCAAAACGCTCACAACAGCCGTGTAGCAGTCGATGCCATTACTTTCGGTGTAATTGGATCAAACGGCGTCAAGCGACGCCGACGCAGACGGCCGGCCGGCGGCCGCGGCGCTCGCGAGTGGCGCTGGCGTTCAGCGCGACCCGACCCCACCCCGAGTGTAGGGGGCGTCCTAAAGCGCTACGCTAAATGCTACACGTTTCGATGTTGTGAGCTGATGTAGGTATGCCAAAAATAGAAAGATAGAGAACACTTTATTGAAATAGTTTTTTAATCTTTTTTATTTTCTCAATAAAAAGTACCCGAGGCCTGCTGCATGCTAATGAATGTTGATGAAACGAAAGAGATCTGTCTGGATCGTGGTGAGTGGCAATCCCTGGTCTCTGCTTACCCCTCAGGGATATAGGCGTGAGTTTATGTTTACCTGTAGAAGCTAAGTAGAAGGTCTATCCTATGTGGAAGAAAAAACTCATAGACTCATCGAAAGAAACTCATCGACATGAAAACATTCATGGACTGAGGCTTTTGCACAAATTGCTAGCAAAGTGACCATTAAACCAACTCTAACAAACTGGTACCTACTCAATGTTCCTTAGTAATCAATCTCAAACAAATTACCATCTTGTCAGTTCTGCCACTGTTGTGTTTATATAAAAGTGTCTCCCATACATACGCTTTGTTAATTTAATTACCTGCAAATTCCTTTCTTAAAGAAAAAAAAACTCAATGCAAAAGATTAATAATAGAAGTAATTTTTAAAGCAAGTGCACTCATCAAATACGTCGCCGGCGTTGCAGCAGTGGTCAGCCATTTAGCGCTGCAGTTAGCGGTGCCATGATACTCCACCGTACCTAGCACGCAATCAAAATCGTATAACGGCTCTATAAAGAAATATAGTGGACTTGCTAAACGCAGTTAAAGAAATTAAATAGATCCATTCTTTACATGTATTCCGATGTTTGTTTCTCAATAAATGTATTTTTTAATACATTTGCTCAAAAAGTGGCGTATTGCAGGGACGTATAGCGTTCGGGATTTGGGCTATTACATACTCGAGCTTTTTCTTTACCATTTCCGAACTCATGCGTTCTCTTTCCCAACTGTCAAAATAATGTATAATATTAAAAAGAAAAAGCCAACCACGAAGTTTTTACTAAAAAAAATTCATAGAAGTTTTTATGATTCATGCAAATATTCATAAAAAATTTGTTTCAATATCAGATTTTATGATTTGATTCAATGAGTTAGTTTAGGTTCCATTTCATTTCATCTCATTAAATTTTATTTTCATTTCATATCAATAAAAAAATTCTACTGAAGACTTGGCTGTATGGGCAATGGGCATAGTTCCCTTTGCCTACCCAGAGTGGGTGAAGAAAAAAAATATCTCTGCTTATATTCTTTTACGGTTGCCGCCATTTTCCAAAAAAAATCTTTATTAAGTTGCTTCATTTTTTCGCAACTGTATTAAAAATAGTTGTTCAGTACACGTGCGGAACCGTCATTGCAACTTGTTCCGACTGTCAACCCTCACCTTCGGCTGCGCCTCGCGCCTCGGCTCGGGTCGACATTTGTCGGAACTCTTTGCAATGACAGGCTTTCCGCACTCGTAATGAAATATACTATATCTTCATACCGTGGTGATTTTTTAGGCTATTCTAAAGTAGGAATGACTCGTCCTAGTGACATGGCAGGACAGCAATGCTAAAGTTTTGCAACAGTTGGATTGTAGTAATTAAAGTCAAAGTATGTTATTATATTCAATGTACCACAGAAGAATGTGACAGGCAGACGAATGGTGCCTTATAATGAAGCTGACAAACTAAACATAGATTTACGTTATGTAGCGTGGAATCAAGTTCTTATTGTAGATATAAAATAAATAATAATAATAATCAACAAAAGGCAGGATTTGTCCACTTTTGTTGAAGTTATATTTGCTTTATTTTAAAATGTACGTTAAGCCAATGAATGACATATCGAGTGCACGCTAGCCGCACGACGAGGGGAAGTTCTCCGGCCGGGGATCCCCCCGACTACATGCTGCTGATATAATATTCAATCAAAATGCGGCTCAGGCAGGCTTTACGGATCGCTTGTGTTTTGCTTTTTTGTCAATCGCCTGTTATGCTCCTGATACCCTTTTTGCATGGATATTTTGCAACAATGTTTGTTTGACACACTTTATTGCATAAAAACATAAACATAAAAACCGGCCAAGTGTGAGTCGGACTCGCGCACGAAGGGTTCCGTTATCTATACAACATTAGACACAAAGATCGAGAAAAAACCGCAAAAAATCACATTTGTTGTATGGGAGCCCCCCTTAAATATTTATTTTATTTTTATTTCATTATTTATTTTTGAAGCTAATATAGAATTAAATATTCAAGCGTCTACCTGTTGCCGTTATCAAGCAAAAAACGGCAAAAATTACGTTTGTTGTATGGGAGCCCCCCTTAAATATTAATTTTATTCTCTTTTCAGAATTTTTTATTATAGCAGCAACAGAAATACATCATCTGTTAAAATTTCAACTGCCTAGCTATATAGCTAATAGGGTCCCGTTTGGCACCCCTCGGGTACGGAACCCTAAAAACTTACATAACAGTTTTTCTGTGATACTTGTAAATATCAATGGCAGATACATATCGACCTATTTTAAAGCATTACTTATCAAAGTGGGCTTAGCTCCTTACCACGCAAGTTTCTCTTAGTTGTGGTGATTAAAAAAGCCAGCCTATTAGGAAGTAAATTACAGACCTAGCAATAACGTAGGTATATTGTTTTTATTCCCTATTTCACGAGTTACAAACGTCTCATACGTGCTCATTAGCAGCCTACACTACATACATTCCGCTGCAAGATACAGGCCTTCTCTCACAGAAAGAGAGAGAGAAAATGGGTAATTTCGAACGCTAATGTATATGTATATGAACACTTCAGATACTACGGTTTCTTTTCGACATTTTTCCTTTGCAGTTACTTAGTTGTGTTGCTACTATAAATTCACAAATGTAGATAACTCACAAAACTAAGTCATTGCTATTGCTCCTTGTCAATGCCCTGATTCGAACCCACCACCTTTTGAAGTTGAGGCTCAAAATGGCTCATCTACAGATTCATACACTGACCGAATCAAACCGCAGGGTGGCTTCCTTCTGTATTATTGATTAAAGTAACTGATTAATGTGTCTCAAGCTAAGCAAGCAATGCCACCCCCCCTCCCCCCACTATTCAGGGCAGCAATGAAGTGGCGTGTAATGGAGCGCACGTGATCATATTAATGTTCGGTGCGCACTGTGCGCCCCCGCTTTCATTCGTCACTTCGGCTGTCGCGCGCTGTCAGCGCTGCTATTTGTTCATGAATACACACTTTCGGGTAAAATCTTGTGTTGCAAAGAAACATTACATTATACTTCGACGCAACACAAACACATATATAATGTAAATTCTGTAAATTCAAAATTATTTTAGCAAAAATATATTTTAGCCAACTCTTGGCGTGGTGAAATGGTTATAACAAAAAAAAGTTAATACAGATCAATTGCATAGTGGGTAAGGTAACTAATTAATAATAGTCCATAATGTGTAAATCTTGTAATGTAAAAAAATGTAATAATGTGCAAATAGGAATTTTAGTCATTATGGAGATTTCACATTCGTTTCAATCCAATACGTTTTTTAAAATAATGTATGTGCTTGGCCCCATAATAACACTGTGGTTAAAAGTGTCCTTATTTTGTTAGAGACTCATTCGTAATCACTTAGCTTTACCTAGTTTGAGGGCGTGTGTATTTATGATGTTGTTAGCCTTATTAGATAAGTACAAAATAACTTTATTGCTTTGAAGATAAACGTTTCTATTTCGGTAATTGTATCAAAAGTTTTGATTTTGTTATTCAATATATAGAGTGAATGTCACGATGGTGTTAAATGGAGCGGAACCGAGTGCCCCGCTTGCGTCGCATCTGCGACTCTCGGTAAGATCATGCCGCGGAGAGGGGAATGAAATATTGTTATTAAATAAACAATCATCCTTCACAATTAATTGCATTACACATTCGGTGTCCCTGTACTGATCGGGGCGCAGAAGGTAAGCTTTGCCTTCGAAGATCTCACCACCAGTATTTTTTTCAATACAAAAAGACAATAAGGTAGGTAGTAGACAATATTGCGAGAATGTACCAGACTGTCTACCATTAACAGAGACGTAGTGCGATTAATACTCGCTTGAGGCCGCCGTACTTGATTTGTACAAATGGCCTTAGCCGTTGTGTATTTTCATGTTTGCGATTTCCTAGCCATGGCGCAGGGTATCCTACTTTGTAACCAGAACAAATAGCGATTGTATGGAAGTTAAAATACCCACTTATGCGTGGCCTTAGGTTTAGTTTTCTCTTATGTTGAGTAAACCCTCTGAATTTCATCACTCAATGGCTCTCCCCGCGGACTCATTTATGGAATGGCAAATGAGCTGTGACATGCATAGAGGGGAATAGAATGACATCGTTGTACTACTATTACTGTGCAGCTTAAACCATTCTTGCACCGTTGATATAGGAATGGTTTTACCCTGGAGCGGGGGTTGGAATTAGTTTCTAGTGCCGCACTGGCAATGCACTCTAAACGGCTCTTAATGTATTGAGTTAAGGGTAGTTTTAGAGTGTGTCAAGTGCTGTACACGGTTGGTAACATTCGGGAGGGCTTAGCGCAGGCCGCACTGGCCTCGGCTCAATTTGCGAATGAAAAGGCGCCTGTTTGTAGCGGCATCGGCAGTTAGCCGGCTTAAGCGGCGCGCACTCGCGCTGGGGTGCCACCACACTGAATTAGTGGGCCCTTTTGTTCGCTCTAAATACCTTGTTGTGAAACTTGAACGCTCTGTTGACATTGGTTAGGTTTAAATAGTCAATTTAGTTAATTTTGCTTATGCGTCGCCAAAATTTAACCATTTCATAATTAGGAAACAACTGACGTAAGTGCATGATGTCTGCAATTATGTATATCGGCCACAATGCATTTAGAAAACAAATTTGCGATACTTCACTGTCTGTAAGCTTCACATTCAAGTGGTCGGGGATTCGAACCCCATCATGGACACAAATAACATTTGTGATTTTCTAGTAGTAATACCAATCGCTAACTGTAAAGGAAAATATCGTGTGGACACCCGAGTGCCTGAAGTATTCAAATACTTCAGCGCTTGAAATCGCCACGGTGAGCACGCGTGGTGATTAAGCGCATATTCTTTTTTTCTGAGATAAGACCTGTGTTCTACAGTGAGGCGTATACAGGGTGTCTTATTATTATAATCGACCTTTAAGAATATTTTTATTCATTACTTTGAACGCCTTTACTTACTACAAATACATTGGTGCCTTTGCTTACAATAAGATACTATCCTCGAAGGGAGCGATATAGTCGTATGACCACTATATTTATCGAACATTTAAAAATGTACAACAAGAAGGGACGTTTATCTCCACACTATTTAAATGAGCAGATTTAAATCTGAAATGGGCCAGCAGCAAGGAATTAAACGCTCGCCATAAAGCGAGCCACCCCAGAACTGTATCACGCCATTGTCCGACCCACAGAGTCCCGGTAATTATGCGCCCCTCCGCCCCACCCCGCCCGACCCTGGATGAACCGATTTGCATAGCGATTGTGCACCGTGACCGGCCGCTCTCGTGCAGTTGTGACGTCACATACGCAACTTTAAAGTGAATTAATAGTCTATGAGTATTTACCTCGCCTTGATTGATAAGTTTACCTGCTTGATAGCTATAAAGCTGCGAATTTTAAATAAGCTGTGTGTAACAAAAGAGAAATATACATTTATTGCATACGAAAACACAATACATGAAAGGCAACATAAGAAAATACACGTACAAAGGCGAGCTTATCTCTGTGAGAGATTTCATGCAGGAAACCTTGGTTAGGCGCAATGGAGGTGTAAAACGGATCTACTGACATGTAAATGATATTATATACTTATTTACACCGATAAAAAAATAACATTAATATAAATACTTATCCGAAAGTATAGTACAGGATGATGAAAACAATAAACTACCTAATATAGTCGATTTATGACCATCGATCCGGGGCATACCTGATGCAGGGGATTTCCCTGGCGGTGCAGCGGGGGAACGCTGCTAGCGTCATGGGAACTTTTGGATCGGGCGTGTCCAGGGGCGGTACCTATATTTGATTAGTTTAGTTTACTATTTAATTTAACCTACCTACTTCGCTGTAAAATGTATGTGTGACAAATAAATACCACTTTCACCTCATAAATAAACTTGACATTCCTACAGAAGTAGCTGGCAACAAGTCATCACGAGGGACTGTAACTGTAATGTTGTCGCTAGCCTCACTCCATTACGCCGCGGGTAACGACTAACGACCAACGACGAGATAAGATGCACGAGGCTTTAAACTCGTGTAGATCCCTATCTGCTCCCGCTACCCTTCGACTGTAGAGTCAAGACGCACAGAAATATCGCTTGAGCTAGAAATTGAAGCCATTTGTTAAAAAGGCTACCAATGAAAAATAATAGAAGGTATAATGCCCGACAAATAACTTGAACAAAGAACCTCCTTTGTTTGAAGTCAGTCAATAATATGTAACCTAATTCATTACACTATACGTACGTAGAGAAAGGAAATCTGCGAAAGTAAAATCTGAATCGTATGTGGCTGGTTTTGTGTACGTAACAGCTGAACCGCGCGTCGGAACGCACCAAGTTTGTGCGGCCCGGCGCGGCCCCTCGCTAGAGAGCATATTAAATTATTGTGATGGATGACGCAATAATTTAATTTTAATGTGTTTTGATAAAATACTTGGATCTTTTATGAATGCTAAATTGTGTGACGGTTTGATGGCGCCTTTTTTGCGTACAATTTTGAATCAGTTTAATCGTAATCGAAATATAATTTGCCGTCGCCCTCTGCGAGCGTCGCGCTGCTATTAATATTAATAACATTAAATCTTTTATAAAACAGATAATGCCGCAGTTTGACGACCCTATAGTTTGTTGTTGTTACAATGTTAGCTAAATGAGCACGAGCGTTTGAAGACAAAAATCACTGCAATACAGTAGATGTTTTGTGTAATAGTGTTTTCAATGCAAATCAATCCAGCGAAAACCGTAAAGTTCAAGGATCTAAAACCGTTCGCTACGGCGTAGCACGCATACTACGTTGCGTAGCCGCTACGCGTCGTAGCGTGCTACGCTGACTGTAATCGACTTTATGTTGCAGTTTCTTCTTGCACTTAACAAAATATAATTAAAGTAGAAACACTGTTGTCTCGAGCAGTTTATCTCAAACGATGAGCGCATAGGTATTATGTTGTCTAGTCATTTAAAAAGTCTCCTCTATTATTTCCTTAAATAGAAATAGAAGTGACAGAGTATCTAGGGAAATGTTATTTAACCGTTTTCTCAAAACTATTAAAGCATTCAACTGTTGAATACATAGATCATTCGTTTTCAATCAAAATCTCTTTCACACATGCATGTGGTAACCATAAAGTTGTAACAGCCATTGTTCAGTCGATCGGTTGTAATGTTTTGAGTCGCGACATTGTTTACTCAGTGGCAGCGCAGATGTGATGAGTTCAGCAGACTCTCTAGGTATGAATACACTTGGATTGATTTGTTGAGAGAAATAGGACAATACCAAATAATGTTTTTGACTCTATATTTTCAACTAGTTCTTTTGCTGGAAGACCTCGTTTAGCTTACACGTTTTATTTCACATAATTAATCATTTCAATTATTGCAGCGTAGGTTGTTTTATGTTAGAATTCAACTTAGAATATTAATCGCAATAAAATGGTAAACCCTAATATCTGCATATATCTCTGGAATACAGACGTTATTTGGTGTTTGTGAATGTTGCTTCAATTAGATAATTTAAATCGTAGGTACAGTTTTAAAGGTTTTGCTCGTTACAAAATATTCATTTTATCAGTCCTGCTCTAGCCAGTGCAAAGAAAAAACAGAATATTATTTAAGTTTATACAATTCCCGGTCGACCAAAGAAAGCGAACCGACAACATTTCACAGTAAATGATAATCGCATATGGGGAGCTGAGCCCCGGCATTAACCGCAAATATTGGATTCTCGTTCAATAGAAACCAAATGTGCATTTGATTGACCAAAGTCAAACACAATGCTGCCGAGCGAGCCGCGCGCCTGCGCCGGCGTGTCGAATGCGACCGCATGTGCGCAATCGATCAGTCACGACCCGCGCCGCCTGCGCCGCCTGCGCCACCGGCGCCGACGCTCCGCCCACCGGACTCACGTTTGTGTATGAGTTCACAACTCGCTAACTATGAAGGAGAACGTAGTGAGAAAACCTGGGTGTCCAATGTGTTCAAATCCCTCGACGCTTGAAATCGCCGATCAGCGTTGGGTGCGCGTGGTTATTAAGCTCATACTATCTGGACGTAGACATACTTAATTGTTTATAATATTAATTTCATATCGAGGTATAATTTCTCAGGTACCTACCTATTTTAATTAAAATGTCTGAAAGTTCATAATGGGAACTAAAGAGAATTCAAGTGCTGATATGGATATTCTGTAGACAGTTAAGTTTATTCACGATGGTAATTATTGTATATATTTTATTGACCTATTGCCCCAGAGCTGTCAACTAACCAACCAAGTCAAACATTCTTTCGAAAGAACGATTGTGAATATAAGTGTAGTGAAGATAAATTTTGATAGATAATATGTTCATTGCATTTGGATACTATTGGATACTATTGATTTGGGATATTAGTTGAACGAAAGATGCTTGTAAGCAATTTTTCTTTTTTTGGGCTATTACGTATTTTTCATTCTCGTATTCATTCTCGTCATATTCTCGTATTGTTCATAATAATAAATACGTAGATATGAAGTGTTTCTTATCCTCACTTTTTCCTACTACGATGAGCGTCCGAGTGTAGGGCGTGTAGGGCGATCCGCCAGTCACGCCGCTGTCGCGACACATTTACATCACAAAGAACTTATTGTACTGTTTACACTGTATTGAACAGTTTGTACGTTTGTCCACATTCTACCCCGCCGCCGCCGCCGGCGGAAACGCATTGATAACGTGCTCTCTCTAAAGTATTATGATTTAGAGAAAACATGTCTCGATTCGGGTAGAATAACAAGGTGTTTGTTTTGGGAGCGCTCAATGGAGATTTCCTTTGATAGAAATTACTCAAGTCCCCGGAAAATTGATTTGTGGATCTCTAAGTAAATATTTTATTCTGTATTCAATGTTACACTGTATTCTAAGGAAAAAGGCAACGAATCCAATTGACTTGTTTAATTTAAAAAAAAATCACTGTCCGCGAATACATTCTCGTGGGATTCGGATAAAACAACCGGCTAAGTGCGAGTCGGACTCGAGATCGAAGGGTTTCGTACCATTATCTATACAACATTAGACACAAAGATAAAAAAACAGCAAAAAAATCACGTTTGTTGTATGGGAGCCCCATTAAATAATTATAATTTATTTTATTTTTAGTATTTTTTGTTATAGCGGCAACAGAAATACATAATCTGTGAAAATTTCAACTCTCCAGCTATCACGGTTATTGAGATACAGCCTGGTGGCAGACAGACAGACGGATGGACGGACGGACGGACTGACAAACAGACAGCGAAGTCTTAGTAATAGGGTCCCGTTTTTACCCTTTGGGTACGGAACCCTAAAAACTATTATCCGTCGGTGCGTAGGTAGTTGCACAAAAATATAAACGTTTACTATGTTAGTGGAATATCAATATCTAATGATTATGGTTCAATACATAAACTCACGCCTGTACCCCGAGGACTAAGCAGAGACCAGGATTTGCCACTGGCCACGATTCTCATCAACCTCTATACTTATAGCTCTATACTTATAGCTCTATACTTATAGCTCTATACTTATAGCTCTATACTTATAGCTCTATACAGCTCTATACTTGTTATACAAACGTGTATGGGATTTCACACGCATTTGTAAAACAAGTAGAGTGCCAAATAAAGCTGCAGCGATTGAACGAATGGATCGGAGCTTTACTGTTGCTAGACAATGGAGCTCTTGGTCTAGCTACCCAGCAATGTCTATGGACGGAAGGAAAACTTACATTTCTCCTTAACCGGAGCAACTAACGTTTATTTAAACCAACATTTATTACGGAATATATTAAGTATGTCATTTTAAAAAACGAAAATTTTCTTCCTTATGTGGACCAATTTTCGGAATACTCCATTCTATTCAAAATTCTTTGAGTTTGAATCCGGGGTGGCAAGAATATTTTCGTTAAAAATACTTACCAAACAGCGGCATCAACCTTTTTCACTATTGGATTATTTTTTTTGCCAATACCTTTACAAAATTTATGAATAGGAACCTGATCTACTTACCAACGTGACCTATAATAGAGCATAAATAACCTACAATGGACTACAACGTATCTCGCCCGGTCCTAAGCAGCCCTCGTGGCAATTCCCAGGCAGCGAGCGCGAGCCTCCTCTCGAGGGCGGGCGAGGTGGGCGCGGGGGCGGGCGGCAATAAAAATGCAAATGGCGGTGTCGACAGGGGATTTCATTGTTGTATCAATCACGCGCCTCCTTATTATTGCGGGTTTTATTCGGGATCTTCTCGTTTATTGTTTTCGAAAGGGATTGCTTCGCCGGCGCGGGGCCGAGCTTATGTTTGTGCTGCGCGTATTTGTCAGCGTAATGCGATGGAATTGTGCGCGTCTGGCTTCGTGTACTTATTAAAACGCTCCCGGTTTTTGAAAATCGCTGCTTAACTGCCGTTTTCTTCTTTCGTATTAAAATGTTCATTAATAAAACCCGCTCATCTTGCTGTCAAGATGTTCGGCAAAACAAAACAAGATCAATGTCAGCGTTACAAGCGTTTTATTTTTATGAACATTAAATTTTCCAATTTCGGGAAGATTTTTAACAAATAATTTTAAGTAGATCATTTTGAAAAGCTTTTTACTGACTTCAAAAAAGGAGGACGTTCTCAGATCATCTATATTTATTTTTATGAATGTTTAGCGATAATTCTTTACCACGTTGTCCGATTTCATTGAATGTTTTTTTAAAGAAACAAAGAAGGCTTTTGACATGTTTGGTCAAGGTCTAGACGTGATTGCCGAGAAAATTATGAAACTTCAATTTGCAAAGGCATCTTCACGGCATTATGGACACGACCATACCGCGATAAAGAATATCGTCACTTACTGTTTAGTGCATTTGAAGGCGGTTATCAAATGAAGTAAATTAAGATTGAAAATGAACAGGAGCGAAGTAAATTAAGGCTAATCTTTTGACACGCACAGAAAACAAGCGAGTTAATGGGCGTGAAACAGTTGACAGCTAAGCCCCGACCCGGTTATGTAACCCGCGATCAAGATGTCGCAGCTAATGAAGTTATTGGCTTACGGCGGCTGACCGCGTTTGATGACGACTCTGAGCGACACGTCCGGCTTTCATGCCGTCGCTAACCGAACTCTCAACTAAGCTGTTTTAATTTGTCACCTAACTATTGATTTTATCATTAGAAGGTACGAAACAATAACACGGTATATTACACATCCAAGATAATATTTCAAGAATCTTTCTTTTAATTTCTTAGGTTAGCACTATGAAAAAGCCGGGTATACTGAGATGATGTCTCTACCTCGGAACATTTCCCAGACACCGCAGCGTTCGACTGGTTATTTCCCCAATTTAGTGTAGACGTGGCATAGATGTATCTATATGTCCCAATGTTTTTTTAAAATTAAATTGACTAAACCTGGAGACTTCAGAAATGGACTGTGTAGGTACTTAACTTTTCTGTATCGCGGAAGTCAAGGACCCTCAGATTAAGCAAAAAAGCAAGAGTTTGATCTATATGTTTATCTATGTATTTTTATTGTTTGTACTGTTCAAGTAACTTTGCAAAAAATATGTAAAAGTTGATCAGTCGAGTGTATTTACCTATTTTGTGGTAAAACTGCTTTTATAGTAGGTAAACCTCTCAGTTCCGCCTAAACACAACCTCAGTTATCAGTGAAATTCTCCCTCACACCAATTTCGAGTTGCGAAGGTATTTTAATGGCAGACCAAATTAATTGCCCTCGCAAAAGTTTGAGAGCAGCATACGGTTTGTTGAGCCAAGTAAAAGATGTAAAACATTTATAACGTTTTAATGAGACGTCGCGCAATAATTGCCGGCGCAGATCCGCCGCGGATTATCCGCGCCGGGAGCCGGTACACGGCACAGCGAGCATCGAACCGGCGACGAGGTGACAACTTCCAAATAACCACTCACATTTTACGCGAACAAACAGTTATTTATAGCCGAACACCCTGTATTTACGAGGCCACCTAACAGGTCAAACTCAGCTTTAAACTCGCGAGGCTAAAGTGGAGATTTCAACGGCAGAGGTCGGGGTACACTCGAGCAAGATTAATAGGGCATAAAATGTAAGATAATACAATATACAAGAAGACACGTTGTTAACCGTTCCGTCGGCGGCGTAGCTGCGCGCGTCCGTTTGTCTCGTTCGCTCCTGGGTGTAGGGCGAATGTTGTCTCGCTCTGGCAGTTTCAATTATCTGCGTAATCCCTCAATTAGGGCGACAGATGTCTCGTCTCGCGCGAGTCTACAGTACAGTCGGCAGCGGCAGCCATCGCCGACGATCGCGCGAGCTTTAAAAGATTTGAATCGTGTCGTCGTTTGAATTAAATCTTTAGACCTCTTGCTGTAACAAGTTCCCATCCGCCCCGCGCGTTCGCTTCTGCGCTCATTTTGAATGTTCAACTGGGTTTTTATTAAGTTCCAAATTGAACATGGAAATGAAAATGGCATTGAACTATAGGTACTCTCCAGAAAATAAAATTATTCCTTTATAAGATCTCTGAAGCATAGGTATCTCTTAGAAACTGATCCATCTATCTACACAAGTATGATACAGACTGATCTTGTCTTGGCAAGTGGCTTTCTAAAAAATCAAATAATGTGAGCCATTGGAGATATTCTGAGAAACCGCTCCTAGTTAGCAGCAAGTAACAAATCTAAATAAATAAATTCAAGTTAGAGCTGTGATGTTATAATTTTGTGCCAGAACCTACGAATAAAAAAACAAGTATTTCTTCCTACAAAATTCACTCTCAAAAACGGCCCCAGTCCTCTCGATTAGTCTGTACCAATGAAATGAGCGCAAGATGTGCTGTAGAGTAAATTACTCTGTGATTGGTTCATTCTGCGCGCCGTGCCTGACGACGTGAACGTTGATTGGGCGATAGTAAATGACAGCGTAACTTATGATTGGTTGTATACAAAAAAAGTCAAACGATTAACTTCATGATGAAATTCAACCCCTCTGAAATATCTAGGTACCTCGCAAGATAGCGGTCTGACGGTGGCAGGTGCATAGATATTTTGCCGGGTAATACTGAACTTTAGACATCTATGTTTTTAACTATCACTGGTCAGAACGTACAAAACGTCATTGCGGACGGCATAATGCTCGCGTCCCGGGCGCGAGGTGTAAGCTAATAATTAATATTATAATTCATTATAAAATTAATATTATAATGAATGTCGCCGCACCGCGACACCAATCTCAATTAATTACCCGCAGGAGGTAATTATCTTCCTGCAAGAGATTTTGCTAAACAATTTTAATTGATTAACCCATTTAGAAAGCTATTTAAAGCTTGAAATCAAGTCACTGTATTTATTCCTGATTAGTTACTGCTCGTAAGAATTTCATTACCGATGTGTGATCGACTATTTCTGGACAAAAAAAAGGTTCCGTCAGTACCAACAGTAGGTAGCTATCTTAAAGCGTGACACTAAGTGGAACACCTTAAAATCATAACCTGTCACTCAAAAGAAAATAGGTTTTTTTATAGCGATGCAAACGCGCTGTAGCATACCAAATGCTTTGCTTCGTTTTTACGAAAGCGATGCATGCACGCACGTGCTTTTAAAGTCGTGGGTGATGGCACTATAAACCACCACAACAGTAATTTATTTTATAGTTAGTCATTTCGCCTGATACCGTTAAAATTAGATTCGTCCACCTTCATAACTCGCGTAACCCAACTTTACAGTCGATAGAAGCCACAGCGTAACTGAGCAAAAATTTTTTTTATTTCTTTCAAAAAATAACAAACCTTAATATAGTACACAATTTCGACAAAATGCCCGCGTGTCAAGATTGTACGGCATACACCTTCCCACCCAACCAATACTCTGTGCACGTAGATTCCCATGTCAGTGTCCACCAAAACAATTTTAATTGCTCCACTAATCTCCAGGCGCGATATCGGCGTGACGCGAGCGATGTAGATTGGGAGATAGCGCGCGACAAATGCGCGCGTAATCCGCCCGGCGAGATGTCGTGCGACTTGCGAGCGGTGTGTGAGAGCCGGCCGCGGTCACACGAGGTCGGGTGTGGACTGGTAAGACCACGTACCGGAGAACCAATAACCGATCGGGAATAAGAGTTCTTGAATGGACACAAGGAACCGGAACATAATAAGACGCCCGCCAGCTCGCTGTACAAACTACATATCTGAAGCAAATTGCAGGTGACGGCTGGATGAGACTTGCCGACGTCAAGAGAAGTGAGAGAAGCTAAGCTAGGCATATCTAGCTGTGGATAACATTGGGCTGATGGTAGAATCACTGGTCTGGGTGCTAACAAACTGAGAGCAAAGGGTTCTGGAGTGGAGGACGAGATTAGCCTTCGCCTAGGTTCATTGGTTAGGGGTGGCTGGGGCCAAACTAGCGCACTTATTGTATTTTGAAGGATACTGGATTTTGTTATTTATCTGTCGATGGAGTTCGGATTTATAAACTTATTTATCCACAAAAATTCCATCAAAGACAGACGTCTTTATATTAGGCGACTTGACATAAACGTCGTAGAAAGTCTGTCAACTCACTGTAGAGACAAAGTATAGATTCGGCAGTACAATCTTGACACGCCTTCGAAGTTGTTTGTGCCAAGCAATACACAAAACTGGCCTAGTACAATAAAATAAAAAATTACCATTCCAAATAGGTCAAATCTCACCGGTCCAGTGCGCACTAGCGCGGGCGGCGTCCTCTAATGATGTTTAATGAAATCGTCGCGCGCTACCGTGCGCTGAGCTTTAATCACACCATGACCAACCCTACCTTATAGTCAATACTCAACTCTCCTACTGACCATTTAGAGTTTACATTCCATTAATCAGTTATATCAGAAGGTTATTAGGATCTTTTCGGGTAGGCAGTTGATTGAATTTTGACATCTGAAAGAAACCTCCGAATTGATCAGTCATAAGCTACATTGTAGATTGCGCTTTTTGATCCGTAGCAATAGAAGTTAATTTCGACAGTCGAATGGTCCGAGGTAGTTTTTATGATTAGATGATTATAGTTAGGTATTTAATGCCAAACTAAATTGCTACAGAGGTTCCATTTGGTACTTGCTCCACTAACTCTTTTCAGCACCATCACATTTGGTACTTTTTTACTTTGGTTACGGAGATTTGCACTGAGTTCGTAGTTATTGCTGCGGCAGCGCGATACGTTATCGTGCTATAAAACAATGGTTGTCGCTGTATAGTGTCGCGAGGGCTGCAGCTGATATGGTATTCAAGGTCTTCTGAAATGAGATGAATATCTTCTTATTATTCAATCTCTTTACATCTGGGAAGTATGTGAATTTCGTCTCTAGTATTTTAATGAGGAAATTTTTTGCTTCTATTTTTTGTAAGTCAGTCGAGAGAAATTGGATATGATCTCGTAGGAGTGCAATACCAAATTATGCATTAATTTGATAAGAGACCTGGGCTATCCAGGGCAAGTCACGGCAATTCTGTCCATGTTTTAAGTAATATAATGATTTGTTTTATGTAAGTTTATCAAAGTGAACCTACTGCGTCGGTCTACCAACTCCTCATTCGTCAGCTGGACAGACGGGCGGACGGACAGACAGCCGATCGAGTGATATATTAATTCCCGATGGTATTAAGATAGACGGTTGATTTCGTCTGCTCCGTGCGGCATTTTAATTAATTTTCGGTCTCAGAGGCTTTTTTCCGCGGCTCTTAATGCACAGATATGTTATTACAATCTGCCTGTTATGTTACAAGGTGGTTATTCAGACTAGGTACTTATTTGCTAATAATTAAGGAAACTATTGGCAAAAACTCGCGTTAATTTAATTGCAAGACTACTATCTACTACTACTTATTGGCATTTTGGCCGAGTTCCAATAATGCTGATAGGTCAGCTTCGCTTCCAACTAAGTTTATTTGCTACTTTTTGCCGTCAATTTGAATCGTTTTTTTTTTCCATCAGTATCTTCAATAGAGATTTCTGAGAAACTTAGGACTAGCTAATGTTTTGCTATGCATCTATGTCCTAAGCTATATCACCCTACCCCGTACCTATTTACCTATGACTTGTTTGGTCTATTTAGAGATTGGATATTTGTTTGTTTGTTGGCCACGGAATCATACTAAAACGACTAGATCAATTTGAACAAAGATCTATTCATTATTCATGACACACCTTTTCCAACGGAGGATGAACTGCCGCAAGAATTTCGCGTTGGAGACAGTCGTATCATTACAGTTTAATAATGAATCAAATCAAATCAAATCAAAAACTTTATTTTGAAATGAAATTACATGAAAAAACTTTATTGTAAAACAGGGTTACAATGATGGTTACTGGCTACCTCTATGCTATTGGTAGCCAGGCTACTTCCAAATTTGTTTTACAATAATAATTAAATATCAAATTTGATTGTAAGTTGGTAACATCACTTCCTTACAACAGCTTAATAAACTTATAACAGCTATAAGTTTATTGAGGTCTTGTAATATATAATAGAGTTTACAGGAGCTTGTCTGTAACTTGCATATTGTTTTGTTATTAATTGAATTGCGTTTTAAACTATACTTAAATAAAATAAGTAATTCTATAGTGTTGGTAAATTAAAACTAATTTTTAATTTGGTAATTTTTGTGTTAGTAAAACTTTTTTGGTCATTAATTAGTATTAAAATCCCGAAGTTCCGAAATAAAAATATTAAATTGAATTAGTATTTCTTCTATGTTTGAATTACAGAAATGGGCCGCCATTTATGTAACCTCAGACTTTGTCTCGGTAGAGACGGAATCTTACTGCACTTAAACGAGAAGCCATGAAAATGAACCCATATTCGTTTTTGGTGTTCGAATGCGTACATAAACTAGTTTTTATTTTACCGTAAGGTGTATATTTACGAGCAATAACAGAGTGGAACAAATCCGCGACTGTCATCATGTATGTGCGACGGAGCGGATATTATCCAAGTTTGGCGCGGCTGGGTATAGAGAGGGCGGCCGGCGCTGTAGCTAGTGATGCACAGAACCCCCAATTCTAACAAGTCTATTACCCACTACACTATCTGGCATACCCCCACATACCTAGCCCTAAGTTTTTATTTTATTACCTACCTAAAGATTCTCGTGTTACTAAGTCGCATGCTTAGTAATACAAATGTATTATTATTATTTCTGTTTATACAATTGTTATTTTTTGTAAGTGGCAATAGAGACTCTCTAAAGCTATCATATAAGAAAAATGTAGTCGAGCGCCTGTGATACAGGATTTCCTAGTGCATAAAAAGAGCTGTGTTAGGAGTTTTACTGCAGGAATGAGCAGATCTGCAGAATAACCCGAGTAACTGATATAGCTCAAAGAATTGCTCAGTTGAAGTGGCAGTGGGCGGGGTACATAGCTCGGAGAACTCATGGCCGTTGGGGAGAGAAACCTGACGACAGCGAACCGGACGACGCAGGGTGGACAGGCCCCCCCCCCACTGGATGGTTTGACGACTGGTTACGGTGGCGGGGAGTCGCTGGATGCGGGCGGCACAAGATCGAGCTTGGAAAATCATGAGGGAGGCCTATGTCCTGCAGTTGGTGTCAAATGGCTAATGATGATGTATATATTTACTAAAATTGCTCGTTTAAAGTAATAAATAACACAGATTTCACTTTCGACTGATTGCGAAATTCCGAGAAAATTGACGACACCAACACCTCCAAACTTCTTCGTAGTGATCATGAACTTCTGCAAGTTCCTGTGTCGTGGCGTAAGACAACACATGTCGCAAATCGATAATGTCTCGGTCTAATGGCGAATGTATGGGCTCGCGCGCCGCCGCCGCCGCCGCCGCCGCCGCGGTCTCGCGATCTTGATGCGATATTGAATGCGGCGATATTACTTAAAGAAAGTCATTGAGGTGTATGAATTCAGAAGTGACTAATATCACCATAGTAAGCATTTTCAATCACCATATTCAAAAGTTGTTCTGAAATAAAATATTGACCTTTAGAAAAACTCTCATTATTTGTATACAAATTAGTGTAGACCATTTAGTTCGTTCATTTTGAGAAGCAAAGAAAAATGGGACAAAAGAATTTACTTAAAATATTTAGTCCTTTTGTTCCCACAACATCGATCGCTTCTGCACATACGAGTAGCATCACTCTACACGGTTGTTCGGAATAAAGTAGCAACATTGTCTGTGACAGATGACACTTACTTTTGAGGTTATTGCACTTGAAAATCTTCTTGCTTGGTTGGCTCGTGGTTGAGCAAATTATACTTATCTAAATTGTTGGCAATTGGATTGCCGGCTTTATATCTTCGCGTGGAGTGAGTTATAAAGAAGGAGGGAAGGTTCCCGAGTCATTCCTGACGATTTGTGGTGTTGATTTGCGAGGTCGTGGTACCAAGAACCTGCACTGGGGAAGAGCGCTCTTGGGGTAGTCTGGGGAAGACTAGGGCTCCCATTAGCGATCCGGTGCAGGCATCCCAGGAGGCGCCGGCTGCCTAGTCGACGAGGAACGTCGACAAAGGACTGTATATTCTGTAAGTGTTTTACTTGTGTTCCGTGTTTATTAGTGTTTAATTTGGGACCAGGAGGCAGGCGGCCCTGTCTCCTTGGTCTCTGGTAGCAGAGCGGGTCCTATACCCAACATTTTCTGGTAGCAGAGCGTGGTTTATCCCATAACCCTGGGGCCAAACCCGCACTTTGTAGGTTAACTTTGTTTTCGCATATTTTGTAGATAAACTTTGTATACTTACGACTATACTAACAGTTGCAATTGTTGTATGCAAGTACTATCGGTGACAAATGGTTTTGTAAAAGTTGATATGTATTGTTTTTGCTATTATATCTAGGACAGATATTACTTTATAATTTGTTCGGTTTGTACAAGACGGCTCTTGTTAAAACACTTGTCTTGTTGTAATATCTAGGACAGATATTTGTTCATAATAATATTGTTCTTGTACAAGACGGCTCTTGTTAATCTTTTATCTTTAATAAAATTGTTAGTCTTTTGTATCTTGGAAAGATGTATGTTAGTAATCTGTGGTAGGGTACCCGATGCTATATATATATACTGTACTATTTAATATAATTTCATCTACATTGGGCCATTGTTGAGTTTTGGTATTTTGTTAGCGGGGAGCTATCAATAAATTAATATTTGTTGTCAATATTAATTACTCCAACGCGATGGCGAGGGCGTCATTGGCCAATGAATTGCGTTGGTTTACCAATGCCCAGGGGCTATTGTCACGTAGGGATCGTGACGATGCCATATTGGAACGTGCAGAACAGGTGTCTCAACGTCTCATTGAGGCGGAAGGGGCCATGAAGTCGTTGTCAGGCAGTACTCCAGCACCCACCCACGAGGTCTGGGCAGGTTATGAGCAGGACTTCACCCAGATCATGGAGATTGGTGACTCCATAGTCCAAAGGGCATCGGACATCAGGAGACAACGTGAGGGTCATGTTGTACCTACTCATACACCCAGGGAGGATTTAGTAAGCATCACAGGTAGGCTGCCCACCCTACAGCTGTCACATTTTGGAGGCGCTGTGGAAGAATGGGTTCCATTTAAAAATATGTTTACATCTCTAGTGGACTCTAGAGGAGACTTGTCTCGTGGACAAAAAATGGCATATTTGTTGTCCACTCTGGAGGGCGAAGCGAGGTCGCTCGTCCAACATCTCAAGGTCGAGGACGACCACTACAGCATTGCGTGGGAGTTACTGAACACGCGATACCAGAACGTGCGCCTATTGGCTGATGCGCATGTCAGTCAGCTATTGGCTTTGCCCAAGCTGACCAACCGGTCAGAATTGAGGCTGCAGTTGTTGACCCCAATTACAGTGGCCTGTAATGCACTGAGGACGTTGGGACTGCCCGTGGACGAGTGGTCCTTTCTCCTCGTGCACATTACTTTAAGTAGGTTGCCGACAGACATGCGTTCTAGGTTCGAACGGGAGTCTGCGGAGCGCGATGTCAACGCGTTGCCTAAATTCGTGGACCTCATTCAGTTCCTCGAATATGAGGCCAGGGTCGTGGAGACCTCACAACCGGACTTGAGGCAGTCAGCGGCGCCGACGTGTGGATGTGGCGCCTCACAGAGGCGCAGGGCGTCTCAGCCAGCGCAGCCGCTGCGAGGACGCACTACGGCGCGCTTGGCGGCACTGGCGGCGGCCGGGAAGGACTCGGCTTGTTTGCAGTGTGGGCATGCGGGCCATACTCTGCTGAAGTGCCACGACTGGCAAGGGTTGCCAGTTGCTGATAGGCGGCGCATGGTGAAGCGCAATAGCCTGTGCTTTGGCTGCCTGGGGGACCACTTTGAACGGAACTGCCCCAGGCCCCAGCGTTGTCGTGCATGCGGCGGGCCGCACCACTTAATGTTGTGTGCCAACAGGTCGGGAGCGGACTCTCCGACGGCACAACAGCGGCGCCCTACGGGCGGGGGCCCCTCAGGGCGAGGCCCCCCGTCCGATGGGAGGAGGAGTCCTCCACGAGGCGCACCCCCATACCGGGAGCTGAGCCAGGTACCTGCGCGTGGACCCAGGGGGGGCCCCGCACCTGGGGGTTACCATGCAGCCGGCCCGAGTGTGAGTTGGGCCCCTACGGGCGGGGGCCCGATGGTTGACACGGGGAGAGGGCCTCCTTCCTGCGCACCGGTTCCTGCGCGCGCTGGCGTGGAGCAGCGCGGCCCAGGGGTGCCGCAGCGGTACTCTCCGCCGTGCCACGAGTACCCACGGCTGGAGTACCACCCGCCGTATTACAGGTACGGTAGGGCTGCAGGGTATACCCTGCCTAGGATGGCGATGTGCACTCGCCAGCCACAGTACGAGCAGGGGCCCCCCTACGGGAGGGGGAGTCTGTAGCTAGCCTGCCCCTCTGCAAGCGCAGAACCGAGGACGGTTCTGCTGCCCACTGCGGTGGTCCGCGTATGGGGCCCCCAAGGAGATTCGGTTAGGGTTAGGGCCCTGCTAGATTCGGGGGCCCAGGGATGTCTATTATCAACACGAGTGGCCGAGCAATTAGGTTTAGGGCTGCGTGCCCCCTCGGTGCCCCTCTTGGGAATTGGCGGCATGAAGGTTCCGCGTCTGGCGGGGCAGACGCACCTTACCTTTTCGTCGGTACACTCTTCTACGCTGAGGATTTCGGCTATGGCCATGGTAATGGATACCATTGTAGGATGGCAGCCATCTACAGATCTGCCCTCAGGTGTACGGTCATGCACGTTGGATCTGGATCTGGCCGATCCACTTTTCTACCATCCCGCTCCAGTGGATCTACTCCTGGGCTCGGATGTATTAGGATGGGTCCTACTAGGCACCCAGAAGGTTCTGGGGCCCTCTTCACTGGTGGCAGTGTCGACAATTTTTGGATTTTCTGTAATGGGGCCAGTCTTTGAGGACTCGACTCCGGACGAGTCGAAGGTCATTGCGTCTGCATCTCTTGCCAAGGCGATGCAAAGATTTTGGGAAGTTGAGGAGCCTCCCATGGTTCCAAGGGTGGATCCGGACCACGAGGAGTGTGAGGCCTTTTATCAAGCCAATACGTCGCGGCTGACGTCCGGTCAATTCGTAACTAGGTTACCGTTCATTGCTTCTTCTCCTGTTCTAGGGCAGTCCAGGGCACTGGCGGAGAAACGACTGCTGGCCATGGAACGGCGCATGCGGCGTGACCCCGTCCTTCGCGATAAGTACATTGAGTTTATGCGCGAGTATGAGGCATTGGGCCACATGTCTCCGGCTCGAGTTGATTGGAGCTCAACTGAGCATTATTTCTTGCCTCACCATGCGGTGGTGAAGGCGTCGTCAGGTAAGCTGAGGACCGTATTTGACGGCTCAGCCCCCACGTCGACAGGGGTGTCATTAAATCAGTGCTTGCATTCCGGTCCCAAGTTGCACAGGGATGTCGTGGACATTATACTGAACTTTAGAAGACATCAGGTGGTGTTTGGAGCGGACATCCGGATGATGTTTCGGCAGACGGTTATCCACCCAGATGACAGGCGTTTCCAGCTGATTCTCTGGCGTGAACACCCGGAGGACCCGGTGACTGTCTACGAGCTCAACACCAACACATATGGGTTGAAGTCCAGCCCTTATATTGCCATTCGCTGCTTGTTAGAGTTGGCAGAGCGGGAACGGGCCCGCTTTCCCCGCGCAGCCGCCGTGTTGGCACGCGACCTTTATGTTGACGATGTGTGCACCGGGGCCCAAAGTATCGAGGAGGCTCTCATACTGCGGGATGAATTGATTGCCATTCTAACAGCCGGAGGCTACGAGCTGCGGAAATGGTTGTCTAACGAGCCGGGTCTGTTAGAGGGTATCCCGGAGGATCACCAACAGAACCCTAATTTGTTTGAGGACGTGGAAGATCCCAACATGATAGCGGTGTTAGGAATGCAATACCAACCCGTTAACGATATTTTCACGTTCCAGGTGGACCTGGAGCACCAGAGGGTCTGGAGTAAACGGACAGTGCTGTCCACCATAGCTCGTATGTTTGATCCGAACGGGTGGATTAGCCCAGTGATCTTCCTGGCCAAGTGTCTGCTGCAGCAGCTCTGGATTATGGGCGTCTCGTGGGACGAGCCGCTCATCGGGCCTCCACTGGACACCTGGCTTGCGCTGATATCTTCGATGAAGGAGGTCAACCGGGTTGCCCTGCCTCGTCGGATTTTGCCGCCGGGCAAGTATCAGGCAAGTCTGCATGGGTTTTGTGATGCATCCGAGCGGGGGTACGCTGCGGTAGTGTATCTACGTACGGTTGATTCCGAGGGTCGGGTCAACGTCGTTTTACTCTTGGCAAAGAGCAAGGTGGCTCCTATTAGAACTCGTCTGACCATACCTAAGCTAGAGTTGAGCGGAGCTCATCTGTTGTCCAGATTGTTAAGCCACGTCTCTCGTGAGTTGGCTGCCACCATTGACATCCGGGATGTCTTTGCATGGTCAGACAGTCAAGTCGCGCTGGCATGGTTGCGCGCGGCGCCACATACTTTGGAAATCTTCGTGGGAAACCGGGTTTCCCAGATACAGAACATTGGCATCCCCATCATCTGGAGACACGTCCCAGGTGATTGGAACCCAGCTGACTGTGCTTCCCGGGGCTGCACAGCTCCGGAATTGGTGTCTCATTCACTTTGGTGGGGACCAGCCTGGTTGGAGGAACCAGAGACTTCGTGGCCTGTCCAGCAGGTGGACAGGTCGATTCAAGTTTTGCCTGGCGTGCGGGTGCACGCCCTGGCTGTGGAAACGGCCTTGGATCCCGACTGGCTGCCTGGGCGGTATAGCAGTCTGGATAAACTGCTGGCGGTTACCAGCTGGATTAAAAGATTTGTTCGCAACTGTCGAAATCCGAGTGATAAACATTTGTCCCCAGTTGTGAGTGCAGAGGAACGTCGGAACGCGCTGCTGCACTGGATTCGCATCGTGCAGGTGGACCGCTTCGAGGCTGAACTTCGGATCCTGCGCGAGGGTCGCACCAAACTCAAGGGAGCGGTCGCCAGGTTAAATCCTTTTACGGATTCGGAGGGACTTTTGCGTGTTGGGGGTCGGCTTCGGAAAGCTGACCTGCCTTACGGAAGCCGCCACCCCTTGTTGTTACCAAAGGATGGACCTTTGGTAAAGCTCTTGGTGTCGGATCGACACATTCGTAATGCCCATGCCGGATGTGGGGCATTATTAGCTATCCTACAAAGGGAGTTTTGGATATTGTCTGCTCGAAGAGTCATTCGAAGCGTCCTCTTTCAGTGTGTACCTTGTTACAGAGTGAAGGCTTCACTCATGCAGCCGCAGATGGGAGATCTGCCGCCGGACCGAGTTAATCAGTCTCGGCCATTTGAGGGAGTCGCAACGGACTTTGCGGGGCCGTTTTCAGTAAAAACGACCACCCTTCGCAACGCTCGGGTTGTGAAGGCTTACCTATGCGTGTTTGTATGCTTGGCCACCAAGGCTGTCCACTTGGAAGTAGTTTCAGCATTGTCTACTGAGGCCTTCGTCGCCGCTTTGGATCGTTTTGTGTCGCGCAGAGGCCTGCCCTCACTTATTCGCTCCGACAATGGCTCAAATTACAAGGGTACCATAAACTATCTAAAGGATGTTAATGTATTTTTAGAAAATAATGGTGATAGTTTAAGTCAAATCCTCGCCCAGAAAGGGGTAACTTGGCGGTTTAGTCCCCCAAATTGCCCTCACTGGGGAGGTATCTTTGAAGCTGCCGTCAAGTCAGCTAAGACTCACCTCCGCCGCGTGATCGGAGAGACTGTCCTGACGTTTGAGGAGCTTGTTACTGTGTTTTGTAAAGTAGAGGCGGTCCTCAATTCTCGTCCTCTCTGTCCCCTGTCCCCTGATCCAAACGATCTAGAGGTCCTGACTCCTGGCCATTTTTTGATTGGGCAGCCACTTACTGCGCTGCCAGAATACCCATGGAGGGATGAACGTACGTCACGGTTGTCACGTTTTCAAATGTTGCAACAAATGGGCCAGGACTTTTGGAATCGTTGGTCGGTTGAATACCTGCATCTGTTGCAGCAAAGGGTGAAGTGGACAGACAGGACCGAGCCTCCTAGGGAAGGGGATTTGGTACTTTTGAAAGAGGCCAATTGGCCATCCTTGTTTTGGCGCCGGGGGCGCATTTTAAAGTTGCTATTTGGGGAGGACGGAACTCCACGCGTCGCGGATGTGTTGGTCGATGGTTCGATTCTGCGACGAGCCGTAGCAACGCTCTCTCGTCTCCCGGTTGATTAGGCTAGCGGCCTGAGCCTCTCAGCCCGGAGCGGGGGGATGTTCGGAATAAAGTAGCAACATTGTCTGTGACAGATGACACTTACTTTTGAGGTTATTGCACTTGAAAATCTTCTTGCTTGGTTGGCTCGTGGTTGAGCAAATTATACTTATCTAAATTGTTGGCAATTGGATTGCCGGCTTTATATCTTCGCGTGGAGTGAGTTATAAAGAAGGAGGGAAGGTTCCCGAGTCATTCCTGACGATTTGTGGTGTTGATTTGCGAGGTCGTGGTACCAAGAACCTGCACTGAGACGCAGTTTTCTGGGGAAGAGCGCTCTTGGGGTAGTCTGGGGAAGACTAGGGCTCCCATTAGCGATCCGGTGCAGGCATCCCGGGAGGCGCCGGCTGCCTAGTCGACGAGGAACGTCGACAAAGGACTGTATATTCTGTAAGTGTTTTACTTGTGTTCCGTGTTTATTAGTGTTTAATTTGGGACCAGGAGGCAGGCGGCCCTGTCTCCTTGGTCTCTGGTAGCAGAGCGGGTCCTATACCCAACAACGGTGTTGCAGAAATGCTTGGAAACTTTATAAAACATTTTTTCATTATAAACATGAACTGTTTCAAACATTCGCTAGAGTAATAATACAGTAATAGTAATAGTAGCAATTATTTTTGGACTATTTTGGAGTTGTTCATATAAAAGTTGTTTGTATGGATCAGTAGAATACAAAACATGTATTTTAGGCTAAGTTTGTACTCTCTAACTGTCGATAGCTTAATTTAAGATAATTCACAATTCAAGACTAGTGATCAGAGGCAGTGCCAGCGGCCTCCTGCAGGCCGGACTGTCCAATGTGGAAGCATCTCGATAACTTACATGTTTAAAAAAAATGCAAATAAGTTTTTTAAATTAAGTAATTTTTAAGCCTACTAACATAGTTTTTACTTCTAGTTTAGTTTTAGTGTTTAAGGCTACTAACTAACACTATGGATCTCTATTTTATCCGAAATAAATGTGTTTATTATTATTATGTGTTTACAATACCTCTGCACTAGGTATTCTACTCGTTGGTGTAGCGGTTAAAATGCTTACCTAACAAAATTGAGGTCGTGGAATCGATCTCCACTGGAGGCCGCCGTACTTGATTTATACAAACGGCTTCTGTGTGTATTTCCATGTTAGTGTGTCCCTGCCTGGTTGCCATAGCACAAGTTTGGGAAAGGACAAGTGACTGTACTGTGTGAAAATTATTATTATTACTCTAAAACTAACCAAATGTACAATACTCTATATTTATGGAGCGAGTACAGTCACTATCGCAGCGTCCGCAATAACACTCCCAGTTTTAAACCGAGTCCCCTCACCCTCCCTCTCCCCTCCCCCACCGTCGAGGCCGAGTCCATATGCGGCTGAAATAATAACAGTACGATCGCGCGCCCACAGAGAACCACAGAGTATTGCAACAGAGCACAGACATTTAAATGCGTGCACTCTACCGAGTTGCATTACGGGTGACTTTGCAACCAAACTGTTAATTGTACTGTCAGTAACATTGGGAGATGGCCGGTTTTATCCAACACATGCGAAAAGTGGACAAAAACTTACACAACAGGAACAGAATGAATCTCAATAAGAGAAAAGTAAATACCTACTATTTAACTTTATAGAAAGGAGAACGTAGGCAAAGTCCAAATTTTTGAAGTAAAACTTTCGTTAGCACTACACTTTTGTTTTATGTGTAACATATTTCTTTCTTGTGTACAATAAATAAAGTAAAGTATAACATAACACTTTATTAAAAAAGTAAAAATGTTTTTAATAAAAATAGCGCAGAAACTGCGACGTAATGAACGTTGTAAGTTAAACGGAGGCCTATTTCAAGGGCTTTTTACCTTTGTAAACATTTTGTATTTTTTTTTTCAGAGTACAATAACGAATATTCTTATCTTATTTTATATTGTTTCTCGTTTCTTTCAGCTGATAAATAATCTCAAACACTAGCGAGTTACAAAAACTAGATACCTATTACTGCTTATTATTATATATTAAGCAAGTAGCTTTCGCCTTTACATTAAATAAAACAATAGTTATGACACAGCGCAATAAATCGTGACACAGCGCCTTGTTACGTCAGTCGCTGCAAAACAACATTTTATTGGCTGAAAGATTCATTAGCTTATTTATTTTATTGTCGTGTACACCTCAACAGTTTCTTTGCCAGTTTCATTAATGTTTATGGCTTTATTCTGCGAAGAGTTATACATTAACAAGGTTACAGTGTCATCAAAACAGCTGCATCAAAGTGTTACTGTCGCTGAGTGTCGTTAAAGATGTACAGTCGGCTTTTACTTGCACTCTATTCGTTGCGGATGACATTGCTATTAAATGCAAACGTGGAACAAAATTACCTTCTCACTATGGGATTCTCCATAAACACAATCTTGATGATTACAAAAAAAAAGTATTGTCTGTCGCCTCTCTTTTTTTATTCGTGCTCTATGTCAACTGGTCTAATTAGAAATAAATCCAAGTTTAACGTTGAAATCGTTTCTAATTCTTTACCATATCCCTGCACTCACTAGGTTGTTTTCTGCTGTGTATCTTACATCTAAAACCCGAAAGGACATGTGTATATTTTTAAATTTATTCTGCTTTTCAAGAGATGTAAACAAATAGTTGATAGAAATCTTCAAAAATTAATACGAAAGCAATATCTATCAAGTGTTTTGTTAGTACTAAATCGTCCATTCTTCTCATTAATTCAAGAAATATGAACTCATAATATTAATTTGTTCAGACACAGTTAGAAAAGCTGAAAAAAATTATCAGGTTTGTTATATCATTATATTTTACAATTATTCACGATTTTTTCTTTCACTGTAGCGAAGTAAAACAAGGAAGTAGGCGATCTAGACATGCCTTTGACCAACGAACGATTCCATAATCCAATGTATAATACAAACATCAATTCATAATAATAAAAAAATAGTAGGTGCCTACTTATTATGTTTAAATGTACATTACTGTCTATTGGACCAAAAGGGAATCTACAAAGATAACAAGTGAGTATTGTAGAAAAGGGACGACGATAAGTTGAACGTAATATCATCGAAACGAAATCCCAAAGAGAGCAGACAACCAATTCAATATCTACCGAAATTCATAAGGAATAATCGAACGATATCCGATATCAGCGCGTACAGTCGTCGACAAATGCACAAATAGAATACGATTAAAGCTAAGAATATTTTTAGCGATAGTAAACATCAGCTCATGCCTATGTATCGCAAAAAAAAACATGAATATAATCGCGATATTTGTTGATTCTCTCATCATCACTCACTAAAAGGACTATATGGGAAAGCCATATCCGTGTATTTCGCCTTCGGTAGTACTTATTGAACATCATATTTGATGCGCCATCAGCCGCGAGAACGCGTGCGCTCCATGAATACCCACTGCTCTATTGTCAATATCATGCACTTGTAGTTCAGTCTCCTCCTAGTTCAGTAGCTTCGGGCCCTACTCCTCTACTCTTGAAAAAATCCCAAGTCTTTTTTTTATTATTTGATATATCAACCTTTCTGAGATTTGACTTTTGTATTTTTTTTATGTTCGCTGTTAAAAAACAAAAGAACGCTAGCAGGGCAAGAATGGATTTTCATTCAAGATTCCGTGTATATCACAATTAATGTGTTCCAATATTCTCAAAACTTTAGAGTTTTGAGAATATTGGAATACATCAATTGTGATATACTCGGAGTACCCAACGAAATACAAGTTATGATTACATTAGTACAACCGACATGGATGTACTGATAGAATAACGGTTACAAGAGTGAACGGCCTTCGATATTATTGCTTTCATACAAAACAAAAAAAAATCAAGACACGGGCATCGAGTGCCAGAATATTATTAAAAACAGATGAGCTTATGTATAGCATTCTGTAGCGGCCAAGTAACAAAAACCCAATTATCGCATCTTCTTTTGTTTTTCACGAGGCTTATCCACGCCCGAATTGAATTCAATAGTAATAAGTGAGATCATCCATTATGTACCCAGCAGTAAGTAGGTATTTGAGCAAGTGTAGGGAGGGAAGGAGGGATGGGGAGGGAGTGGGTGTGACCGCCCGCTTGCCGCTTGTAAACTACTGCTCTTTATCGAGCGAGTGTGCTCCAGTAGAACATTTGGACATTCCGGAAAATGATGCACTTTATGTCGACACTAGCAACAATTTTGTGATCTACATTTCCATAAAATTGTTATCAATCGAGTAGCCTTGTAGTTTTGTAACAATCAACTTACATAATAATTCGGTTCGGGAACAAAATTTTAAGGTAACCTAAATCGCCTGCAGGCTCTATTCGATAGCTTTATAAAAAGTAAACATCGGCATTGTGAAGAAAATCATTTCTTTTTTTAATACTGAGAATTTTTATAAAATTATGATCAAATGGCCCGTAATATGTAACACCGAAGATTTTCCACGCAATCACTGATAAATTGATTTGGATTTAATTCTATCTCATACGAGGTTACCTCAAATAGGCGCAAGTCTCGAAACACCCCAAACAGAGTTTGTGTTTTAGAACAACTCTTCTTCTTTGAGTTTTATCTCAGATTTATGTTTTCGAAATTCCAGGGTTATTACAGCGCTTTGCCACTGTTACAGCTTTCGGTAAATTACATAGAATAACGTCCATCGTCCGAAAAACATATTATAAAAATTAAAAAAATCATAACAATCCGTAGAATAAAAGTTGTACATAACAAACTCTAACTGACGTGTTTTAGGAATTGTGCATTTTTGACTTAACTCTCCATTATATAAATACGCATTCATATGCATTTCGTTCATCTTCCTACTTCATGCGTCATCGAGCTGAATAAATGAATCGAGATGACGTTTATCGTGGTAACGTGCTGCGGGTGCTAGATAGATAGAGAACATTTTACTATACAAAACTAAAAAAAGGATAGCCACATAGGATAGTTTCTATCCAAATGCCACATGAAGTGAGTACCTACAGAATGTAGAAACTAATGTTAAGCGCATCTCTTCGAGCAATGCCCCCACGATAGTAGACTCACGTCATATCGCAGCCCCGCCCGCCCGCGAATTACCGGCTATTGGAAAACTTACCGCCGGCGCCGCCGTCCGCCTGCGGTCTTACTCAAACACCCGGTACACCGTCGATTCTCAATGATTCTTCTCGTTGTCTACTAACTAAATACTATCTGTGTTTTAAATTTCAAAGCTCTAGTTCAATTAAATGTACCCTAAACTTTTGATAATCTAACAGCGAGTGATTGAGTCAGTGAGTACCCAAAATTTAAACTTTTGTACATCCCACATCTTGCAAACTATACTAGTTAGATGCATGAACTTTCGAACATCGTTTCTTTCCGGTAACCCGAAACCCATGCAATTTTTCTGTCTTGTGACTCGTGCTGCTTTGATAGAAGCGGTTGAATAGAGCTCTACTAAAATACGCAATTACCTAATTACCTATCTCACCTGAGATACCTCACTTAGAATTTGTGTTTGTTCTATGACTTTCTTCGGAGATTTTTGGTTTTAAAAATATCTGGGTTTATTATTTAGGATAATAGTTGTAAACTACAAACTCTAACCGACATACATGTTCCGAGAATTGCACAGTTTAGAAATAAGCCAGTGTTGTGCGAAGTTTTTGTTCAATAAATTATTTATCTGTATCTCTATCTACTAACCCAGTGAGTGAGTGTAGAGCGGGGCGGCCGACAACTTGGTCTGGCGAAGTGCGCTTGGCTCCATAGCTTCGCCCTATTTGTACCGCTCTCTTGGTAGGTACGTCATAACAAAGAATGACCCACCTATCTATTGACGACCAATCGAGGACTGCAGCACTATTGAAGTCATGCCCCTAGTTGTCGTGTCTATTACGATGATGGTGCTCATTCGCTCCCGCTAGGCTGTAAGTGCGGACGTGACGATGACACCGGGCAGGGTTACCAGTCTTCTCCGGAATTGCTATTTCAAGAGTTTTTGTTTGAGTGAGTTTGTCAATACAGGTCTTTTTCCTAGTGTAGATAACTAACGTTCTGTAAATGCTGTACCGCCATGTTTTAAACGAAAACTCAGGCAGGCAGAGACCAGGGACTGCCACTTGCCACGATCCTGACAGGTCATTTTCGCTTCACCAACATTCATTAGTCGTTGCATGAACGCACGCCGTATGCCGGTTTCGGGTACTTCTTATCTACAAATTTTTACAAATGTTACATTTTTTTTTTCTTTATACAAACTCCACAGCACAAATCTTTAGAAAGCAAGTAATATTATATAGACCAAACATAGGCCGATCACGAACTAACTTAACAGAGTTGTCAAGATACCAAGCGGAGTTTTAAATGCTCAAGTGTGTTTGGTTAGGTTAGGGTAAGAAAGTTTTCCCCCTTTATGCTCCGACTGTTTAAAAAATTACACTTAAAATATGTACGTAATTATATTCTTTTGTTGCACTAACCTGTGCTGAGGACAATTTTTAAAATATGTCCGTATTTTGTTCGTTTCTATAACCTATTATCCTCAGTGGCATAAAAGTGACAACCCGACTTATTTGTCCAGTGCAAAAAGTGTCACATTTGCATGACTAGTGACAATATATCCCAAGACCCTGGTTTAGAAGTGTGTGGCGTTGTTGGAATGCATATACTAACCCAGATGACATAGGCAGTCATGTTAATTTTTAAACAAAAGAAAACTATTATAAAACAAAACAAATCGCTCTCGATATGAAACATAAAATAGGATGGAAAAACGAATGGATGTTCAGACACATTGCATAGGCTTAGTAATATCATCAAATAATATCATATCCGCAAGCGCAGCGTAGGACGACCAGCCGCAAGTCTTTTTGGAAATAGATGGAAGAGGCCTATATCCAGCAGTGGACTTCTTGCGGCTGATAATGACTATCATAATATCTCTTTGGATACTGCATCCTAAGCTGAGTTTTTATGAACTTTGCTATAAATAATTAAACTACCTACCTTGATATTTAACATCTGGCAACCCCGGGTGGGACGGCCATGAGGGTCACACTACCAATACTAACTCCATAATACTATACCATCTGTAGCGTCAGCGATAACTTTACGAGCGCGCTGTTTACGTCTCGGACCCACCCTTGAGTGAGGCCACGGACCGAGGCTCTAGGCCCACTATTTTTATTATATTAGCAAAATGTCCTCTTGATGCAAAATGCACGTTTTGCATAATGTCCTACTTACAAAATATCCCAATCGTAAAGTATCTTAGGCATAGTGATGACCTTGATAGTCACAACGGTTTTCAATTGTTATTTTCAAGGTCAGGACGAAGGAGGTTAAAAAATAAAGTTAATATTTTTTAACCTCCTTAGTCCTGACCTGAATTATTCAAATTAATTCTCAAATTTCTGTTAGGCGTCAGAAAAAGTGAAATGTCGAAACTATTTTTCGTCACAATATTTCTCTATTGTGACAAAGTATAATGTCACATGTTAAGACTAAAGCTCAACAAAGCTAAAGCACCAAGAAAACTTGACAAAAAATGGTTTTTACTCTTGTATTACGCTCTTTTACAGAAAAAGTATCGCTAGCCGACAGAAAACGGCGAAAGGTAGAGAAATAGTGGGCATTTCAAATATTATACCTTACATTATAGAAATATCTCACGGGACTCGTGCAATTTTTTTTTAAACTAAGTTGTAATAAATTATATCCGCTGTCGCTTATCGGTCAAGCACGTGGCCTCACACGCAGGGCTACTGTCCGCCCGCTACGCCATTTGATGTCTCATCATATTCGGGATGTGGACCCAATAAACCTGTGGGACTGGACTTTAACAGTTGCTTACATCAAAACCCCATACTTAGGGACTGAACGATTATGTAGTTACGATGCTGTCCCATACAATGACAGAACTTTTGTATAACAATCGAGGGTAAGCCCGGAACGTGCTAATCCTAGAGTACTAACCTGAATTTTTAGTCACCATCATTTTTTTCCAGGTATAAATCATTCGAATATTATGTTTGAGAAACAAGTAAAATTTTCTATTACCTACCTACTCTGAATTTTCGTACATAGAAGGTCTGTCAATAAAGCGTTGTTACTCAGTCAAAGGCGCAAATTATGTGACTCCGCGTAATTCATACGATATCATCTACATGACACGTAACTTACCTAATGTACCAGATCTGTGCAGAGATAGGCCGGAGAGAATATTTTCGCGTGACGATAACTTACGTACTTACAATATCTTCCTGTCCCTCATCAGGGACACAGGGCCTTTATAAAAAATCTCCACTTGCTGCGATATTGACCGGCGACTTCGAGGTCTTCCCAGCCCAGCCCAAGTGCTTAACGAGTGACGAGAACTTATAAATAAAAAGTTGTCTTATCTTACTTTACATTGCTTCAATAAAGATGATACATTTTCCAAGTTTTTGTTTTGATCATGCGAAATTTTCAAGGTCAGGACTGATGTCAGGTCAGGTTATGCGAAAACATTCTTCCCCGCCTACGAGTACGCGTAACCTATGCGATATGATCTACGCCACACGTAACTCACCAAATTCACGGTGTAGTGTACCTCACAGTCACTCACGTAATGTCCGTATAGTGTGCTTCACACGCAACTCGGGTAATGTCCGTGTGGTGAGCATCCATGTCCATGTTGTGTAAGTGAAGATAAAGATAAGATAAAAAAGTATTTATTGCCTCATCAGAAAAAAATTCCATACCATAGATTACAATGTATATGTAAGTAAGTACCTTCGATCGCTTGTTGTTTACAGCTCTGTCATTTATTTTGCTGGTTACGCAGATTGGCGCTGTGACGTCAACAAACGCGTTTGTCTAAAAAAATTGTTCGGAGTCAGCGCGGGATAGAAGAACCCTCAGAAGGGTGGCTGCGAGTTCTTTTAACCTTCTGACTCCTGACATTGAAACTAACAATTTCAATTGTTAGTTAGAGTGGGCTAACTGGATGGACATGGCGGCACACTACACGGATATCAGGTGAGTTGCGTGTGAAGCACACTACACGGAAATTAGGTGAGTTACGTGTGACTTAGATCATATCGGATAGGTTACGCGTACTCGTAGGCGAGGAAGAATGTTTTCGCATAACCTGACCTGACATCAGTCCTGGCTTTCAATTGTTAGTTTCAATATCAAGGACCGAGGAGGTTAATTTTGAGTCCATTCTGCTACCACGAGGGAGTCGACTTTCTTCACGGATCTCCTTAAAGAGAGACAGAGGAGACGAAAAGAGAGCGAAAGGGGAAGATAGAGACGGGAGCTTATTTACCCTCGATACCCCTAGATTGAATATTGCATTATTTTTTGTACACGAGGAAACTGCATAAATTCTATAAGACAGCGTTGACAAAGTGTCAGTCAGTCTCACGCACCGCGGGTTCCGTTCATCCGGGATCCCGAGCGGGTGTCCGACACACACTTGGCCAGTTTGTTATTATTTGTTGTGAGAGTGAAAATATTTTATTTACCATGAATTTTAGAACATTTATATATTTTATTTCATTTATGACACAGACAAACTGTACGGGCAGGGCAGGACGTGTGGACCCTCGCTCCGCTGCGTAGTGCTAGTAATGGTGCTCGTCGGTGCTGGAAACACTGTACACTTGCTCGATGATTCTCAGTAACACATTGAACGGGTCTAAGGGCCAGTTTCTGAACTGAGAATTTCGCTAAGTGAATAGTTAACTGTATGCTGTCTCTTCGAATTTCTCAGAGAAGAGCGTGACAGAACGTTACTTAAGGATTTACTCAGTGAAATTCTCAATTCAGATATCGGCCCTAATCGCGTTAGGTCAACTTATTTACCTTAAGGCCTGACGTTTCGACAATTACGTTATAGTTGCCGTTACTATGTAAAAGCAGCGAGAGTCATTAAACAATATCTTTGGTGGTGAATTGAATGTGTTGATGAGCGACTGGCTTGAGCCGACAGATTTGACAGTGACACTGGGGAACTTGCGTCTCACTTAGATTGGAGTGACTTTACGCTTATACCGTAGAAACCTTTTTTTTTCGAGGATTTCGGGGTCACAAAATACACGAAAAATAAAGTTACTCTAATAAGTAATAAATGTAACAAAACGAAATCTAATAAGTTTTATAACTTATTAGATTTAGTTTTGTCATTGAATTCTGAACGTTTTCTTATAAGGGTGTACATGGTTATTTTACGAGATAACTCAAATATTGATAAACGCTTCATACATTATAACTATTATAAGCGTTACGTTAGGGAGTGACATCATACTCTAAGGTCGAGTTGTATGGCGCGTCTTAGTACCACGTGACTATATTGACTTTTCGACTGGTTATATTATAAAAAGTATTGGCCGCAGAGAAAAAAAAGATACCACATTTATTTATCTTTTTAGAGTGTCTTTTCCTATTTTAATAAAACATTTTTAGTGCAAGTTCTTCTTAGGGCAATGTCAGCAACACGGCGACCTAAAACCCAGCTCCTGTAGGCATCTTCCGGCTTCCCGGAACCCCATAAAGCTACAGAAATACTTCTGTATGGAGTGTTCGTCATACACCCATTCGTCATCCATCCGGGGCGTGTATCTGGGTCCATTAATAACGGTGAGCCGCGGTAAGCGCGCTGTCCGCGGCCGCGCCGCCCCGCGCGGCGGACGCGCAGGGAACGCGCAAAAAACGCGCTTCGCCGCTGATTTATTGCGCGCGGATTAACCGCTTGATAAATAATAAAACACTCTCGGTTCAGATAATTTTGGACTGTACAGAAGTTCCAAGAGAATTTTAAAACTCGTTTAAAATTTTCAATACAATTTTTTTATTTTTCAAGCTATCTTGAAACTTAACGCGGTCAATTCGTACATTATTTTCAGAGTATCCACTCTTTTCGCCACATGTAGCTTTTATTTCGTACCCATTTTATTAAGATGCTAGTAAGGATCTAGGTCCTTCCTTTCTGATAATGAACGATTTTGTCAGTGGTCATTATCCATTGCCGCCAGTGTATTTGAAGCATCTCGGTAACTTAATTAGGTTGTGTTTAAACCGGAAACCTATTTCAAAGCTCTCGCTCTAGCCATTGTTCTGTGCAAACCGGATGGGCGGCGTGGGCCAGTTTTTTGCGCGCGCCTTTATGGCGGTTTTTCAATTTGTTTCGGAGGTGATAGGGCTTATCGGTGGCTATTTATTGCGGCTCGTAACTGTGTTATTGAATCTGTATCCGACGAGCGCCGACTGCCGAGCGGGGCTAGATAATAACACGCTCTATCGCCGCAATTACATCTCCCATATCCAGCTTCTTTATCTGCCTTTCGGGTCGTCCTATGAATCGGTTACGATATCGGATGTTTTCTCGATTGTTTTGATGACCAATATCGTCCAAATATAGATGGTGAGCTAGGAGTTATTTTGTGTTTGAATGGGCTGGCTATTTAAGTTATTTGTGTCGCTATTTGCTACATTTGTTGGAATGTTACTTTATAGAATATTGGTGTAAATAGTGCTGTATCATCATGAAGGACTAACATAATATTGCTTGAGAATTTCTTAATATTGCTTCATAATATTGCTTGAGAAGGCTCACGCCTTCATTAAAAAAGGATTTATGGGATACCTTGTACGTAACACTTGCTTGCGTGCGCTATGTAATGCGGCTGACGGACCATTCTAATCCTCGACCTATGGAGACCAAAATAAAAACCTAAAGGGTTCATTACACGAATGGGTTCCGTGGTGAGACAGTTTACACGGCCGAGTGTCCGATTAGTAAGAACACGGTAGGTACCTAGTGCTCAGCCGGTAGAGTTACGTTCGTGCACTCTACTCAGTAAAATTTTGAATAACATTGCAATGATGTCCAGTAGGAAACGCCAAGTATTGAAATTAATATGGGCAAGCTTGAGTCGAAGGCACAAAACCGGCTACGGCGTTGGGATAAGCGATTTGCATCCTGATGGGGAATAACAGAATCGTATGACGATGAACCTGTTGTCAATTAATACCACGCTATCGGGCTCAGCGTAATCGTTACGTGTATAATCAAATGATAGAGGTGTCGTGGCTAGTTCCACACCACAAACGAACACAAGCAAGTCTACATAATAGGGTCCAGTGGGCGGGGCGGCTCAACCCTTAATTTAAATTTAAATGACACGTAAGCCCGCGATAGCGACGTGTCATTACCCCGCCCCCGCCCGCCCCGCGCCGCCCCCTCTGCCGCCCGAGTCAACAAAATGTAATGCTCACTTAAAATGCAGTTAGTGATCTGATAGTGTTTAAGGGCAAGTGGGCTCTTTTGGCACAACATTCAAAATGATAATTTATTAGATTCTTATAAATACCAATCAATTACATGCATCAGATAAATATAATTGAAAATTAGACTAAGTATTAAATATAAATTTATGTACCTAAATATTAAACATTGCTTATCTGTTTATTTTATTTTAGCACAATTCATGCACGTTTAATTAGGGTGTCTCTCTACAGGAAATACTTGGCGTCCCACAAGCCATGTGGTTTGTGGGGTGTGGTCTAATCTGGCTGACCAGGCTTCGCTGGGTGATTTTACAAGTACTTACTTAAGCTCTAAATATCACTACTCAACCTAAATCGTTGCATAACCTCTTAGTAATCCAAAATAAGTACATAATCAAGTTGTATTGATGATTTCTAGCATTCATAACTAACGCTGCTACTCAAGAGCTGGTCAAGCTTTAGGCGCGAGGTTACACTAGGTAGCAATTTGCGATGCGTCAAAAAGAGTGAAATGAGATGTACTTGGCTACACTGTCAGCGAAAATCCAGCGAATTTACGACGACGACGTGGCTACATTACATAATACTTAACAGTACTTAATTCGTAAGTTTTCACAAGAATTCGCTTTAATTTTGCCGATAGGTATATCTATACAATAACGTGATTTTATCCTATCGCATAAACCAATCAAAATTGGCTAGGGATATTTGGCGAACAGTGTAGCCATACAAATACAAAATATTTATTACCATTGCGACATTGCCATAAATGTAAATATTAACTATCTCAACTACTTGCGCATCTCACTAACCCCAGCCTCATACTCAGACTGAGTGTATTCCCAGAGGATGTACGTGCCTGGTTACCATAGCATTGGATATCCTAGTTTGGGACCAGGACAAGTCATGGTGCTATGTAAAATTTACGTAATGATTCGCTTAGGACATTCGTCCTCTTTCGCAGTGTCGCAGTGTAAATCCATAGCCATGTCATATCTAATACATCAAAAACAAGAAACAAAAGTATCATATTCTTTGTATACTAAGTACAAGAGAGGTATTGGTATGTCAATAAAGAGCTGTCACTTAACCGCTCTGGGTTTACAAACGTGATGACGCAGCATGTCCCGGCGATCGGCGCCGCGTGTCGGCCGGCGCGGCGCGGCGGCGGGACCCTCCGCCTCCGCTTTGCATTTTACACCCGCGGATTACACGCCGGCTTTGTCGCGCCGCGGTATCGCGCGCGTGTGTGCTTATCTTAAATTGAGGAATTAGGGATGGTGCGACGTTAAACTTCATGAAACGTTCAATTTAAAAAAAATTATCAGCCCCCTGGCTCATCGGCTTGTGAATGAGTAAGCGGCAAGTTTTCCTTATGTTGTCTTATAATTGGAATTGAAAATATTTACTTCGCACTTACTTAGACAACTTTCTAAATGAAACTGAAAACCCAAACCTAGTGTTCATTAGTGTTAGTGACACTTACTATTTTCTTTTGTTATTACTTTGTTATAACGTAGAATTACAATTTTCCAAAGAAACTTTTATGAAATTTAAAAATTATTTAAATTTAAAAGGGAGCACTAATGTTACCTGATGTCTGCCTACCCCTGCGGGATACAAGCGTTTACGTATTTTTTTTGTATATATGTAATGTTACCTATGCCACATCTAAAAAATAGATAATAGGTAACATTACATAAGGGTTTTAGAGAAATTACGCAAAATGCGAAGTGGAAATCCAATGAGCCAGGAGTTACAGTAATATAAAGGACAGAATGTGGGTCTAAATTCATGACTAGTTTTTCTGCTGTCCTCCACAGCAACATGGGCGTAAAAACCGAACTGTGTTAAGAACGTCGCATTGCAATCATCATCATCATCAGCCATTCGACGCCCACTGCAGGACATAGGCCTCCTTCGTGGTTAACCATGAGGGGTTTTGCCATAATCGCCACGCTTGGCAGGCGGGTTGGCGATCGCAGTATGCGGTTGGAATCTCAGGAAGACGCTGCTGCCCGTCTCCTGGTAATTGATTCCCTAAGTCGCCTTCAACGACGTGCACGGAAGGAAATGGACTGACGCTATTCTTAATCCGGCGCCAAACGAAACGCATTGCAATGTATTTAAGTAAATATATTTTGGACTAAGAGGAGGGGTGACGGTGACCCAGGCCGACATAAGTACGTCGACCAAATAGGGGATGTATTAGCGAACGGCAAGATAAAAAGTACCCGTAACCGGCTTGCATGCATGCAGCAGCTAATAAATGATTATGAAGCGAAAGTCGCTTGTCAGGATCGTGGCAAGTGGCAGACTCTGGTCTCGGGCTACTCCTCCGGGACAAGGCCGGGACAAGGTCCGTGTAACGTCAATATTGAAACTAAATTGCGAGTGCTAAGTCTGTAGAAGATAAAAATATTTAAATTAGTAAGGAAAAAGGTACATATTAAGTTATTAATTAATCAGAAAGAATGAAATATAAGAAAAAATGTCCATCTTGCTACGGGACCCACCTAGCAGCTGGCACCCCCGCCCCCGCCCCCCGCGCCACACGCGTCTATCAAAAATCTCAGCAGTTTCATTAACTTGAACAAAAAAAAACACACAAAAGAAAAAACTGTCCGCGAGAAAAATGGAAGAGCAGAGATTAAATTTTAAAGGCACTTCTTCTAAATTAATTAATAAGGGGCGAGGTGACAGCGGAAAAAAATTAAAGTCGAAATTACAACAAGATTCGCTTTAATTATGTCCGCGGGGGGTGGGGCAGGGAGGTGTCCCGTGGAATCCACACTAATTACATTTTCTTAATTTGCAAAGTTCCGCTCGTTACAGCCCGCGCCCCCCTGCCACGCCCCACCTGGACTCCCACGACCACTTGTTCGTGTGAAGTGCTTTACAATAGTTGACAGGAACTTAGGACTATTTTGCGTTTTAATGATGTAGTTTAGTTATAGCAGTTGTAGCGTACTGGTAGAATTCTTACCTCACATGCAAGAGGTCGTCGGTTTAAATCCCGACTGTGTCTATGAATTATATTTTCTACTAGCTGTTGCCCACGACTTCGTCCGCGTGGAATTTTGATGTGTATTTTTCCGGGATAAAAAATAACCTATGTGCTAATCTATCTCTGTGCAAAATTTCATCCGGATCCATTCATCCGTTTTAGCGTGAAAGAGTAACAAACATCCATCTATACATACAAACTTTCGCGTTTATAATATTAGTAAGGAAGTAAGGATATAAGTTTTTCAAATAAAAATCAACACTAAAAATAGCGTTGTAGGGTTTTGAAGTCGGTTTTTATTTTTACTTAAAAAAATATATTTCACGTCAGTACGACTCCGTCAAATTGTGTTTTCCGAAAGCAAATGCACGAGTAACTATAAAAAACACTTAAATCGTTTCAAGTGTGCCTTTGAAATTTGAACACTGACTTGGTGACTACGGGACGAACTGTGGAGTTTACGCTTTCAAACAAAAAAATAATTTTCCAAATCAGTCCACGCGTCTTAAGTAAATCGGGGGACATACACAAAAATAAAAACAAAAATCGGCCAAGTACGAGTTGGACTCGCGCACGAAGGGTTCCGTACAACAATCTATACAACATTTGAATATTTCAAGCGTCTACCTGTTGCCGTTATTACGGCAAAAAATTAGGTTTATTGTATGGGATCCCCCATTAAATATTTATTTTATTCTGTTTTTAGTATTTGTTGTTATAGCGGCAACAGAAATACATCATCTTGTAATTCATCAATACGAAACTTTTTGGGAAGCAGTTAAATATCGATATGTAGGTACTAAAAACGGTTTTCAGGTTTTGCGATTTTCCATAAGACGTTGTAAGTATGTAGAGTTTGTGAATATTGAACTTGGTCTACAATTAAAGAGGTTTAACTGAACCCAGCAAGGTAGATGAGCCGGCAGCAGACCCTCGTGATCTAACGACGTCTCGAGCTAATGCCACATTAACATTTTTAGGCGCACTTCTTTAAAACAACAAAAGGGTTGTCCCTCCCCGCCCGGCCCCCGCGTGGTACCTCCGGAAGATAATTCACTTTATCGCGGCATCTCCTTGTCTTTCCTGAATTTGCAAATGAGTTTTTTTAATAACGGCAAATTCGTAGCCGAGGGCGCCGCCTTAATCCTTTTATGATTTATGTGCGTCATGCCGGCGGGACCACTTGGATTATGAACTTTGTGCCTTTTTTCTGTTTATCTGATTAAGCGGCGGTCGTTACTGGGCCGACCGGGTGCGCATTCATTAAATATTATTTTAAAATGCATGACTCGGTAATTAAATAAATCCTGGGGCATCGGCTCGTCGCGGAAACGGAATATTAAATTGTCAGTCGATTACCGCGAGTGACTTCGGAAGCTCGGTGCGACGCGATGCAAGGCGCGGACGCCGGACGCCGGACGCCGTACGCCGGACGCCGGAAGTGAGCGTGGCTAGCGGCTCCGGCTCCGCAGGGGACGATTAGTCAATATCGCAAAAAGCGCTCCGAAACACTCCGAATGAAATGCACGTTTGTTTCTTTTTAATTTTCATTTTGCAGCCGGAGCCATTAGTCCAGCGCGCCATCTATCAAACGGCACAATTCCAATTTACCTATCGGCCACAAATTCTTCAAAAACACAGCGCGATCCGATATCTGCCGCCGGAAAAAATGTATTGGCTATTTGTTTGTGTTTGTTATTCGGCGGACGCGAGCCACCTTTCCTAGCTATTACACACACGGCTTTAATAGTCGTAGTTTGACTCCCGTTGTTTATTCCGATTGCCGCGCGCGTCGCGTCGGGATTGGAGATCGCTGTCTAAATTGCTTAGTCACAAAGCCATAGCTCACTCACTATCCAGTACGTCAGTTTCCAACGGCTAATTATTTTTATGGACTCACAAAGGCGGCACCTTTTCTAATCCATCATGAAGAGAAAAGAGTGTTTTTGTTACAAGCAGTTACAACAGCCTCACATTACCTTACACTACTAACTACTGACATGGCTACTTGTACTACACTGCAGTCTAGAGGTGAGGCATATTTAACGGAACTGTTATTTTTACTTAGTTCAATATACCTACCTAATATCTAAATCTATTAGTTTTTAGCATACTTGTTATCTTGTTAGTAATGAATAATTATGAGTATTTTGATACTCATTACTAAGGAATTACCTTTGTCCATTCTAATCCGTACTTGTATTAAACGGGTTTAATCACGATTATCAGAAATACTGACGAAGTTCGCTCACAGTCAAATGCTAAAACAAGATGGACTGATTATATGGACATTAACCAATTTTTCGCTCTAATCTATAGTAGAATGAAATCCCAGAAAGGAATTGCCCGAAATACACGCGTGCATATTATGTTGTCATTCCATGCCCGGTACTTGTAATATTCATATAACACACATATACCTAGATGTGTTCTGTATCAAGGCATTATGCACAATGTAAGTACAGCTTTGCAAAAGTAACTGCCCGTTATTTTTAACAGGTATGGTAAAAAGAGAACGGCATACCTAGTACGATTGTTTGCCTAAAATAGCTCAGCTCTACCGGAGTCTGTTGGTGCTAATGACTGAACTGAAGCGGCGATGATGCTCGCAGCGCCGATGATTATCATTCGTGTATTATTCCGCGCTGAGCCGCGGCTGGCCCCAATCGCCGGCGGACGCTAAGCATCGTTTGATGGCGTTTATTTTGATCTTTCTCACGTTAGCACGTAATCCGCGTTCGAATTACAGACGCTCCATTAATTGCCTTTGTAACACAAAGCGCGGCTCGGAACATTGATTCATAGAGAGTAATTTGTTTTAATGCCATTTGTATTAGCTCATCTTTTTAGAGCTTACGACTTAGGCCAGATGTTAAATATCGCTATGATACCTTCTCAGTACTTTTCTCCTTAAACAAAAATTTTACTAGTTCTAAAGGGTTTATAGCATGGTTACTATTTTCGCCTCACAATAACATAAGCATACCGTACCCATATGTTTATGCAAATGTTGGCTGGTTAGATACCTAGACATAAATTTTGCGGTTTTTTCATAATGCATTAGTGATCTAAGTTTCATTGTGTATATTCTTAAACTTTTAATTAAGTCGCATTAAATAGTCTATGAATTATATACCTACCGATTGTATGTATAGTACTCTACCCCATTTAATATATTTCATGCGCGTAAAACTTGCTTAACGTAGCTGGAAATTCTAACAAAAAATATGGCATATTAATAGATTTTAACCGAAAAGTGTATACTTACATAACTTGAGTTATAAGCACTTGCATCTGCCAAAAACACATCCCAGTCCTTCCCCTATACACTTTAAATTCAAGCAAAACCACCCGGAAGTACGTAATAACATCCTGGCTTATGTCTGTGAGTAGGCTTGCGTACGGACGAGCGGACGGGTGGACGGGCGGACGGGCTGCGGTCACGTCCGTGGGGGTCGGCCTTGTGATTTATCCCGGCTATTGACAGACCAATCTTTGCCTTTACATGACCGCCATCAAGTGGAACGGTTATTTTTGTTGTTTAACACAAAGGAACATTAGAATACGCGTAAACCTGCAAGTTTTATTGTATCGTATAATCGAACTGTCCAACCTATACCTACGAATAACAACCAATGCCCTACGAGTATCTATAACTGCCAACTACCATTTATTTATTTAACTAATCTTACTGTTAATAATTTATCTGTTGTTAAGCAGTCTCATAACGACAACCATTGTGAAAAAAGCTAACTGAAAATCTCCACTTAATTATATTTGCGTTGTGAGTTTCTTGTTATTGAATAAAAGAAATAAATAAAATCTTGGTACAAAACAGGCAAGAAAATTTGATTCTCAAAATTAATAAAATTATTTTTTCATGATTTCTCGTAATAAAAATTTAATTTGCACTGATATTTACTCGTTTATTTTTTCCTTTTGCAATTATTCGACGTTTTGGTACTTTTGCAAGTCCCGTGGTCTTGGTAAACTCAGGACTTGCAAAAGTATCGAAACGTCGGAAAATTGTAAAAGGAAAAAATAAACGAGTAAATATCCTTGCAAATTCAGTTTTTATAATGTCTAGTGCTCATGTTAACCTTAGAAAATACTAAGATTGCTCGTCTTTCGAACTTTGAAGTCGCTGACTAGAACTTCTCCCTCTTTTTCTGATGGTAGTTGTTAATAGGTCTTTGTGAAAACAAATGACTGCCTGTTTATTTTCGTAGATCCGTAGATAAAGGAGAGTCAAAACATATTCACATAAAGAAGATAAACCAGCTATATACAGGTTTGTTTTCACAGGGATCTTAATCATCGGTTCAGTAGCTCAATGTTAAACACAAAGAGACATAAAAGCTTTCTCTGATCATCGAAATTAATAATACAAGATGGCGGCGCTAAGAAACCCGCTCTATCAGCCCATTACAGGCTCTTGTAAAAAATCATAAATATTCACTTAATTATAGCGAACCACCCTTAACACGAGTGAGATAGAACGAACGTGCACACACGGCACACGTGGTAGATAGAGATGGCTGTATGTCGCGCAGTGTCTCGGCGAGCACTTAAAGTAATTGAATACAGGGGCACCATAAGTTGGAGCATAAAAGTAGACGCGAATATAATAATAATCATACAACGACGCCATAACTCGGAACTTCGCGTGAATAGCTCGCAGAATCATCTCACAGAACATCCACAGAGTACAGAAGGTCAAAAAAGGTTAATATGCGTAGATACAGACGAAATAATCCGGAAACTAACTGATGTCACAACTGCTAGGCTTTGTTTTAGTTATTTTCATAGTATTATGTCCTATGGCATACTAATTTGGGGTCGGGCAGCAGACATTAAGACCAACTTCATCCTGCAGAAGAGAGCGATTAGATTAATTTATAAAAGCAAGGCAGTAGAGATTTGTTAAGAGATTTCTTTAAAAGAAGTAACATCCGGACAGATGCTAGTCAGCATATCTATAAAAATATTATGTACGTCAAGAAAAATATCACTAACTTTAAAACCGTAGAAATACAATTGACGTTTTTGTAGCCAACACAATGTAAAGAAGAAATAAGCTAAACTAGAAATAAGCATAAACTTTCGTTCCCAACATTAGGGCGGGCAAAGGTTAATACCTCCTTTATGGGGCATTGTATACGTTTATACAATAACATCCCTGAAGATTAATAAGCTTGAAACGCGGTTAAAAAAATGTGTAGCTTCTTCTCCACATAATCCCTTAATTGTGAAACTAACAACTTTGACGTTCATTAAGTAAACATTCTGTTTTTACAATGAATAAAAATATTTGAATTGAATTGTAAAGCACACTTTGTGCCAAACTCGCTACGATAGCAGTAAAGATTATTTAGATGACAATCATGTCTGGAATTAAAGCCAGTTCAACGCATGAGTTCTAGGTTTTAGAATAATTATGTAAGCTCTGTTAATTAAGGACTTTGAAAGAAAGATTACGTTTGGAGTTTTTTGGCCATTTTTCTCGTAACGTTCATTAAGACGCAGTTTCTGTGCTACTTTAAATAAAACATTTTAATTGAATTTGAGTTTTGAAATAAAAAATACTTTGTCTAGTTTTTTTTTTATTAAGTCTACCGACACTTTTTGTATCTTCACACGCTTAACACTAACTTATATCTAGGCTAAGTCTTGATACAAAAACTAAATACAGGTAAAAAACCATATGCTTTTTAAGATTCTATGACGTGACTTATTGTATCCTATTGTTGGGCAAAGTTATATATTAAACTGGTCTAATCGCGATTACTTATTAGGTAAAATTTAATTAGCTTAATTCCCGACGTTCCCTACTATGTATGAGCATCGCGAGTCATTAAAAATACTGTTGCGCAAAGGCCTCTCTATCCCTTCTCTTTAAGTCCTACTAAGCGTTGTAAAAGTATTTACAAGATGACACTTTTTTTGTTCGTAGCGTCTGCAACCAAAATATGTCATAGGTGGAATAAATTTTAGTAAAAAACACGCTTTTGTCAATTATGCAGAAAAAGTAAAAATCATAACTTGCCTAGTTTTGTAATATTCACCGTCACAGTAAAGGTACATTTCGCAGGGCATCTAAACATCTACAAATATATTAAGCAGTTAATAATTACAAATTTTACACGCGTAAAGCTGCGTAATGCGGGAGTGGTTTGAGGTGGCCCAGGACAGAAAGATCTGGTCCAGGTGGGGAGAGGCTACGTAAAGCTGCGTAATGCGGGAGTGGTTTGAGGTGGCCCAGGACAGAAAGATCTGGTCCAGGTGGGGAGAGGCTACGTAAAGCTGCGTAATGCGGGAGTGGTTTGAGGTGGCCCAGGACAGAAAGATCTGGTCCAGGTGGGGAGAGGCTACGTAAAGCTGCGTAATGCGGGAGTGGTTTGAGGTGGCCCAGGACAGAAAGATCTGGTCCAGGTGGGGAGAGGCTACGTAAAGCTGCGTAATGCGGGAGTGGTTTGAGGTGGCCCAGGACAGAAAGATCTGGTCCAGGTGGGGAGAGGCTACGTAAAAAAATGCTGCGTACATTTTCCACTTAAATAAATTAAGAGTTGTTGGTGCAGACCTTTTGTGCGTTCCCAACTAGTAAGTCGCGGGGCACATACGTCGCCCCTGGGAGGGGGCCTTCGTCTGGATTAATTCAACTAATCTAATGATGCAAATGGTGTTTTTGAAGAACCTCCTTTATCTGTCTTTATAATCTCCTCAGCAACAGAGCAAATCTTAGCGGAGTCACGCTGCGCCAGTGTCGGAGTAACACTTTTATGCTGCACTAGGATACGTTACTTGTGAATAGATTTCCGGTTTCTCGTATACTAACAATCTGCTAGTCCGTAAACAGCTTTCAGTTGTTTTTTTTTTTGTTTACATTTTGGCCAAGTGGGCACTCCATATCAGTCAATTGTTGAACAATGTAATGAAATAATAATTGTGTTTAATTACAAAATACGAAATATTGAATTTTATAAACTACAGCTTAACTAATATTGTGTTTTCTGAATGTCTTTTATGTCTGAGATTTCAAATGTGAAAGTTTGTGATGATGTTTGGATGTTTGTTACTCAATCACGGAATAACGGCTGAACGGATTTAGATGAAATTTGGAATGGAGTTTGGTATGCAGTTTGAGTTCCGGGGAAGGACATAGGAGACTTTTCATCGTTGAAAATCACTCATTCCATACGGACGACGTTGCGGGCAAAAGCTAGTAGTAACATAAGTGTGCCTTGGCTTCCAAACTACCCTGTGCTTTGGGTAGCCAGGCACGTCCGAGTTTTGGTTATAAAAGAATATAATATGTAGTTGATGTCGTTTTCATTAAATTATTCGCCAGCTTTCATCACATTTCGGGCCTCCACTGCGAGACAATAAAACTAAATGGCGCAATGAAATCGCGTCTAAGTTACGATGCCTTGTTTTTTCACGGTCTGATTTTTTATTGCCTCGGCTAAACATGGCGGCTCTGTACGATATTGTTGTGTTAGCAAAGCGCGATGACACAGAAGATTCACTAAGTGCGTTTAATTTATCAATTTGAAATATTTTACCAGATACTATAATACAGATAGGTACCAGATACAAAGTGGGTTACTCGGGGCTGCAAGTGATGTAATGCGCTTCGGCCAGATGTCGCTGCCTGTACGTAATACAGAGAAGTTTGTAAAGTGGCTCGAAATTTCACTGATGCCTTCACTTGCCCATTAGCTTAGTTGGGAGAGCGCTGGCACGATTAGCCAGAGGTCGCTGGTTCGAGTCCCGGCGTGGGTGGAATTTTTAGCCTTTAAATTGGTTTTTAAAATTGTCCTCAGTACGGGTTAGTGCAACAAAAAAAAATACAATTAGATAGGTAATAAAAAATAAGGCAAATAAGTGATCCCAGATAGTTTTTGTGACGTAACCATAACGCGATCAAAGCGTGATCGATTTTTGACGGTAGGCAAAGGCAACTAATTGTTTTCATGGCAGAGCGGTAGAAAAGATCTATAGTAAACTTAAGCTAAGCTTCTGTAATTCCACACCCAAGAGGTTGTTATTTTCGTCTCTCGTTGTGGTGATTTATGCAAACTCGTAACGAAACAGTAAACTATGACATGTTGTATCGCTCTATGTACTCGCGTCGTTCACAACAGCCATCATGCAAACTGTTATATCTTTGAGCACTCTCGCAATGTGTCTACTCACTCGAGACCTCTGCTTTACTTGTGTAAAGTTGAGAAGAGAATTAGCTGAGACTTACTCGACAGAAGGTCTAGTAAAGCTTTTACATTCGATACAAACAATACCTACTCTAGTGATACGGCTGCCGTCTGTACTCTTAGATTTGTAAATCTAATACCTATACATATAAAAATATCGTATCGCAGTGTTTGTTATCGAGCTCCTCCGAAACGGGTTCACCGATTTTTATGATTTTAATGATATTTGGTAGTTCTAAGAATAGGTTGCAGGCTAATTAATATGGCAGAACAACGTTTGCCGAGTCAGCTAGTATCTGTACAATTTCCTTTTTTGTGGACAATAAAATATTCTCTATCTATCTAAGGTAGGTAGTTATTGGGAAGTGGGGCAGGCAGTAGGTATTGGTAAGGTAGTTGTCACTTCCACAGAAATAAAGTGCTCTAAAAGTAGTAATCATAATTTAATAAGGAGATAGTGTATTTTGCGCAGTGGGCGAACGGGAAGTATAACAGTTAAAGAACAGTTCACCTAATTTGAGTTCGACCTTCAAAATAAAATGTTGTTTCGCGCCTTAGTTAAAACGAGGAAGGTCTCAATGGCAAAATGAAAACTAAGTTTCGTCGTTAGCAACACTAATTAAGGGTAGTTACGACTGTAACGTAAAATAACCTAATAGTTACTGACTAACTTGAACAATTATAACAAATAATAGCAACAGCGCGTAACGAGCTCTATGCGGCAAGGCTGGCTGTAAAGGGCTAATTAACAGGCATCGAACGATACAGCCCTGTAAACACGAACCGCCCTACTGAAGGGCACAAACCACCAACACACAGAAAGCCGCTCACACACGACTGCAAACTGAATAGATCACGTCAGCACACCGGCATGTTCGCCTAATAATCCTAGTAATAGAACGATAGATACAATATGTCTAATGTTGTATAGATAATGATACGGAACCCTTCTTGCGTGAGTCCGACTCGCACTTCGCCGGGTACATGGTACCACCGAGTAGGATACCGCGCGGTGGACATCATCGCATCATGGCTCGTTAAGTATGATGGCCGTAGTGCATAATATAGATAAATAAATAAGTTGTTTCAATTATGAGTACAGCGGGTATGGGTTTACATGGAGGTTGTGAATTTTCCGTATCATGCGGGCGTTCTGTGTGATATTGCCAGTCAGCCTCCCCACTGACGGGTCCCCCGGCCACCAAAGCGCCTAATTGGCCGGATTGACTCGTGACGCGGCCGACGGCATTAGTCAGCCGGTATACCCGTGCACGTATCGCTGAGGTATATTATGTAGAGTTGGTAGATAGAGGTATGTATACGTATAAGCAGAAATTCATATCAAAGTAAAGAATTTGCATCCTGTTTGTTGAATGTCAATTTACAATGTCAATTAAGTACATATAGAGTAAATAAATGATTAATTTGATTTGCACTTGACACAAATGCGGGTCATATTTTATACACCGACTTATAAAGGTTGCAGGTTAATAAAGGCAGATGTTCCAGTAATCAGCCCTAGACATAAACAATCTTAATAACGGCTAAACATTGATTTCTACCCAAAGTTAAGCAGAATTAATTAACAACAAGGGGTGTGCCTCAGGAGCCGCGGTGGGGCCACCTCTGTTCCATAATTCCGATCCCGTAATTATTGTTGTTATGGCTATAGTAGATGTTTCGGGTTAACTCCGGCTCGTAAAAGTCGTAAACCATCGCAACGAGCTGTTGCGGATTATAAGACACGCACTCAATATAACCTTACTAGTTAAGGCTCTAGAGGAGACGCTGCTAACTACCGATCCTAGTTATTTTGCTTGCCACGAGATTCTCATGAACCAACTGGGTTCGTGGAACATTGTTTATTATAGATATTCGGGTACCTACATCGTTCCTGCGTTTTATGTGCAGTAAATTCATGGAATGCCTAGATATAAAGAAGATTAAATTATAACGTAAGCTTTGTTCGTACCTAACTTTGTATCTTTAAGCTAATAGAACAATATTGTACAATTGCCAATTGTACTGTACTATATTATTGTTTAATTCTCATATGTAATTCCTGGTTTGAAATTATTTTTTTTTAATTGATTTGATTTATTCATAAAAGTTTAACAATTTACTTATCCTATTTTAGCATACTTGGAGAGAATGTAATTTTATTTAACTAATGATAGGATTAGAACGATGATGTCTGTACTAGTTATAAAACTGTATGACAGACAGCAGCGCCTTCCTTCTGCGAAAGTTAGCTATTTTATTACATTGCTGTGTGAGTATTTACTGATGTATGCTAGTTACAAGCTACAACAGATGACAATGTATGAGTGGTACAGTGTGTGTGTGTGCGTGTGCGAGTGAGTGTGTGTGGTAGTGTGTGTGTTTGTGTGTGTGTGTGTGTGTGTGTGTTGTGTGTGTGTGTGTGTGTGTGTGTGTGTGTGTGTGTGTGTGTGTGTGTGTGTGTGTGTGTGTGTGTGTGTGTGTGTATGTGTGTGTTTGTTTGAGTATGTAATAGGAAAACGAGTACTGCAATTGATTTGTATTTGTTAATAAGTTTTATGTAATATAGATTTATTAAACTTTTGATTTTATTTTGTATGTTATATTATTTGCTTAGTATGAATTCGTTTCTTACTTGGGTTTACATAATAGAGATTCTGTTTCATCATATGATAAATCCTGAAGCCACTTTGCTACTGCAGTTTTGCATTTCAAACCAGTTAATGGATATATGTTGTTAAGTCTGTTAGTTTTATTAGTTTACATACAATAAAGAATATCCTTTCTATCTAAGATTTTTATAGTGCTCTTTAAACATTTCTCGTAGAGCCTAGATTATTCAAAGTGATCAATATAGTCAATATAGTGACAATATAGTGTAGTCGATAATATTGTATTACAGGTTCTGTTTCAAGTGCATTTACTTATTTCAACCACTACCTAAATTGAATGCGCTAAAAGTCGACTCTTGGCATCCCAACTACCGTCCCCGCATAAATCAACTACGAACTCAATTACTGATTAACAACGGTCAAAGTTCGAAAGTTTTATTCGCAAATGATAACGGCACAGAAGGTTCAATTTGCACCATTAATGCTATCAAGTTAAGGGCGTCGTTACCATAACGGCGCGGACTTAATCTTTGCGACGCGCTCTTAATGACGGCGACAGCTGCGCCTGCCGCAACAGCGCATTCCGCTTTCAAAACACGACTGGGAATATTACTAATACAAGGGTCTTTTAAAGGAGAATGTCTTAAATTGTATCAGATTTTAGTCATTATAAAAATTTTGTTAGGTCCTTGTGTCGTTTTGAAGTTTTAAAAATAAGGCCGTTAACGTTGAGTAATAACTGAATGATTTATGTAAGGTGAAGAAATGTCAGATGGACATTTAATTAAGTTTTGAGACGTTCTCAGAGTACAAAATACCATTTGACTAATGGCCAGTTTTTGAATTGAGAATTTCGCTAAGTAAATGGTTAACTGTAGTGCTGTCTCTTCAAATTTCTCAGAAAAGAGCGTGACAGAACGTTACTTAAGTATTTACCTAGTAAAATTCTCAATTCAGAAACCGGCCCTAAATATATCTCTTTCCAAGCGTGAGTTTTGAATAAGATGTCAAGTAGGACAATAAAGGTCACAGAAACATTATCAGCAGTGTATGTACCCTGCCCGGAAAAGCGCCGTCCGTAATCATGAAAATGTATTTATGAGCTAATTAAACTTGTGTCTGGCTTGCGCGAGCGAGATAGCGCTAGCCTCTACTCCCGAGCGGAAAGGGACAGAGGGAGCCGGGTCGGTGATTAATGAGAGTTATATGGCTGGTTAAGTACCGTGTAATTTGCAAAACGACCCTTAATTACCGGAAAACACGACTACCAGCGCCATCCTCCTCTTTGGATGGGACGGGCTGAGCGTTGGAGCGAGATGGGTAGTTTTGGTGAGTGCCTCTACAAAGGCGCTATTTAATGAGGCATTATGATGTCGCTCCTGCAGATTAGTCTTGTGTTTGTTTGGAGCTCTTTATATTTGCCGTCGGAACGCGCGTTTACTCTGCACCGTGTTTTAACTTTCCTGCTGTAACAACATTGCGGTAGCGTTGCCTTGATAGTTGTTATGCAGTATCTCGCCTTACTGATGGTTACTGTATAATTTGTGTATCTTTCTACTTATGTATTTTGACTCCTAAATACCTAACTTATTTTATTTAATAGTATTTTGTAATGGTACGCGGTGCTTATACATTTAACAGGTCTAATTGCGATTATTTATTAGGTAAACGCGAAGTGGTTTCATGTTATACCGCCTATCCTCACTATAATAATTGGCTGTATTCACCTCTTGTCCACGACAACTGCAACGATACCGAAACGTTGGGTAAACCTGATTCCAACAATCGCGATTGGATTCCATTCCAAACCAACAATCGCGATTGGACCCATTAAATGTATAACTATGCGTTTAGATCTAATTACATATTTACTGGGAAACGAAAGTTTATGATTGTTTAATTATTGAAATCTAGCGCGATATTACCTTACCCATATTTGATCTTGTCCCCAGGTGTGGTTCCAGAACAGAAGAACAAAGTGGCGGAAAAAACACGCGGCCGAGATGGCGACAGCGAAACGTAAGCAGGAGGAGCTGGGCGACGAGTGCGAGGGAGAGGGTGAGGGCGAGGGAGAGGGATGCAGCGACGACGACGACGCCAAGCGGCCGCGCCTCGACTTTTCGCACCAGCACCACCGGCAGTGAGGGCGCGCGGCGGCGGCGGAGGCGAGCCCGCCTGAGCGAGAGCCGAGCGCGCCCGATCGAGAGCCGAGCGCGCCCGACTGGGAGCCGAAGCGCGCGGGCGGCCCCGAGTGGCCTCCGAGCGGCGCCGAGCGCGCGCCCAGCCCTCCGCGCGCCGCCAGCGCCGCCGACCAAGACCTCGACGTGGACTCGGACAGAGACTACAATAGTGTTAGCACTAGTTACGACGACTTAGATAATAAAGATTACCCTAAGGGCTTCGTCAATTACGCGAGCGGTGACCCTTACGAGAGCAAGGCCCTGCCGCCGCACTGCGCGCGCGATCCCAAGTACTTCCCGGGGAGTAGTGTGGACAGTTTGAACAGTTACTACTTGAGTGGCGTTTACCCGGAGCACTTTGTTCCTATTAGTGCAGTGAGAGAGAGCTGCGAAGGTGAGGAGGCGCCTTGCGACCTGTCCAACTGGCACGCGCGTTCGGCGGGTCGGTTCGCGGACCGGCTTGCGGCCACGGAGCGCGCGCTGGCGAGCGCCGGCGAGCGCGAACGTGAGCACGAGCGCGCGCACGATCACGAGCGCGAGCACGAGCACGAGCTACCGCCACCTGACGCGCCCTATGACGATCAGGGTGAACAGCAGCCGATCAATTTTGCCTACTACCACTTTTAGTCGCATCAGTCACATCGGATTACCTCTACCGACCTTCGCACTACCTAAAGTAACAAAGGTTAGGCTATAGGCAGAGGCAGATGATTTATTCATTTTGGGTTTCGAGATTTGACTTTACAATATAGAATATAAAATATTGCTAGCACAGCGCATTGCCTGTCATGTTAACACTGAACAAACGCCTTATTTGCTGTCGCAGATTGAATGTATTTTCAAGTATTGCTGTGTCCCTCCTTACGTGTGTTATTTGCTTGCTAACTCCTTTATTTGTTTAACTTTCGTAAATTTGTAAATAGTTACATTTTAAGTAGTCATGTGATACATAATAAGTTATTTATTATAGTTAGATTTTACATGATACGTTAGTGGTATGATTAACACTATTGTATTTATAGAAATGTATGAGAATGTACGTTGTGGATGATTTTCTCGAATGGATTTTAACTGTCAGTGCCAATTTTAATGTTTAGACTACAAAACTCTTGGGCTTTTAAAAAAGTAGATGAACCAATTATTATATGAAGTTACTTTCGGCAATCGGACTAATCATTGTATGAAAGCCATTTTAAATTTGTAAATAAGTGAGTTAGTTTTAACTACAGGTTTTAAAAGAAATGTCTTTAACACGTTTTTCTATAAGGTCACGTGGGGTAATATTTTCAGCTCTTTCAAAACAGATAGCACCCCGGCTGTTGATATTCACCCCCTGACACAAGCTGCAATATGAGTGTACATAATACTGTATATTACGTAAAGTCGGTATTGTAAATAGTATTGTACTAAACGAATTTAACATTTATTATTACCAACACGAGCGCGACCGTGCGACCACCACGCAGCCTTCTATAGCTGTGACTTGCAACTCAGATTAGGACAACTAAAGGTGACCCTACATTTGTCAACAATTAAATATTGTTAGTATTTGTTTTTTGTCAGAATAACAAATGAAGTCAGATTTTTAGGAGAGACCTTCGCAATTTTTCTTTATGTTCTTGTTGATAGCATTTTTGTAAACTGATGCTCTCAAAAGTAATCAAATTGGTAACCATCTAGTTTGTTAAATTATTACAACAAAGTGAATGTAGAGTTACCTTTATATTGAAAACTTTATAATAATGTTATACGTACATACCTAGCTACAAAAGCTTCAGTAGCAATTCAAAAACTTTTTGGCCCTTTAGCACAAAATATCTGTCTAATTATTATGTATCAAAAACCTCAATGGGTACTAAATTTGTTTTACATATTTAGAAATATGTGTGAGAGAAAAATGTTCACTCTAAAATCTGTGAAATCTAATTCCTAGTTTAACTTAGATAAAAGAACTATAAAGCACACGCCACAAACGTTTGCCAAAAACGCACGTGTGACAGAGAGATGAGATCACGCGAACGAGGCAAAAGATTCCTCATTGTTTTAGAGTAAACATCTTGGATTTGTGCACTATTTATTTTCCCAATATTTTGTAAGCCAATAACAAATTCTGATTCAACCTAGGCATGTCAACAATTTAAGCAAAACTACGCATGGAAATTCTTATTTGTGGTTGAATGAAATAATAAACAGTTAGTAAAAACATAACTTCCAGCGCTTTCATTTTAACAATCCACTAAGTAAGGGTGTTTTTTAATTTAACCTCGAATCTTTAATAGGAATTTATGAAGTTGAATAGAAAATTCTGATTTCAAGCAAACCATATATTCATGTGAATTAATCACCTCTATTTTTTCATTTTCTTTTCGTTTAATTTATTTAATTTTTTTAATAAATTATTTTATTATTTAATAGTTATTTTAATGTATAGTATACGTAGGTACAGGCCCTTGCTTTACAGAATAAATCTGTTGTAAGATACCAGTAGGTTTTACAATGACATGCAAACTAGATCATCAGTTTATTATTAAGACCAAAGTTTTAATGGTGAAAACAGGATGAAATTAGTATCAAAGGGGGTGGCATTCCGGAAACCCCGCGTTTTATATCTTCAAGCAGCGTCTCACACGAATGATATTCAAATCCGCAAATCTCAATTCATTGCGGCGACGGCTCCGAGCAACTTTCTGATTAAATCAACAGACACGAAACGGTCTCATTCCGTTTTTTAAATCCCCGATTCGATTCGTTCAATTTATTTTCGCGAGGGTAAGGTATGTAAAGCTTTACATAGCGCCGTGATCCGAGACCTTCCAGGCAATCGAAGACGGGCGTCGGGACGCGCACCCCTCGTTGCCATGACGACCGGCCCTCACCTCCACCCTCGCACGGCGAAAAATAAACAGTAATGTTCACAAGATAGAGTTGGAAATTGAAGTGCAAAGTCGCAGTTTCCATTCTGCGGCATCGCTTGCTTGTAGTTATAAATGTAAAACAGTTACTGCTCCGTGTCGAACAGAGATGCCCGATCCTCCCCCGGGGGCGGTGGCGGGTGGGGGAGGGAACGGCGGGTGGGCGAGGGGGCACCGGGAGGGGGGAAGTGAGGTATTCTTTCATTTGTTGCGGTAGCCGAGGCGGCGATAAGGTGTTGCGTCTACCTTTTATTTATGACTCCATTTTAAACTGAGGACGGTGGCACCAAATAAGTGTACACAGAAAGTAACACCGTTCTCTCATCTAATTCACAAGTAGACTAGCTCAATTTGTCAGAAACAAATCTTAAGTCGATTCATGTGAATCTTTCAACAATGCAGGCAGGATCCCTCGTTTACTGAAAGCTGTTTTCGCTCATTTTAGTGATTATCCATGAAAGAGAGAGTTCTCATTCATAAATAAAACATAAGCTCATTTATTTTGAAGCACAACTAATTATTAAAATAAAAATAACTTCCAAACAACACAATATGTTGGTGCATAGAAAACAAAACCAAACCCAATCCGGTACCTCTGTCGTCTCTACAATTCCCTGAAAGAGTGAGTGCGTTACGCAATTGGTCTGGCGTGATTTCACCGCGCGGGGGGTGCGGGGTATGGGGGCAGATAAAATGTATGGAGTGTAAATATTCATGCAAATCCCATTCTGACGTGCATAGGGAGTCTTGCGTGAGATTTTTATGAATGTCTTCATTTTGTTGTTGGGTCAGGTTAGAAGTTAGATCTTACAATGTTTAGCTGATGGTGAGCTTTGGGAAGGTAATAACTATGGCAGATAGACTGGAGCAGGGAGGAGACATAATAGATTGAGCAGTGACTATGTAATAGAATTATTGCTTGCTCTACATCTAGTACAATAACCAATGAACTAGAACGGTTTCATACCCAGCAATTTCTCTGTCATTTATTTTATTTAAAAAAAAATGCGTGAACGCTTTCAGGAAGCTATATTTAAGAGTTAGGACATTACAAGCAGGAGGGGCAGCCTTTGCCCGGCCGTGGAACACAAAAGAGGCTAAGTAAAAAAAGACATTATTATGTACATACTCGTACTATTAAAGTGCTACTGAGTACAGTGTAAGTACAGCAAAAGTGTATTTTTAAAATAACGCAAAACCTGACCACCGTTTCTATGGTATATAAATTAATCCACTAGTTACAATGAGGGAAGTTAAAAAATTCTCAATTTTATTTTCATACTTAAAATCTTTAAGCTTGGTGAGGTTAATTTTTAAACTGTTTAATCCGTTACTTTGCTTCGTTTCCTTATTTATTATCAATGATCTAATCTGGACATTCCATTTGATATTTAACTTTTAAGTTCTAAATCCTAATTCTAAATTCTATTTTCTGAAGTCCGTTTTGGTTTTGATCAACTTTACTTGAAGACAAAGACAGAAATCATACTCCTATGATTTCCTATGGTTGCAGTATTTCGAAAATACGTCTGTCAACTACTCGCTATCCAGTACTGACTAAGTATATTATAACAAATGTATTATTATAAGAAGATTATAAATTCTGCCATCTTGAAAGGTCGTATCGCGCTACTGTAAAAGTATGTTAGTCTGTAAGAATGTTACGCTCAGAGCGGCCTCGCCATTGCCACATTTTCTCCCTCACCTGTTTTCCTGACTTGACACACAATCGGAGGTCACTTGTAACCCCCTGCAGCCCATCCATCATCACCGCCTACAGACGGACCATAAAAACAACGCCTACTGACAAAAATACAGCTCTAAAATAAAAAGGTAGAGCTCTACGTAATCAAACAATAATCCACATAAATCAGCGCAACTCGCCTACCTACATCATTGCATGACACGGAGGCTTAAATTGTTTGACAGGTAAATTAAAGAACAAAAATACTGATGAAGTAAAATTTGGAGGCAATTCTTTTTATGCAGCCTATATACAAGCCTTCTCTCAGGGAATAGGCCACTACGTCCACCGCGGATAGGCAGTTTCACCTCAGACACTTAGGTTTCCTTGCTATGTTTTTCTTCACGGTTAGCGAATGGTACTGCTAATACCTTTTATCGTCGAATCCAACTCGGCTGGGCAGCATTCGGGAAAACTTCGACTAATATACCTCAATCGCTAAAGACAAAATTATACAACCAGTGTATGTTACCAGAGATGACTTATGGCACTGAAACGTGGTCTCTCACTATGGGCCTCCTAAGAAGGCTCAAGGTCACGCAACGAGCTATGGAAAGGGCTATGCTCGAAATTTCTCTACGAGATCGAATCGGAAATGATGAGATCCGTAGACGAACGAAAGTCGTCGACATACGAGTAGCCCAGCGGATTAGTAAGTTGAAGTGGCAGTGGGCGGGGCACATAGCACGCAGAACTGATGGCCGATGGGGCCGAAAAGTTCTCGAATGGAGACCACATATCGGCAAGCACAGCGTAGGACGACCAGCCACAAGATGGACAGATGACCTCATGCAAGTGGCAGGAAGGCGCTGGATGCAGGCCGCTTTCAACCGGTCTTTTTGGAAATCCATGGAGGAGGCCTATGTCCAGCAGTGGACTTTATGTGGCTGAATGATGATGATGATGACTGCTAATACAAATTCACAAATTAGAAAGCAAGTACATGCCGGGATTCGAACCCACGACCTATCAAATGTAAGGCATGCTTTTTGTCATGTACAAAAATCATGCTGAGCTTGCTTATCATGTACACATACAGCAAATTTAGTATAGCATGAACCGTTTACTGATGTACAGTCGACAGCACGTCAACACACGTGCACTATAATCAGTTACGTTAAGGACGACTTTGCTACAAAAATGTAAAGGATGACCTGCTGTTGACTATAACTTGCCCGGAAATATTGCCAATATGCCCGAGCCCGAATGTGCCCTAACAAAACCGCGCGCCACGCTAACTAAGCGGTTTTGCTGGTATTACATTAATACTTCTGTTGAGTATCAAAATAAGTGATCTGGCACTTATTTTGATACTCAACAGAATCAAAATAAGTTGAGTATCAAAATAAGTGCCAGATGGCTTCTCTCTATGTATTTGCATCGAACGTAAAGATTGTGCTGAAAGAGTGTATAGACCCACGGGATAGGCATCGCCTAGCTAGTAATAACAACTTATTCTTAAAAACTAAGTTTAAATCAGAATTGATTTCATTCTGTTTGTTGAATGTCAATGTCCATGTACAATGTTACAATGCCTTGTCGTCGAATTTGTAGTGGAGTGGCAGCGGGAAAAAACTCCACTCTAACCATCTTTTCTCAAATCATCTCAAATCTAATACATAAGTCGGTACGATAGGTACTCGTGAATCCAACAATTGAATGAACAAGATCCCATGAGTGCAATCAATAACTTGCAATTCTAAAATATTAGTTACCATTATTACAAAAGTAGGAAAACACCAATGCTGCGGCCAGACATACGTCCCCTGCTCTATGCGCTGTACCTAAACAGTAGATTAGATTAGATTAGATTAATACTCTTTATTGCACACCATACATTACAGTAGTGACATAATACAGTATTGTATCTAACTGTAAGTATCGTCAGCCGAAACAGCTGTACATTAATTTTACGCGTGCAGAGCTGACTACCTCTACCAAGTGCTGACTTGGAACGTGTTTTCGCTTAGTCTGCCATGAATGCGCTCGCTTTCGACCTTTCCAAATCAAATTATGTATTATTGGTAGCAGTCACGAAGTTAAAGGTATTTTAGCGACAATTCTGAGCAACAGAAAGATAGTATATGAATAAATTAATTTGTTTCTCTTAAATATTTTAATAAAGGTTCTTGTTCTCAGCTGTCATCGCTGTTATACAATCCTATATCTGCATTCATCCTACATCTTTAGCCGCACAACAGAATTTAAGACTTTTTCAGAGAGTAATGAAGGGTAGTGGACACGGTCAAATGCGTGTCAGCAGATCTTGTCCAAAACACCACACTATATCCAACAACCTGCAAAATCGACGAAGGTGTGCAGGCGGCGAAATTGAAGTGGAGTTGAGTCAGTCATGTTAGTCGAATGTACCCAGATAGGCGGGCGAGAGTCGCCGCCGAGTGGGTGCCTGAACACGGACATCTAAGTCGAGGTCATTCTAGGAGATCGATCAACATCCTGCTGGAATTACCTGAGGTGGCCCAGATCCGAAAACATGGACTGATGTGGTGAAGGCTAACTAAACTGTTTTTCAATTATTTCAGTTATTAAACAAAAAAAAATGTGAATACCGAAGAAATACCGAACTACCGGAATTCCGGTATTTAAAATATTGATACCGAACCAGTACCGATTTTTAAAAAAGGTTCCGTTAGTCCATGCTCCGGTACGGGGGATCTTTAATACCAGTAACAAGTAGTTTAAAATGTAAAGAACGGAAAGTAATTAGCAGACTTTCTGTTGAAAAAATTGTTGATTGATGATGTGTTGAACTGGCTAAGCACATTGTCGTAAGTGTATTTCGCCGTATTTATTTTAAGTGAAAGTGAAAATATTTTATTTACCACACAAAAATAATAAATAATAATCATTCTTTCATTCTCAAATGTTTGTGGTAAAAAGGAATATCGATTTGCTGGTGGATTTCTCGTTTCATACTAAATTAAAGCTTATTTTCCAGTCTTTCATTTGGTAAATTTTTTCCTAGAGCCCACTAGGATTACCTAAATTAATGTCACCTGCCTTGATAATCTATTCTCCGAATTTTCTTATTATTCTACAATAAATTTCTTAAAATCAGACCACACTAGTAAAATTGTACATATATACCGAAGCATAAGAAATATTAAGTAGCTTACAGTCGACTCCACATCAACTTTCACACACGCGCACTAATCAGTTACGTTACGGGCGATAATGCAACTAAAATGTAAACGTTGATCAGCTCTCGACTGTTCCTATCCAATTCAATAATCCCTGTACAAACCTATAGGCTTGGCATCTGCGTAATGAGATGATTTATACAGCGTCCAGTGGCACCTTCACTCACACTAGATGGGTGAAGCGACCACTCGGACGCAGCAGTGCCTGGGACATTAGATTATAAACTTATAGCAATTTACACGTAAATACCTCAGCCGATTAGTCTAACCAGCAGCTGCAATAAACGAATGAAAGCCGAGTATCTTGCGGATATAAAAATATTAGTGTTCGAGCGCGCTCGGTATTTACAGCCGACTAGGGGGCCACACGTGAGATTGGGGGGCTATTGGTGAGACACATTCGTAGATCACGTGTCAAATTAACAAGCGGTAGTCAGCTGCAAAAGAATTGAAATCGATAAAAGTTTCTTAAGGGGCTCCTTGCAGTAACTAACATTACGCTAGCGAGTAGCGACACAAAAACTTTGCAAAAGCCATGTGTAAAAACATATCGTACTTTTTCCATTGGCGGCGTTAATGTGAGTGCAAAGAAATCAGGCGCATCAAAGCGTCCTACTAAAAAATAAAAACTGACTCCAAAACACTACAGCACAAAAAGCTACAAATAATTTAAAATAGTACCTTTCAATTAGAAGTACGTACACATGTAGTAATAGTGGCTCTATGACTGAGGTATTCAATCATCACCACCCCTTGGCTGTCCCACAAAAGAGAACCCATGATCATGCCGGCGGCGGATGGCCTTGAATTTCCTAGGGGTCAGTGATGACGGTCTCTTTGATTGTTTTTTTGTTTAAGGGTCGTAATGATGAAGCCATATTTCATACATAGCTAGAAATTGAGCCAAAAACCGGTCGTGAACTTATTGTAACAGTTCCAAACAGCTTTGTGAAATTCTCAGCCTGGTTCTTTTTTGTTCGGCCGTTAGCATTCTAGGCACCCAACGCGCTCAGACTTTTTTCATTACCAAATGGTAATGTATTATATTATTAACACTCCCTATTGAAATCTTTAGTTCTTTAGCTTTAAAACAAACAATAGTACGACAATCCAACAAAACCATTTTTTCAAAATTTTTTTACATTTCTTCAGTTGCTGCGATCGTACATAGGGCGCCCTGAGCGCCAGTCGTCATTAGTGGACGTTCTTCTCCTGTTAAACTCAGCACACTAACGTACAACCGTAGAATAAGGAGGAGCATGAACGCCTAACGTATCTTGCAAGTCTTGATTTACTTGTACCGTAATGAAATTTTTGAAACATTTATTAGGTACTGTATTATTAGATATTTAGTTAGGTACTGTGCAAACTTCAGTTGTCTTAATTTTCGATTACTCCTTGCGACAGAACACAAGTAAGAACCTTTGATTGAAAACACAAAAGAGCATCAAACTTTTTATTTTATTATGTCGAAAAATAAGTGGGCCTGCCAGCCAGTATTTTATTTTTGTCTATCCAAGGAGTTTATACCTCATTTTCACTACTTAGTGAACACCCCTCGTATGTGCTGGTCATGAAACTGGGCGCCAACTACAAATTATGCTTCTACAATGCCTACATGTATACGTTCCTCTAATTTAAAGGTATTCTTTTAGATTATTTGTAAGTTGTAGTATTTTGCTGTAGTAGTTTTCATTGTTTATTTCAAAATTTAAATTTGAAGTTCTCAATTTCCATCCCGAAAATCTTCACCAGAACATTACCAAATTAATTAAAAATTATTTTATGTTACTATTCCACATAGGTAGGTACTAAATATCTTAGTATGTGGAATAGTAACATAGAATAATTACTATCCAAAACCATTTTCATACAAAGTAAACATCAGAGCTAGGTTCATAGGACTTTCATCGCGGTATAGTTTATTCTTTAGCATTCTTTTGGAAGTTTTTCGTTCAACTGTTGGTGTGGGATTGTAAAAAACCAGGTCCTCTTAGTACATATTTATGAAGGGCATCTGAATACGGAAGGTACTTAGAAATACTTGAGATTTTAAGAATTGAGAAATTTTGGAAGAAGCCTGGCTACCCATAGCACAGGAAATCCTAGTTTGGGAGCCAGTAACCACTTTCTTAACCCTTTTCTAAAGAAAGTTTTTTTCATTTTCATAATCTTCCGGTTGCAGAACGACGAAACCTCACTCTTCGGCAAGATGGGGCTCCGGCTCATAACAGTCACACATCTTAATGAACACTTTCTTTCTTGGATCGGGACAAATGGACCAATAAGATGGCTGCCGAGATCCCCAGATCTAACCCAGTTCGATTTTTATGGGGTTATGTAAAAATATTAGTTTACAAGAACCAGTATGAAAGCGTCCACGAGCTGTAAGTAGAACTTACTACGTATTATTATTCTAAATATCCAACACAACATGATCAAAAAATCGACAGGGAGCGAAATAATCAAAAGAGTGCGACTTTGTATTCAACAGAATGGGACTCATTTTGCGCATTTGATAAATTAAATTGATTAAATGTTAAAATTCATGGTCTTCCTTTTATTTCTGACAATATGTTATTAAGCAAAAAATAATCCTTATGATGAAGCCTTTCGATCGGTATGTTCATCATAGGGTATTTTTTTTCTCATGTAGCGGGTTCGATTCCCGGTTCAACCATGTAATTATTTAAAAATCTATTAATGCAGTCTTTTTTTAATTAAAATAATGTCTTCTTGCAGTAAAATGTTCAAACTACAATATTCAAGGTTTCCTTCCATGTGGCAAAGCCGTGGGACGCCCTGTATAATATATTGAATAATTTTTAAGGGTCTGTCTGTTGACCGACCTCGAAAATGGCCTCAAAAATAAATAATAGCATTTGCATAACATTGATTGAAATGAAGGGCTGCATCGGTATTTTCTTTTGCCTCTGCTTAAGCCCATTACATCTACAACACTACAACCTCCCTAATTAATTGAATAAATTGTAATTGCTTGCATTCATACTCCTCCTTGATTTTGGAATAATGGATTAATGCCTATATTCATCGTCACTCATCATCTCATTTTCGATGAATATTGAAAATAGATAGATGAATAATTTATTCACATAAGACAAACACACGTTCGTATACAATATACAGTATTAGCCCAAAGTATTTACACTTGAAAAACATAAATCAAGACAAAAAGCGTGATTACGTGGTAAATATCTAAACGAAGAACTTTTCATATTACAATATCTGAGGAGAAGATAGATAGATAGAATATTCTTTATTGTATGTACACCAGGAATTACATATGAGAAGGTGCGTGCTATTCATTATAAGACACAGTGTATCACTCATTGATCGTAACAATTACAAAGCATAAGAAGCCATTTGTACAAATGTACGGTGGCCCCACTAGAAATCAAACCCACGACTTCCTGCATAGACCAACGAGGTAGTCATTCAACGCTGGTAGTTGCTAGACCAACACAAGCGCGGTGACGTACGACTCTACCGTCCTCGAGAATAGCGGCCTAATATTGTGACACAGGTCCGATACATTTTATATCGCCTCGCGTGAGTGATTCACGTCCGCGGCAGATTTACAGCGTCCGTCCGTCCGTGCGTCTGTCTGTCTGTCCCGGTGATTTACTGGTTGACGACTGGGCTCATCATTATTTGATAAGTCACAGGCTAGCTCGGGCACAGTTCATGTGTTTTCCTTATTTTAAGCCGACTACAAAAAAGGGGGAGGGTCCCAATTAGTTCGTATAGTTTTTTATGTATGTGCAGTGATAAATGACTGCCTCGTTCGCGTAGCGGTATCACGTTTGATTACCATGCCGGAGGTCGTGGGTTCGATTCCCACTGGGGGTCGCCGTACACTTTTACAAATGGCTTCAGTCTGAGTGTATTTACATATTTGTGATGTCCTTGCCTGGTTACTTTAGGACAAGGTATCCTAGCTTGGGTCCAGCAGGAAAAGCAATTCGATTATGACCATACAAACCGGAAAACAAAATTAATTGATAAAAAAAAATGGCACGCGCCAATCACTTTATTTTCTAACTTACTTAAATTTGGGAATTAGTAATAGGAATACCACTCGCTAAGGGTGAAAGAAAGTATTGCGAGGAAACTTGAGTATCTGAAGGTTTCATCTGCCTCAATGCTTGAAATCAAATCAGAGAATCCGTGGTGGGCATGCGTGATAATTAAACAAATTCTCTCTTCCTAAGAGAATGCACTTGCTCTTAACAGAAATAGGCTTCTTATATATGCCCTTGGTTCTGGAGAATGTGTGGTGAGTGAGACAGCGGTAGCGGTGAATATTCCAACCAATAACAAAGGGCGTAACGTCGCGAGAGAAGTAAAACAAAGAAAGCACACACGAAAGTGCCTCCCGTCTCCTAAGAGTTTTGAGTAAAGAGTCAGTCAATCAAGTGACCTCATAAAGACGATAGTCTGGGACGACTGTTAGATGTCTCCCACTTGATAAACCTCCGAGACCCTGAGTAAATCAACTTTACTGTCGTGATCCTAACTCGATTAAGACTATAAAACCGCAGACATATCACTCCATGGTGATGGTTTTTGCACTCAAAAACAAAGTGATATTCAGGTGGTTCTAAAATAGCTGCCAAGGCTAAACTGAGATTTGAAGCTCGGTAATCCTGCTATGGTAGCTTAGCGGGTAGAACGTTGGACTCAGAAGCGAGAGACCCAGGTGTAATTCCCAGTGCGGGCATGTACCTATGACTTTGTTTTCTAAGTTATGTACATTTGTGAAGTTATAGTAGCAATACCACTCGCTAACGGTGAAGGAAATCATCGTGAGGAAATCTAAGTGTCTGAGCTATTCACATACCTTAGTGCTTGAAATCGCCAATCCGCGGTGGGCACTCGTGGTGATTCAGTCCACACACTCTCTCTCTCTCTCTCTGAAAGAAGGCCTGTGCCCTACACTGGGACGTATATAGGCTGCTTATGAATCTTACTATGTTAACAGAAACGCTTGTACTATGCCTACTAGAGTAAACTACCCTACACGTTTGTTCTAAACTAAAATACCCGGCTTGTGCTATTACCTGAGCAGTGAGTACGCTGACCAAACAAATCATTGCAAACATGGAAAAACATCCATGCCATATAAATTACTCTAATTTGGTGCTAACAAAAGCAATTTCAACGGCAAAGCGTGTTACCGCTGTTACTGCTCTTGTAGTTAAACATTATCTACTAATTGAGTTTTGTCTCCAAATCAAAAAATATGTTTATGTACTATTTTCAAGTCAATCCTAGTAGGTGATAAGTACTTAATTTATTCAGCTCGTCACAGCCGACTCGAGCTAATCTTCTGTTTCATCGTAGCTCAGTTGATGGCGACATTAAGCGTGCTATAATTAAAAACCCACCAAACCTCGAGGGCCAATAAAATAAACCAATCTATAAAAACACAATGTGATGTCATTCTGTAACTCGAAAACAATATAAATTTTGTGTCGATCCGAGTAATAAAGACATCCAATAAAAGGCGTGTAAGTAATTGGGGGCCATCGGAGCTGAAACAAAGCTGCGAGACATACAGACCGAATAAAACTCTGATTGATTGATTGACTTCTAATAAACATAACAAAAACAACATCAGAAGTACTGATCAGCAAACAACCTGCCTTTTTCTACAGAACTTTCCAACCTGCCTCATATCATAGTGACTAAATAAATTAATAAATATCCTTCACTACAAAATTTGGAATTCACGAAGTATTATATATTAGATTAAGGATGATTTGAGATAAGATGGTCAGGGTGGGGTATTCTTTCGCCGCCTTAATCTCCGCTACAACTTGACCCGAAGGCAGCGCTGCGGCTAACATAGTACATTGGTATTCAACAAGCAGAATGTAAATTCTTACGATGCAATACATTTTTGATTATTGATTTGATTTGACTGCTTGTCTTGTGGTAGCTTGTTTGATTACCGACACAAAGGTTGTGCGTTCGGTTCCCACTGGCCGCCTTGGTTTGTATAAATGTCCTCAATCTGAGCATTTTTCAATGCTTGTCTAGTTACTATAATGATAGGTTACCAATATTGAAAACAAAACAGGTCATTTTATTATATGCGGATGGTATTATGTTACGTTAGTCATCAGTGGCGAGTAAACCTAGAAATCAAAAGATAATACAAGATGGATTATAAAATCACAGGTAAAACAGCTAGTGTTCATAAAAATACGTGTAGGTACCTACCAGGATATCTATCGAGCTATATCCCAATAGGCTAGCTACTCCCTGTGGCTAGCCTGTTAGGATGTCCGTCGTATCCTGTAATGTCTCTGCCTGGAACTACAAACTTTTGTATTGTTCTGTTGTTACCAAAAATGTGTAGAAATGTGTGGAAAAACAGAAATGTGTGGTCATCAAATTCTAATTATTAATATATTCTAAGCAAGTGACTCAACATTGGAACATGGCTTTGATTTCATACATAAAAACGTAATGATTAATGTTTTAAGGTTTTCCTGACTTGTTTAGTCGAGTCTTTGTTAGACTGGACTCTCCAACATTTTGCTACCTCTGACTCGGCATCAAAACCTCTTCCACTCCTAAAGGAGACAAGTGATACACGAGTAAAGCTTGACGTGCCGTCAACTGTAGCACGGTCTACAGGCATGATAGCACGAGTTCACAGTTTAAACTCAACTTGAAACATTGTAAACATGGCGCTTGCTCTTTGAACGCGTTCAGTTCATGGAAAAATTGGCACTTAGACGGACAGTCTAGTTAATCCATGTACTCGCATATACTTTACATCGTGAGGAAACCCGCGGCCTAGTTGGCTCCGGACGTATTGACTTGTCTTTCCTGTGGGCTAGGCCAGGATATAGGTGCTGGGCAAGCCTACTCCATCTAAAAACACTGCAGCGCACAGTTCCAGGCACTGCAGCGTCTGAGTGGCCCTTCACCCATCTAGTATGAGTGAAGGTGGACTGGACGCTGTATAAATCATCTCATTTCGTAGATGCAAAGGCCAAAGTGGAATTAAAAAACCGAGACGAATAAAATGTATGGGTAAGTGGCGACATCTTGTGTCGGAGGCCAATACCCACGTCGGGTCGCTCAGCCAGCGGAGTGAGTAAAAAAGTAAGTAACGTAAAAATTTATGTAAAATTTACGAATGTCCATCTTTTTTTTTACTTATGCTGCTTGTCTAGCTTCATAATTCTAGATCAAAGGTTAAATTCACTAACAAAATGTCGTTAGTGAATTTGTATAAAAACGTGACATAAATATTTTGAGTGTATTGGCGTAGAAACCTATTTTTTGTACAACTTTAGTATTTGTCAAGAATTTACAATTGACAGCTTTTTCGTTCCTGAAGGAAAGGTGGACAGACGGATGGCCGGACAACAGAGTTTTCCTTTTGAGATGCGGAACAATAGATGTACCTATCCAGTTTATGTGCTTCTTTGTCTTAAAGTAGAATAGTATCTACTTTACGAGATTGAACGGGTTATTATTCATTAGATATAAAGGGTTACCTCACAAATGAGCAATTTTTAAATACCTAAGTTAATTATATTTTATTGTTTACAACCACTTTTCAATCACATTCGGGAGGTCGTGGGTTCGAATCCCAGCATGTGCTTATGACTTTGTTTTTTAAGTTATGTATATTTGTGAAGTTGTAGTAGCAATACCGCTCGCTAACTGCGAAGGAAAAATTCGTGAGGAAACCTGAGTGTCTGAGGTGTTAACGTACCTCAGCGCTTGAAATTGCCAATCTGCAGTGGGCACGCGTAGTAATTAAGCTCATACTTTCTCTCTAAGAGAAGGCCTGTGCCCTGCAGTGGGGCGTACGTATATGTATGGGTTCCATAAAAAACGTTTACCTTTTGATTTTTTTTTTTCATAAAATATATTGTAACTAACTTCTGTGTAGAACAAAAACATTTGTAAATAGATTGATAGTCCGTAAAAATTATATAATATATCGAAAATTTTCAATATGTGAAAAATTCTTCGAAAAAATACTCGCATCTCGCTGGTCATTGCGCGCGGCTAGAGATAAGCGAAGACGGCTCGCTTCATAGGGTAGGTTTACTTAATGCAGTGGCTATTGAAGAACACGCGCGTTACTCAATGACATGGACCAATGGGCGCACATGGAAATTTCTTTGGGAGCTCGTTTCGTGGAATGGAGTATAATTGGGGTATCTCAGGAATTGCGCAGGTTAGAGATAACCATTTAGATATTTTCGTTTTATGAAGTTAGGACGCGCCAAATTCCACCCGTTTTTGTGGTCATAATCCTGAGGTCATCAAAGTCAAAGGGGTTTAAATATTCCAGAGAAAGCAATAGCTAATAATATTTACAAGGCAGCCTATTAAAAAGCAATAGGGTATAATATAGAGCTCTTATTGTGTGTATGAGTAAGGTCGCGTTTACAACGAACATCAATCATCGACAATCGGCTCTAACGAACGCTGTAAAGTGTGCGCCCGCGATATTATTGCACGTTTTATTAATACACGTTGCTGGTCAGGTAGAATCTGATACAATTAGCAGAACGCCCAATGGGAACAAAAGAAAACAATAAGACGCAACAGCCTGTCTGCGATACCACAGAAATAATCCGTATTCTTACTAATGTTATAAACGCGAAAGTTTGTATGTATGGATGTATGTTTGTTACTTTTTCACGCAAAAACGGCTTGACGGATCTGGATGAAATTTTGCACAGAGATAGATTGCAGTCTGGATTAGCACATAGATTATTTTTTATCCCGGAAAAATACACATAAAAAGTACCACGCGAACGAATTCGCGGACAACAACTAGTGTTAGAATAAAAAAATTAAGCCTACAACGACCTATTTCATGTTGCCCCTTTTACAACTTTGCTAAATTTTCATTCGATTGTTGTTGAATCGTTTTGAAACTCAAAATGTGAACAGTGAAAGGCTTTTTCTACGTGGTACCACAGATTTGTTTAAAATTCAACGATTTTTAATCTATTGCAATATTCACATAAAAACTCGAAAAGTCTGTAAAACATAAGTTCAGTTACATGCTGTGTTTCACAAATAAATCTATTTTTATCTTATTTTTACCCTTAAGAGAAAGAACACGCGTACTCCTTTAAACTAATGCATTCTATACAATAACCTAGTTTATCCAGTAAATTACTGACTCGCCAGCGCAACCGCGACATCAGCTTTGAGCTGTAAAACTCAATAACAGCTGTAAAGTGCAGCGCCCAGCGGAGCTCGGCGCTGATGCCGGGGTGGCTCGACCCGCCGTGCACTCGCGGTCTAGGCACGAGCGAATTGCGACGCCATTTTTGGGTCGAGATAAGATAAGATAAGAATATACTTTATTGTACACCAGAGCATATGGCATAAAAACATGTAAATATGATACGGGGTACAATTGGCGGCCTTATTGCCAATAGCAATTTCTTCCAGACATATCCTTATCGCATAGCGTTAATTCACTTAGTTTATGTTGAGTTATTTTTGGACATTTTTGTGATAATTAAACCGTGTTTCAATTCAATTCAATTCAGACAACCCCATGATGGAAAATTTCTGAAGGAAAAGAAAGACGGGTAGACGGTGCAAATATGAATATAATATAAGATTTATTTATTTATAAAACAAACGTATGCATTGGTATAAGGATATTAATTGTATAAATTATGAATTGTTTTGCAATTCAGGCATACAAATATTAATTTTTTTTATCTTTAATGTGTTTCTGAAGTAGTACTATACACGGTTTTCACATACTAAAAACTATCGTAATCTCTAAGTACAACATTATTATATTTTATTGTTTATCGGAAAACCAACAGCTTATACGAGAGGCATATTTACAAAATTGAGACAACTAAAGTCAAAGCGAATATCAGGTTTTCACTGATAATCAGAACTAAATTTGGAATAATAACATATCTATACAATATTTAAAATTATGAGATATATAGAAAAACATTAGCATTAATTTCACACTAACCTAAGTTTTCGCCGCAGTTAAGGGTTAACTGCGGCTAAAACTATAATATGTATAAAAATACGCAGATAAAACGTCCAAACATGACACTCTTGAGTGTAACAGACTTTGGACGCTTTGGCAGGAGTCCCACCGCATAATGCCCGAATGCTTAATACCTTAGTCATTTTATTAGTTATATGGGTTTAAACTAATATCTGTGTTACGGTCAACTTAGTCAAGCGCCAAATACTAGAGAGCTTTTGAGTGGCTTTTAACTCCTTCTTTGGACTTTATCACTACGTACAATGTAATTCGACAGCTGGTCCTTTTAATTTTTGTCGGTAATTCGCCCGCGTCGCAATAGCGTAGTGTGCCGCATACAAGTAAAGGTTATTGTGCTGTCGAGTGTGCTCAATGCCTAGTAATGAAGGACAGTAAATCACAGGTGGTTTTTTAGTAAGTACGTTGTTTATTTCCAAAAAGACAATAGTAAAAGTGAATTAAAATCTGAACAATTTTAACCGCCGCGCAATATAAAACTTTGCTTTAGTTTTTATAGATATAACTGAATAAACTTTCACACAACACAATCACATATCCCTGGTCCCAACCTAGGATACCCTGTACTATGGTAACCAGGCAAGGACATCACAAGCGTGGAAATACACCCAGACTGAGGCCAAGTGCACAAACGTACGGCGACCTCCAGTGGGAATTGAATCCACGACCTCCGACATGGCATGGTTTATATTCCATGGTTTACCGGTAGTCCGCAAAGTAGACTAGGCCTGTATCTTGGTCCAATACAAAACACACGAACACATCTTAGACTTTTTTAATGGTGAAATCGTACGACGAATTGACGACGCAACCTGTGTATGTGTCATCTCACAGACTAACAATAGTTTCAGTTTAAACAATCACTTTAATCAATCAGATTCTGAAAGATGCAAAGTCGCAACAAGTATTATACCAACGTTGGTAAAATGTGACTGCAATTACATTGCAACTCCGAATGTTGAATAAATATCTTTAAGAAAAATTAAAGGTTGCGTTTATGTATGCGTTTTGCATGAGCTACCAATGCAAGGCCATTTGTATACAGTCATACCTTAGGCCCATTTATCGCAATGTGGCAAGTATGTAATATTACAAGAAAAAAAAAAGCGAAAAAAAAACCGGCTAAATGCGAGTCGGACTCGCGCACGACGGGTTCCGTACCATTATCTATACAACATTAGACACAAAGATCGAGAAAAAACGTTTCTTTTATGTTTTTAATTTTTGAAGCAATCATCATCATCATTCAGCCACAAGAAGTCCACTGCTGGACATAGGCCTCCTCCATGGATTTCCAAAAAGACCGGTTGGAAGCGGCCTGCATCCAGCGTCTTCCTGCCACTTGAATGACGTCATCTGTCCATCTTGTGGCTGGTCGTCCCACGATGCGCTTGCCGATATGTGGTCTCCATTCGAGAACTTTTCGGCAAATATAGAACTAAATATTCTGTGAATATTTCAAGCGCCTACCTTTTTCCGTTATTAATATCAAGCAAAAAACGGCAAAAAATACGTTTGTTATATGGGAGCCCCGCTTAAATATTAATTTTATTCTGTTTTTTGTATTTGTTGTTATAGCGGCAACAGAAATACATCATCTGTGATAATTTCAATTGCCTAGCTATCACGTTTCATGAGATACAGCTTGATGACAGACAGACAGATTGACAGACAGACAGGCAGACGGACTGCGAATTCTTAGTAACAGGGTCCCGTTTGGCTCCCATCGGGTACGGAACCCTAAAAAGAGGCGGCTTTAAGATATCTGCCATCGCTCTCCGCTTGTGCCAGGCCGAGAGCCGAAGTAACAATCGAGTGCATGCAGCGCTTGATGGGGGCGACGTGTGAACACCAGCCTCTTCAATTTGCGCCATTACACGTTTACTGCTCAAGTGCACTTCATTATAATTACACGTAATACACTCGTCCCCATTCAGGGAGTGGTTTGACGTAATTGGAACTTAATTACAAGCTTATTGATTGACAGGAACGTGGCATGCACGACAGTTAGGTTTACTAGCATAATTCGCTTGTTAAGGGTACGGAAGTCATTGTAAATTGATTACAAACACGGAAACAGGTATAATGGTTTCCACTCAAGCGCATATACGGGTATATAGAATAGATATTTATATTAACTACAACATTACACACACACACACACAGATTGTACGCTTTTATGACCATAAAGTTTTTTGTACTTTTTGTACATTAAGTAGGTACATACATCGTAAACAGTTTCATTTGTTCTTTTACTGATACAATATTGACTTCGGGCGGTGCATGGTGTCACCATAACAAGCCAAGAGAGCAAAACAATCAATCGGCCGGTCGTAAGAGATTACTGTCGTTTTATTAGTAGTATTCGGAGGTGCGTCATAAAAGCACATATTCATAAACTCGCCTCGGCTGGAGCTTATAGCCGAGCCACCAATCTATTAGAGCAGAAGTGACACCTAGCAGCTATTATGAACACTTTAGGCTGGCTTGCGCCACGCTATGTGACAGCACTATCTACCTGTTTATCCATCGGTAGGCTCTATCCAATGGGTAGGTCCGAAAACGTCTTGCACCATGACATTTGCAGAGCTATCCATAGATAAATTATATAAGTGATGACCCTGCCAATCAGCCATTTATTTGTTTATCCCTGGATAAATTTAATCGCTGGAGGGACGGAATGGCCAAGGAGCTGCGTGAGCTCCAGGAAGATGTCTGGCAGGAGACCACGGGATAGACGTCCTTTCTCTTATTGCATCTAAAATTCAACGGTTTAGCCGGTAAGAGTCCGGCATAACCCTGCCGCCATCCTCAGTGGTATCCATGAGGATTTCCCCATAGATTTTTTCCATCGATACATAAACAGCAACTCCAGCTAAGAGCATGTTCTTTGAAGGTTTCCTTCTGGTGCAACTACTGCACGCTGGGTCGCATTAAAACATTTTAAAATGCAATAAATAAGTCGGTTTAACTGCGCGCTGGCCGCCATCAATCCCGCGTCAAAGCCTCGCTTTATTACATGTAAATGACTCGCGCCGACCCACCCTTACACTCAGGGTCAACTTCAAACCATTGCTTAGCTCATATTGCTCATTAGCTAAGAGTATTCTTATAAAAGGTATAATCATACCGACTATGCCTCTATACTACTGCGAAAAAAGTTTCAAAATGCAAAATGTAGTTGATCAGCTATTACTGCTCCCGAAACTCAATTCGAGTCATCATCATCATCATCAGCCATTTTACGCCCACTGCAGGACAAAGGCTTCCCTCATGGTTTTCCCTAACTATGAAGGGTTTTGCCATAATCGCCACGCTTGGCAGGCGGGTTGGCGATCGCAGTAGGCGGTTGGAATCTTAGGAAGACGCTGCTGCCCGACTCCTGGTAATTTATTTCCTTAGCCGCCTTCTACGACATCCACGGAAAGAAACGGATTGAAATTCGAAAAAAAGTTAAATCCGTGAGAACAACAAATATATTTGTTACAAACATCGAAACATTAACTTTTTAGGGTCTCTTATCTTAAAAAAAACGAAACCCTTATAGGATAATTTTGTTGTCCGTCCGTCCGTCGGTCGAGCAACACCCTTTTTCTTAGAAACTAACAAAGCACTTCTCGTAGATAAATCGTAATCAATCGTAATCTTCTCGTAATCACGACATTTGGAAAGATAGACGTAAGGTTTAGTCGTAAAAGTAAAGGAGAAACCAAAAAAAGCAATTCGTTTTAAAAACATACTTTTTTTTAGCTTTTACGAACTAAAACTCTCGTAAATACTGTACATGAATTTAAGTCCGGATTCATTTACTCGATTTATTAGTTTGAACAAGTCCAAGTGGGTGAGTCCGAACTTAAGTTAACATGTTTTCACGCGTATAAACTACCTTTGCTTGAATGGGACATCGTTTATTTTGACTGCAGTGCTTAGTTTGTAATCGTTTATTCGGAACCCTCAGGGTGCAAGTGAACCCTACCCGTTTTTGTCTGATCTATGATGCTAGGACGCGATATTACTGGAAAAAACAGCTCCATCGTCGCATCTTTAATGAAACAATAAGTGACTGGAGAGGATAGACGAGGACTGAAAGAAGTGGTATGCCTTAGGTGAGGACTACGTCGCACATTGGACGACTGACAAAATGGAATGAAAACCTCAGAAACAATACAATTCAAATCGATAAAAGTCTCTATAATTCCGTTCAGTCGAAGATCTCCACCAAAGCATCGTAAAACCTCGCTCGAGGCAATACATAAATAATTAAATACACGGATGAAGATGAATGCAGCAATAACCGAGTTATTTATGCGAGTGTGACACTGACGCCTTGCGACACCGCGTCGTGTGGAGCCGCGGCCGCCGGCCGCCGGCCGGTGCTCGGCATATGGCCGACGAGTATAATTCTAATTACTTTTATTATTGAACATAACTAACATTATATTAATGCAACCTATATATATACGTCCCACTGTAGGGCACAGGCCTTCTCTCAAAGAGGGAGTATCACCACGCGTGCCCAGCGCGGATTGGCAATTTCAAGCGCTGAGGCATTTGAACACCTCAAGCACTCAGGTTTTGCTTAGCGTTACCTAGTGGTACGTAACTTCGAAAAAAAAAGTCATTCGTACCTACATGCGCCGGTTCATAGAATATTATATCACATTACTTTAATTTTAAAAATTGTCGGGCTGTCAAAATTATGTGGTGTGCCTTGGGGGAGGCCGATGTCGAGCAATGGACGAGTATAGGCTGATTGATTGATTGATCCACAGTCTACAGCATAAAAACCTTTATCTACACTCATATCATAATCTTTAAATTAAGAATTCAAAGGTAAACACATATTGACAGGCTTTAAACAATACATAACTTTAAAGAAAATAAAAAAAAAGTGTAATATAAAGTTACATTAAAGGTCAGATTTTTCACTTTATATTACAGTTATTTTTTTTAAAGTGTTGCTGTGATCACGGAACAAAACTTAAGTTTTTTTTTTAACGTCAAAAGTTGACTCTATAAAAAACCTAATTTCATTTTCGTGGTACCAAAAGTGCAACTAAAAATACCTAAAATTGCGCGCGCAAAACTGAGTGCAGACGATTGAATGTCAAGATACTTTTGTCGAAATTGCGCCATTTTGTTTCAAAAATTTCATTATGAGTGTAGATAAAGCAGTGTATGAGACTGCACATAACTTGGTATTAAAACGCTCGCGAATGCTATTAAAAAACTCGCCAAGGCTCGTTTTTTAAAATCTCGCTCGTGTTTTAATAACCCTCATTATGTGATAGTCACATAAACTACTATTACATCAGTATGTACACATTACCCAGTTACTTTAAAGGTGATTTTGCGACTAAAATGTATTATTTTGAATTCACTGACTTTTAATTTGGTGGATGAAATATGATGTTGTTCTGGCGTGCTTTATTACTTCTTGCAAGTTGATTTTTGATTAAAAGATTTTTATTGAATTAAATAGTTAGTTATCCGCGTTCGGCACGCGTGGTAATTAAGCCTGTAAGTACTCTCTCTGTCTGGGAAAGCCTGTGCCCTGCAGTAGGACGTATATAGGCTACATAAAAAAAGATAACTACAAAAATACATCGTTTTTATTTCTTGGTATTTTACAACAAAGTGCTTACGTAGAGTAAGCAGTACCTACTTGTCCTCAAATATCAACAAAACTTACAATACAGCATGTAAAGAAATACCGTGGTAGGCGTTTAATTTTCCCTGTAGTTTTAAACGTAACTAAACTAACGGTTGACAAGAGAAAGTAACGCTTTAGTTTCATTTTCATGAACGTTTACGGTTCTACGTTGAAATGTTGACACGGTAAGCGACACCGCACCCGTATCGAGTGCCCGGTGCTCGGCTGTCCCGTATCAAACCTGACTAGAGTATGTTGTTCCAAGCTTGCGTTACGTCGAGTAAGGAAACTAGTGTTTGGTGTGAAAACAAGGCGCGGAAGTGGCGATGGTGGTTGCAGGGAACTGACGACGACAGCCTTGCATCAGTGAACCTGTCAGCGATCGCGGGAATCAATGAGTCAATTTTTGGTTGGGACATTAAGAAAGCCTACTGAGGGACGTGGCTATGAGGCGGCCTTCGCCACCAATGCTTTCCATTCATTGTGCACTTAGGAACATGAATATAAACTCACGCCAGTACCCCGAAGGGTAGGTAGAGACCACGCCACTTGCCGTGATCCTGACAGACCTGTAAGAAAGCCTTTCATAAAAAGCTAGGATAGAGTCAAACTTATATTAGTAGTGACTTAAAAGGAGGGAAAAAAGTGGGCATTGCCTATTTTAGCCTGTAACATACATTGTAAGTAGCTAAGTGTTTAACAATAGAGAGTGAAATGTTTCAATGGTAGAGATGGACCGAGAAGAATGTTTTTCGAGATTTTTCTGGCACCACGGGACCTTATAAATAGAAAACATTCTACTTAGTTACTCAATGTTTAATTCACAGACTTACTGAGTTTAATGTCAATTATATCAATAAAGATAAATCACACATTTTTCTAATTTTAAATTCTTGCCATGCGAGTACACTCTCCGCCCATCACTAGAGGGATACGTGATTTGTGGGAGTAGGCTTAGAGAATGCCTTGTATACAGAAAAGAAAATTTGGTAAATATTTCTCGTTCTAAGAGTAATAATGCGGTTTCATCACTAACAGTAATATCTTCCACATATTACTTTTTGCTGGACAGGAATAAAGGAAGTATGTAGATGTACAAACAAAGATGAAATGAAATTAAACTAAATTAAATTAAATTTATTTGTCTCCCAAAAATATGTTACAGCTATCCTTAAAATATAAAACATACAATTTAATTTAATTTTATTATTATTGTTAATTTTAAAGACCTAAGAGTAAACAGTGGTCCCCACACTAGGCCGAGCCGAGATAGGACAATATCTTCTGCTTCTTCTTTTGATGGCATCTCCTACCGCAGGTTGGCTATCATTGTGGCTACTTCGTTCCATGATATTGCGGCTCGGGGGACTTGAACATAATATAAGTACATTATGGATTTCATAAACATGTATAATATATAAAACAAATTAAAAGAGCTTGATTGGCTATCCATAACGCAGTGCTGGTCCCAACACTTACGTATGGCTGGCATTTTCGATACATACTTATGTATGTATTGAAATTTCCCTTTCCTGGCAGGAAATTTCGAAACTATTCAAAAAAAGAACTGTATCTGTCGTTAGATTCGAGTGAATTGTCGGCCTCTAGCGCGACGTTGACGCCCACAGTTGATGACCCTTCCGAACATATCGCTGCTTCATAATAAGGGTCCACGTCTCCAAACGAGTGACCTCTGAAAACCCAAACCACAATAAGAAAACTTTACATTTACAACACACACTGGGATTAATAAACTGCAGCCTCAGTCGTCCAAGCCTCTTGCACCCCTCGTTTTAAGGCATATTTTTGCCTGACTCAAAGGTGCCTTCAACCAGTGTCCAGTTCTGGTGATTATTTAAATCCGCGTCATAAAGGTCGCATTATAAACCCCGGTAGCGACGAGCGAGGATTGTATCGCCTTAATAAGACGAGAATTGATACTCGGCCTGATACAAAATAACTGCTTTGAGATTCTTGGGGTTGTAAATCAATCGTGTGAGACTTACGCTGTGGCAGGTTACCCCGAACCGTCAATCTAATAAGAATATATTTTGTAACATGCCATGAGATAGTTGCTAAGCTAACAAAAAGTCAATAAATATCTCGAGTCAGCTTTTACATAGGGGTAAACTATAGTATTGTTGGCACCCTACAGTGATTGGCACTTTGTATTTTAAACACAAATATTAAGAATTGCCATCGCAGAAAAAGCATTTTGGTATTTTTTTTTCAATTCTGCAATGGTTACTTTAATATTTTTCACTGATTAAGTTGGTAGTACGACGCCTGGCAACACTGGTAAAAAAAATCAAATCCTTAGTAGGAGGAGAGCACGTTTTGGCGGCAGTTTTACTGAAGATTTGACAAGCTACAAGGTAAGTTCAAACGTTCGTAAATTATATTTGGGATTACATTTTAGTTAAAGGCTGTGTTATTTTGTTTTTTGTATTGATTGTTGATCAGTTTCGACGCTTTTCATACATTTTTTCCTAACATAACTTCAATATATTGCAGTGCCAATCACTAGTTCATAGGTATCTACTGGAGTACAATACATTAGCACCCGTGCCAATCACTAAAATGTCGGTCTCGATATTTTCCCTGTAGTTTACACCCTTAGAACGTTGTATAATAAAATTCTATTTGGAATACATTAGGGGAATTTTTTTTTTCAATATACTATCAATTCTTGGCACTGCCAATCATTGTACTTAGGGTAGGGCCAATCATTGTAGAGTGAGGCCGTGCCAATTGCTGCAACTGTAGGCAGTGTGCTAATGTATGTGCTATAACAATGTGCTAAGGAACGTAGAATCATTATTTTTTTGACACAATATCGTAATTTTAGGATAAAATACTTTTGTACGGATTAAATAGTCATTCAAAACCACCCGACATCAGTATTGCTGTACGTTTTTCAGCTTCTGAGTGCTCGTCTACGTACCTAGTTAGGAACGTTTAAGTTCATCTTTCTCCAACTTAAAGATTAGTTTTGCTTTGTCGAAATTTAAAATATTGTTAGTGAGCATAAACAATGCCATTTGTAATGACACCTCTCACCACAGTCCCCCGTAACCACGGGTTCGCTAATGAGCTTGAAAAGTAAGATAAAAATTGTGTACTGAATAGAGTGTTAAATCTGTGCAATAATAAATAAAAATCGTTAAAAGTATTCGCGGACTTTTAGGATTAATTTGAGTATTTCGATTTATTTCAGAGTAAAACTATAATGCCTAAAGTTGTCGAAGGCGCTTGTTATGCCAAAAAATATACAGAAGAGGATATAAAGAAGGCTATCGAAGCTGTACAAAATGGTATGCTCAAGAAAACTGCAGCAACAAAATTTGGTGTTCCTAGAGCTACAATACAATTTAGGCTTAGTTCACAATTCGTTAAAGCAAAACCAGGGCCAACAACCGTCTTAACGGAAGACGAAGAAAAAACTTTGGTGGAATGGTTAATCACATAACATAAAATAACATAAACTCACGCCTGTATTCCAGAGGGGTAGGCAGAGACCAGGGACTGCCACTTGCTACGATCCTGACAGATCACTTTCGCTTCCTCAACATTAATTAATCACCTGCAGCAAGAAAGGATATCCTAGATGGAAAGAAGATGTACTTATTAGTGTCCAACAGTTTCTGATAAAAAACGCAAGACCCAACTGCTTCTCAGATAACAGATCTGGTGAAGGATGGTATCGCCTATTCCTAAAACGGCATCCAGAGATCACACACAGAACCGCTGAAGCTGTTACTGCTGCAAGCGCAAACGTATCCGAAGCCAATATAATGCAATGGTTTGTTCAAATAGAACAAACCATACAAGAAAACTATCTGATAGAGATTCAACAATAACCTGAAAGGATTTTTAATGGTGACGAAACAAACTTTCAGTTGTGACCCAAGAATTCCAAGGTGTTTCTGCAAGTGGCCAGGTTACGCCACCGATGGTGATAAATCCGCTGAAGAGGATGAGAGTAGATATCAGGGATTCTGTGCCGTCGCATTGGGGCTTAGGGCTATCTCACAATGGGTGGATGAATACTGAATTTTTTTTCCAATATATCCAGAACATTTTCCACCCTCACATTGTTGAAAAAGAAATTCCATTGCCGGTGGTACTGTTTTTGGACGGGCATAAAAGTCATCTAAATTACGATCTAAATTTTGACCCTCAAACAGTTGGAGGAAATAATAGGACCATCCATTGTAAATGAATTGCAATAGGATTCAACAGGAGAGATAAATGAAATAGTTTACTACCGAGCTTTACAAAAAATCAAAATACAAACAAATTCACAAAATGAGACATAACTAACAGGGACACCATTCTTGAGGGAGCAGAAATAAATAACAGGAACTTTATTCTCATCAACAATGAGTGGGTGCCTGTTGATGACGTTCCTATCATCTTTAACGATGATACATTACATATTAATGATGATCTTGATATGGTTCAAGACGAATAAATTTTGAGCCAACAAGCAACAACTAATACTGTCTTACCAGAGGAAGAACCACCACTCACAAATCATGCTCAACTGACAGAAATGGAGCAAATACCTGAAAAAAATACTGATGACATTTATGACGATCTACTCATGGTTCAAAATACCTTAAGCCAACAATCAACGCCTAACACCACCTTGCTAAGGGAAGAAAGTTCTACAGAGCAAACTACTAAAGTGATAGAGCAGACCCATGAAAAAAGAACTTTGAAGACAAATTTGTTATGACCAAAAACACCTGTACGCAAATGTAGACAAATGACCGACAAACCCGTATATGTGTTGACTAGCTCTAGGTGGCTAGAAAAAGGAAAAAATAAAGTTAGATGACAAACAAAGGAAGGAAGATGAGAAACAAGAACGAAAACGCTAAAGAGAAGAAAAATCTAAAAGTAAAGTTGATATACCTAAAAAGAAAATGAACAAGAAAACTGAGAAACAAACTGAAAATAATGATAATTTACCGAAGAAGACAGAAAAACAAACTGAAAACAGTGATTATATACCGAAGAAGATAGAAAAATAAACTGAAAACAATGATAGATCCGAAGCCGAAAGCACCAAAGATAAAAATCTTAAAAACCTATTTAGAGGCTAAAAATTCCACCCATGTTGGGACTTGAACCCGCGACCTCTGGCTAACCGTGCCAGTGCTCTCCCAACTGAGCTAATGGGCAAGTGCAGGCATCAGCGAAATTGTCCTCAGCACGGGTTAGTGCAACAAAAAGAATATAATAAATTTTTTATCAAACATAGGAGTTAAGACTGTAGTGAGTGGTTTCGCGTTTGTTTTTCAGTCTTAACTCCTATGTTTGATAAAAATTTTATCATATTCTTTTTGTTGCACTAATCCTTATTGAGACATTTCGAAACCATGAAGAATTAGAAGATTTCTTAAATTCTTAAAAAAGAAATTCTTAAAGATTCTCAACAGTGAGATGTGAGATTTATTCATGTGTTTTTATTCCACACCATGCATCGTCATCATCATCAGGCATTTGACGCCCACTGCAGAACATAGGCCTCCTTTGTGGTTTTCATACCCATGAGGGGTTTTACCATAATCGCCACGCTCGGCAGGCGAGTTGGCGATCGCAGTATGCGGTTGGAATCTCAGGAAGACGCTGCTGCCCGTCTCCTGGTAATTGATTTCCTTCTACGACATCCACGGAAGAAAATGGAATAACGCTATTCTTAATCCAGCACCACACGGAAAAGTAAAATTATATAAAAAAATATATACGTACACCTACAAATATAGATATAATTGTAAGTGCCAATGACTGATTTTAATGGTGACAATGTTTGTATTTGTAATGCCAATGACTGTAGTTTTGGTGAGATTTAAATATACATATATATAGTTTTTATAAGTCTATGACAACAAACAATAATTAGTTTTTATTTAGAACCTGAACTCATATTCTATCAAATATAAATGGTTATTGGTAATTGAAGATGAAATTGAATTTTTAGAAAGAAAATTAATTGTAAGTTTTGCTTAAGTGCCAATCATTGTAATAGTTTACCCTATTATAAGTTACTATAACATTATCTGTGTAGCTTTGCATTAAAATTTGTGAATAAAATACTTATTACTTCACAATTGTTGCTTACACAAAACACAATTGTTGCATAATGCCCAGTGGGGGGTACTTTTGGTCTTGCCCTTTGCTGACTAAGTCTATGTACATTATAATAATTATTGTATAATGTACATAGATATAGTTGGGATGTAAATATTGATCGTAATAATTAGTTAAGACATAACAAGAGACAAAATCACATTACATTTAAACAGAACAAACAAACAGTGCACAAACCATTTCCATTAGACTCGATCTCGCCTCTGAGACACTGGAGAGTGTAAGTTCAACAGGAATCCCGTTTCTTTTCTAATAAAATTATTATAATTATTTATTTTATACAAGTTGACACCGTTTTACGGACGTGAACCTCACGTTTACGCACCTAATTAAAAGTTTTAACCTCTTGGTGGTTTACGAGAAGACTGGAGAGGGAAGCAAAAGTTAAACATGACTCATGGATTAACTGGAAAATGGATAAACTGTTTGGATGCGGTAACGGCTGCAGAAGTATCATTAAGCTTTGTCAGTAACGAGCAAATATATACGTACACAAACTCACACCTGCGTCCTGGAGGGGTAGCCACAGACCAGAGTTTGTCACTTGCGACAATCCTGATAAACTTCTCATGGGCTAATTTAGGTTCAACATTAGGTCGAACTAAGCATTTTATACGAAGCCCATGTTACAGGCAACCCTAGTATAATTTGTATGGAAATTACGAAGGTAATCACAAGGACGGATCGTCTAAAAAGAGCCAAACCCCAAAAAAGGCACCGATAGTTCCCCAGCAGTAAATCGTTTACCGCCAACGTCCCTCCCCCGAACCCCGTCTTCACTCCATTCTGTCTCTACCTGCGACTTCCTTCCTACAGCCATCCATTACCGGCATAATGGCATTCCAGCCGCCTTGACAGCTAAATGGTGCCAACTACAACACCCGGTTCGATAAAGAGACACGAATCTTAACGCCACGCAGTAAGGCCCAATTTCGAAGTGCCACAAACTTCTACGGTGAATAACGTAGCCAAACAACAAAGAGCCTTGACTTTACTTCTGTGGGGTTGAAATAAGATTGACAGTGGGACTGTTGTTTCGCCAACGAAGTAATATCTGGTGATCTTTCTGAGTCGTATAGTTAGTCCCCAAAGTAGACCACTAGAACTATCGTAGATAATAGTTCGGAAAGTGATAGGGGCCTCGCGCATGCGTATTGTGCGCGTCGCCACGCTGTCTGCGCGCGCGGCTAAAGTCAGATTTTTTGTGTAAACGTACACAATTTGCTCTTTTGAATGAAATTCTGAATGAAAGCTCGAGTGACTAGAAGTATAATGGAAAAGTAGATTACGTGGTTGTGAATGGCGATACGTGGAGATTATAGAGTCAAAGTATGACATTGATTTGGGCCATTTTGAGATATTTTATACTCCCACATAGATACGCATCCTACGTGGCACTTTTTCTAGATTGATTGACGTAGGATGTTGGAATATATTGACATACTCTGCATGGCAAAATTAATGGAAAGATAACAGGTAGATAAACCGATAAACCGCGTTTGTCAACAGCCTGCCGTATTGCAAAAGCTACAACGCGTTTTTTTTCAGTATCGATATTAACCCACTTCCAATAATCTTGAAACTGCAAGCGGGTAATTTGTATGAAAAATTTAAATGTATGTTTTGAGAACTTTAAACTTTTGCTCACTGAAAGTTCAACTATTGAATACTGAAGAAGCTGTTTTGAGCTTTTACGTTATTTCAATAACAATTATAAATTTTAGTGCGTTTAACACATTTCTAATTTTCTTTTGTTACAATGTCTAAGAGCTTAAAAATTTGAAGTTAAACTGGAAAAAATATATTTAAGATTTCCTTAGTTCCTCTTTGGTTTATTTAAGTTGTACGGCAAGTACTAATATACTTATTTAATGGTGCTACAGTCTGCACCGCTATGCAGTTTAACGTAGCATTTGACCAGAATCACAGAGAATTTTATTACCAAAATCCCCAACTGTTCTAACTGGACCACGCGGTTTGTATACGCTGATTATCGTAGGTCTTGAATTTAATCTAAGAACAAGGAAAGACGAATCGCAAATCAAAAATGGTAAAACAAACAAACTTGAGACGAGCATCCGTCACAAAAAATCTCGGCAAAAACGAGTCACTTCCGCAGTCAGTAATGAGATCATCTCAAAATGACAAAAAGGTTCAATATCAACACGTCATCGTCTCTGCCAACCCTGTCAGGCCGGTGTTGTGATAGGACTAGTCCCAGGCTATCTGTTTAAGAAACTGTCTTGTTGGCATAAACGAAAACTGTTTATGACATCAAGAGACGGTGAATATCTTTGCAAGCAGAACCTATGATAACTAAGCTGTTATATATCTTCGACACTTATCTGACACAACTACGGCAGCTGTTTACGCCAGCCTAATCGCTTTTGCTCCAATCGGTCGCTAAGACATATTCCCTGCTGCATAATAAAAAGTTTTCTGTCCCAAATTTACTTATTTGTCGGACTGTTCAGCTAATCCAGTTGCATTAAGCTAAACATTTGCTTGAAAACCAACAAATAACTGAATAAGTTACATTCCCATTCTTTTGCGACAGGGCCCTGTAGTTTTTTCTTACACAATAATATCGCACTTGTCTTCTGTCTCATTTCACTCACTGATGGTAAGTGTGGGTCTTGTGCTGGGTGGGAGGTATGTTCCTGACAGACTTTGTAACTTCCGTGGTCACTAACTAAAGCAGTAACCTCTAGACGCCATAGTAGATTATGTACTAAGGGAATAAAACCATGTATTATGTCATGGGCGGCATATTGAACCCTGAGCGGAGCGAAGGACTCCGAGTTAACTCGCGAGCGCAGCGAGGGAGTTAAATTTTAACTCCTGAGCGAAGCGAGGGAGTTATGTAGAGTCCTGAGTGAAGCGAGGGGTTCATACCGCCCGAGACTAAGACATGTTTTATTCCAGAGGTGAATACTCTACTTTTCACACCATCTGGGAGACAATAAAAAGACAGGGCTGCATAAGTTGAAAAATATTTATTAAGCTGAGAAATATGGCATAAATTAACTACAAATTTATATTGACATTAGATACGTTAGTCCAGTTATGTAGTGATATACTGATATTTCTATTTGGTATATTTATGGTGGAGGTGGAGGTACATTGAGTATTTTCTGTATCTGTGAAGGTTGGTGACAGTGGTTGTGGAGGCGAGCTTTCTATTGTGGCTGATGTGGATGGTTGTGGAGGCAAAGGAGTCCACGGATCAACATTACTTTTTTTATTTATGTTTTCATTGATCCGGCAACTTATAGTTTTCTTATTTTGAATCGAATTTTCTATGTAGCCCTCGGCTACGGAAGTGGACTTCCAGCCACCATGCCTTTTTATTTGCGTGATATCTGCTCCCGAATCGGCCAAAATTCTAGCTGAGGTTCTTCTAAAGCAATGCCCTGTATAGCGATCGAAGTCTTCCAATTTTAGGTATTTTGCTATTTCCTTTGGCATGACACCCATTTTATTCTTACCAATCACTTGCTTTGTGCATTTTCCATTACAGTAATACAGGAAAAACCTATCAGTACTAACGCCAGAAGGGCGTAGTGCTAAATATGTATCTACAATTTTAGCTTGTTCTCCACGGACAACGAATGAGCGTTCTCGCTTTGTTTTGGTATCAGGCAAATTTACCAACATTAAATCCGGATACTTTTTGATATCATTGACCCGTATGTTAACGAGTTCACCTCCACGACAAGCGCCATTTACTCCAAAAATCATGGCCACCTATAACAAAACAAACAGTCTATCAATTATATAAACTCAAGAGGATATTTATTATGCCTAATATTTAAATAGCTACATAATATAACAAACTTTTTATAATGTTATAAGTAGGTAAGTTTATGGTATTTATAGCTGCGATTTCTATAAAATCTACCTATCTCTAAACTAAAACCATACAATTTAATGAAAATCGTAGATAGGTAGGGTAGGCATACTTAATTTCATGGCGAGGAAGTTGCGATCTGGTGCTTCATTTAGGAAAGTTTCCACATTTTGTGTGGTAAATACAAATGATTTTTTTGCCCTATGGCCTTCAGCTTTCCTCTTTAAAAAAGCTATCAATCTGCTGTATGTATTTATTTCTATGTTATGTTTGATACTTATTGTTGACCTTAGCATTGAATAAATACACCATAGGCTGCTTGGTTTTCGACTTGACGCTATGTGTTGAAAATAAACTAAAAGAACGGATTCGTTCACCACTTTCACTTTTTTTGTTGTTCTCCATTTAGTAAAATCGTCGTACGCTTTAATATATTTCTCTTTGGATTTTTCCGGGAGCAGATTATTTATAATTCCTATTGCGTCCGATTTGATAAATTCCGGAGTCAAATCATTTGACGCTTCGCTATCACTTGACGACATTATCGTGTTGAAAATATGTATTAAAACCTGAAATTAAATATAAAGTCCACACTCTTTTACGGCTTAGCAACTTAAATTGAATATAACTTTTAAATTCGTATTTGCAATTCGCGCCTTTTTTTCTTTTTTTTGTTGGTGTTTCGCGCGGTCACAGGACACAGTATTTCAGAAAAAAAAGAAAAAAAAGAGGTGAGTTTCGAACAACAATTCGAATTTCGAATTGCAATGCGGGGCTTCTCCATAGTTTTCATGCGAATTTTGACATTCTAAATTCAAATCACTTTATTCCCTAGGGAAATTCTTCATTATTATTGCCCTCGAGAGACAAGGCCATGCTTTACGATGATATTTGACGGTACGTAATAAGGCATTGTCGAGCAGGAGGTGTGAAAAATATATTATCAACATAAGCAGCCCATGCACGTCCCACGATACATGCGTTCTCTCAAGGAGAGGGAGAGAATCGTGCCCACCGCCGATTGGTGATTTCAGGCACACTGAGGTCCTTAAACGCCCCATACAATCACCTTCAAGGTTAGTGGCAAGTATTGCTACCACAAATTCACATCGTCTAACACATAATCTATGTGATTTGAGTTGAATTGAATGTGCTAATCAAGGCCAGCATTATCAGCCAGATATAAGGACAATTCAATTCTATTTTTTTTAATTACAAAAACGCAATGTTTACTTAATGAACGTCGAAGCTGTTAGTTTCAGAGTTAACAAAAATATGTGGAGAAGAAGCTAAGGAAGAAACTCAACATTAATTCTTTTCAAGACACGTTTTAACTATATTAACAGAGTTTTCAACTTAAAGTTATTACTCATGAATGTGTTGAACACTAGATACCATCGTCCCCGTTAACATCATTTTAATACCGAATATCTTAGTCTTCTAAATAATCTTTAATGTTATTCTAATTCACCTCTTGCGGTTGACTGGTAGAAAATGCTTGCAGCATTTATTCCGCGGCATTGCCATTATTATATTTACTTATGCGCAATACACTCATTAATAATAATAACAGGATTTTTCACACCTCCTGCTCGACAATGCCTTATTACGTACCGTCAAATATCATCGTAAAGCATGGCCTTGTCTCTCGAGGGCAATAATAATGAAGAATTTCCCTAGGGAATAAAGTGATTTGAATTTAGAATGTCAAAATTCGCATGAAAACTATGGAGAAGCCCCGCATTGCAATTCGAAATTCGAATTGTTGTTCGAAACTCACCTCTTTTTTTTCTTTTTTTTCTGAAATACTGTGTCCTGTGACCGCGCGAAACACCAACAAAAAAAAGAAAAAAAGGCGCGAATTGCAAATACGAATTTAAAAGTAAGCCGTAAAAGAGTGTGGACTTTATATTTAATTTCAGGTTTTAATACATATTTTCAACTTATGCAGCCCTGTCTTTTTATTGTCTCCCAGATGGTGTGAAAAGTAGAGTATTCACCTCTGGAATAAAACATGTCTTAGTCTCGGGCGGTATGAACCCCTCGCTTCACTCAGGACTCTACATAACTCCCTCGCTTCGCTCAGGAGTTAAAATTTAACTCCCTCGCTGCGCTCGCGAGTTAACTCGGAGTCCTTCGCTCCGCTCAGGGTTCAATATGCCGCCCATGACATAATACATGGTTTTATTCCCTTAGTACATAATCTACTATTTTGCACAGAGTATGCTTAACACATTTAACAATTGTTCCGTGTGGCACCGGATTAAGAATAGCGTCACTCCGTTTCCTCCCGTGGATGTCGTAGAAGGCGACTAAGGAAATAAATTACCAGGAGACAGACAACAGCGTCTTCCTGAGATTCCAACCACATACTGCGATCGCCAACCCGCCTGCCAAGCGTGGTGATTATGGCAAAACCCCTCATGGTTATGAAAACCACGAGGGAGGTATAAGTCCTGCAATGATTTAACAATTGACGGACGTGACGTAACGGATGTAACTCTAATATATCTTGATGAATCTTATTGTAGACCCTAATACAGTGCCCCATTCTCTATTCTTTCAATAGTAAAAGTCCCTAACAGTTAAACTAATCAAACAGCCAATAATTCCAAACGTCTTCGCCTCCCAATACACCGTTGTTGTTTCAAGACGGGCGTCGATGTCGCTGACGGCTCTTCCGGGTACGAACCGTCGCCAACTTGCCACTAATAGCTTGTTGCGTGACATGCCAGATTTATGCCGCCCTTTGTTTTTTTATTTTACTAATAACCTCGTTAAGATAGGCTTGGCCGGATAGTGCGTCGGTAGGGCAACGACTCTGATGCCGATGATTTATACAACACTTAATGGTAAGGAGAGTGTGGGCTCTTTTGGCTATCACCATGTACTCGTAGCATCGTGTGGGATTTAGTGTCAAAAGAAGTTGGTTTACAGTCATAAGAGTAAAATCTCGGCTATGAAAAGAAATCAAATGCGTTTGAGATTCAATACGTTAACAATAATAGGATAAATAAAGAAAAATAACATTGGGTAAGTACTCGGGTTACGTATATGTTTTTTAAACTAAATTATTAAATAGCTACGTAAAAAGGTACACGATATTGTTGTCAACGGGATACTTGCATAAGATAATTTACTTCTAAAGTGTCTGCCTCGTTGGTCTAGCAGTATCACGTCTGTCCATGCCGGAGGTCGTGGCTTCAATTCCTACTGGGGGCCGCCGTACATTTGTACAAATGGCCTCAGCCTGGGTGTATTTCCATGTTTGTGACGTCCTTGCCTGGTTACCATAGCACAGGATATCCTAGTTTGGGACCAGGTCAAGTGATTGTGTTGTGTGGAAGTAAATAAAAAAAATGCAGTAAACGTTGTAATATATGCAGTAACTACTTGTAATATAGATAAACAGTCTTATTCATAAAAACACGATTACTCTAAAACACCCCTCAGAGAGTGTTTAAATTATCTGTGGTTACGTATTTCCGTTTATCACAGACCTATTTTTATAAATAAGTCCGTATGAAATTATTATTAATGATACCTACACTGTTTGCATTCCTTAATAAATTAAATTAAAAAATAAATGGGTCTAATCGCATTTGGAGTTATTAGGTAAGTGTCGAGAATTAAAATAAAATTATGTTTATGAATCCAAATGCAATTGGAACCCTCAAAATATGTAACTACCTAATTATATGTGAGCATCGCGAATCATTAAAAGTTATTAACGTGGACTCCATCGTCCCAAAGCTGTTTACATCCCCGGCAATTACCAACACTATAATAGACTGGATCTAAAAGTCAAGGTGTGAAGGCGGAACGCAAAAAGTGCCCATAAAAGTGGTGGCACAATGAGATTTGCAATAAATCGGTGTTTCCTGCGCGCGACGCAGGCGCACAAAGCGGCCGGAAACTAGCTCCGCTCTGCCCACCCCACTTGCTTACCGGCTAACTCGTGGAAAATATACAACGTCCAGCCCAAACGACCCACATTGCCGTAAAGAGAGAAGATATGGTCTTATTTATAAAAACACGATGCCTCTAAAGCAATTATTTGTTGTTACCTATTTCCATTCACCGCAGACTATTTAGAAAGCATCTGGGGAGTGTTTAAAGGAATGCTGTTTTAATAAATAAGACTTTTGGTTTATTAATATGGTGAGAGTGGGTGATCGTGCTCTTCCACTATAAAGGGAAATTTTAAACAAGGCAGCTCGTATGCCTGGGAGCGGCCGCCGCGCGCCGGCCGGTCCGACTGTTGTATTTCACATGGAAACACTTTGCATGCGCGATGCAGGAATGTCGAAATATATAGTTCAGTGTTTGAGTGGTCACTTTATCTGTCTAGTGTTGGTAGGAGTTGCCATCTGTATAAATCATCTAATCATCTATCTTAACTGCCTCGTTGGCCTAGCGGTGTCACGTCAGATTACCATGCCGGAGGTCGAAGGTTCGATTCCCACAGGGTATCCTAATTTGATTGTGTTTTGTGGGAGTTACCTATTTATTAATTTATTTTGACATATTATATTTAAAAGGTCTATAATATTATTATTATTAGACATGTAGCTAAATTTTCAGTAATGTAAATATCTAAATAGCTTCACCACACAGCGTTCTATGGTCCTGTTTTATTTATTCGTTTTGTCTGTTGTGTATTTAGTTTTCTTTCTGTTGTTGTGCATATTATTTTACTTATCTGCTTATTTTGTTTCTGTGATTCTTCTTTCTACTTCTTTTTTGCCTAATTAGTGTGCGTGCTGATATAGATTAGGACTAAGTTATTATTTTTTTTGTCTTCTTCTGAGTGTAACCAAAAAGGTAATTGAAATATGTTCGAACGACCAACGACAGTAGGCGTGACCACGGCTATGTCGGCAACCTTTTGTTACTTTGCGGAAAGGTTTGGCCAATAAATCTAGCGAATGTTGTGAACAAAATTGTTTACAATTACGACGAGTGTATATTAACTACAGCACAACGTAATGCAAAAGTAAATTATCTAAAATAGTAGGACAGATTTAGAAAAAACAAACTCACAAGTATTCCTTAGTCAACCCCGCCGCCGGCTAAGTACATTACTAGGTAGTCAATTTTCGCATAAGCTACGCCTAAATCGAAGAGCAATCTCTCACACGAAGTAAACCTTCTATATTTTTCTGAGCTGCGTCACCGGTATGAACTGTTCCATTGACTCCGTCCCTCAACTTTAATATCTCTTGAGTAATTGTTGCAGTTTTTTCCGATACTATTTGCCGTACGCTCCGGCATTCAGGCACGGCGGCTTTGTCGCCCGATTTGTTATTATTTTCGGATGCGCGCGCGACGACAATGGCCCGCCACTTTATTTGTTCCCATTAACTATGTGTCCGTTATCATGGAAGCGGAAATAACTCTTGATTTGTGGCTTTTCTCGACCCTGTCGAATGTTATGTAGATCTCCGTCCGACGAGGTTCGGTTGGCGAACAGTTTTTTTTAGGGTTCCGTACCCAACGGGTAAGGGACCCTATAACTAAGACTCCACTGTCCGTCTGTCTGTCTGTCACCAGGCTGTATCTCATGAACCGTGATAGCTAGACAGTTGAAATTTTCACAGATGATGTATTTTTTTTGCCGCTATAACAGCAAATACTAAAAACCGAACAAATGAAATATTTTAGGGCTCCCATACAAAAAACGTGATTTTTTTGCCGTTTTTTGCTCGATATTAATAACGGCATGAATGGCGTGCAATAGGAGAAGCCTATGTCCAGCAGTTGACAAGCGTAGGCCGATGATGATGATGATTAATAACGGCAACAGGTAGACGCTTGAAATATTCAAATGTTGTATAGATAATGCTACGGAACCCTACGTGCGCGAGTCCGACTCGCACTTGGCCGGTTTATTACGAATGCTTTTGAAAGTGCCGCTCTACTATTGCAGGTTACTATGACTGCTGTCGCTCTGCACCCTCGCACCGTCTCTGTTCAGTGCAATTCTCAATAATTGTTCCGTAAAACTGCGCAATACACCGGTCCACCTTGATGTTGCACAAACATGACATCTTTCTTCTGCCCTCTCAATCCACCATTGCCCATCATTGTACTCTATACTGAATCACCTTCATTCATAAGTAGCTTATACATATATACGTCCCACTGTAGGGCACAGGCCTTCTCTCAGAGAGAGAGTATGGGCTTAATCACCATGCGTGCCCACCGCGGATTGGCGATTTCAAGCGCTAAGGTATGTGAATAGCTCAGACACCCAGCTTTTCTCACGATGTTTTCCTTCACCGTTAGCAAGTGGTATTGCTACTGAATCACCTTAAACACGCGTAAAGCTAATGAACTGTCGACGGTACAGTCAACATATCCACTGGACTGTACCATAAAGCACGCCGAACTCAAGGGGGCGAGTATCTAAAATGCATGGTTGCTAAATAGAGTCATATTTGTATGGTAATGGTTGTTTCATTGACACTTTAGTAGTCTGGTAACAAATCGCCTTCCAATGGTATCATCCAGGGAACTTATTCGATTGCGATTCGATAGACTTCGCGAGAGACACCTATTTAATTTGCGCGGGTTATACTATTAGAATGACACTAGGTATCTTAGAATGACTACTCGGTACACTACCAGATATATTTAAACTAGCTGTCCCGGCGAACTTCGTACCGCCACAGAATCCGTTCATACGATTCTTGCACAACGCCATCTATTTTTAAAACACAACGTTAATTCGCTCGCGCAACGCCATCTATTTCGAACTTAAAATAAATATTATCCCACGGGAATGCATTACATGGATATCAAGTATGGTTTTTCTCAATTCAGGTCTTTGTCTATCTGTAAGCCAAGTTTCATGTAAATCCGTTAAGCCGTTATTGTGTGATTGAGTAACAAACATCCAAACATCTTCATAAACTTTCACATTTTGAATGTTAGTAGGATAAGATATAGTTATAAAGATAGAGTGACACAAATGATAAAGTAAAGCAAGCAATTACAGTCGACAGCTGATCAGAGTTTACATTTGTGTTGCAAATTCATTCGTAACAAAACGAGTTGTACTGTACACAACAACTAAGTTGATGTGTTGTCAACTGTACGAGGTTAACTGCCAATCTTTATTGGGTCGCTGAACAACTGCAAAAATAATTCAATATTGCCCAAATTTTATTGGATAAATCTATTTAGATTCCATGTTGGAATTAACTGCAAAAGTTACCCCATGTTATAGCTTTAGTTCAGAGTCCCACATCGGGCCGCATTCACCAAAACGGAGCTAATTTTCAAAGTGCGGATTATTTCGATTTATACAGCGAGTTAGCGACCGGTGCGCATATCGCCATTACAATAATATTCGTTAATCCCATTCAGTTCGCACGTCTCCGTAAGCCGATTATGTGTAATAGATCGGCCCTCGACTTTTCACACCATTCACACTAACTATATCCGGTCCTAAACCAACTTACTGCAAACTGCCCTTACGGCTCTAATCCTAGAAGCCTAAGGGTTGTTTTTGCAATTCCAAGTGGAAAAATCATTGGTGCAATAATTGTAAACGTGTACACAATGGTAGCCAATACAAATGAAATCGAGCTCTGACAAATTCTATCGAAGATTGACGTTTTGCGACAATACCTAAATGAAATGCGTCACTTTACGCCAAATAAGGTTTTGTGTCGATATTTGCTATTATTTGCCCAAAATTGGTGCCAGATTTCTATAATTAGTTTCACGTATGTCAGATGCAATGTGGATTTCAATAAGTAGCTGCACACACAAAGGCTGAGCTCAGAGCGAGGGCAATAAATAAGCCAGTGTTACTTTTAATAAGACGCGATATTTTTACTTTTATCTCTTTACAGTTGATAATAAAAGAGCCTCAACGCTAAAAAGATGAGGTTTTAAGGCAGAAATCAATAACAAAAGGGCACCTTAGTGAACGCACAAAATCGCACAACCACGGACGCTTTGAGGTAATTTCGGTTCAGCCAATATCGAATAAAAAGTTCGGAAGCCAATAAAGTATTTATTTTATTTATAACACAATACGACCGAATAACAGTAACACAGGAAACAGAAGGTCAATTAAAAGTCTCAAGCTATACATACAGATAAACTAACATAACACATATTATAATAACCTAGATAGATTGTTACTGTGGAAGTTGCTCTTTTTCATAATGTCTAATATTTGTTTATGAGATATTCTGAAAGTTTCTTTGGTACACTCGACAGCACATCAACCTTTGCATCTGTGCATAATTTCATTGCGGTCTTTTTGCAACTGACATGTACTCGCACATGCGAGTTCCAACCTTCATTTCCAACAGCATGTCAATCTTAATTTCCGTCATGTTGCTTCAAAGTGACTGACGAATCTGACGATCTATAAAATGCTCTAGTGCTTAGACAGCAGTGTGAATAAAAAAAAACCTTAACAGTGTGCGTGTTGTAAGTATTGCCACTAACGTTGTCCACACTTGTAACCGATCACTGTTTCCCTTCTGTAGTCACATTTAGCGGTTTAAGCTGTCGGGCGCAGGGTCTGATTATGAGCGTAAATTACGCTTAAGTGTATGATTGTGGCGTATATTATCATTACGATTGGGTGTCAAACGTCGCAGGCCCGGATCAGACGTTATTAAATAAATATATTTGTTTACCTCGCCAGATAGAGTCGCTAACTACAAGTACCCAAGTACCTGGTGGAATCTGAAAGGGCTCACATGGAACGAAATCATTGGACAATAAGTATTTTGGAAAGAAAGAACGGTTATCAATTGAAACACTTCAGGCTTTGGAGCAGCTGCCGCATGCTGGACATAATAATAATCATAATAATAATTAACTGATTGAAAATTCTTTATCGCTCAATAAAACATTTTTACATGGGCAAACTAACCGTGGTAATGCTGTAGACTAGATAAAATAGATTTTGGGGAAAGGATAACAGCTTTAAATAGGAAGTGAGCAGGGCACTTAGAAGGTAGTTGGTCTCTACCTGGCAAGTTATAATTAAAGTTAATTAAATTATAATATACAATATTATAATTCTGCCGATCGGTTCTGAACTGCATGGTAAGGTGCTTTATCATAAAAAAGTAATATAATAGACCAGAATATTTTTTTTCTTGCCTTGCCTTTGTTGTTCCTTCTAATCATTTTAGCGTATCGAAACGTTTGCCATCGCAACGAAGCTCGCATTTTGCATTTTGTATTTTGTGTGTAATTCTAATATATTTTTTGCATTTCATAAATTGAAACATAACCACCACAACTCTCCGTTTGATCTATCTAGGTACCTACTCGTATGTACTGAAGTTGCTTCGGTCACCGATAGAGTTCATATAAGCTCCGCAGGTGTTTTAATCGGCTCTGTCCCATTATTTAAACGTGGTCCATGCCGGCTCCAACGTCGCGTGACCTCACCTCACCCAGCTCCCGATAGCTATGAACCAAGAATGTCCAACACCAGGCCCGCGGGCCTCAAAGTGGCCCACCCTGCATTTGAATTGGCTGGCCGACAGCAGACAGCTGGCAATAATATGGCCCTACCTATGCTATTGTTTTTTCGGACGATTGTTACACGATCTACCAGCTGGAATTAAGAAATTAAGAAATTAAGAAATTAAGAAATTTATTGTGTAACGAACGTCTGTACAACAAAAAATAATACATGTCTTGTATACATTGAACTTAGTAGGTAGGCGTGTAATTGTATTATTATGTTTTCACATCGAAAACCATACTAGGCGAGCCTGTATCATGGCTTTCATGGAATCTAAACTATATGTTCGGTGCTTTACCTCCTAGAAGAGCTTAGGACCTCAACCACAGATGTCCACTTCTGTCGGTGCTTCGCGACAGCTTCCAGTTCTAATCAGCTAGTGCCATCGATTTGGTTTCTTGGTCTGTGGATATTTTCCAAGTGAACCTTGGCTGCCTTGTTAAGATAAGGAGACAAGAAAATAATCTTAACGATGCAAATAATGCTCTCTCGCAAGTAGATACTCGATTGTTTCACAGCAAATAATCTGCTGCTAAATTATTCTAAAACGTCAAAATATACAAAGTTTACCTAACGTAACATTAGTTGAGAACAACATTGTGCTTTGTTAGAAGACAAAGATGTTTGGTACTAAATAGTTGATTAATATTAAAGGTTATTTATAGGACAATTGTGTCTAGTGTTCAACACATTTATGAGTAATAGTTTAAGTTGGAAACTCTATTAATTAAGTTAAAACGTGTTTTGATAAGCATAAACGTGGAGTTTCTTTGTTAGCTTCTTCTCCACATAATCACATTATTTTCTGGTTGTGCAATAAAGTGTTCTATATCTATCTATTAATTATGAAACTAACAACTTTGACGTTCATTGAGTAAACATTGTGTTTTAATAATGAACTTTTGAATTGAATTGAATTGCCACCTATTTCGTCTCCCTAATAGCAAGGGTACCCAACTGATTTTTAAGGCGGGCCAAGCTCTCATGTACACCCCGTACATGAGAGCTTGGCCCGCCTTAAAAATAAGTTGGGTACCCTTGCTATTGGCTGACCACTGTGTGGTGCTATGGGTCAGTTGATAGTACAAGTAGTGCAAGCTGGTGACCCTCGAGATAAAGTAGTCAGAGCTATCTGTCATGCGTTTAACACTCTATTGGAGAGCGTTTGTATGAACCGCGATTGCTTCTGAGCTAAGATACTTTGTAGCAGTTTATTAGTATTATCACAGGTATTTTCTCCCACCGGCCTGAGGTGGGTTAACTACCTGTTATGGCGACTGTCGGACTTGCACCGCATTATTTGTTTGTTTATTTGTTTTACTAACGTAAACTGGCTTAAGATTCTTGTCCGTAAGAATCAGAATTGGTAGAAGCATGCGTTTTCAGGTTGACAACCGGGTAAACTAAACACCGTATTGGAGTATTGATCAGTCTAACCTGCAATAAACAGGGCCCAACATTGGAAATATATATTGTACTTAATAAATCATTAATAGTAGGTACCAAAATTCAGTTGCTGCCATCGTCTGTAAGGGCACATAAATATTGAGTGACAGTGGCCTCTAATCTGCTTTATTGGCTGCACCGCTATATAGTTAAAACAGTGTCACCCAGAAATCTCAAAAATAGGTGGTTATGCCAAAAGCTGCCGTTTTTAGCGCAAATGGAGTCATCTGATAGGCGAATGGCCCTAAGTTTTAGAATACAATTCTGAAAAACAGCTATTAATTGGGATTTATCATGACACTTTTTGTTAAAACGGATTATAAAATAGGTATGATTTATTTTTCATTGGTGGTGCTAGGTATCCCCTGAATTTCATAGAATTTTATTTCCCTTTAATTATCCTCTAATTACCTTTTAGTACCTACATCCATCACATTTAACGCCTTTACAAGTTTAGTGTGCTAGGCAGGAGCCGCGGATGCTGCCTCGCCGGCACGGTCGCTCATTAGCGGCTCTAATCCGCGCAGGTAGCAGGTACGGGCCCAGACAGCGCTGACAAATGAGCTGCCGCTCTGCTACCGGTCTTGAAAGGCTGGCCTGGGCTAAGGTGGCGAAGGGTTCTGTTTTCCGGGAAGGAACTTATATTTTATGGAATGAATTGACTGACTTTTTGTAAAATGAGATATTAGTTATTTATTTAAGGCATACCAACAGGTAACATACAAGTATTACACTGTAGTTATAATAGGGTCTATTCTAGTACGTTGGCTAATTAAAGGAGGCACAACATTATCTTAGATATATTTGTAATACTGTTGAGAATACTTTGGGAGGTATTGACACTATGCTAAAGCATCAGAAACTTGATACATTTATTTATTCAAAGTCAAAGTCAAAAATTTTTATTCACTATAAAAACAAAATGTTTACTTAATGAACGTCAAAGCTGTAAGTTTCACAATTAATAGATTATGCGGAGAAGAAACTAACAAAGAAACTCCACATTTATTCTTTTCATATTAACCCCTTTGTTCAAATAAGCTTTTAATATAAGCCTTTTTTTACATCTGTGGGTATTATTTAAACAGCGTCTAGTGGCAAGTTCTATCTACGATTATATTAGGTGAAGTGACTGCTCACTTGCAGTGCTCAGGTGCTATAGTGCTTTAGGGCATTAATAATATAACATCATATCATTGTTAAAAAAGTAAAAATCTTAAAATTTTCTCAATGAATAAAATTAACGTAATGTGTTCAGCCCGCAATATAAAAATACATAGCATAAATAAATATAAATATGTAGATAGTAGAAAAGTAGGATGAAAAAGAATTACTAACCATGATTATTTTCATCTTGAATTGCTCTAGTTACAAACGTAAATACGCAAGGGCGTGCTCAATGCAAGAAGCGACTCAATGCATTCTCTTCCAGCAAATCTTTGGTATTGAAGAGACATAAATAACAATAAATAATACCATATTTTATTTGTAAAGATACTCTCTGATTGTTTAAAACAACTTTAAAAATGTTATTTAGCATATATATAAACACAAAATGTTTACTTAATGAACTTCAAAGTTTTTAGTTTCAGAATTAATAGACTATGTGCAGAAGAAGCTAACAAAGAATCTCTACATTTATTATTTTAAGAAAAATTCACTTAGCAGAGTTTTTAACTTAACAATTAATGCTCATGAATGAATGTGTTTAACACTAGACACAATCGTCACTGACATAAATCTACTTTTTATTACCGGGGCCGAGTTTCATACATATTCTACTCGTAGTTTATTATGACAATTCGAGGTACTTTGCGTAGCAGATTCTTGTCAATCTGTAGGTTAATCGACTTCGCAATGTTCATCAAATTGTCATAGTAAACCATGAATTGTAGTTCTATTAAACAGCTCCCTGAAATCGTTCCTTCTAAGTAATCCTTTATTTAATTGTTAGCCTTTGAACAGGTTTTTAAAATTGACGTGGATACGGATTATTGAAACAAAAAAGAATATAATCCTTTATGTTATAGTTTTTTAACTAATAAAAAAAATTTAGTAATTTTTTTTCTCCAAACGACCTCAACATCTCTTGAAATGGACTTGTATAAGTTACGCAGTTCCTTAACGCAGTTTCGCTACTTCACTAAAACCATATTGTTTTAGATTTTTTATTTCAAGAATATATTAGTTTTATTACCCAGATTTATCAGTTTTATCAATTTCCCGCGGATCCCTCAACCAGAGTGAAAAATAAAAGTGTGAGGCGTCCTTTGTGTGGTGTGTATTAAAGAGAACACGATCGCATCGGTTTATTGGCACCACTAAGGCCTACCATTACAAACTACCGGCCGATGGTTCACTCTGTAACAGTTTTACGTCATTTTTTATGATTAGCGATGTTAACACATTCAGCTTACCTGATAATGTTAACAAATACCCAGGTTTTAGAGCTTGTTTCTGAGTGCATAGTAACAACCTCTACATTAGTATCAATAAAAATTATATTACTGAAATGGAGCTTAGGGTCAGTGATAATTGTGTCGGATTTTGTTTGAACGGTGAAGTTACATAGAATTTTGAAAGTTATAATAATAGATTAATAGATTATTATGATAACAACTTCCACAAAACACAATCACGTTTGCTGGACCAACACTGGGATAGGATGCGTGCTACGGACAGCACAAACATGGACACATAAATGGGAAAAAGATACTGTTGTTTTTGTTGGTGGCGCTAGTGTTACTCTATGGAGCCCCTTAACGAAGGAGATCCAGCGCACCAAATATTGCTGGATATCGCAATTGTAGATCCGCGGATGACAAAGCTGACGCCAGTAAATACAAACTGTAAATACAAAAAAACTCTCAATTCAAAAATCGGCTATCAGTTCTACATAAGGAATAATATTAATGAGTTTATACAACTATCGAAGTATGATTGTAACAAGGTCGATTTTTTTTATTACAATGAACAAGACTTGAGTTTGAGTTTTACGCCGACATCCAGGGACAGTTGTATTCTTTCTACGTGAAGTAGCATTTGTACCCAAAACACACATTTATGTAAAACGTGTCTCAATTTTTCTTCACTCACAAATAGCCGTGTAGTTTATGTTTAAAGCCGGGTACTCATTAGCGAGCTGTAACTGTAACATGCGTGATACAGTACGAGGTTCTAATGTGTACGCTTGTTACGCTTGTAGTTCAGAAATGAGGGTACGTTGTAAACGTCGGCTTGCTGCAAACAGCACGCGTACCGCTCGCAGCAGGTTAGCGAACCACGTACACACTATGTTTTTTGGTTACAGTGCATACAACGGTTACGGTTACAGCTCGCTAATGAGTACCCGGCTTAGTGTCGAAATATTATCTAACAATACATAACTTGCAGGCAGATGTCTGCCACTTGCCACGATCCTAATAAACCTCTTTCGCTCTCTCACAACACCCCCCCCACCCCCACCCTCTCTTTACCCCTCCGGGATACAGTTGTGAGTCGTGACTTTTTCTAGACCAAGTTAAGTCTAAAAAATCTTGGATACTTACATGAACCTTCGGTAACTTTAATCTGTGGCGGAATACTAAGCTGTAAATTAACGATCCGAAGCAGGAAGCTACCATTAGTTATTCTATTTAAGACTTATTATTACGTCTCACCCTAATAGCTTAAATTCGTATGGGCACTGACATTCCTCTGCTTTGAGTGCATGACCGAAACAAATTTCTTATCTCTACGTCATTAGCATCAGCCGACCGCTTGCTTGTTCCCAGTTATTCTCCTGAAACCAACTCATAAAATTTTATAAATAAATAAATAAATAATCATAATAAATACTTTCACACAGCACAATCAATTTTCCTGATCCCAAACTAAGATACCCTGTGCTATGATAACCAGGCAAGTAAGTACATGAAAATCATCCTTCAGCCACAAGAAGTCCACTGCTGGATATAGGCCTCCTCCATGCATTTCCAAAAAGACCGGTTGGAAGCGGCTTGCATCCAACGTCTTTCTGCCACTTGGATGAGGTCATCTGTCCATCTTGTGGCTGGTCGTTCTACGCTGCGCCAGTACATGAAAATACGAAAATGGAAATACACCCAGACCGATGACATTTGTGTACAATTTACGGCGGCCCCTAGGGGGACCACCATCATGGTAATCGGACGTGCTACGGCTAGACCAACGAGGCAGTTAACACTTCCAACACTTTTCTACTAATTTACAAATGAATAATTGGAAAACTTGGAAAACAAAGTCACATGAATTTGTTTTCCACACATAGGGGTTGAATGTTGACCTGTGGAATGTGAGGCAAGCGTTCTATCAACTGCGCTACCACGCTAACTGTGAAGGAAAACATCGTATGGAAAACTGAATACTGGGGAGCTCACATACCTCAGAGCTTGAAATCGCCAATCCCATTTGTCACACGTGGTCCGTGTGGCGTCGGATTAAGAATAGCGTCACTCCATTTCCTTCCGTGGATGTCGTAGAAGGCGACTAAGGAAATACATTACCAGGAGACGGGCAGCAGCGTCTTCCTGAGATTCCAACAGCATACTGCGATCGCCAACCCGCCTGCCAAGCGTGGCTATTATGGCAAAACTCTTCATGGTTAGGAAAACCATGAATGAGGCCTATGTCCTGCAGTGGACGTCAAATGGCTGATGATGATGATGACACGTGGTCCAGCCTATACTCTCTCTTCGAGAAAAGGCCTGCAGTGGGATGTATACAGGCTGTGTTATAATAACACCTCTTCGCCATTCGTTAGGTCGTTTTCAAAAAGTTGACAGACCCTGCTTCAAAATTCCAGCCTAACAAGGCCTGCCTTTTTATCTGCGCTTACCGCAGAGATGTCACTTTTTTCGTTTGTAGTTCTCTTGGGCCGGGGCAGACCAATACTGAAATCAGTTTATTGAAATATTCTGTAATTTTATTTCAATCAAATCAAAAAAAAATATTATTCAAAGTAGCACAGAAACTGCGACTTAATAAACGTTACAAGTTCATCTAGGGGTCCATTTCAAAATCTAGATCATTTTGGAGAAAAATTGGACAAAATAAATCCAAAGTTAAACTTTTGAAGCCCTAATTAACAGAGTTTATATAAATATTCTAGAACCTGGAACTCATGCATCGAACTGGCTTTAATTCCAGACATCGTTGTCATCTAAATAATCTTTAATGTTATAGTAGCCCTTTTGGCATAAAGTGTGCTTTACACATTTTTTTAAACCGCGTTTCTGGCAAGCTTATTATATCCTCAGGGATCTTATTGTAGAAACGTATATACTTAATGCCCCATAAAGGATGTATTAACCTGTGCCAGCCTAAATTTTGGGAACGAAAGTTTATGTCTATTTCTAGTATTTACATTGTGTTGGCTACCTACAGTTTTAAAGTCACTGATATTTTTCCTAACGTACATAATATTTTCATAGATATACTGACTAGCAACTGTTAGGATGTTAGTTTCTTTAAAGAAATCTCTTAAAGAATCTCTATTGCCTAGCTTATATATGAATCTGATCGCTCTCTTCTGCAGTGCGAAGATGGTCTCAATGTCTGCTGCCCGACCCCACAGTAGTATACCATAGGAAATAATACTATGGAGGTAATTAAAACAAACAAGCCTAGCAGTTGCGACATCAGTTAGTTTCCGGATTTTTTTAACAGCATAGGCTGCAGAACTAAGCCCATTTGCCAATTTTGCTATATAACTTTTTTCTGTATTTTGGTTTCAAATTCAAAAATTTATTCGTTATAAAAACAAAATCAAAGCTGTTAGTCTCAGAATTAATAAATAATTAGAATTAATAATTGAGGAGAAGAAGCTAGCAAAGAAATGTCACATTATTTTTAAAACACGTTTTAACTTAATTAACCGAGTTTTCAGCTTAATTTATTATTAATTCTTTATATATACTTCGACCGAATGTATTAGCAAAGGGCAAGATAAAACGTACCCGAAACCGGCGTGCGTGCATGCAACGACTAATGAATGTTGAGGAAGCGAAAGTGATCTGTCAGGACCGTAGCAAGTGGCAGTCCCTTGTCTCTGCCTACTCCTCTGGGATACAGGCGTGAGTTTATGTTATGTGTTTATGTAATTCTTTATTGCACAAAGACAGTGTACAAAAGGTGGACTTAATGCTAATGACATTAAGTCGAAAGTTAAGCGAAATTGGCACAAGACGGACAGTCTAGTTAATCCATGTTCATTGTACATGTACCTTACGTGCTTGTTATAATCTTCGTATTAGTACATGGAAATAATTAACCTGGACTGGTGTCATAATCTTGCCTTTAGCAATTTATATAATGGCATTAATTTCTTCAACTCTAACTCCGAGAAACTCTTCACCGAGAGGATTTTTTTCAAGGGCTGTCATCGTAATTGTCTATGATTGGAGCTTTATAAAGAACGTCAAATATAGAAATTGATGAATGTCCCTTACGTATACTAATCATATTAAAATTTTCTATAATTCACTATATAGATACTTAATTTTAGCCATATATTTCATTCTTAAGGCAGATTTGCATGTTAAAAACTTTATCCTTCAGATATAATGAGCTTTAAATCGTTTTTTATAGTCGGCATTCCGATCTCAAGCATAATATATGCACAGTGTCGGGAAGGCGACCATCTGGTATAAAATGGCGAACTTTCAAATTCAAGAGGTTGTCCTATTGTCACCGAGGTATTTTAACTTTTGTCCTCATCATAGCATTTGGTTTTCTCTATGTATCAATGTATTTCCGAGTCTGCATGTTTTTATACTGAGCAAAACTTTTGAAAGTAAGTTCACTTTCTGCCATAAACAAATATGTTTGAATTCGCTAAAATCATTAAATAAAACTACCGATCAACCTAGCCAGGTCGCAGGATTAGGACATGATTGATTTTAAAACGCTTAAATTGGATAAATTAATCAGTTCATATCCAAAACATGTCTTCATTACTTATGTAAAGTGGCTTTAAATCCAATTTGAAAGGTAAATTTATTAAGTAAGTTAGTTTACTTTCAAATATTATACAGTCTGTTCATCACTAAGCCGTTTGGCTGTACTATACAGTATGTAATTATAATTAATAATAAATAAAAAAATAACTCCCACACAATACAAACAACCTGCTCACAAATAGATACCCTGTGCTATGGTAACCAGGCAGACATCACAAACATGGAAATGCACCCAGACTGAGGCCATTTGTACCAATTTGACATACCAATGTTTTTAACCACAACGCGTACGACGGTACAGTCGACAGTCAGTACATGGACTTTAACATTTTAGTTGGATAGTCATTGGTAACGTAACTGAGTACAGTACGTACATGAATGTAAACATTTATGTAAACATGAATGTAAACATAGTATACAAGTCGTCGCATGCACGCACGCCGGTTTCGGGTACTTTTTATCTTGTCCTTTGCTAATACATCCCCTATTTGGTCGAAGTATGTCCGCCTGGGTCGTCCCATACCGGTCCGGCGTGCGCGCATGCAACGGCTAATGAATGTTGAGAAAGCGAAAGTGATCTTTTAAAAACCTATTTAGAGGCTAAAAATTCCACCCATGCCGGAACTTGAACCCGCGACCTGTGGCTAACCGTGCCAGCGCTCTCCCAACTGAGCAAATGGGCAAGTGCAGGCATCAGCGAAATTTCGAGCCTCTTTACAAAGCGACATCTGGCCGAAGCAATTTACATCACTTGCAGCCCCGAGTAACCCACTTTGCAATGATATCGCTGTACCTACATGATTATATTCTTTTTGTTGCATAACCCGTGCTGAGGACAATTTTAAGAACCTATTTAGAGGCTAAAAATTCCGGTCCATGAAAGTGATCTGTCAGGATCGTGGCAAGTGACAGTCCCTGGTCTCTGCCTATCCCTCTGGGATACAGGCGTGAGCTTATGTATGTATGCTGGCGGTCTTATCGCTAAAAGCGACCTCTTCCAGACAACCCTAGTTGGGATAACATTAAAAGATATGTAGGTAAATTACATAAAGTATATCATAGACAAAATTAACTGTTTAATTTACAACGCCCGGCACCTTCGGTCCCCTGTCCCCGCATTCTCCGCGTAGATAAAATCAGTTTAGTATTCAATTAACTTAACATCAGATCCCCTCTCAAATTAGCGGCTAACTAACTCGAGCTCAATAGGAATCGAGTCGAGTCAAGTCGGACAGGAGCCCGGTGTCGCCCTGTCACGCGACTCGCACCAATCTGTGACAGATCGTAATCTTACACGTATTGTGCTTGTAATGAGATTTCTTCACAATGAAACACCCTGGCGGAATTGTATCGAATGATATGATAGTTTATAAAGGAATGGTGTATCGCAGTAAAGGGACAAGGGGCTGGGAGAATACAGAAGGTTCTCTGTAAGTGGTTTGTTTCGTGTACAGAATCCCACTTGGCATAGTTACTAACACCAGTGGATTTGAGTGGTCTGAATAAATAAACATAAATATTACTTGTGGAAGTTTATATGTATGTTATGAGAGTTGGTGATTAGAATTTGTTAATTTTTGACTTTGTTACTTTGTGATTTTGTGACTAAAATATTTTTGTTTTCAATTGCGTAAACAAGTGAACGGATTTCTGTGAAGTTTGAAATATAGGCAAATCGTGTCTTGGATAGCAACATAAAATACTGTTTATCTGACTCTCATGCTTATCAAGTTTACAAAAAAAACTGAAATAAGAAATAACCAACAACCCGACTGCTGAGCATTAACTACTAAGCAGGCGGGACCAACCTAAGGGTTTATATTGGTAAATTTGGGACCCGTCTGTTTAGTTATTTTTGGTTTCAGTTTTTCTTATTGTCTTTTTAGTGATTTTTTTAGTTTTTAGTTAGATTTGTGCCTGATAACTCATTAATTAAAAAATCGCCAGTTTTTGACAAATAAAGTCTCAATCGATTCGTCGTATTTACGCGAGTATCATATCGCGCAAGCGCAAATTCTGGCCATTTTTAATTAATGAGCTATCAGGAAACATAGAATCGGCCATAGATAGATAGATAGATAGAATATTCTTTATTGTATGTACACCAGGAATTACATATGAGAATTTAAGAATAATATAGTACAGTAATTCTTCCAGACAACCATTGACGGAAAAAAAAATGAGAAGCTAAATGACGGGTAGTCGGTGCAACTAAACAATACTAAGGAACATATTTATATATTTAATACACATACATAAACGGTACATAAATATGAGATAAATATAGAATAAACATACATAAATAAAAATTATCATATGAAGGGAGGAGATGGAAGAAAAATATACCTACATACTACTAGGAATAGATTTCACTAGAAAGAAAAAAAAAAAAATAAACAAACTTAAACTAAGGCAAAGTAATATTTTTGAACCCTGCTTTTAAATATTGTTAGGGACGGTAAAAATCTTACGGCCAAAGGCCGATCATTCCACAGGCGGACAGCTGTGCTAGTAAAGGAATTGCTGAAGAACCTTTTCGAATGACTCGGTGTCTTCAGTAATCGATTATGAGCAGATCGCAAAGTCCGGCCGGCGTATCACTCAAAAACTCAAAGCGATTTTTGAGATACAGAGGTGTGGCTGGATTGAACAGCACCGAATAGAGGATTGAAAGAATGTGAGCATTCCTACGGAGGCGGATAGGGAGCCACTTGAGTTTGACGCCATACTAACATACATACATACATTCCAGCCAAACACAATCGGAACTCCCTCCTTTTGGGCTCCGCCGTTGTCGGGTAAAAATGCGCTGGAGAAGTAAAATTTTAAGAGTCCTAAAATACTCGTAGCTCAGGAGGTGTTTATTTTTTTAGGGGAATCTGAAAAAAACGAGTTGAATAAAGGGATGTCTTTTAAAGCTATATTTACACAGCTAGGTATCATAAATCTAGTTCACTCTTCTGGATCGTTTTATTTAGTGCGAGGGCCGTCCAAAACGATCCAACGATTAGCTCCCCTGCCTTTGTCATTACAAATTCTAAAGCGCTATTTGGCGAGAGCAATCACAAAGTCAACAAGCTATAATGGCAGTTAATACTCGCTTTTTTTTGCAACAATTTGTCACCGAACAGTTTGGATACATCTGCCAGTTTTGTGACTCTACTACAGACGCCAACCGTGCCTGAAATTGGGAATTTTTGCTAAATTTTGCTGTTTCTGTCTCAATATTAAGTCCGTAGTCACACGTTCGTGCGCGGATTCAATTCCCGATGTCCTGGTGATGACGACGGACGCAACAGTCTAATGACACGTGTGATTATCACAACATATGTGCTACAGTCCTCAAGGTGACGCACGTTTACTGAAACGAAATAAGCTTAAATATCGTCCGATAGAATCAAAGATCATAGGTTAGATTCCTCTAATAGAAACTAATGGATAGATGATATTACGCAAGCTGACTGAAATCAATAGACGAGATTGGCAGGTAACCGAGGGGGTTGGCATGGAAGGCGATATAATAATATAAATATGTATTACAAATGGTAAGTATGATGAGTGAGAGATATTTTGGTGCACATATGTATGCGCAGAGTCACGAGTATATTAGACATTAGATTAGTATGTGAACACATTTTTTTTCTCGCGATGCTTTTAGAGGAAGTTATGCCGCAGATTCTGTAGGTACCTACTTATATAGCTTTAACAGCTCAACAAACTGTGCTCAGCCCCGCTAGATAAAACATAGAACCACAAATTAGGGTCGTAGATTACGTGGCGTGACAAATAAGGCAGCGGGTATAGAGTGCTATGTGGAGTAATGTAAGAAAGAGCCTGAAGCGGCCCAATGGAGCGGTGACCGCGGATAAATCACCGCTGAAACAATGCGCCGATTAGAGACACCATGAGCTCATCGGGTGACGGGAATCTTGAAACACAGGTCATAGGAAATACAAGAACTATGCTTAATTGTAACTGCTCAAACTGTTATTGAACATACAATTTATGTATTATGGGTATTGAAATGGTACCAGTATATTATAATACTGAGCAACCGAACAAGGTATACTCTCACAGATTGCTGATTATCTAGTGACAATCACGCGATGCTCATAAATACTTATACCCGACTGACTATAAATCATCTAACATAGATGTAATAAACGGTCTTTAAGTTATTTCGGCACCTGACCTAGGTTAGGTTAGCCACATAAAATACATACATCCCGGAGGGTTAGGCAGACTAGGGTTGCCACTAGCCACGGTCGTGACAATACACATACAATAGTCACTAAAGATGTCCAAATCATGTGAGCCCTACCCCAACGGGGCAGCGGTCAGTGTCTGCTAATGCGCGACAAGATTTAGCGCCCCTGCCCGCCCCGCGACGCGCTATGCTGTCGCTACTCGCTGGCTAATCGACCGGCGCATTACCCTCTGACCCGGCTGTGTATCAGTCGGGGGACGGCTGTTTTAGGAGCCTCATTACCAGCATGCTTGGACCTAATTGTCGACATTTAAGTGGTTCGTAAGTTATACAACTATTCATTAGAGCGTATACGGCGAAAGTTATCTAAGGCGGATCGGACGGCTGACGAACTAGAATAGATGCATGCAATGGGTTATACTGGGAGCAGGTCAGCCTCAGCCGTGTCCTACAAAGAATTAAGTAGCAAAACATCCGGAAGGATAGAGTCACATCAATCTTACATGCGTGCACTCTAGTCGCTTACGTTACTGGCGATATTGCAACAAAATGCAAAAGTGATCAGTTATCGACACCAAAAACCTTTATCGTTTTATATTTACATTACCTATTTAACAGCGAAGTATAATCAAATCACCAACAAATAACTCGACCAAATTATTTTGACTTCGTATGTGTATTTTGGATCTCATTGGCGCATGGCGGGAGAAGCGGGTTGTGACTTAGTATAATTTAAAATAATTAGCTCTCACTTATCCTTACACTTACGAGTACACTTATCATATCAAATATTCAATATGCTTAATCGAAGGTTTCGAGTCTAGTTGGAATTTCATCATCATTAGCCATTTGACGCCCACTGCAGGATATAGGCCTCCTTCGTGGTTTTCATAACCATGAGGGGTTTTGCCATAATCGCCACACTTGGCAGGCGGGTTGGCGATCGCAGTGTGCGGTTGGAATCTCAGAAAGACGCTGCTGCCCGTCTCCTGGTAATTGATTTTCTTAGTCGCCTTCTACGACATCCACGGAAGGAAATGGAGTGACGCTATTCTTAATCCGGCACCACACGGAATTTCATGTTAATGCCTAATTGTGAATCATAAAACGCTGCACCCGCTATCTGCTTTTCCCCTAAGGTACGAAGATTTAGACCACCATCTGCCATACAATACCACTACTCAAACGGGACACTGACTTTTAGTCGGTGCAACCGCACCTTTAAAGCCAAGATAGGCTACATCAGGCATATGAGAGCACATGACCAACGCTCTCCCCAGCCGTATCAGTCGCCGTAACGAAAGACGGAAAGAATCATAATCAAGAAATTACGTAGTTCGCAATGCTTTTTTTGATCTATCAACACCTTCAATATCTATGTTTACCACGGAAAACACATCAATGTTTGCGACCCATGTATCCAAACTGTACATTTCTAGAATTTGACTAGACTGAATATTAAACTGAATATTAAGACTCGTGTGTAAATGTCAATAGCGGTTTTCGCTTTTTAACGTAATACCTGCCACCACAAAGCCTCCTTAACTCGGTATTTTTTTCAATATTTATATTATTAGAGAAAGATCGCGACTAACCAAAACTTCCCTGCCAAGTAACATCGCCGAATATTCAATGGTTACAGGTTTAATTCGCTTTCTATAACATGATTTTGTGTTACTTCTGCTGAATCCGCTTGCTACTCTTATGGCTTGATTCTGGATTTTTTTCCGTGGAAAGGCGACAGTTTGCCGCGCAGTCGAATAAAAAACTGGCATAACCTGGTCTACTTCTGATATAGAATGTAAAGCCTTCTGACATGTTTTGGGTGCACCCCTCACGACGAATCAGCTAACTTTGAATGGATTTAGAAATATAAGGATTTTTGGCCTATTTCATTGACGTGTCTTCACAACAGCGATCGATCCAACCACAGGGCTAAATATTTTATGTTTTTTTTTTTTTTTTTTTTTTTTTTTTTATAAGGTACCGCCACTATTTATTGTGTGGCGACCTTTAAGTCATTTTTATAAAATTGTCAGTTTATAAAATACAAATTGAATTTATACATTTAAAAATATCTTATGTTAGAACTTAAAACTATGTGTAGACATGTAAAAATTTTCTTAATATTTAAAGTGTTATGATAAAAAGTAGAATTGTTAAAATTTAAGAATATACAAATTTTAATTTAATTAAAAGTTAATATTTATAGTAGAATTAAAATTAAAACTTAGTCCTAAAGTTTTACCTTTTCTTTCTACTCTACATTTCCTTTCTCTTTTTCTTTTCTTTCTCTTTTTGCTTTACAGTCTCTTTTTATTTTCTCTCTTTTCTTTTCTGTCTTTTTTTTTTTTTTTTTTTTTTTTTTTTTTTTTTTTTTTTTTTTTTTTTTAATATGTTTCTTACAATTTTTATTAAAATTAAAACTTCGTGCCCCGACGCCTTGTCTCTGACTATTCCTGAGAGTAGTGACAAGCAAGGCGCCGGGGCTAACATAAAATCATAAGCGTAAATTGTATATTATATAAAAATTTAAAATATAGTGTAAAGTAAGTTAAAACAATGGTGAAAATAAAAGACAGAGTTGTGAGACTTTATTAAACCCGGCCCCCATTCGCTCTAGAGGCCGCGCGCGTCACCCCCAGGGCGAAGGTCAGGAAGACCTCTCGACTTTTAGAGTCGGCCATAAAGGCGGCGAATGCCTCGCACCTCACCGCTGCTCCCAGGAGTATCTCGCAATCGGCCCGTGCAGCTCCGAAACGGGGGCACTCCTCCAGCAGGTGCTCCAGCGTTTCGGGAGTCACGTCATCACAGATGCAGGACGGACTCCCCGCGAGCTTGAACCTGTGGAGGTACGCTCGAAAGCCGCCGTGCCCCGTCAGGAGCTGCGCCTTGGCATTGCACATCGTGAATTTGCCAAGGACTTTATGGGCCGATGCGACGTTTATGTTACGGTTTCCAAACCGAGATTACTAATTAATTTTGCAAAAATGTTTAACGCATCTTGTAATGTGATAGAGGCTTCTAAGAGATTAGAACTAAAAATATGCCTACGGTGCAAAATAGAGTTTACATCGGTTATAGCTTGGCCGAAAACAATGGTCGCTGTGTTGAACAAAAACGGGGACAAAGGATCTCCATGTGCTAAACCTATTCCAGTATAGCTGCAAGTTGATCGTGAATCCGATGGCTGAATCTATAAGAGTCTCAGTGAAAGTAATTCTATACATATTGGCATACTTTACCGCCTGTTCCGGTAAACGCAACCATTTTTTGTAATACCTCCAATGTCTATTTATAAGCGACCCTAATTTGTATTATCTTTTTGGAAATAAATAATTTACTTACTTACAACTTATCCAATTAATTTAACGTTAACGCATTATTTATGTTCATTAAACAACCTATTGTGATATGTTTGTTTCGTAAACCCTATTTGTATGCTAGTAACTACTTGGTTTAGGCTCTCTAAACACGATTTGGATTTACGAAATCCAAAAGTATACCTAGAAAAAATATTGCTTTTTTCCAAGTACCATTCCAATCTGTGGTTAATGATCGCATGAAAGATTTTACAGGGACATGACATTTGCGATATCGGTCGGGTTGGATACCGGGATATCGGGTCGATAGCTGCTCGATGATCCCGGTTTCGGCATAGGAACGATTTTAACTTCTCTCCACTGTCTTGGTACAAATTCTGAGCGTAGCTGTCATTTCCCAGATTCAAAATCAAAGTCAAAAATGTTTTATTCATTATAAAAACAACATGTTTACTTAATGAGCGTCGAAGCTGTTAGTTTCACAATTAATAGATTATGCGGAGAAGAAGCTAACAAAGAAACTCCACATTTATTCTTTTCAAAATCATCATCATCATCGGCCTACGCTTGTCCACTGCTGGACATAGGCATCTTCTATTGCACGCCACTGAGCACGGTCCTCGGCTGCTCTCATCCAGCTCTTGCCAGCCGCCCTGCGAAGATCATCGCTCCACCGATTCTAAGGACTTCCTACACTACGTATACCGATCCGCGGTGTCCACTCAAGAACTCGTCTACCCCATCGGTTATCAGTTCTTCGGGTGATATGGCCGGCCCACTGCCACTTCAGCATGCTAATTCGGCAATAATTCAGTAGGCTATGTTGATGACTTGGTTCGCTGTCGGATCACCGCGTCGGTGGTAACTCTAATAAATCAAGGTAAGGAATTTTATTGTAGAACCGTATACAGTGCCACATAAAGTGCCCCATTTAGGTAGTCTCATAATTATTTTATTTTTTTATTTTATTTGTAAGGGACACAAACTGTATAAAGTACATCGCATTCTTAAAGACTAGTTTTAGTTTTACATTCTGGTACTTATACTAATAACATGCGTCCACAACGCTCGCCAAACAAGTGGATGTGAAAGTAAATTTATGTTTTTTTTTTTTTTTTTTGTTACATTTAGTGAAATGTTAATCTACAAACTAATAATATAATAAACTCTCTCAATCATGAAAATTCTTTCGAAATAGCTTTTCTAAATGCGTGTTTATTTGTATTAAAAATGTCTGTGTTTAGTTGATTGTATTCTTTGATTATAATCATTGAGAAATATATATATCATCAACTCCTGGTGCCGTATCTTTAGTTTTAATAACTGAAGCTGCTCATTGGTTGACTGAAATATTGGTTGACATGGCGTTACAAAATCACGAAAAATACAAACACAAAATCATTTGTACAGAAGTTCATCGGCTTTTTCTTAGTTAATGTAAGACTGAGGGGACCTGAAACCTTTAAGCCGCCTCATGCGTTGCCACATTTGACTAGATGACGTAATGCATCTTTGAGCACTAGACTTTTTTCATCCAGCACTTGAATGTTTTCAGGCTTACCTACGATTTTTTCTTAACTTTGTTATCGCAAGTCTTCTTTCGGCAACTAGATTTTTGCTCGAGTAATCTGTCGGGCGTTATACCCATAGTGGGAAAGTAAAAATCTCAGGAAAGTTATTTAAAGGTAGGTACCTGGCTAACTTTGTAACCTGGGACAAACAGTCCAGTTAGGTAAGTCCAACTTCGATAAAGAGGTCACTCGTCGAATCCAACTCGGATGGGCCGCGTTCAGTAAACTGAAACACATTTTCGCGTCCAAAATACCACAGTATCTCAAGACGAAGGTGTATAACCAATGTGTGTTGCCTTATGGATGTGAGACCTGGTCGCCGAGTATGGGCCTCATAAGAAGGCCCAAGGTTGCCCAACCAGCAATGGAGACAGCTATGTTAGGAGGTTCACTGCGTGATCGAATCAGAAATGAGGAGATCGGCAGAAGAACCCGAGTTACTAATAAAGCTCGAAGAATTGCTCAGTTGAAGTGGCAGTGGGCGAGGCACATAGCTCACAGAACTGATGGCCGTTGGGGCGGAAAAGTTCTGACCTGGCGACCACGGACCTTATGATGACGCAGCGTGGGTAAGCCCCCCACCAGATAGTCGGACGACTTGGTTACGGTGGCGGGGAGTCGCTGGATGCGGGCGACACAAGACCGGAAAACTTTTAAAACCATGAGGGAGGCGTATGTCCTACAGTGGGCGTCAAATGGCTGGTGATGATGATGATGAAAGGTAACATAAGATAAAAATATGTTGACCCAACGTATTCAAATAAGCACAAAGAGTTTTAATAAATATTGGAAGACAAAATATAGCGCAATGTATTTCATTGGTGGCTAAAACAGTTTTAATTGCTACTAACCGAAACGTCAGCCCGACAAATTGACGGAACAAATTTTAGCGATTTGGAACGAAAGCTAAGACGCCGATAAAATAATACTAAATAATATTCAAGACGAATAAAACCATCCAGTGTCGGCCGGGGGCGTGGTAAGGGGGGGCTGAGGAAATGGCGAGATTATCGCATAAACTGGATGAATTACCTACGGGAGCGTCGGCAAAAAAGGCGGCGAGAGTCTGCAATCTTCTGCTCCTATATTACACGCATCAAATCCTGAACGATTCCAATCATTTCACTGTCAAATTCCATAATAATCGTAAGCGTTAAGTGTCCGACCTTGCTATGAAAGAAAACAGTATAAATTTCATTAATAAAATTTAATAATTGATATACTTTTTTCAGTCATTTATGACTCGTTTAACATTATCTATCCAAAAAGGGTTCTTCTCCTCAACACGAACAACGTTGACTATTGTGACAACTTAACAAAAATATCAACATACTAAAGTTACCTCCATTTCCTTCTGAACATTTCCTTCCGTGGATGTCGTAGAAGATGACTAAGGAAATCAATTAACAGAAGACGGGCAAACCGCACACTGCGATCGCCAACTCGCCTGCCAAGCGTGGCGATTACGGCAAAACCCCTCATGGTTATGAAAACCCCGAAGGAGGCCTATGTCCTGCAGTGGGCGTCAAATGGCTGATGGTGATGATGATGAAAGTTACCTCCGACTTACGACCGACAATAAAATGTACTTACTTTTATATTTAAGGTATTTTTTTAATATAATTTATATTATTGAAAGAAGGAAAGAAAGAAAATATGGTTATTTACGAACATAATACTACAAACATGTAGGTATACAAAAATAAAGAGAACGGATTAGCAAAAATAAAACAAAATTCGAACAATAATAAAACAAATAAAATAATAACAACGTGCGAGAAAATAAAATATATATAAACCAATAGTAATAAAAATTTGCAGTATTGAGTCCCTAAAGTGGATTGGCATTTTTGTGTAAATTTTAAGCATAAAATAAGATAGACCTTCTTCTGCCGACCCTCCTTCCCGGCAAGGTAAGACTAACAATTTTTAAAAACTTAACAGCCTGTCATTCGCCTGCGGGGCGGGGGGTGGATGGAGTTGCAGGGGGGTGGGGAGGAGAAAGTAATCAACAATTTAAAATTGGGGCTAATCCGCGGCCGGAGCGCGATCACTCTCGCAAGCCGAGGTGTTACTGTGGACTCAAGGCTGTTTTTTACGAGTAAAATCACTGCTCCGACTTCCGAGTTACACTAAATGATCTTGGTTAAACTGTAAAGGCACTTTAAGGCACTAGAATATCTCAAAGGTGATAGACGATTGTACACCTATGTGTATACTTATTTTTAATCACCCCTTAAAAAGCAGGGTAGAGTACGGCCAATGAGCTACTATTGTGGTAAAACCCTACGAATACATTCGCTCGTGAAACACGTCTGTCCTATTGAATTTTTATCTATAACGAATTCCATACGTACCTAGTAGAGAAAGACTAGAACTAACAACTTATAGAAAAAAAAAACCGGCCAAGTGCGAGTCGGACTCGCGTACAAAGGGTTCCGTACTATTATCTATACAAAATTAGACACAAATATAAGGCAAAAAACCACGTTTGTTGTATGAGAGCCCCCCTCAAATATTTATTTTATTTTAATTTATACTTGAAGCGAATATAGAACTAAATATTCAATGAATATTTCAAGCATCTACCTGTTGCCGATATTAATATCGAGCAAAAAAACGGTAAAAAAATACGTTTGTTGTATGGGCGCCCCCCTTAAATATGTATTGTATTCTGTTTTTAGTATTTGTTGTTATACCACAAGATACAGCCTGGTAACAGACAGACAGACAGACAGACAGACATACAGACAGACAGATAGACCGACAGACAGACAGACAGACATACAGACAGACAGACAGACAGACAGACAGACAGACAGACAGACAGAGAGACACAGACAGACAGACAGACAGACAGACAGACAGACAGACAGACAGACAGACAGACAGACAGACAGACAGACAGACAGACAGACAGACGGACAGACAGACAGATAGTCGGACAGTAAAGTCTTAGTAATAGGGTCCCGTTTGGCACCCTTCAGGTACGGAACCCTAAAAACTATCAGCTGTTTTGTAATATTTCTTCAATTTCACCTGAATAGAATGTCTATAATATCACTGGTGCTCTCATAGTGAGCCCACCGGAGCCAGTTCAGTTCACACGCGCGTGGGAGGGATGTACACACGTTAGTATACCGAGCCAGCTGGCTGCCAAGCTGCTGCTGCTATGTGATTACATTTAGACATTTGATAGTCCACAGACAATCTTAAATAAAGATTTCATGAACTCAAAAGATCCTTATTGAAATCGTTATATACCTAGGACTATACTAGATTATTCCTGAAAGACCTCAGTTAGGTACAATTTGAGTTTGGCAACAACTTTATAACAAATAGTTTTCATAGTTTCTAATAATATTTTCTTCTAATAGGTATAGTATAGATAGGTCTGACATTTATTGGATATCACTTGCCCACCGTAAAAAATTACGTTGATATAATTCAAGCAACTTTATAAACAATTAAAGTTTGAAACCAATCAATTAAAAATGGAAATAAATCAAGGATTCACCCGATCCAAATAGAAAGAAAGATAGCAGTAAAGAGATAAACGCTGTTATTCGGAAAAACACGACTCCTCTAAAGCACTCTTAAATAGTCCGTGGAAAAGTCTTTCTCGTTATCCAGTTTTGATTGCATTTGAGGAGCGTTTTAACGAATCCCGTTTTTTTACTAATAACGCTGAAGAGTTTGCGAAACAAACCTAGCTGTCAAACTAAATTATTTCACAAACTGGCAGCTAAATAAAAACATCGGAAAAAGGTATCTTGCGAATAACCTTTTTTTTTTTTTATTTTCATTTGTTCTTGATTCCCGCTCGCTGAACCACAGAAGAAAAAAGGAACCAACGTTCTGAGGTCTAGGGATAAGCGAGGCAGATTGCTGCTAGTGGCTGGATGCGGATGACTGAGGGAGGCATAATAATATATCCAATAGTGAACGAAAGCCTGGGCCCTATTTTACAGAACTACAATAACTTATGATTAACCATGACAATTCGATGTACCTACTTACCTACATTGCAAAGGGTTAATTTAATGCCCACAGAAAGGAGCTAGTAGGAAACCTCGACTACGGTTTGTAAATCGAATAGTCATAATAAACTATGAATAAATTGAATAAATCAATCGCTCGTAGCCCCGGCTGCCTGAGTGATCTTAAAACGATCACGAAGGTTAAGCAACACAGGGCGCGTTCAGTGCATGGATGGGTCGCCGTCTATGCCTAACGCTAGTGGCATTTTTCCGAGCGATTCCGTGCTTCGCAAGGCACGTTAAGCTGTTGGTGCCGGCTGCCGTCGATAGATGGCAGTCGTTAAGCCAAGTCAGAGGCCTTAGGGCGGCTTGACAACTTCTGACAGTAGACGAGCCACTAGTCTACAAGCCTCCACCAATCCGGACTTGGCCCCCGTGGTGGAGTATGGCCTATACCTTCCTCAGGGAAGAGACCCGTGCCCCTCGGTGGGGACATAATGGGTTGATGATGAAATTGTCTGGTGGATTCGATTGGAGTTCTGGCTTCTAGGTTTCCAACTACCTAATCATCTCGGTAGATTTTGCTCTTTTGTCAGTCTACATGGTCAGAAGTACTTTCTTTGTAGGTAGCTGTAGCTAAGTAGTCGGGGAAACTCATCAAATATTCGTGCGGCAATCTGGCAAGATGGTGTTGTAATTTTTTGCCGGCAGTAACTTGTCTCATATAGTTTTTAGGCGCGTCATGTGGCTGCCCGCCCGCGCCCGGGCGCTCGCCGCTTGCCGGCCGCCGCTCATCAATCGGTGTTTATGTTAAACAAACTGCCACCCGATCACTGAAGTTGCGATAGTTATCGACACTGATTTCCTTGCTAACTATCCTTGGTAATTTTCAGCAACGAAGTTCGTCTGAAAAGGGACTGAAATAGATTATGTAGGCACCATGTGGTTAATAATGTATGTACCTATAGGTATTAATAATAACCTTACATTTGTTTTGGTAGCACGGTTTATCCAATTTTAGAGGTATAATAATAATTAAGCAGAAGTTTCCATTTTCCACTTTTCCTGTAAAAAAAAACGAACGTGGAATATTGAAACTGCTAACATCATCTAGCGGTGAAATATTCAGATTTACTTTTGGTTTTACTAGTTCTGCCACGTACCGCTAGATGTCACTTTGGGCAAAAACTTTTCCTGGTGTGGCCATTTCAAAAAAATTACCGCGTTCCTTCATAAACTTCACGAAATGTCATTGAACTGTCATTGAAACCCGCGGCGAGTGCTTGGCCGGTTGTGAGCAACGTGCTTTCTTCAGTTTTTTGCAGTAAAAGTACCGTAAAACAGTCCAATATGAAGGGTGACAAAAGCGTAGACGTGCAGGCCCTGAAGGACATCGCCAACAAGTTGAGGATCGACAGCATCGTTGCTACAAATGCATCTAAATCCGGGTGAGTGTCCAACCTCGTTTCTGTGTTTACCGGCTGCGCTAAGGTCCTATGAAGGTTAGCAGTACTTCTTACGCTATTTGGAATGTGTATTCTACTTGTCCACAACGAAACTATTACTAATATCGACGTAGTTACACTAAATAAAACATTCGCATCTATTGTGATTTCGGACTACCTCATAGGTATTCATATTTTTATTAGCAAGTTTCCCCGTCATTCGTGAAGTCAGAGGTCGCCTGAGCACGCTTGTGGGCATGCCGACAGCAAGACATTAATATGCAAGGACCAGTTGAAATCGCGATGTTTTGGCTTTAGGTGTAAAAAGGGAAGGTTTAGGTTAGGCCCACGTGACATGGGTCAAGGTTACCCGGTTAGTGTGGAGCACGGGCGAGAATTGGAAGGATCAAGCCAAGTGGGTTATTAAATGCCTTCCCCCGTAGGGGTCTGGTGCCCACCCCAAGAAGTTGAAGAAGTTGAGTTATTGCATACATTCCTAGGGTTTCGGTCTGATAGGCTATTGTTATTGAAGGCCAAGTCAAAATAACCCTGGGATAACTGCTGCTTTGAAGCAGTAGGACACCGGCTTCTCATTCGGGAGGTTGTGGGTTCCGATCCCAGCATGTACCAACGACTTTGTCTTCTAAGTTACATACATTTGTGAAGTTATAATAGCAATATCACTCGCTAATAAATCACCTAGTGTCTGAGGTGTTTACGTACCTCAAGCACTTGCTATGTACATTGGCCCAACTATGTGGCTAAGTGTGCAAATCTCCAGTGTAACTACATAGAACTACTGCTTTGAAGTTGTCAGAAAAATGTAAAATGGCTGTATTTAAAATAATAATAAAATAAAAAATTGTTTAATAAAAATCAAAACACTACACATATGTGAACAATTGCAACTCCCACACTAGGCACAGCCTGTGTCGTGGGAGTCGGGTAGGATATGCAGAATCATAATTAGCACCGGTTGACAGAACGAAAGAATATCGGGTATCGAGTCATAGATGTAAACAAGAACAGTGCTACTACGGACTCCCGGGCTGCCGCACTAGGCCGAGCCTGTATCGCGGGCAACCTTATTGTAATTTGTCACTTGTTTATTAAATATTTTCAAAACTATTGCAAATAACATAGAATCAAGACTCACTGTAAGACCTAAAACTGTTGTATTCAGCTGCCGCTTACCAAAGTTAGCCTTCTTGTAACTGTAGAATTTTGTACCTAGTTACCATAAATTAATAATATTTGGTGATCACCCAACTTGCTACTTTGCTTAATTAGTCATAATAAAAAGTTATTCCCCTTCTAAGCTTTAGTCCTATTATAATGGTGAGTAACGGCTGGTTTACATTTGCTATTTTTTTATACTTTTTTAGCACGCTTTTTTAGCCCATACTAAAAAAGCATGCATTTAGCAAATGTAAATACGCTTTCCTTTTTAGCAGGCAAAAAAATCTGACTGATGGTCAGATTTTTTATCCATGATCTGTGCTTTAAAAAAAAAAGCAACAAAAATGGCGTCGCAAGTAAAATGGACACGCGATTTAACAATTAAACTAATAAACGAATATGAAAAACATGAGTGCCTGTGGGATTCCTACAGTGAAAGCTACAAAAACAAAATTCTAAGAGACAAAGCGTATGCAGAAATTGAAAAAACTTTTATCTTTTAAGTATCCTGTTTTTCAGGCGTTCAGCCAATAACTGTGATATTATTTCAACAGCTTGCAAAATTATTAGAAATTCCATATTTTCGTCTTGCAATGCGAGTGCTTTCTTCGCATTTTCTATCTTTTATGATGAAAAAAGAATAGCAAATGTAAATCGGCGTCTTTTTTTAGCACTCTTTTATTTAGCATGCTTAAAAATCAATGCTTAAATAGCACGGAAATTTAGCAAATGTAAACCAGCCTTAACAATTCAAGATTAAGATATTTCAGTATTTAATTAAACATTACAAGTCTCTCACTGCGAAAACCACAATGAGTAGGTAGTGATCTAATGAAGATCTTATTTCAACTTCCTTATCTATCGCTACTGTTCTGTTTACCTATTTACATAACACAAAAATTGCAGAGACTGTTCTAACAAATGTTGATGTGATCAAGTTGTCAGTGGGCCCATAGATGCATTTGTCGAGAGCACAAAAGATGACATAATGGGGAAAAGGGAGTTGGGCTGATAATGATGATGATGATGATGATGATGATGATGATTCCAACAAATACTTTTGCCTGGGACATACTTGTGGTACATTATTAATTTTTTATTGCATAACATAATAAAGATATGTGCAAAAATGTAATATTTACAGATATGTGCAAAAATTCAATATTTACACTGTATAATTATGAGGCATATTATCCCACATATTAGATATTGCATAACAGTGAATATTTCGCATAACTGCATACAATAAATATACATAGACAGGCAACTGAGGTGCTGATAGCTCCTCCACAGTGATGGCCAGTAAAGTTATGTTACTGTTAATGTCAGCCACAATAACTTCTCATACATTTCTGATTACAGGCTGCATGAAATTTTTTTTATTAAATTGCATAAGAGTTACAGACCTTTACTGTGTGTAGTGTTATGAAAATGCTAGCCAGTTTACAGTGGTTTAAAACATTGTTTGTTGAACTTTCTGTTTTATTGACTGGCTTTCAACATTTCAACTTTGTTGTATTGCGTAAAATAATCGTAATAATCAAAAAGACTGAAATTGCTGTTGCTCAAAGGGTGAATTGGATAATACCACTTCCAATTATTCATAGATGAATTATTCAGAAAATTAGGTTTGCACAGAACCCTCCGAGTAACTACTGGCACTAAAAAGATCGAAACACTGTTTAAAACAAGGTAAAACACTGTTTTAAACAAGAAAACCGTTCATAGAACGGTTTTAAACAGTTTCAAATACAACCTGCCGTTTTATCATCAGCCATTTGACGCCCACTGCAGGACATCCTATCTATTTCCTAGCTAGTCATGGGCTGACACCCCAAACAAAATGTCCCGATGTCCCTTCGATCAATTCAATGTCTATCCAGACGGCTGTGCCGGCCAGCTACTAGAAAAAGGTATTGTTACAGTACCAACGTATTTTTGTGAAATAGCAAATGTTTATCCGTGTTAATCTGTTGACCCGCAGCCACCCCACGTCGTGCGCGTCCATGGCGGAGATCATGTCGGTGCTGTTCTTCCACACGATGCGCTACAAGGTGTCCGCGCCTCGCGACGCCTCCTCCGACCGATTCATCCTCTCCAAGGTAACGGGAGACAAGTGGCCTGAGCACATGGTTACACCACATCCCAAAGCATGTATGCAGTAACATTCTGGAGTGGGTATCCCACTTATCTCTTATCAACGGCAATGCTTTGTAGTCTGCCGACCTCCGCAGAAGCGCCCGCAGGCGTGGGGCACACAGAGAGGACGTGGGACGAAGGCGCGGAAAAGACGCGACGGGTTGTTTAGAGTTCGCGTCATTGACCCGTCTTATCTGTGTGGTCTATGTCCCATCCCTTCAGTACATTTTGTATCAAAGCGAATTGGAAGGAAGCCGCCGCGTTTCCGCGCTCTCGTCCCACGTCCTTCCTATGTGCCCCACGCCTGTGGCCGTTTCTGCGCACCTCTCGTTGTGTGTAGTACACTACAAGTATTGACGTAGATAAGAGGCGGACCGGGTCGGCCTACTCGCTCCAGAATGTTGAGTTACTTTACAAGCTTTGGGATTCGGTGCGATAGTTCATCGCTTCTCAGGGTCTCATTTTTTTTTTTGATAATCATTTACCGTTACGTACATACACACTATTGGAGGGTAAGGAGGGCGTTGCAAGGCTTAACAATGTTTATTTACGCTTTCGACGGATCAAAGGAGGGGTAGATTGAGGGGAGGGATGTATTGATTGGTTTTATTTTCGCTTGTTCTGTTGTGACATCTAAAAATATGTACATAGACTCGAAAGTACAATATAAAATCACGCCTGTATCCCCAGTTTTGTTTGATACCAAGCCATAAACCTACAAAATCCTCACCGGACATGCAAGATCTACACAACATTTACATTATGAACCAGAATGTCAACCTAAGAGGCCACCAACTTAACCTAAACAATTCTCTGTGTGCACACTGTGTAACCCTCGAAAGCATTTCTTTCCAAACCGTGTCGTGCGCGAGTAGAAAAAACTTCCTGACTCTATCATTCATTAGTGTAGACTCAGTGAATTGTTTTAAAAATAGACTAGATAAATACAAAGCATTAGCTCTACAGTTTATTCTTCTTCTTCTTCTGTAAACTGCTAGTGTATCAACAATCTATACTAATAATAAATCTGTAAGGGTCGGTCATGGAGTAAGTTACTTTGTTTTCAGAGATATTGTGTTTATAGGCTCAATATATGATACTGAAACTAATTTCACGATTTTGAAAATTTTTTTCTGTATTTGTGTATGTATGTATGTTCCTCCATAACTCTTAAACCAATTATCCGAATTTGATGAAATTTGGTATAAAAACATATAGACATCTGGGACACAGGATAGGCTATTTAAATTCTAGCTCCAGTTATGATAAGACGTGGCCCCCATACAAATGCTGCTTCGTAAAAATCGAAATGTACGCGAACGGAGTCGCGGGCACAGCTAGTAATAATATAAAAATAAACAAATCTGATTTTGGACTAGGTACCTATATATATCTAATTTCGATTTTTTTTTTGTGTATGTTCGGTAGCTCTAAGAATAGGTCGTACGCTGATTAATATGGCAAAACAACGGTTTGCTGAGTCAGCTAGTATATGAATCAAAGTTCGAATCAAAACATCTTGATTAAACCTGAGCAAACTCTGTAAGAAAAGACCTGTGCTACGACCTCTGTGGGAGGTATGTACGCCTGGATTGCATTGAAATGGTTTTTCTTGATTGATAGATCCATAATAAAGTATCACTGGATTACACTCCATTGTATTCTAATTATTATCGTGTTACTATCGGCTGGCGTACCTACATAATTCACGTACTTTCATAAAGTTGCAGAATGCTAACTCGTTCACGGTCGGTAGGTGAACCCGGAACTGTACGCATGGCAACCCGCATGTAACAACATAATATCACAATTATATATATATTTTTATGTAGCCTATACATATGCGTCCCACTGCCGGGCACAGGCCGTCTCGTAGAGAGACAGTATGGGCTTAATTACCACAGTTTCAAGCGCAATATTATACGTGTTATAATTGTAACAGTGAATAAAAGTGGTAATTGCACTATAAGGGAAGGACTCACTCCTAAGATACCGCTTAGCCTAGCTAGCTCCTAATGTCCTGACAATAACGTTTCTTACATAACTACATAAACAAGCTGTATCGACAACGTTACATTGTATGTGTTGTCAGTAAATTAATTATTAATATCAGTCACTGTATAATACTTATCTTTAGCCGAATCTGTCCAGGAGAGACATGCATAGAAACAGCTTGACGCTTTAATTGAATTGACATCTTACATTGAATAACCTTTCGGTTCCGATATCGTTGTTTACATTGATTACATAAGCGATGTGACATTGGCGTGTGTAGCGGAGACATACTTACCGCGCCGAGTAGCGATAATGGACAGTTATTGGTTATCGTGCGAAAAACTCGCGCCTAGAGGACAATTACGAGTTACTGAATTTGGGTTTCTATTAAATTCCCTAACATGTTACAAGTGGGATTGTTTAAATAAATTTATTTAAATTACAATTAGCGGTGGTAGTGAAGCGGTAGAACGCCGGCCTCACATTCGGATGGTCGTGGGTCAGAATCCAGGCATGTTCCTACCAATTTTCTAAGTTACTTACCTTTGTGAAGTTGTAGCAATACCACTCGTAACTGTGAAGGAAAACATCGTGAGAAAACCTCAGTGTCTGAGGTTTTCACATACCTCAGTGTCTGAGGTTTTCACATACCTCAGTGCTTAAAATTGCCAAAACGCGGTGGGCACGTGTGGTAATTAAGACAATACTGTGGGAGGTATAAAGGCCCACCACCAGAAAACCAACAGCTTATCTGACTATATTCTTCCTGCAATCCACTCCTTCCCAAGGTTGTCCGGAAGAGATCGCTATAAGCAATTACTTAGATATAAGAAATAATTAATTGTAATTCTTCTGGTTGTAGAATAAACAGTTCTCTAGCTATCTATCTATCTTATCACTAGCAAATTAAATCTGTGTATCTTATCATCAACCTTCTCTTTAATTTGGTCAAAACAGATTCTCCGTTGCCATCTTCTACCTTCTCTCCTTCATGCGTGGCAGTTATTAATTTGAAAGATAAAAAGTACCGCGCGTTTTCTGTCCACAAATTACATCGTATATTAGAACAACACTGAGTAAATATACAGCAACAGAATGTACTATTTGTGGAAAAAGATCTTTGTCTTAGGTTTCGTAGTCTTCCAACTACAAAAGATTGGTATCATGTTCGATGTGTCACCGGCACAAGGTACGCGGTATTATACGTGCGTCGTACGTGATAGCAAAAAACTTAAATAGTAAAAGAGAGTAAAAATGTATGTATGTTTGTGTGTCTCTGCTCAGCCCTAAAGATTAACTGTCTTATTTATAAAAACGCGATTCCTCTAGAACACCACTCAGAGGCAGTTTAAATAATCTGTGGTCACCTACTCTTTACCACATACTATTTAAACTGCCTCTAGGGAGTGTATTGAGCAATCGTGTTTTTATAAATAAGACTGTATTCGAGGGATTGTGTTCATGTTACGTTTTATGATTTGCCAGAAGATTTGTTGAGACAGGCTAAGACAAAAGAAATATATTTAAGAGAGTAAACTGTATGGGCAATTTTGGTAATATTAGATTTATAATAATTATAATCCACTGTAGGGCACAGGCATTCTCTCAGAGAGAGAGAGTATGGGCTTAATCACCACGCGTGCCCACCGCGGATGGGCAATTTCAAGCGCTGAGGTATGTGAACACCTCAGACACTCGAGTTTCCTCACGATGTTTTCCCTCACTGTTAGCGAGTGAATAGTAAGTGTGAATAAATGAACTAAAACAATATTAATTAATGAATGACCCCTGTGACAGTTTGGAATAGTAAGTGTGAATAAATGAACTAAAACAATATTAATTAATGAATGACCCCTGTGACAGTTTGGTACTATTAAATAGTAAATGTCCCGGGTGACAGGGCCACGCCGCCCCGATCCTGTACGCGGCGTGGGCGGAGGCGGGGCTGTTCCCGGTAGAGGAACTGCAGCAGCTACGCCAGCTCAGCTCCGACCTGGAGGGGCATCCCACGCCGCGGCTCAGCTTCGTGGACGTGGGCACCGGCTCGCTGGGCCAGGGGCTCGCCGTCGCCGCCGGGATGGCCTACGTCGGGAAGTACTTCGACCAGGCGCCCTACAGGTCAGTAAAAATCAGCAGCAACAGTAGCCTTGGGTATGGGAGAAGTTTAATATGACTGCATTTTAGGAGTGTTTTCTATACAAGTCGAGATCGTCCTCCATGTCGCTCGGCCGCGCTGCCCGTGATACGATGCAAATACACTTTATTTTTCCGTCCATAAATTAGGTAGAAATAGAAGTTGTACAATATGGCACAATAGAAGTAATTTGTGGAAAGACTGCATCCTAAACTAGATCAGAGATCTGGCGTCCCGAAAACTAGGACAACAAAGTATACTGTAGACACCAAGTCAGCCCAAGTCAAGACCGACAGAGAAATTACACGATTGCTGGCAGCGGGCGGGTGGGGTAGTTTTGTAGATGAGGTCAATCGTTCCATCACCGTTAATCAAACCTTTGGTAGCGCAGCTGTAGAACATCAGCCTCACATTCGGGAAGTTGTCGGTTCGAATCCCGACATGTACCAATGACTTTGGTTTTCTAAGTAACGTACATTTGTGATGTTGTAGTAGCCATACCACTCGCTAACCGTGAAGGAAGACATCGTAAGAAAACCCTGGGGTCTGAGGTATTTACATACCTTAGCGCTTGCGTATACGTACCTACAATGGCCCAACTATAAAGCTAAGTGCGGAAATGTCAGGTATAACTAGAACTATAACTAACCAACCCGTTGCATCCGCAGAGTGTTCTGCCTGGTCGGGGACGGCGAGGCGGCGGAGGGCTCCGTGTGGGAGAGTCTGCACTTCGCGGCGCATTACAAGCTAGACAACCTCGTCGTCATCTTCGACGTCAACCGGCTGGGACAGTCCGAGCCCACCTCGCTACAACACCAGGTTGGTACGACAGTAGTCGCTACAACACTCGCTACAACAGCTACAATTATGAATGTGCCAAATCACCTGATCAATGTGTACTTTTCTTGATTGGTGAAGAAATGTGGCGCAATATAATTTTGGTAATTTTGGAAATTCCGCTTATCAAAAACTAATTATACGGTTATAATCTATATCTTATCAGCAATAGATGTTTTAAAATTATATGATAACAAAAACTTACAAAAAAAAACAAATGCACCAAATGTTTGTGTAATAAGTAATTATTTAACTTTAATTTACTAGTAATTTGAAATGGGGCAATGAGCCTACCTACCACCCCAGCTACCTGAACGATTGGTCTGAGGAGACAGAACCTAACTTTTGAAGTAACCTTAATTTATAGGTTTTTTAAAAAAATATCCCTTCCCAACTAGCGTTCAATTTAGGTTAGCTCATTGTGATGGTTAGGTGGCTACTCGTCCCGTCTGAGCTTCATCTTGGTCGACTTTAAATGGTCGGACAGGTAATGTCGCCGTCATCAAATCTTGTTATCCCGCATAAGCGATACTGAAAACCAATTGTGGCTGATTTGCGACTTCTATTGAAGCTCATCCAAAACAATCCCGATTATTTATTTATTTATATATTTTATTGACACAGCCAACAGGCATTAAGCACAAAAATACAGAGTTCTTATACTAATGTGGTTCTTGTCTAGCCTAATACCCAATAACAGGCGCGCAACAGCATTCAATACATTTTTGAATCATAACTTATTGTAAATAATTGACAGATAAGATTATTAGACAAATTAGACTAAAATTAATTACATTAAAGTGAACAGTAACAAATATAATTTTACTTATATTATATACTATAAATTTTATTTATTATTGGCGGGACTTGGTTGCAGCATTTTTGTTTTCCACTGACCAAATTATGGTCGCTTCTGCTCTAAAATGGCGCTGAATTAGTGCCCCACTGGAACGAGCAAGAGAAGACGTCCTAAAACCACCCCATTCTATGTATGAACATGGAACATTGCATAGCGGATTTATTTGTCGTAAGAGGCACGGGCCTGCTGCTATTAATACAGGCTACTTAGTAACCTAGCTATAGCAGCAGATACCAACCAGTTTCGTTTACGTTTTTCTATTTATATTTAAACGGTTAAGTGAATGTACATCAACCCTGTTAACTATCAATAAAGTTATTATTATTACTTAACATTAACACTCGTTAATGTTTCTACTTAGGATGACTAATTGCACTATTCGACTTCGCAATGTAGGTACATCGTATTGTCGTAATAAAATATAAGTTGTAGTGTTGCGAAACGCAGCCCTGGTGACTCAATCCAGCACAAAGCAACAGAAAGTGTGGCGAGCACATGTCAACTCTGCGCGCGCACTATAAACTCCAACATTCCTGCATCGCGCAAGCAAAATGTTTCACATGACATACCATAAATATAACGTCCGACGGACATCAGTCGGACCGGCCGTCCCCAGGCATACGATCAGCCTGGCGGGAAATTTCCCTTTATAGTGGAAGCGCACGATCACCCGCTCTTCCCTATAAAAGCATAACTACTACGAGTAAAAATTCAGAAACAACATCTCTGACCTCTCGCCTTTTCTCCACAGCTGGACGTATACGACGCCCGCCTCAAGGCCTTCGGGCTGAACTCGATCGTAGTGGACGGGCACGACGTGAGCGAGCTGGCCAAGGCGTTCGAGCAGGCCGCCTCCACCGCGGGCCGCCCCACCGCGCTCGTCGCCAAGACCTACAAGGGCCGGGGCTTCCCCGGGATCGAGGACAAGGAGAACTGGCACGGCAAGGCTTTGGGCGCTGAGGGTGACAAGATTATCAAGGTGAGCGGGGACAGGATTTGGCTTTGTTGTACAGTACGAATACAACAACAGTCATTTAAGTCTCTTCTTTTACTTATATTATTTTTTTTAAAGTAAAAGAATTATTTGTGTTCTTGATTCTATAACGAGTATAGTCGACAATACATTGACCTGTAGAAGTTTGCATAGACACTGTATTTATGTGTCTGGGAATATTGCCAATATGCCTGGGCAGAAATTTAACACCTACAAAAGCGGGCACCGCGCTATCTTAAAGTACTTTTCCCGCTTATTGCTAGAATTAATAGTGTTGCGTAAAGTAGAACACTAAATAGCACGCCAAATCAACAATTAGTTTAATATAATTATCCAGAAAAAGTTTAATGTAATTATAAAGAAATAAATATAAATTTAGTGTCTGTCATTTATCCAAGGATATATTCACAAATGTCTGTAGTGCAAGACGTTTTTTGACTTTACCACTGGATAGGCCTTGCCCCTGGATAAACTGATAACGTTGGCGCAAGACAACCTAAGTAATGTTTCAATAAACATCGTGAGGAAACCCAAGTGTCTGAGGTGTTTACTTATCTCAGCCCATCAGCTAAAATTGTACAATGTACGTTGACATTCAACAAACAGTTTTTTTTTTAAAAAGAGTATTTATCATAAACATCACAAATGTAAGTTAACTAAACACAGTATAGTACATACTAGAAGAAATGTTATAGTAACTCTGCAGGCTATGGCGCCTATAAAAGTTTTCTAGTAAAATTACTATTTAAGATGGTACTTAGGCCCTTTGCCGAGAGCAGAGCCCCGCACCCTTGCGCGCAGGCCATCAGCATCATTCAACTAACAGTGTGTGAATTCTTTACGTTGAAATGTTTTTTTTATTATTTCTGATTCCTAAACCGATACGTAAAATGGTCCAAATATAAAGTTAAGCGCAGTAATCTCCGATGTAACCGTGCCGCCCCCCCTCCAGCACCTGCAAGCCGCGATCAAGGACCCGTCGGTGTCGCTGAAGCCGAAGGCCCCGTTGGCCGAAGCCCCGAAGGTGCACATCAGTGACGTGACGCTGTCGGCCCCGCCCGCCTACAAGTTGGGCGAGCAGGTGGCCACTCGCCTGGCTTACGGCACCGCTCTGAAGAAACTCGCCGACACCAACATGCGGTGAGTTCACTAACCTGGCCTAGCGGTACTGTGTTACGAGGAGCACGATGACGGATACACGGTCGGGTCGGGGTGGCCGACTCGCCGTCACACCATTTTGTCAGACCAGTGTGACACAGAATAATATTGTTCTCCACATTCACACTATATGGTGTGACCTGGTGTGACTGGCAATGACCAATAGCATCGCTAACACTAAGCATCGTACTATGTACTCGTAAGAATAAACAAAAAAAAAACAATTTTCCACTGTACTTTGATAGTACTGACATAAGCAAACAATTGAATTACGATTGTTGCCTTATGTCAGTGTCGCACTGGTGTGACTGCGCTTTGACGGTCGGGTCGTGGGATGTGTTTTTTCATACGATTGACGCCGAGAGGTATTGGTATGTGTGTACGCATGCGTACAGTCGATGGCAGGTGAACCTTTCCATTTTTGTTGGAAAAGTCGTCCGTAACGTAACAAAGTAAAGTGCACGCGTGTAAAGGTTGATGCGCTGTCGAGTGTACCGAACCTGCCGTGTAGACTTGAAGCGGCAATGACTACTTTAATAATTGACTAATAGTAGTTTACTACGCATCACACTACGGGCCGGTTTCCGAATTAAGAATTTCACTAAGTAAATACTTAAGTAAAGTTCTGTCCCGCTCTTTTCTGAGAAATTCGAAGAGACAGCACTACAGTTAACAATTTCCCTCACATATCAAAGTGTTGCCGATAAAATTAAATAGTGGTAAAGAGAATATACACTCTCTTTGATAGTAGTTGTGACAGCAATGTGCGTTGAACGAGATGGAGTGAGAACATCAAAATAAATGAAATTGTACCAAAATGTGTTATTATTATTAGTTATATTAGTATAAATATTATGTTAAGAGGACACAAATTGACGTTTAATTGTGTTTAGAATTTGCGATAGAGTAATAAAATGAATTCGACCTTGTGTGGAATTTCTACGAAAAGGATTATGAGGCTCAATTTTCTTTTTTATTTATTCGTATAGGAATCTCCACGTGAGGCCCCCTCTCGTTTTTGCAAAGAGTGTCAGAATCTCTCGATGTTTGTAGGGATTTTTAGGATCCAGGGCCATGAACCTAAGGAAAAAAACCCAGGGCTAGATATCCTATCAGTATCTTTGGACTTTAGTGATAATGCACGGTGATACGTAATCAGTCTGATAACACGGAGAAAAACCGAATCTAGGCTCAATCAACCATCAACATATACCTACCTTGTTGGGGTTGCCGCTGCGTATAGGTTTCGTTTGCATGGCAAATTCGGCTACTGAAGCGGGACTTTTCAAAAGTAAATTATTAATTATGTACAACTAGCATAATTAATTAATATTAATTATGTACTAAAACCATGCATGCCATTTTTATACCTAAAATGTTTGAAAGCCGATTATTCTGAACGCGTAACTAAAACTTTCGTAAGCACTACACACACGTTACCGACGACGCGAGCTCCGTCTCTACTCATAATGACAAATCTCTTCAAATAAGAGCGAAACCTGATCGGACTCTTAAGACAAACATTCAAGTAAGTGATTCCGGAATTGAGGTTAATAATAGACCAATTTTCCTTTAATAAACTGTAAGCATTATTGAACTATTTAATAACAGACATATTTGTCTTCTACATAATCCTTAATGTTATAGTAACTTTTTTTGCAGTGTGCTTCACACGTTTTTTTAACTGCATCAGAGGTAAATTTACTAGTAATATCTTGAGAACGTAGAACCTTATATGTGCCCTATAAAGGGACGAATAAATTTAAGATTCAAGTCCGTGCAATCAAAAAATGGGTCCATCTATGTCCGATTTTAGGGATTACAGAGCACTTCCTCTTGACATCAAGAAGAATCAAGAAGCAAGATCTACACAAATCAAGGAAAAAAACCGTAAATGTTAATGTTTTTTTTCACGTAAATAAGTATTACAAACTTTTATCTGCAGATGGTTATAACATTTTTTTCAGCTGCATAGCGCGAGTCTTACTTGCATTTGTCCGGTTTTATAGTTTGGCCTGAACATTGAAACAAACTTTAAAAAAAACTATCAACAAAACCCAAAATAACCTATATTCATGTTGAGCAAAGGAATCAATTATTGATTATTTCTGAACTTACAGCGCCATCTGTGATTTTTGTAAGAGAACTTGAACAAGAACACGCTTGAAGATCTAGACTCGAGTATTGACTTTAACTTGTATTTCTGATGTCCTTGACACTATAAATTATAATCATAATTAATTTGGCAATATTATACGACATCCATTGACTAAACTAAAGGATATATAATTTCATAACTGAAGGTTGGAAAGACCTGTTTTTATCTTATATCTGATTTTCATCCGTAAGTTTTTTTTTATTTCCAAATAAAAAAATAAACTTTTCTATTATTTTAAACTAAAGGAGTTCACAATTTCGTTCATAACACACAAACCGTGAGTGGCGGCGCCGTATTGTGTCCGCCTCTCGTCCCACCAGTTGCTGGTTCGAACCCCATCGGTGATACCCTCTACTTTTAGTTCCTCCCACTATTTCTAACTTCCTAAGACTTGCTTGCTCATATAGTTTGTATGCAGCAGTAGATCAACTGTAGTTGGTAGTTAGCACACGTTGTTTGTTAGAGCAATGCATGTCTGTTGTGTGTTGTTCCACGCGCGTGCTAGATTGACTGTGTGTCGTACTCACGCGCCCACCGTTGGGCGATTGTGGCCAGTAGCACTCGCACAAGAACTTTTTAGTTTATTTCTTTTTTTGCATGTCTGGTCTGCTATTTAGGTTTTAGAGCTCGGTTCCCGAAGGGTGCCAAACGGGACCCTATTACTAAGACTTCACTGTCCGTCTGTCTGTCGGTCTGTCTGTCTGTCACCAGGCTGTATCTTATGAACCGTGATAGCTAGGCAGTTGAAATTTTCACACTTGATGTATTTCTGTTGCCGCTCCCATACAACGAACGTAATTTTTTGCTCTTTTTTGCTCGATATTAATAACGGCAACAGGTAGCCGCTTGGAATATTTACAGAATATTTGGTTCTATATTCGCTTCAAATACAAATAATTAAATTAAAATAAATAAATATGTAAGGGGGGCTTCCATACCACAAACGTGATTTATTGCGGTTTTTTCTCGATCTTTGTGTCTAAAGTTGTATAGATAATGGTACGGACCCTTCGTCCGTACTTGGCCGGTTTTTTTTTCGTGGAAACATATTGGTTGCCACGCAGAGAATCTGTAATTTATTTCTTTTTCGTTGCAGTTTTACTTTTTTATCTCGTTAAACTATTTTTATATGTTTACGACTTCTTCTGTGGCAGCAAATAAACATTATTTCTTCTTCACTTTGTTGAGTGATGGCTTCAGAAATTTTTGGTGGCTATACAAAAAAAAACCGTAATTATCTTCTTTTATAGTACGTTTTTGAAAAAGGTGAACATCGTAAGTCTCAATAGCGGTTATTGCAATTTTTAGAACCTAGAGCTTTAAAACTAGGATCAATAACCTAAGAATCGAGGGGACATACTATACAAAGTTTGATTTTAATTTCTTTGACTATGTGGCGAGCACATGTCAACTCTGCGCGCGCACTACAAACTCCAACATTCCTGCATCGCGCAAGCAAAATGTTTCACATGACATACCATAAATATAACGTCCGACGAACATCAGTCGGACCGGCCGTCCCCAGGCATACGATCTGCCTGGCGGGAAATTTCCCTTTATAGTGGAAGAGCACGATCACCCGCTCTTCCCTATAACTACAAACGGCACGTCAAACCGCAATTAAACTGTACCAATAATATAAATGTTTGATTGTGTTTATGATTCCGAATAAATTAAGGAATAAAATAGAGCATTATAGTAAGCCTTGCAAGGCACAAATGATGAATATATTCGTAATGCAATGATGATAGCATGGCACTCGTGTTGTACTTAAGTCAGTTTAAAAATACTTGAAATTTGAAATTGCGCCAGATGATACTATGTAAAACTCATAGAAATATCTTTTTTTTTTCTTGTAGACAATAAGAAATGTTCTTATACTCATGGTGTTTTTTTAATAACGTTACATTCATCACCGGTGGTTTCTGAATTGATATTTTCACAAAGAAAGTACCTAAGTCTGTCTCGACATCTTTTGAGAAACCTGTAAAGCCAAAACTATAGTTAAAATTTTGCTAAGTGAAATTCTCATTTCGGAAGCAGGCTGTTTGACTGGGTTTTTTTGGATGTTAATTATAGCACTAATTCTTTTTTTTGGTGCAAAGTTACAGTGAGATATCTCAGACTACCTGTTTTTGAGGATGGGTGAAACATTAAAGCAGGACATTGACAAAAACCTCCATCACTACTCGATCCCTTCACTCTCGCACTTTGAAGTTTCAAGCGTTACATCATGAGCTTTATTGTTTGTTGGCAGTGTGATCGCTCTGGACGGAGACACCAAGAACTCCACATTCAGTGACAAGCTGCGGAACGCCTACCCCGACAGGTGAGCATACATACAGGCTTTAAAAATTTAACAGAAAAAGTTTCAGACTACATAATCCTCAACGGATTAACGGAAACCTTATTTAATTTTGGCTAACACAATAACTCCGACAATAGATGTGTCGCTCGCAAACTAGGACACCCTGTGCTGTGGTAACCAGACAAGGACATCACAAACTAGGACACCCTATGCTGTGGTAACCAGACAAGGACATCACAAACTAGGACACCCTATGCTGTGGCAACCAGACAAGGACATCACAAACTAGGACACCCTATGCTGTGGTAACCAGACAAGGACATCACAAACTAGGACACCCTATGCTGTGGTAACCAGACAAGGACATCACAAACTAGGACACCCTATGCTGTGGTAACCAGACAAGGACATCACAAACTAGGACACCCTATGCTGTGGTAACCAGACAAGGACATCACAAACTAGGACACCCTATGCTGTGGTAACCAGACAAGGACATCACAAACTAGGACACCCTATGCTGTGGTAACCAGACAAGGACATCACAAACTAGGACACCCTATGCTGTGGTAACCAGACAAGGACATCACAAACTAGGACACCCTATGCTGTGGTAACCAGACAAGGACATCACAAACCAGACTGAGTACATTTATCACTTTGTACAAATCAAGATACAATTAAATTAAATAAAAAAGAGAAATCAGCTGGAATTGAACCCACGATCTCTGTCATGGTGAACTAACGATTCACCACCAAACCGAGGAGTCAGTCAGCCATTGTTAATAAACTGTGTTATTCATGGAATCCCCCATTTTCAGATAAATATAGGGACTTTAGGATATTATTTTTGGAGAGCAAGAACTGGCAAAGGCAGTTGCGGACTGACACCGGCTCGTTGACGATCCGAGGCAGATCGCTGCTAGTGGCTGGGTGAGGGTCTAACATTGGACGAATACGTCCGATTGATTGACAGGGATCGCATTACACCCTCTACACTGACAGGTGCTGTCCTGCTCCTATATCGCGCGGATTACAATCGTCTAACTGTCAAAATAGTATGGAATTTGACAGTTACACACAGTTAGTTAAAAAATGTGTGAGCATACTCTGTAAAAAAAAGGCTATTATAACATTAGCGATTACTTAGAAGCCAAAGATGTCTGGTAATCGTATTAAATAACGTTAACGGGGATGATTGTGTCTTGTGTAAATTTAAATCTATGTTAATTAAGATGAAAAGAATAAATGTGCAGTTTCTTTGTTAGCTTCTTCTTCACGTAGTCTATTAATTGTGAAACACAGCTTTGACGTTTATTAAGTAAACATTTGGTTTTTCTAAAGAATATTTTTTTTTACATTTGAGACATTAGAAAATTGGAATCGCTCAGGATTTGGTGCGCATAACTCGGGCTCTCACGGCGGCGGGGAGCCGCTGGATGCGGGCGGCACAACACCGGGAAGCTTGGAAAACCATGAGGGAGGCCTACGTCCTGCAGTGGGCCGTCAAACGGCTGATGATGATGAATTAGGGCTCTTATTTATTTCTTTATTTACAGACAACATGATCCAATATTTTGTTGGTAGCAAAAATTATAGAACTTAGCCTATTGTTAGTATTTAATGTCCAGCAGTAATTTGGCACGTCTCATTAAGACACAAATCAGTGGATTATCCAGCCGTGATGCAATCGCGCTCAGAATGCTATTGCCGCTTCCGCACATTCTGCTTAGTAATGATGCTGATTTTTTTCGCTATATGGTTCATTGACGAGGCGCTGCAGAAGCGCGGTTGTTGTTAACTTGGATCCGCAGAGCGTTGTGGTCTTTTTGAGTGTACGTAAACCACGAACCCCCCGAGTAGAGTGACGTACAATACGCTTTGAACAAAGTAGTTTTCACTGTATTGATACATTCAGAGATACGCTCTGGGTTCCCTTCCCCCTTCTAAATCGTCGTTTGGGTCCTCCGTTCCAAGTGCCCCTAAGATACTAAGGAACCCCCCCCCCCGCAGGTACATCGAGTGCTTCATCGCGGAGCAGAACCTGGTGGGCGTGGCGACGGGCGCGGCGTGCCGGGACCGCACCATCGCCTTCGCCAGCACCTTCGCCGCCTTCTTCACGCGCACCTTCGACCAGGTACACTCCGCCCGGTAGGCCCTTCCACGCGATAGCCTCTGACCCGGTAGGTCTCTCTAACAGGTACGTCCTCGATCTGGGCCTAGATTCTGTTAATGCATTGTAGTAACATGACAACTGCATGAACATGGCGGTTTTCATTTCATGGCTGCTTTAAATCTACGCGGGCACACCCATCAAACCTTCTAGGCGTCAATGGTACGAAAAAACACGTCACGTGACCCGACAGTGTACCTGTCATTATACTGCAATGCACTAACAGAATCGAGGCCCAGGTAGATCTTTCGACAAAGGTCCTTCGACCCGGTAGGTCTATCGATCAGGTGGCGCCGTAGCCGACCAGTCTTTCCCTAAAAACCTTAGAGACCCAACGTCCCCCGTATCACTCGAGGATTAGGTGTGCCCACGTTGTTAATAGTCAAAGTATGTAACTAAAGGTTATCACTGTAAACTGTTGCTGTAACTGAACTGTGTTATCTATCTATCTATCTATGTATGTAACTTTTCACTTTCAAAGCAACCTTTTGCGATTTCATTTATAGACTACATCACTTTTCCTCAAAACACTAGTGCACACCAAAAACGATTGTAATATCCCGCGCAGATCCGCATGGGCGCCATCTCCCAGAGCAACATAAACCTGGTGGGCTCGCACTGCGGGGTCAGCATCGGCGAGGACGGGCCCTCGCAGATGGGGCTCGAGGACCTCGCCCTCTTCCGGTCCGTGCCCACCGCCACGGTCTTCTACCCCTCGTGAGTACTGCCCGCACACACGTAGCGAGGCCGGGCCCTCTCAGATATAGACTGTGGGAAAAAAAACTACTCTGACCATCTTTTCTTAATCCATGTTAAACATAAATCATAGAGAGATGGTGATTTTTGTTATGATACGGAATCGTCGGTGTGCGAGCTCGACTGTCACTCGTCGGGTGTCGTGAGCGGTATTCACTGTCACTCGTAGGGCGTCGTAAGATGTATCGACTGTCACTCACCCGCAGAGACGCGGTGTCGTGCGAGCGCGCGGTGGAGCTGGCGGCCAACACGCGCGGCATCTGCTACATCCGGACGTCGCGCCCCAGCGACCCCGTCATATACCCCAACGACGAGGTCTTCGAGGTAACACTGACGCTACTCCGCGGCGCGATCGAACGACGCGAGGAGCAGTAGTTAAGATAAAGTGATTAACGATAGCTGAGACGAAGTGAGTATCGATGGTTAAGTCGAAATAAATAGCAAACACGACGTAAGTAACAATAGCTAAGACGAAGTGGCGATAGCTTAAACGAAATAAATGACAAAGACAATATGAAGAGCAATAGCTAAGACGATGCGAGTAGTACTAAAGACGACATAAATAACAATAGCTAGCCATGATATTACGTTTTTTAGCATATTAAAAAGGGGACCTTAAAATTTCATGTTATTTTTAGGGTTCCGTACCTCAAAAGGAAAAAACGGAACCCTTATAGGATCACTTTGTTGTCCGTCTGTCCGTCCGTCCGTCTGTCAAGACCCTTTTTCTCAGGAACGCGTGGAGGTATGAAGCTGAAATTTATATCAATTACTCAGGTCTACTGTCCCTTGAAGCTGTGAAAAAATCAAACTTCTAAGCCAACGCAATCAAAAGATACAGCCGTTTATGCCGCAAATTTTCGACACTTGCAAGGGAATCAAAACCTACAGGGTGCTTCCCGTGAACTCAGAATCTTGAAATTTGGTACGAAGCAACGTTTTATAGCATAGATAAAGGAAAAATTACGAAAACCATAAATTTTTAGTTACATCACATAATATATTTTTTTTTAATAATTTTAAACTTTCTACCCATTTCCTCATAAACGCGTAGAGGTATTAAATTGAAATTCATACCAAATACTCAGGTCTATAATACCTTTAAGCTGTAATAAAATCTAACTTCTATGTCAACGCAATCAAAAGAAACAGCAATTTAAGCTGCATATTTTGAAACTCGCAAGTACTCGCAAGGGAATCAAAACCTAAAGGGTACTTCCAGTCGACCTAGAATCTTGAAATTTGGCATGAAGCAACGTTTTATAGCACACATAAAGGAAAAATTCCGAAAACCTTAAATTTTTAGTTACATTACAAAATATATATTTTTTAATAAATATTTGTCGTAATGAACGAACTTTGTAAACCTTGCAGGTTTGTACGGAACCCTCGGTGCGCGAGTCCGACTCGCACTTGGCCGGTTTTTATTAAGTAATGGAAGGTTTTCTTTTTGACTATTAAAAAAAAAGTAGTTCCCAAGGACTCTGTAGATGGCGCTGAACTGACTACGTTACCAGCCGAACGTTCCAATTTGCGACCGTGAGTAAACCTGAACGCACTGCAGATCGCTTACATATTCAGATTAATTCATAGAAAACGTTTAAATTATACGACTTCAATGAGGAAGACATTAAAGTCGTAGGTTCTTGTTAATTTCGCATACGAATCTTCGATATGAACAAAAGAGAGGAAGTAATGCTGTCAGTACGTTTCGTGTTATGATCTCAAACTACATCCAAGTAAATTAATCAAAAAATAATGTGACGTTCCCTTCCTTGCAGTAACGTACCAAGTGCAGCGTCATCTATCCAGCGACTAGGGAAGAAATAAAAAAAAATAAAAAGAAAATCCCTCAGAGTTAACAAATTCAGTATAGTCTACTCCAGTATAGTACAAACATTGCCGTGCCAATCGTGATCGGTCGCCTATGTCAGAATGACTGTATAATGAACAAAATAAACAATCAGGAATATACGCGCGTGGTTTAAAAAAAAAACTACACTACCTACCCGACGTCTGTCGTACACCACCTAAACAACTTCTCGTCCCATCTCGAGCTCGTCAGCGTTCACTTGTGATTTGGTCGGAGAGTCCGACCGGGAGTTCGCTCGGTTCCTGCGAGCCGAGCGAGCTGAGCCGGCCGCCGCGTCCGCAGGTGGGGCGCGCCAAGGTGGTGGCGCAGTCGGCGGCCGACAAGGTGCTCCTCGTCGGCGCCGGCGTGACGCTGCACGAGGCGCTGGAGGCGCGCCGCCGGCTGGCCGCCGCCGGCCTGGCCGCCCGCGTGCTGGACCCCTTCACCGTGAAGCCGCTGGACGAGGCGGCCGTGCTCCGGCACGCGCGGGCGTGCGGCGGCAGGGTCGTCGTCGTCGAGGACCACTACCGCGCCGGTGAGTTCCCGCGTCGCGCCCGATGATCGGTTTCGGATCTTCGGTCCGGCCGAGACGGACGGAAGACCGCATCCGAGTGGCGGGAAGACGCCGGATGCGAGCCGCTTCCGCCCGGTATTTTTGGAAATCCACGGAGGGGCCTACGTCCGGCCGTGGACTTCTTGTGGCCGAACGATGATGATGATTTATAAGTGATACAAATAATAATATTTTATTGCACACGAAATACAGTACAGGAAATATGACATTACGAATTTGCATTAGACGAATTTATTTCTGTAACAGATTTCTTCTAGCAAACGAAGTGGAGGTGTTAAACGGGTTAGTGTGCGTGCACAACATAGACAACATATAATATACACTTAGACAGATACGAAATAGTACCTACTAATATAAATATCTACCCAAAAGAGTATATAAAAAAGTGATCGTTGGTTGTCTTGTTAAATACGATAACGATCCAGTGTGGTCGAAATACTTTTTCTCAAGAAGTATGGTATGGACCCCTCTCACCGTTCGAGCCGCTGGATGAAGTTGCCTTGGTTAAACACGCGCGGGCTTGGAAACATATGTATCATACCATTTCTCCTTTTCGTTGTTCATTGAGTTAATGCAGTGTATTAAATAAGTTAATATATTATTTTTATATTTGTGACCTTTGTGACCTCGCCCGGTTACCGTAGCACAGGGTATCCTAGTTGGGGATCAGGTCAAGTACTCGTGTTGTGTGGAAGTTATTGTACGATGCGGTCGGTCGGCAGGCGGCATCGGCGAGGCGGTGCTGTCGGCGCTGGCGCTGGAGCGTGACGTCATCGTGAAGCACATCTGCGTGCGCGAGGTACGTACTTCCCTTGTTTTCTTTACTTACACAACTTTCATTTTTTTATTACTATGTTTGAAATAAGTAAGTAAAATTTTTTTCTTCTAAGTATTTAACTGCTCCCGGAAACTTATCGGTTTACCGTCAGGAGCGATCGTTCGGGTTCCGTTTTCAACTGCCGTTCCGGTGACGGTTTTCTGGTGAACGATAAAGAAAAAACTCGGTCTATATGGCGCCTAGTTTTCCTACGTCTTTCGCTCACACCGGACGGGTGAAGGGACCGCTCGGACTGTGCAGCGTCCGGGACATCGTTTCTTAGGAAAACATCGCGAGGAAACCGGCTCCGTCGGCCCCGCGCGTATCGACTCGCCTTTCCTGCGGGCCGGGCCGACCGAGCCGTCGGCGTCGGGACGGTCCGGGTGCCGGACGAGCCCGCTGTACTCGTACAGAATGTTACGTCAGGTCGCGAACGTTCCCCGCAGGTGCCGCGCTCGGGCCCGCCGGCCGCGCTGCTGGAGCGGTTCGGCCTCAGCGCCGCGCACGTGGCCGCCGCCGCCGCCGACCTCGCGCGGCTCTAGGGGGCCGTCGGCGAAAAGATCGTTCGGCTATCGGCAAAGAGGTCATTCGGCTATCGGCAAAAAAGTCATTCGACTATCAACGAAAAGGTCATTCGGACGTCAGCAAACGAACGGCCACAGACTGAAAGTCATTCCATCGACCGACAATTCTTTCTCCTCTTGCGGTTGACTGGTAGAAATTGCTTATGGCATTAGATCCGCCGTATTTTACATTAAGTTGAATGCAATCAAAGTGTTAAATAATAATAACAATTATTTTGCTAAGGGCCAATTTTTCAATAGTCGGATAAAACTTAACTGGAGAATAAATTGCATGCTATCTCTGTCTAAATCATACGACAAGACAGTGACAATATCAGTTTTATTCTCCAGTTAAGTTTTCATCTGACTATGAAACATCCGGTCTAAGCCGAATAAATACATCAGCCGTGGACGAGTAGGTACGTGCCGATCGATCGATTGACGCAGAAGAACCAGCTGTAAAAGCAACATGTGGCGACTTAATCAACATCGACAAATAAACTAATTTGCAAATTTCTACTCATCTATTCGGTATTTTGTGTGTACCATTAGTTGCTGCTCAATTATTGCTCATAGCAAAGATTTTATTGCTAACCCAATGATATTTTTGCTGATCGTACAAATGATACCCGCAGCACTCGTTAAAACTTTGGTGATTGTTTCAAATATGTTTTTCTACGTATCATGTTATTGGACGTTTTTTCTTTTACTATTAAGGTGAGCTATAGGTTTATCGCTTTTCAAATAAAGCAAACAGTCGCCTAAACCTACAATCCACAAGGGACCATAGATAAAATCAGTTTTGTAACACATTCCTCACAATTGGTGTACATTCCACTAAAGGCCATTGTTCCCAACTTCACAAAAAAGGAAATTTATTAGGTATTTAATTAGAGAGTAAGAAAAAATTGTTCTTGATGAACAAACTGGATTCTCCCTATAGGTATATGTAATGCAGTTCCTAAAAGCAAAAAACTTGTGTAGACGAGCATTTTGTTACGTTTTTATTTTGTAGGTACGATGTAAAATCGTACATATTTTTGTATTTTCTGACACGGGATTATGCCTTATGTTATAACGCACATATTGTGAACTGTTGATAGATTTGACAATTATTTATACGAGAGTTAGTCTGTAAGCAAAGGCTTGACTATAAAGATCATGTTTCCCATTTATATTGGCGGGGAGGCTCGCCATTGTATTTCCGTTTTGTTTATTCAGTTTTGTGTTTTGATTATAGTGTTGGTCGTATACTTTGTAAGAAAGTTGGAATCGATTTATTTCTATACTTATTAAATGTATTGAGTACAATGTCTTTTGTTATTACTATCTGCCTTCAGCTCCTCACATGATGAATTAACATCATCAACGCGAATAATTGAAAAAAGACGAATAATAAAATTTGCGATCCTGAAAGAACGCGATGTGAAAATTCTGTTAACTCCATGGTGTGTGTGACACCGTGGCATCCAAGAAGGTCACTATAATCTGTGCCATCTGCAAAGGTGCAGTTTATCTGTGGTGTTCGGTTTTGGCGGGAAGACATTGACCTTTTGGTGGGCTTTTTGAAATAAGTTTGTAGAGGAGAATAAAAGTCTTAATTTGAGCTCTATTTGTTTTGTCTTTGTTAAAAATTCGCTACTATGAAAAAATGCTTTTGTGAAACTTGTTGAACAAATCCCTCACACGCCCTTGCATCTCATCGTCCATGTTGTACTATTTTTTTCCTGAGTTGGATGTAAATTATTTCCATTTAGCCTTTCAAATATTTCAGGGGATTTCCACAAATAAATTAATTTCGAACTATGATATTATTGCATTGTATTATTTTAATGTTCAATATATTGTTTTGTTTGTACTTGTACAAAAGTTAATATAACAAGGTAAAAAAGCTACTATACCGAATGACTAGAACGACTCGATCATAAATATATGTACAATTTCATACTTACAGAATTTAGTTTAAACTAAGTTAGAGGTGTCCACTGACTAGTTAGTGTTTTAAATATTCTGTAATTTTCACAACACTTTATATAAAAAACGTTACTTGGCAAAGCAAAGCTAAATTCACTTACAATCTTGGGGACGGAAGCAATCCAAACTTTTATACTTATTAGGTACTGTCCATTTCTTCAAATCTCACTAATTTGAAAATTCACTTGTAAATGCAATGTTCTCTGCCACATGCACTCTTTGGCGACAGCTTTACGTGCATATGAAATCCAACCGGAACGCTCAATTCTCGCCACAACACCCTTCCATCAAAACAGCCTATAAAGTCACTATGGCTTCGTCACACTATACGGGTCCAGCCCACACCACTTCACCCCCACTCGCCACCAGTGGGTGGTCCCCCACTTCCTGAAGGCTGCGGTGCCGTAACCGGTTTCTCCTCAGTGCCCGCTTCAAGCTCACCAGGCAAGTAGTCCTTCCAACTCCTGAAGAGATATCGCGTGAACTTCCGCAGTTGACGGAACTTGCAGTACGTCGCCCCTTCGGCTGATTGCAGCTGCTGCGTTTGAATCAGGAATCCCTTCTCCTTGAACGTCTGTTCTAGCTTCTCTCGTTGGAGACTCTTTCTGGATTTCCGCTTCTTCTTACTCAAGTCCTCTTTAGTTGGTTGGGTAGGTTCGGGCGCCTCAGCGCGGGCCTTGGCGGCTTGCAAGGCCGCTGCTGCTCGGCCTTGGTTCGAGTCTCTGTGTAAGTAATCGTAACCTTTGTTACCCTTGTTCCCAGTTCCGCTGTAGTACCTGAAGTTGCCTCCAGAGTCTACTGAGAGCATTTTCTTTTCCTGCAGTGAAGGTTTAGAACCACCCGTGAATTTGAACTTGCAGATAGATACTTCCGTAGTAGGTGTTGTGGTGTTAGATTTAGTGGGTACAGGAGGTATGAATATGGCCGATCTTTTCCTTTTGACTGGTCCTTGGACAGGGTTGGGCGACGCTCTCTTCATCGAGCCCTGATCGGGACTGCCTTTTGAATTTTCCACTTGCTTGATAACTTTAGGATCCAGTAGTTCCGATATTTGCTTCAAGACTAGCTTGTTTTTTGACTCGTCAATATTTGTTGAACTTTCTGCTGAGATACTCTCACTGTTTGGCATTGTCAAGCTTGCTTCTTTGCCTTCCATGGAGAATGGCAGCTGACCGGCCGCTGCCAGCCGTTGGTAATAGAGCAACTGTGTCTGCAAGGCTAGGGGATGCATGTAAAGGCCCGCATTGGGCCAGTAAACACCAGGCACTCTGACCTCTCCGTCCGCACTCGCAGTACTCTGCACTGGTTCAGACAACGCTGGAGATATGTCCCTATTCTGCGACCTCGACAGATCTGGTGAGCTCGCAGCTGTTACGGGTAGCAGATTGGTGTTCCTCTGAATTACTGATATGGCGTTCGCTTGTTCGCTCTTGGGGCTTTCCAGATTGTCTGGCTCAGTCTTGACTTCTGGCAACGAGGTGTAAATGTTACCAAACTTCTTTTGAATTTGAAGCTTCAACTCATGTAAATCTCTAATGCACAGGTTTAAAGGTTCGTCATCACTGTGTAAAGGCCCTGCGATCGTAACGGGCGCTTCGGGCATCGGGTCGTCAGGATTGCTGAAGCTTGGCGGCGTAGACTCTAACCGTTTCTTGTTTTCCTGAGAGAGTTTTCGCTCTAAAAGACTTGAGATTATCTTATTCTGCAGATCCGTCTTGGGGGTGGTCGCGGGAGGGTTATCCGCGATCCTGAACGGGGGACACATGGTCAACTGGCTCAATTTGCTGTCCATCGCGGGCGGCGGTTGCCCCGGCACTACCGTACCGTAATTCTCGTAAATTAAGTGGCAAATATCTGCCTTTTTAGGTTTCCTCCCGCGTCGTGGTTTAGAGTTGTTGAGGGTCATCTCTCCCATGTACGGCAAGTCGTCATAGGTGACGATCTTGCTCGGCTGTATGGCGGGGCTCTTCTTCTTCGGCTCGCCTTTAGGCGGCTTCGACATGTTCACTGCGGTTACCTTCTGGGTAGCGTCATCTTGGATGCCCGCGAGTCGTTGCGCCCAAATCTTGAAGGATTCATTTGTGAAGGTCTCTGGCTCAGGTTTGGGGCGTTCGGCCTTGGGTTTGTTTCTCTGCTGAGCACGCTGGGTTTGTTCGTAGTGGTCGAGGTACTCCGGCGGCAATGCCTGGTGATGGAACTTGAGCTTCCATCGGTTGCGCGGTCGCTGGCGCGGCTTGGCGCGGGACTCAGGCGCGCGCTCTTTGGCCGAGAGAAGTTGTTGCCGGAGCAAGTCCTTGTTGTCACTTCTGAAAGGGACAGTCAATGTGTCGTTAGCATTCTGATCAAATAATCGTAATAGAAGTGAGGATCGGGTTTGTAAAGACGTAAGCCTACCGGTGGGCATTTTAGTCCTTCTCAATTTGTCTTTGAAACATCATAAATATATATAGCATAAGTGCCAGTGAGACTGTCACATTGTCATCAAGGCTATATTTATATTGCATGTCTATAATATTGTGCAACAAGCACCTGAGGTTTATTTTTGTTTGTAGGTATCGTTGCGATGCGCCCGCATGACGTCGGCGCGTTGTAACGTCAATGTTACACCTTTGTGGGGACAAGGGGCCTGTTTCAAAGATATACAAATCATGGCTTACTGTGACAATTCGATGTTCATTGCAAAGTCGATTAACCCACAGATTACCAAGTAGGAAGAGTTTATGTTATGTTATGTTGTATGTACCTAGTCTCCCGCAAAATGCTAAGCTTTTTTTTATACAGCCTGTTTATTTGTCCCACAGCCTTCGGACATATGACAATATGAATAACAATGTGGGCTTAATTAGCACGCGTGCCCATCGCGGTTGGGCAATTTTGGGCGCTGAGGTAGGTATGTGAACACCTCAGACAGACACTCAGGTTTCCTCATGATGTTTTCCTTTACAGTTAGCGAGTGATATTACTACTACAACTTCACAAATGTACGTAACTTAGAAAACATCAAAAGACATGCTAGGATTCGAACCCACGACCTCCCGAATGTGAGGCCGGCGTTCTACAGCTGCGCTACCACCGCTCTTAAATTAACCTCAATTAAAATTGTCAAATACAATTCTATTTTATTTTAAGTTTATTTAGGAAATCAACAGCTTAATAATTGAATTTTAATTTATTTTATAAAGTAGGTAACTAAATTTTAAAGCCAATAACAGATTTTCACAAATTAATACAATTAATTCGCGTAAATCCACCAGCCACTTTCGCTGTCGGGATTGTACAGGTTATTAGTTACCCTGTGTGATATATGGCATCAATATGAGTAGGTATAAATATGGCAAATGTAATGTTCGCTCCGTACCTGTGCGCGGCGGGGGCGGGGGCGGGGGCGGGGCACACGTCGGCGCACGCCACGCGGCGCATCACTTCTGGAACAACAGACGCACGCGCTCAATACATCTCGTTTGTTACGTGGTTACGTCCCACCACTCCCACTGCAGGGTACAGGCCTTCTCTCAGAGAGAGAGAGAGAGAGAGTGTGTATTTAAAATTAATAATATGACACTTTTTCCGTGTGGTGCCGGATTAAGAATAGCGTCACTCATTTCCTTCCGTGGATGTCGTAAAAGACGACGAAGGAAATAAATTATACCAGGAGACGGACAACAGCGTCTTCCTGAGATTCCAATCGGATACTGCGATCGCCAATCCGCCTGCCAAGCGTGGTGATTATGGCAAACCCCTTCATGGTTAGAAAACCATGAGGGAGGCCTGTGTCCTGAAGTGGACGTCCGTAACTGAAGGGTTGAAATCCGTGATTACATGAGTATAGCTCTTAAATAAAAAAGAATACATACTTAAATCAATTTAGCGACTTATTGTCATGTTGGCAACATTTTTCATTTTAAACATTTATGTATCTAAAATTCTAAACAGTATGACATGACAGCCAACCCAGCCAACATTGAAAGAGAACAAGCAGCGTATTCCTCCATAAAAAAATAATCCAACTCTCGGCAAGTACTTCCCCGCGATTTCTTGCAGTCTTGGATAACGTAGGGCCATAATTCTCTTCGACACGTAAGTAATAGAGTATAATTTTGTTAAATAATTGTACGCGTCTTTCTATGTGTGTACCTACCTATTTCTATGAAGCTGAACGAGCTTTTTCTTCAGCTGGTTATCTATGTAGTAAATAGTATTGCATTTTTAAATTAATGGGGGATTCTCTTAAGTTTTGTTGTTGATTATGTAACATTATTCTGTATATCTATACCTACTACCTACTTAATGTAAAAACTTTAGTTAAAGTCTGTGGTTTAAGGGTCGTCCATTAATCACGGAGGCTCTTAAGGGGAAAGAAGTTCCGAAAAAAATCATAAAATATCACTATGGGGGGGGGGGGTTGTGAGATATCACGGGTATTTATTTTTTCCTTGAACTCGCGATTTCTAAACCAAATCCAAAAGGGGGTAGACTAAAACCTCAAACAGTTAAAAAGTTGCTAAAACATCGCGTGATTATTAAATGACCCCTTAATGAAAGTTCTTTATCATACTACATTGTCCATTGCTAAATATAAAATAAAACATACGATTTCAAAAATATACTTTTCACTTCTCATGCTCTAAAAGTTCGTCTTTATGTCGTGCGTAGGCGACATAAAGTCGCTTTTTATGCTCTAGAGCATAAAGTAAAATCTTCGTCGAAGACCAAGGCAATCGCTGCAACAGCCACACGAACATCTTTAACTTCATACAACAACCTCTTTATTTTATTTCGTTTCGTTCGTATTCTAAGACCAAGGCAAAGATACCAACAGCCAAAGTACACAATAAAACTTCATGAAATAAACTTATAATTTGTATTTCGTCTCATTTATTATTTTTTATATTTGTTTATTTTTCAATTTAGTAGATCAGTATAGTATTTAAGCCATAACAACAACTTATCATAGTTATAAAAAGAAAATGTTTTTATAACTGAGCAGTATGTAACGACCTTAAGTCAGGTGTCACGTCCCTACAGAAAAAAAAAGAAAAAAAAGTTAATTGGCGGGAACCATAATTATTTTTTCATTGTAATATTTGTGTTACAACTTAAAATTGTTTTTTGATTAACGATAAATAATGTCGTCAATCGAAGTGAAAAGTAGAGTGTACAACTCGTCCATAAAACCCATTTTACACTCGACTTTATATCTATCCTCGCTCGCAAGCTCGCTCGGATGGATAAACGTCTCGAGTAAAATGGTGCGTTTTATGCACTTGTTGTACAATCTACTATTTTCACACCTCCTGCTCGACAATGCCTTATTACGTACCGTCAAATATCATCGTAAAGCATGGCCTTGTCTCTCGAGGGCAATAATAATGAAGAATTTCCCTAGGGAATAAAGTGATTTGAATTTAGAATGTCAAAATTCGCATGAAAACTATGGAGAAGCCCCGCATTGCAATTCGAAATTCGAATTGTTGTTCGAAACTCACCTCTTTTTTTTCTTTTTTTTCTGAAATACTGTGTCCTGTGACCGCGCGAAACACCAACAAAAAAAAGAAAAAAAGGCGCGAATTGCAAATACGAATTTAAAAGTTATATTCAATTTAAGTTGCTAAGCCGTAAAAGAGTGTGGACTTTATATTTAATTTCAGGTTTTAATACATATTTTCAACTTATGCAGCCCTGTCTTTTTATTGTCTCCCAGATGGTGTGAAAAGTAGAGTATTCACCTCTGGAATAAAACATGTCTTAGTCTCGGGCGGTATGAACCCCTCGCTTCACTCAGGACTCTACATAACTCCCTCGCTTCGCTCAGGAGTTAAAATTTAACTCCCTCGCTGCGCTCGCGAGTTAACTCGGAGTCCTTCGCTCCGCTCAGGGTTCAATATGCCGCCCATGACATAATACATGGTTTTATTCCTTTAGTACATAATCTACTATTATGTTGTTTCAAAATGTGTGTGTGTGTCAAAAAGTACAAATAAATGATTATCTATCTACGAGTATCTAAATATCTTAAAAATTATGTAATTGGAACACCAACATTAATAATCAGTTACGTAATTAATAAGCATATCCGTAACTTTGGAAGCCCTAGTAATTAGGGTGTCCCTCTACAGGACATGCTTGGCCTCCCACAAGTGGTTGTGAGGTGTGGTCTTGTTGGAGGCTCGGGGAATTTAAAGTATTATGTTCTAATTATTGGGATATTCATTAAAAAGATGTTGTCTGTTAAAGTGTTTATAATCAAGTAAGGTAACTAAGGCGAAAAGAATATGTACATAAATCGAAAAATTAAACATACAGAACACGTCAGTATAAAAAGAGCGTAACTTAAAAAATAGGTAGTCTACAATAACGAGATTAGTATTCACTATCTACAACAGTCGCCCTTAATCGAAATTATCGTAGACTAAATATTAGGGGTTAAAGTATGAAATTGCCGTTTTATTGCAATAGGTTCTTTGAATTGACATAGAATCTTCATGGTTTGAGGTTTTCGAATGAAACTTTTTTCAAATGGTTTCTATGATGTTCTTTTTTTAAAAACTGTGAAACATTTGAATATCGACTTTCAATTGTTTTAAACAGAACACGTCAGTATAAAAAGAGCTTAACTTAAAAAATAGGTAGTCTACAATAACGAGATTAGTATTCACTATCTACAACAGTCGCCCTTAATCGAAATTATCGTAGACTAAATATTAGGGGTTAAAGTATGAAATTGCCGTTTTATTGCAATAGGTTCTTTGAATTGACATAGAATCTTCATGGTTTGAGGTTTTCGAATGAAACTTTTTTCAAATGGTTTCTATGATGTTCTTTTTTTAAAAACTGTGAAACATTTGAATATCGACTTTCAATTGTTTTTGTTATTCAATTTAGACAAGAAAGATGGATACTGCGAAAATTCGAGTGATTTTTGAATACGAGTTCCGACGCGGAACTAACGCGGCAGAAACAGCCCGCAATATCAATGCTGCGTTTGGAGAGGAGTCTAGTAGTGAACGCACCGTGCGATTTTGGTTTAAACGCTTTCGTGATGGAAATTTCGACTTAAAGAACGAGCCACGAGGAAGACCGCCCACACAGGTGAATAACGATGAATTAAGAGAGATAGTGGAAGCCGACCCTAGTCAAACTACCCAGGAATTAGCGGCATGGTTTAACGTTACCTTACCCACAATATTGACTCACTTGCGTCAAATCAATAATATAAAAAAATACGAAAAATGGGTGCCTCATGATTTGACTGATCTGCAGAAAGAAACGCGTGTTGAAACTTGTGTTGCCTTGTTGAACCGGTACAGAAATGAAGGAATATTGGATCGAATTGTAACATGTGATGAAAAGTGGATTCTTTATGATAACCAGAAAAGAAAAATGCAATGGCTGACCCCAGGTCAAATGCCACAACAGTATTCAAAAATCACTCGAATTTTCGCAGTATCCATCTTTCTTGTCTAAATTGAATAACAAAAACAATTGAAAGTCGATATTCAAATGTTTCACATTTTTTAAAAAAAGAACATCATAGAAACCATTTGAAAAAAGTTTCATTCGAAAACCTCAAACCATGAAGATTCTATGTCAATTCAAAGAACCTATTGCAATAAAACGGCAATTTCATACTTTAACCCCTATTAAAAATTAAGTTACTAAACCTAAACTGACTATACACTTATTATGTGCTACAGGCCCTAGTGGCTTTGTCAGCAGGCATATCACAACTTGTAATATAGTCTAAAGTTACAATATTGGTAGATACTTTCTCTCTAATAAAGTGAAATCTGGTATCTGTATGCTTCGTCCTGCTGTGGTGTATAGGATTTCGAATAAGATTCATGGCACTTTGACTGTCAGAAGCTAACTTAACTGGGGAAAGTTTACCTGTTATTTCAGAGATAAAACGACGTAAGTAGCATGCTTCTTTAGTGCCAGATGCAAGAGCCATGTACTCACTTTCCGCTGAACTGAGGGCCGTCGTTGGTTGCTTCTTTGATTCCCAGGATACTGGTCCTCCAGCTAATTTGAAAACATACCCAGTGTACGACTTCCTGTCTGTAGGGCAATTTGCCCAGTCAGCGTCACAATATCCCTTTAAGGGCTCTCCACTTTTCCTGTAAACCAGCGAATAGTTTAAAGTAACCTTTAGGTATTGTAGAATCCTTCTTGCAGCATTCCAGTGTTCTTTCGTAAAACACGTATTGAACTGACTCAGATAGCTTGTTGCGAATTCAATATCGGGTCGTGAGTTTACTGTTAAATACATTAAGCATCTAATCAAGTTTTGATAAGGATAAGACTCTCATACCTACCTGACCATCAGTTATCTTCTCCAAACGTTTTTGGGCTAAAGGAGTTTTCGCCGTCTTACACTCCTTCATATTAAATTTCTCCAATACGGATAGAATGTAATTGGATTGATTTATTTTAATATAATCTTCATTATATTCTATTTGTAAACCCAAATAACTTTTTAATATACCAAGATCTTTGAAAAACATTGCGACAAATCTCTCTTGACAATATCGAATGTTATGTCAGATTGAAAGAATACAATTATGTCATCGACAAATATTTCTAAAATTACAAGTTCTCGATCAAAAAGTGTGGTATACACACAGGGCTCAGATGGAGTTCTTACAAATCCTATTTTAAAAAGTGTCGTTTAACTTTTTATTCCAAGCTCGAGGTGTCCGTTTAAGGCCGTATAAAGATTTTCTCAGCAAACAAACTTTGCTTTCTTTTCCTTGTTCTTTAAAGCCAAGTGGTTATTCCATGTATACTTCTTCTTCTAGGTCTCCGTTTAAGAAGGCGGTATCAACATCCAGGTGTTTCATTCTTAAACCCATTTCTGCAGCTAGCGCAAACAGTGTGCGGAGAGAAGAATAACGAATTACGGGACTTAACGTCTCCTCGTAATTCACGCCTTTGACTTGATGAAAACCTTTCACAACCAGTCTCGCTTTGTATTTCGTGATATTACCATATGCATCCTTTTTTATCTTATAAACCCATTTGCATGGTATCACCTTTTTATCAGGTGTATCAACTAGATCCCAGGTATGAAGTTTCAGCAGTGAATTATACTCATCAGCCATTGCACAATGCCATTTTTCGACATCATCGGCATGAGTAGCTTCATAGTATGTCGTAGGCTCACTAGAGTCAACTGTTGACATATATACGTCAAGTAATCAGGCGGTCTTCTATTTATTGAGGGGTACCTTCGCTCAGGAAGAGATTCTTGCTCATCCAGGTTTGCTGACTCTTCATCACTATTTTCTTGATTCACTGGTAAATCAATGCATTCCCGAGTGACTGGTGAAGATGGAAGGGTCGGTAAGGGACGACCCAGACGGACATACTTCGACAAAATAGAGGATGTATTAACAAAGGGCAAGATAAAAAGTACCCGAAACCGGCGTGCGTGCATGCAACGACTAATGAATGGTGAGGAAGCGAAAGTGATCTGTCAGGATCGTAGCAAGTGGCAGTCCCTGGTCTCTGCCTACCCCTCTGGGATACAGGCGTGAGTTTATGTTATGTTATGGTGAAGATGGTCCAGCTTCAGGCTCGGTATTCTCCTCACAATCAAAGAATTGAGAATCATCACTCTCTGTGTCTCTTTCTTTGAATAATAGTATAGAGCTTGACTCCGGTTCAGCTTGTTTCTGCTTCAACTCTGTAAAGCGAGTTTCAAAAAAAGTTGCATCTCTGGATTTGTAAACTTATCTTGGATTAGAAGGATCACGAAATATGTATGAATTTGGATCTTCTGAGTACCCAACAAAAATAGCTTCTTTTGCTTTTAAATCCAGTTTCTTCCTTTGACATGCGGGTATGTGGACAAGTGCTCGACACCCAAATACTTTTAGATGACCAAGGTCACTTCTACGACCTCACCATCTGTCGTACGGTATTTGTCCACTTAAGGCTCGATGAGGGGACCTATTCTTCAGGTACACGGCAACCTTGAATGCATCTTCCCAGTAAGCCTTCGGCAATGAGCTTTCAGCTAGTAGCGTCCTCGCCTTCTCGGTAATCGAGCGGTCGGTGCGCTCCGCAACTCCCAATTGTTGAGGGCTGTATGGCGTCGATGTCTGATGCTGTATCCCTTTTGAAGAAAGATAATCAACGAATTCTCTATTAACGAACTCTGTTCCACCGTCAGTTCGAATCGCCTTAATTTGCATGTTCAATTGTTTTTCAACGAAAGTTTGAAATAAACAGAACTTGTCTTTTACCTCAGTCTTTGAAGATATAAAATAAGAGAAAACTTTACGCGTATAATCATCTACTAAAGTTAGCATATACTTTGTACGGTGCAACCGCACATGTTTTGTCCAGTCAGCAACTTACCTAACTAGCGCGGAAACAGACTTTAGTTCGCAACTGCCAATCAGCCGCGCCGCGCGTTCTCATTTTTCATCTATCATTTATATCGTTATTCAGTTTAATATAGTGATAGATGAAAAATGAGAACGCGCGGCGCGGCTGATTGGCAGTTGCGAACTAAAGTCTGTTTCCGCGCTAGTTAGGTAAGTTGCTGACTGGACAAAACATGTGCGGTTGCACCGTACATACTTATTCCCTTGAAAAGAGGTTGTAGACATTGGTCCACAAAGGTCACAGTGAATTAGTTCTAGAGGACATGTGGCCCTAGTAAAGGCCATCTTTTTGAAAGGTTTCCTAGCTTGTTTACCTTCAATGCAAGCTATACAATTACTTTTGTCTACTACGGTAAACTCTACGCCTACCTTGTGACTCTTCAGTTGGTTCATGCCTATGCAACACAGATGTCCTAACCTTTTGTGCCAGAGTTGATATTTATTCTGACAGTCAGAGTGCACATCTTGAGTCAAATAGTTGTTCGCCACACTATTTGATACATTTGTGGTACCATCGAGGACGTGCAAACCACTACAGGGTGAGGCATGTAGAACCGAATCACCTGTAAAACAAAAAGTATTAGTTTTATAAAAATTAGAACTATTTTTATCAAAAACACATGTGAAACCGTTATCAACAGCTTTCTGTACTGATAATAAATTGGCTCTTAAATCTGGTACAAAAGCAACGTCGGTAATCTTGTTTACAATGTTTTTAGACGTAATTATCGAAATATTGCCTTTTCCACAACATTTAATCTGTTCTCCATTTGCAACGGTTACGTGACCGTTATCCAGTACCGAAATATCTTGAAACCAATCTCGTCTAGAAGTCATATGCTTAGTACAGCCTGAGTCTACGAACCATAAATCCTTGTTTGAAGGGCTAGAAGTATTCAGGGCTGTAAGTGAGTTGTCATCTACAGTTGCCACATTAACTTTCTCCTTTTTGTTCTTCATAGGTCAGTCCGGGCTTTTATGTCCAGGTACTTTGAAGTCGTAGCAAACAATTGCTTTCTTCTTCTTAGCTTTAGATTTCATCTTGGCATGGAAAACCGAATCTACTGGTGTTGCATCAGTTTTTGACATTTCATTCAATAGTTTTGTCTTCACAAGGTCAGTAGTCACGTCTATATTGCAGTTTTCTAGTGCCATAATGAGTGGCTCATACTTTGGAGTGAGACCTCCCAAAGTATGAGCCACTCATTATGGCATAATCTGTACGACTTAATCTGTACAACTTACGCTCAAGAGATAATCTTCGTCCCTTTCCTTTATCCTCAAAAGCATTTTGCAAGGATTTCCATGCATCGGCTGCAGTTTTAGCACATCTGACGTGGGTAATAGCTGCATCGTCTACTGTTAGGCAAATTTTTGCAAGCGCTTTGGTATCATTTTTTACCTTAATTGAGGATGGGGTTGTCCTTCTGGATAACCAACTATTGTGTGCCACAATTCCTCGTGCAGAAGATAATTTCTCATTTTAAACTTCCACGTAGGATAACCCTCTCTATTCCTTAGGCAGAATGATGGAATCGATGAAGAATTCGACTTGTAAACACTAGAAACATCACCACTTTCATGTGACATATTCACGCGACTTTTATTTTCACTGTCACACTAAGAAAATACTGAAAAAATATCACCAATGGAGTAGCGTGTACCTTTCACAAAGAGACACTGGCAAAATCCCTGTGGACCCTACAAGCACGGGGCAAAGTCCAAATAAAAAAAAAACATTTAATTTAGATACTTTTATTTTCCAAAATATTCTCCTTACTCTCGTGCTGATAACGTGTTGGAGGCGCGGGGAATTTAAAGTATTATGTTCTAATTATTGGGATATTCAGTAAAAAGATGTTGTCTGTTGGAGTGTTTATAATCAAGTAAGGTAACTAAGGCGAAAAGAATATGTACATAAATCAAAAAATTAAACATACAGAACACGTCAGTATAAAAAGAGTTTTAACTTAAAAATAGGTAGTCTACAATAACGAGATTAGTATTCACTATCTACAACAGGTCTAATCACCCTGGGTGACCAGGCTTCACTGGGTGATTTTTATTCTGGATAAATTTTCTTCTTATCCTTGTATGTCTACTTGAAAGTCCTCGTTTAATTCTTTCTTGTGTGAAAATAATTATAATATAATTATAGGCCCTCATCAGACCATTCTAGTTGTCTCTGTCTGAGGCATGCCTCCACCAGAGAGTACAATTACTTTACCAGGTATTTTATTTTCCATACAAATGGTTAGCGTCAAGTTTGCAGATCGTATGAAAAAAAAATAAGAGATGTCATACTTAACCACAGATTTAAAGTATTTAAACTCTGGTTAAATCTGTGGTTACGTTTTTTCCTTACACCGCAGACTATTTAAACTGCCTCTGAGGAGTGTTTTAAGGAATCGTGTCTTTATAAATAAGACCGTTAAAATGTTGGTTATTGGAAGTGGCCTAAACATCGACTCTGAAGAAACAGTTTTCAGGTTTTTCGTAACACGTAAATGAATAACCCAATAACTATATCAATCAAACGGAGACGGACTAGCAAACACGATATAACGTCATCATCATCAGCCATTTCACGCCCACTGCAGGATACTGGCCTCCCTCGTGGCATTTCAAGCCTCCCGGTCCCGCTATATAACGCAATATAACGTAACCTACTAGAAATAAAAATTCAACATCCATTCAAACACCTTTATACGCCTAAATAAGAACCTGGTAGTGACATTTCAATTCATTGTGAACAAAAAGAAATGTTAATTAGTTCACGTAGGTAGGTACTTAAGAAAATGACTGTATCCTGCGTCGCTATGCATTGATTCTCGTTTCATGAAGGTGATTATTTAAGTTGCTTTGTATAAAAAAACACTACATAAACCTTCATACAAACTTGTTAATTGCTTAAAATAAAACTAAATAATCTATAATTGTACCTTGTATAGCGAATAGCAAGCTAATGGTATTGGTTTGCGCCAATTCGCCGCAGGCACGCGTGATGATGAAGGAGTGGTTTTACCTGAGGGTTTTACACATAGATACTCTAAAAGAAGCTCTGTAGCCTGCAGTGCGCCGTGCTTAATTTATGCATGAAAGCTATTCTAACCCATGGTTTCTCGTACACTAAGCTGTTAATGTTCTGTTTCAGATCTTAATTTTTACGCACTTTGACCAACGCTGTTAACAGTAGATTAACAGTTTCTTAGTGTACAAAAAACCGGGAGTAAATCTAGGTCAGATAAGCATATTAATCAGTGTTTCAGACACAGACAGTCAGTTGTCATTCAGGTTAGGACAGTAACGGCCGTTGGTTCAGAAAAGGCGCGAAACCCGAGCGCGCGCGCACCCGAAATACCCGCGAGCGCACGCCCGAATAATACGATACGCATTTCGCAACGCAAGCGCACGTTACATACACTGTATGATGTCGACGGTGAAATGGCCTCTCACTGTCATATTATGTAATTTCCCAAAAAATCTATTATGCCGATCAGCGTTATGCATTGTTGACACATTTCTTTTACAATTTAGCAGTGGTTTATGGTGAAGTTGCTTCTATGAGGAAGTTCTTTTAAAGAGGTGTTGGAAAGCCACTTCATCATTATGTGACTATTTAGCGACATCTCATATGGACATAAAGTAGCTTTGTAATTTAAATAAACCCGTTAACGTCTATCTTAAAATAATTATCCACTTAGGAAATAAATCCCTTTCCGCAACAGGCAATCGTTTTGACAGTTGGTGAAAAAAACATTGATTGATCATCAGCGACATTATAATAACCAAAACATTAATCGTGAGTCATTGGAAACTATAGTATACCATAAAATGTGACAAATGTGTCATCCGATGACATTCTTCTAAAATAGCGTTAATCTGAACTAATCGACCAGCGGTTATAGCATTCGTGGGAGGCGCCTTACCGCCGTTTCATAATTATGTCCAAAATCATACGCTGACTTTCAGTTTTGTCTCCTTTTGGACATTGGTTAGACAACCACTCACCTCTGATAAAACGCGTTATAAAGATTGATTTCAATCTGTGTTTTGGTTATAGGAGTTGTAACTAACGACAATAAATCAGCGCAACATATTGGTACTCTGTTAACGTAACGAGGTTGCATTGCAGCATTTATGCAAATCAACAAATTATTTTATCATTCAAGTCCAAGTGCGGCTAATTTTAATTGCTCGGAGGAGACCCACACAAGCTGTAAAAGCTTATCTTTGAACAATAATCGCGAAGCAATTGATGTAAATCAAATAGCATAGAGCACAGGGACATTTAGATCGACTATTTGGGTTTTGGCCATATGTGGATTTCATAAGTAATCCAAAAACGATTTTTCAGTCAGTTATATTCAAACATGTAGAGCCATTATCGTCAAAAATGTGTCGCCACTTAATCAAACCGTTACAAACCGGGTTTTTCAATAATCTATAAATGGGTCGCAAGGAAAAGAAGTCCGGAATTTTCAAATTAAAAATCAGTCGAATTCAACCGACATTGTTGTTGATGAAAAATGCTGATAGAGCAGTTTAGTGTGACGTGATGTTACGTCGTCCGATGCACATGCTGGCAGAATGCCAGCTGATTTCTCGTGACGTCACGGGAGCTGGCTCAACTGTTGCCATAGTAGTTCCAAGCGCTCCCTGAAATGTCGACTCTCCTGACCGACTTTAAGATGTAATTTCGGAAGGTGTTACACTTATGTATGTAGTCGAGTTACTCATACTGAGAAATTACTGTTTATTACAGATGTAAAGTTAGTGAATCGAATCGATAAGCGAATGTAAACACTGCTTTAATCTACAGTTATCATAAAAATGAGCCTGGTTTAAGTGAACACTTAGTGTAAGTTCATTGTGATCGCCATGGAATTGTATTGCAAGATATAAAATACGTATCTAAAAGGGATCTTTAATACCGTCCATGTTTGGTATATGTTGAGCTAAATTTATGCTTCGGCGCGAGTGAATCATAACGAGAACTACGCGTAGGTAGACAAACAAACATAACTTCACGTTATTTATTATGATGATTCCACAACAAAGAGATCGCAACAATATACTCACCAAACTTAGACACACTTTATAAAACTTCAAACTCGCTTGAATAAGAAAATAATATGGTACATATTTACATTTACAGACTTCGTTCGACAGATATTTTTAATTATTTTGAAACTACTTTTCAGTGACTATTCTAAACCTCTAACGTTAAATCAACAAGGCATGCTTATTCAACGGTAACTGGAGACGCGAGTGAAAACACAATTCGCCAACTACCTGACGAAGGCAAAACAGTTTGACACTTCCCTTTTTCGGGCAAAAGACCCGCAACAAATGCGGCACACTTAAAATAATGAGAGAAACAAACAGACAAGAGAAAATACACCCGAATCGATGCAACGGTCTCGTATTAGAGACGCGCGTAAGTGGGAGAAATAGACGTGACACAATTTACCGGGAAGTCGTGTGATAATTTCGGCTCTTTTATCGCACCCAAGAACACTGTATCCGGAATATTTTTTTGGTTACAATTATTTCAATCTATAACCCATAGATAGAAAAAGCTCCGTTAAACCATCAAGTAGTAGCGCATCAGATGGACAAAATAATCTATTTGGTATGGTATAGGTATATTATTTAAGCTCAATCATCAATCAATCATTTGAGCGAAAAATCAGTGATGAATCCAACGTATGAATTAGCGAATTTGAATTTTCTGATATTTACCACCGCCTTCGGGCAGCATCTGTGACATCCAAATCCTGCGTGAGTCACTAATCACAGGGGCACTGTAGTATCGCGATGCACCGCGGCGGGTCGGTATTACACGCACTGCACTAGGAGCCGGACCGAGCCCTTATCAGCAGAGGCAGAGGTCGGCCGCGCGACGACTGCGCCGGCCACCGCGATCAGCCAGCAATAATCTAAATACAGACAACGCGCTCAGGACCAAAATCGCTCGTATTACTTTCGGTTTTCATACGGCCTAAATTTAGAGGCCGCTCGCTACAGAAATAAAAATCGTTTTTACGTGTTTTTTCACGAGCATTAGACGGGAATAGAGAGCGTTTTTGCAGTGCGCCCTGGTGATGTGCCAGCGGACGGCGCGCGCCCGCGGGAAACTTGAGATTCGTGCCGTATTTGGCAGCCGCGCGCTGTCAGACGCTTTTGGGTATTTAGTTTCGGCCGCGCGCGATCGAGGCGCGCACGCCGCTCAAATTAGCCGTTTCCGCTGCAACCACCGTACAGGAGTCCTGCTCCTCTACCTGCCTTAAAAGGCTCGAAACTTTATAGACATTCCCAATCTCTATTTTGTCCTGGAGAACGATATTGCTATATCTTCTTTTCCTAGCTTAGATGGCAAACGAGGTTCGCTCTTTTAGTAATTTATATATGCCAAAAAATCAATCTGGAGGTTCCTGGTTGTTAACCAGAGTGGGTCAAATGTCCAGGGCTCAGTTCGTTCGGAGGCCTATTTCATGAACCGCATTGCTGTCGCAAAAAATCTCTTGCATACATAAATTAGTCCTTAAATGAAATGCTGGAATCAGTCAACTTATAACTTACGCGTGTACTTAAGTCTGTGATAGATAACGTATGATGTCACAAATTATGAAATCTATTATTTTGACCAACAAGACCAAAAGTCCTAGCCTGCTGGTTATTATTTATATACACTGTATTAAAATTTAATTGCTCAAACTATTAATATTAGTCTAAGTACGGTAATAGTGTCTCACTAGGCGGCAACCGGTTGTCGCTTGTCGCCCACATCCGGAGTGCAACACTGTGACCCAATTCGCGCAGCAGTAGGAGTTGATACTTTTCACCTGGCGCTGACTTACCTACCTGACGGCAATAAAGCCATAAATAAGTGATACAAAATAATTTTACTTCTTCAAGATAAAGTTTATGGCTTCTTCGTTATGTAATTTAGGTCCTACACTTTGTAGAATATGTTTCATTGGTTCCAGTCCGTTTGAATTGGTTGCATCTCACTTAAATCTTGCGAAAACGACACGTAGTTAATGGTATAATGAGGAAAAAACAACGTTTTATGAATTTACTAAATTTTTACGCAACGACGATAGCAAGGAACGTTAGAAAACACGCAGTCTAGTTTCGTATAATAACTAGTCTACACAACACAAACCTCCAATTAATATGACTAACACACTCTTAGTGTAAAATTAATGTAGACGTGAATTCCTTTATACCTATTTATTGACGTACACTATTTAGTGCTGTTACTGTTAGGTACCTAAATACTTACCCTGGATTCTTCTGAACAACACGCGAAATCTCTGAATCTAACCGGAGTCCGGAGCACTTGGCTTTTGGCACTCCACACCCCCGCGTCGACACAAGATTTCACCTAGCCCGTAAGAGCTGTTGATGTCAAACCTTCAAGCTTATGATGGATATTACGCCCAAGCAATGTTGATGGCAAACACTTTTACAAACATCAGCTTGATGCCGTCAGAAACAGTGAATAATGTCCTAAACTCATAATAGGTTTTGAACGTGCATTTTAAAGCATCGTTCTTCAGACGCATCGTCCTTGTACATATATTATCTCTAGCTTTTCTGGTGTCAATCGCTAAAATTTATTGGTAATTGGTAGCTAGCAGGTTAACCTACTAGGTATATGAACCTACTTTAATTAACATAGTATCGATTAGCTGATGACTTAATTTTTGCATACTAGGCACTCTGTGTAAATGTCACATAATAAGTAGTAGGTAATTGAGAAACTAAAGCGCCCTCATTAGTGCAGGATAATTTAAATAATGAACCACTTGTTAATTAAAACTTTTGTTTCTCTTGACCGATTTTACCACCCACGAGCAGTGACAAACTTGGTGGTGTAGATATGAACGATAATTAGCTTGACGTTTTGACAATACTTCACCACAATAACAAGATACTGTAGATCCGATCAAAGTGACAGTTCCTAAAAAAACTAGCCAAATGCTACATACAATATCTTAGAGGTGAGTCATATTTAACATAATATACACGTTAAGAAAATACTGTGTTAAATACGTATTTTGACGTTATCCGCTGCGACTTAGCGTTATGCAGAATGCGTTACGAAAATAATAGCCTGCGACTAACGATTACCCTCCTCCGGGTTTCAGGCATCAGATTATGTATGTATTGTATATGTGTATTATTTCCTGATAACGAAAACCGTTCTACTTTTACTATCACAGTTTGCACCCTCATTATAACCCACCGGTATAGTACCGTATATGAATAGATAGATAGAATAATGTTTATTATTGAATACCTCCGAGTGAGAATTTAACCCTTTGACTGAACATGAACTTGGCTGGAATCTAAATTTACTATATTCCTTCTGTGGTTTTCAAGATCTACCTACTGCAGTGGGCATTCTGTGTCTTTCACTTTTGTGGTTTACTACATACATCACAATTCACATCTAATAAGCGCTCGGTGATAGATTTACCAATTTATTTAATAAAACCTGACAGTTCAGCAATAACTTCTATATAGTCTGTTGTAGTCTACAGTGGTAATTTGTAAATAATACTAATTCCAATTTTTCTGAACATGAGGTGGAAAAAATATTAAACAAATTATGACATTTGCCAGGTTTTGACTTTGGACCATCGTTTTCTAAGTTGCGTTGAGGCTCTAGTTTTCTGCTTTACATAGTGAAGGGACTATGGGACCTATTGCTGTTCTACCATGATAACCTATAAAGCTACTGAAAGATGAATTTTTTATACTTTATTGTTATGATCTAAAAAACGTATTTTAAGGCATTTTTTAATAATAATAAGGTCTTACCTAATAAATTTAACAATTACTAAAGGATACTAAAGGATACCCGAGAAACGGCATTCAAGGCCCAAAAAAGAAGTATCCGCGCTATGTTCCGACTTAAACAAACCGACAGCTGTAAACCATATTTCAAGGAACACCATATTTTAACTCTGCCATCTTTATATATATTTGAAGTAGCGCTGTTTGTGAAATCAAATCCGCACATTTTTAAACCAGTTTCACAAGTCAGTCAAAGAATGCAAAGGGACGAAACTAAAGTATGTTTACGTAGAGCAAATACCGCACTAATGTCCAAAAGTATATTTTGCATGGGATCTGCAATATATAATAAGCTGCCGAGTGCCCTGCGAGAGTTGGAAATAGGCCTGTTCAAACTAAAGCTAAAAAAGTTATTAAGTGAAAAATGCTATTACACAGTGCTTGAATATCTGACAGAAAAATAATAATTACTACATAGCTATTTATATTAATAATATGGACAATTTGTAATTTCCGGTGACCCTCTCAGACTTTTTGACGTGTTTAATGTATAGTTTTTTTTTTTTTTTGACATTTGTAATTATTATTATTTCTTTATTCCATAGTATTGTTTTAATTTTAATTTTAATGACTTATTTATATTAACCTTTGCTTGACATTTAATCTTATTAAGTAGTTATCTTTGGTTGACATTTTAATTTTAATTTCTTTATATCAAATATTTGTACGCCTCATAAGGCAAAACATGCTGTACGAAACTTAACCACTACATCTTTACACACTCATGTTTTACAAATAAAGTTCTTTATCTTTATCTTATCTTTATCTCTGAACCCTATAATAATATGCACAGATCAGACGGACCGGCCAATAACTTGGCCTAGCGCACTCTGTGCGGCTACACAGGAATTTCATTGTGAAAGTGAAAAGCGTGCTGCCAACGCAGTCTCTTTATTTTGCCCAAATCAGTGCTGCACCAGGCAGCGTGGGTTCTTTAGAGAGAACCAATCTCCATCGATAAAGAGGTTGGCGCTTTGCCATTGTTTTACTAAAACAAAAATGTATTACTTACATGTAAGATACTGCGTATCGACGACAAACGAGTTTCGCTATCGTAGGTAATTAAATGATTCGCCAATCTGCTCCTGTATTACGCGCACCAAATACTGATCGATTCCAATCGTCTAACTGTAAATTCCATACGAGGTAAATACTATCGCAAACGTCAGGATTCCGACAGGATTTGATGCGCATAATTGGTCCTCAATTCTAGGAGCTCGTAGATAGTTGCCCAGGTTCGCACCTGGCCCTAGGCCACAGAACACATAGGCCGCGTGCGATAAAACTAGGTACAGTTCGATGTACATTGCGTAGCTAATTGATACAATTAGTCTGCTTGGTAATCTGTGGGTTAATCCTTAATAATATTATAAACGCGAAAGTTTGTATGTATGGATGGATGTTTCTTTCACGCAAAAACGACTGAACGGATCCGGATGAAATTTTGCACATAAACATTTACATACAGGCACATACCTTGCTTCTGGCCCCACAATAGGATACCCTGTGTCGTGGGAACCAGAAACAACGACATCACAAACATGTAAACATCCAAGACCTGGGGGTTTTTTTTTTGTCCCCAGCCGGGATCGAACCCGGGACCTCTCGCATGGTATCCAGATGCACTACCGCTGCGCCACGAGGTCGTCAAATGAGACACCGATACGACGTTCAGTGATGCTTCTCCATGCATCCTAATTTCCTATGGCTGTAGGGGCGGTAGGATTCACTTCTAAATGCCTATCTAGTATCGATGTAAGGACTAAATTAATGGAAACCTAAAATAGAGCTATGATAAATAACAATCGTAAACAACGGCACTTCATCTATTATGTGCCAAATAAGAACTCATGTATAGCAATAACGTGCCGGTTACTATATTATGATGTTTGCAGGCAAAAATTCTCCTACAGAAGATCCTCTCTAGCTAAGTCCATATTACTTACAGACTCTACCTACAGGTGCATTAGGTTAGTGTTTCTACCCGACAGACTGTCCTTACTAAGAATATTAGCCACAGGAGTTAATATTGATCTGAAAGACTGAAACACAGATATGTGATCTGAAATTACCTGCCCTGCGCTCATTGGCTATTACAGTCAAGCAGATCAGTCAGCAGATTTTAATCAAGTGTAGAGTCTAGTGACAGGTTCTTTTTATTGTGAAAAATAGTATTATTTGTAAATATTCGTGATTTCCGACTTTTTGCTCGAAACTGTGAATCCAAATTTAAGGTGGTTTAATGTTTTCTAATATGGTAGGTAAATGTATAAAAGTCTGTCCTCCGATATGCGTAAAGAATTAAAAGCAATTAAGTTGCCGACGCCGACCATAAGACGCTAGACCCATTGTTTTTTTTTCGATTTTTAAGTTTTCATCCTGATATTGTTTGTCTGTGCTGAAGTGAAGTAAATATTAATTAATATTGATCACAAACATACAAGAGTTACGAATTTATTTCGCACTTTTGAGTTAACTATCTGTGATTCTCTTCCGAATGTCTATCTACAAGGGGGTACTTGAGTTGGTCCGTCCATTAGGAGAACGACGGCCAAAATGCGATCCCACGCGCCTCGCTGTATTGTCCATCTTTGCTGCTATAAATTATATCGACGTAGGCAGCGCACCCGATTATAATAACACGCCGAGTATGGCCACAAACGTTCATAATATTATGTCTTTGCATATGAACTGTTGAGATGTCACTTCATCCACGTGCCGTGGGGACAAGTACCTGCAATAAGCTACGAAGGTATCTTTACTATCCGGACAGCTTCTTCTATCTATAGTCTCACTTTAGAACGAGATATTTTTACTTTAGTACTGAAAATATATCTATCCCATTCACTTATAGGTAATCTGAGCTCATCTGAGAGCTAATCTGAGAAACGGTGACATTCTGAATGTTTCCCTATTTGTTTTAAAAACATCAGTAAACTTCATCACAACACCAATTCTGTGTGGAAGAAAGAATACTGTTCCGCATCTATGGGATGGAGTGCTCGTATTCTTCATAAAGCATTGTTTTTATTAACAGACTTCAAAAAAGGAGGAGTTTCTCAATTCCACGAGTATGTTTTTTTTATATTTTTTTGCTATGTTCTCGCAGAACTCCGTCAAATCTTAATTAACCAAGTTCGACAATTCTTTTATTGTTCGAATAGATATAACGTCTCATTTTAATTTGGTGAAGATCTGATGAAGACTTTCAGAGATGGAGAACAGAACTCTTCAATGGACAGCAGTAAATAAGGCCTAATGGGGCCCATCCTTTAGTAATATCCGAATTTTTCATAAAATAGCATAAAAGTAGTCCCAAGGTAAGTTCTGGTGAAGACTTTCGGAGATGGAAATTGAGAACTTCAAATTTTAAAGCAACGAATTAATTGGGGTAAATTATGGTTATAAGGGACTTTTTTATTTTTCTCCTGTTCCCCCACAAAAAATTTAAATAATAAATAAAAACCGACTTCAAAACACTGTAGCACTAAAAAGTTAGAAATAATTTAAAAGAACACCTTTAAGTTAGAAGTATGTAAGTATACATCTAGGTATTGTAGAAGTATAATTTGTAGTCGGTGCCCAGTTTCATGACCAGGACATAAATTTTGGGCACCGACTACAAATTATACTTCTACAATCCTTCATGTATACATACTTCTAATTTAAAGGTATTCTTTTAAATTATTTCTTACTTTTTAGTGCTGCAGTACCTATTTTGAAGTCGGTTTTTGTTTTTTATTAAATTTTGCTTCTCTAGCAACGAAAATGTTTTGCTCTTGTAAAATAGATCGTAAGAGAGAACTAGAATCACATGTATTTACTTTGTTTTTGTGCCAAGGTACCTACACTTCATGCTAGGTTCTACCTGACAACTGCTAACAGACTGTTAAACCTAGAAGTAACGCCGGACCATTCCTCTTTTGGGCTCAATTGAACCCAAAAGCGGTTCGATAAATAAAATACATTTTAGTCAACTTCCGAATCGGGTGTGCGTCCTCGTCGTTATTTCCTTACCGTGCGCGGTGCGGCTGCGGCTGCGCCTAACAAATGAGAATACCTACTACAGAAGTTCGGATAGCCAATGCGGCTTAAACCTAATGCAATAATGCAAACATGATGTCTCAGACTCACAGTACATACTGAGGTAGATACCTATTGAAATCTTTTCTTGGTATCAAAAATCATGTACCTATGCGTGAAATATTTAGATATCTCAATATGATTTTGTATTAAGCGATCAGTATTTTTTTTAATATATAAAACTCTCGTGTCACAGTTTGTTATCGAACTAGGTATTTCGAAACGGCTTCACCGATTTTTATAAAAAAAACTGTATATTTGGTAGGTCTGAGAGTAGGGCGTAGGTTAATTAATATGGCAAAACAACGTTTGCCGAGTCAGCTAGTTTATTTATATATTAGGGGTTAAAGTATGAAATTGCCGTTTTATTGCAATAGGTTCTTTGAATTGACATAGAATCTTCATGGTTTGAGGTTTTCGAATGAAACTTTTTTCAAATGGTTTCTATGATGTTCTTTTTTTAAAAAATGTGAAATATTTGAATATCGACTTTCAATTGTTTTTGTTATTCAATTCCTCATAATCATAGTGCCTCATAATCACTCGAATTTTCGCAGTATCCATCTTTCTTGTCTAAATTGAATAACAAAAACAATTGAAAGTCAATATTCAAATGTTTCACATTTTTTAAAAAAAGAACATCATAGAAACCATTTGAAAAAAGTTTCATTCGAAAACCTCAAACCATGAAGATTCTATGTCAATTCAAAGAACCTATTGCAATAAAACGGCAATTTCATACTTTAACCCCTATTATTTACGAACTTACTTAGTTGAAATAAGATTTGTGGCCAAAGTTCCTGATGTTCCAGTAAATCTCCGGACTGTGGTATTTTTTTATGCAGTAGGTACAGTCCGTAAAAAAATATTACTTTGCAACGAAATGTAAAGGTTGACCTGCTGTCGACTCTACCTACACGGACTAATCGAAGACAGCGAAACTATTTAAAAATGTGCTTAAAAAATTCCGGACAAACTATTACTTCCTGACAGATTATTACAGATTGCCTTATTACTTATTCCGGCAATAAAAATGAAATTCCAAAAAAAAATTGGGTCTTACTTTTTCCTTGGAAATCCTAAGTGGAGAGATGGCGATCTACTTATCTACTTGCAAGTATTCATAGGTACAAATACAAATCTACTTTTACCTAAGTACTCGTACACAGTGGGGTAGCTTGACGTCCATAGGCTCTGGGGGAAAAAATCTAACAAATAAATAGTAAAATTATATAAATAAGTACCTAGGTATGTCCAACTTCCAGGGGCCCCCAAAACTTGGGGTCCCAGGCACGGCTCCGTGACAAGCCCCTTGGTAGCTTCGCCACGGCTTTTGCATAATGTGTGTATTTTTTACTTGCAGCCAGCCTTCTATGTGTTAACATAAGTTTACTCCAATAACCAATAACGCCAAACAAACGCGTTTTCGATAGCATTGTCTCAGAGTATGGTTTATGGACGCCATCTTGCGGCCGCCATCTTGAGCGATCTTACTCACTGGTATTTTTGGCACCAAAACAAAAGTGCAGTTAAGGTCGTTCCTGAACGAAGTGCTAATTACTCTTCTAACCAGAAACAAATGGATCCATTTATGGCTTCAATCATGAATGTCCAGGTCATCCAATGATAGTTTTGGTTACTAGAGTAACTCTTATAATGCGTAGCACAAGTACGAATATCGAACAAAATTATCAACCACTTCCAACTCAAAAAGACTTGACCTATTCTCCAATGTATGATTATTTTGAACAGCACTTTTATAGACTTGTTAATTGATTAACAAAGCTACCGAGTTGCATCAAATTCGAAGCTCAATAAAACTTTGATACCTATTTTAAATCAATCAATAAACTTAAATAGATAAAAACAAACAGAAGCCAAGAACTTGACACCACCTTATTTCAAGGCCTAGTACCTAGTGTCTGTACAGCGTGACTAGGGTAACTGCTCCAGTAAATGAACACACCAGTGAATGAACAAATCGTGGTTTTCTTAAAAAAAAACCGGCCAAGTGGGAGTCGGACTCGTGCACCGAGGTTCCGTACAAATTTTTAGGTAGGTACAAATTTGTCTACATATCATAGAAAGTTCAGGAATCGAGTCTCGCAGTTTTTCCGAGATTTTACCGAACTTCAAAGACTATTTTTTTATGATTTAATTACAAATGTATAGTTATCAGTTTTTTTCCTGTGTTTCTAGTATAAGACGAAATTACTTGCCAAATTTCATAGTTCTAGATCCACGGAAAGTACCCTATAACTTTGATTCCCTTCAGTGTCGAAATATAGGTATTTTGCGGCATAAACGGCCGTATCTTTTTTTTACGTTAATTTAGAAGTTTGATTTTTTCACAGCTTCAAGGGACTGGAGATAGATAGATAGATAGAATATTCTTTATTGTACACAGAGATTACATTAACAGAAATTCAATAAATCGCAGTACAATTGGCGGCCTTATTACTACAAGCAATTTCTTCCAGGCAACCATGGAGACTTGAGCATATGGTTTTAATTTTAACTCGATACCTCCACGCGTTCTGGAGATAAAGGATCTTGACAGACAGACGGACGGACGGACGGACGGACGGACGGACGAACAACAAAGTGACCCTATAAAGGTCCCGTTTCTCCTTTTACGTAACTCGAAAAATATACATTATTTTTTAAGGTTCCGTACCCGAAGGGTGCCAAACGGGACCCTATACTAAGACTTCACTGTCTGTCTGTGTGTCCTGATGAGATACCAGGCTGTATCTCATGAACCGTGATAGCTGCTAGGCAGTAGAAATTTTCACACATGCGTAGGTATTTCTGTTTAACGATCAAAATCAGACAACATAATTTTTATGTCATAGCTTTACAATGAAATTTACGGCTTGAATGACAAATTTTGTAATTTGTAGAAAAGATGACAGTTTTTTACCAGTTAAAAGTAAAAAATATCCAGTCAATGAACGGCTGTTCATTTACTGGGGGACATGAAAATAACAATATTTTCAAAAAGTTGCACCTATTTCTTATCGCTCTATGTCAACGTTTTGTGTAGCTATCGAAAAAATTATAACGGATCTTTTGGCTATTTCATTTGTTTTGTTTATTAGGCATGTAAAACAGGTAAAAATCTTAAAATAACAATATTGAGGTACCTACCTGTATTCTAGTTTTAAGCTAGATTGACATCCAAAGTTATAATACATAGAAAAATATATAAACATAGATGTTTATTAATTGGGTATTGAAATCTATTGAATGAATATGTAAAAATTTTGCTATGGTATTTTTTTTTTTTTCTAGTGAAAATTAACATGTTCCCTGGCGACAAATCACGATCCGGTAAATGAACATCAATAATATTGAAGTGAAAAATAAAAAAAGATGACATAGGTATACAGCAAGAACAGTATATAAAAATAGTAAAAACACAAAGTAACATGACTAAAAGCAGTATTGTTGATCAGTAGAATATCTTATTAGAATATTTACAGATGCGAAGAAGTTTTCATCAGCAATACACTGTGAAATAATTAGTAAATTGTTGTAGGTATTTGGTTATCGTGAAGTTTAAAACATTTAAACGAAAGTGTTTCTTTACATAAAGTCGTAGTGAATATAGTTGGTGCACGTGCATCTAGGTTTTCGCACGGAAACGAAATCCGTTCACTCGTGATACCAAGTTACCATCAATCAATAAAAGGTACAAAGGCACCAAATCTGATGCACATAAAAAATATTACTGAGAACTTAAACATCTCGTTATTTCCGCCATATTTAATGAGAAACATGCTTTTTTTGAAGAAAACATAAATAGGTGTGCAAGTGATGCTAAGCGTCTTTGGAAAAATCTAAAACGCACAGTTTTGCCAGACAAACGGAATCTGGAATTACCCTCGTACTACAATGACGCTGACGCAATCAATGACCATTTTTTAAATCTGCCAGGAAAGCCTGATGTGACCATCTCTGACCTGACTTACTTTGAGTTTCATCGACATGACAAAGCTACCAATTTTTCACTTTATACTCTTACTCCCTTCGACGTATCAAAAATACTGACGTCTATCAAAACGAATGCCACTGGAATTGACTTGATTAACATAGACATGATCTTGCTGACGTTACCTAGGACATTAACGATCCTGACTACGTTTGTAAATTGGAGCATACTGACATAAACTTTTCCGACCGACTGGAAGACTGCGAAAGTTACTCCGCTTCCCAAGAAACCTAACCCAGTCCATATATCCGATCTTCGCCCTATCAGCATCCTTCCCTGCATGTACAAGATAATTGAGAGGGCTGTGTATAATCAGCTATTAAGCTACCTGGAGGAAAATGGCATACTGCCAGATATGCAGTCAGGTTTTCGAAAATGTCGAGGAACGGCCACGGCAGTACGAGATGTCGTCGGCAACGTACTGCTGGAGCTCGACAAAGGCAAAAGTAGTATTCTGGTGCTGCTAGATTTCTCCAGGGCCTTCGACTGTTTGAATACCGCCCTCCTATTATCGAAGATGTCGTATTATGGATTTGACAGTGCTGCGGTTCGGTGGTTTGACGGCTACCTGTCGGGCCGTACGCAAATAGTAGGTATACAAATAGGTAACGGCACAACGCTGTTTTCATCGACGAAGCCGCTATGTAGGGGTGTGCCGCTAAGTTCCATACTGGGGCCCTTGTTGTTCATTCTCTATAGCGCTGATATCGTCAGTGGGATCAAAAACAGCCAGTGCCATATTTATGCTGATGACACACAGTTGTACCTGTCCACTTTGCCATCAATCATCATGGGCGTACCAGTGGAAAGGGTGGTAGAAGTCAAAAATCTTGGTGTGTTGATGGACGGTGAGCCCCGTTTTGAAAACCACATTAGAAATGTTGTTAGCAACTGCTTCTACCGCCTTAAGATCTTATATAATATTCGCGATTAACTCAGCACTGATTTGCGTGTTAGGCTGAGTGAATCGTTGATATTATCTAGATTAAACTATTGTGATGCTGTCTATGGTAGTTGTATACTTGGCCGGACAAAGAGATTAATACAACGAGTGCAAAACGCATGCGCTTGGTTTTGTTTCAAAGTCCCACCTAGATCCCATGTCACTCCATACTTGAACGCTGCAAAGCTCCTAAACATGGAGGCTCGGCGACGACTTCACCTTGCCACACTGCTTTTTGGTGTAGTCCGTTCCAAATCACCGGATTGTCTTTATAAAAAGCTCGAGTGGCTGTCCCGACAGAGATCCGTGCATAAAAATAAAATCTGTGTCCCCGCGCACCGAACTATGGCATTCCGTGGTAGCTTTAGGTATGCGGCGTCCATCATAATCATTCTTATAAGTCCCTTCCTTATAAGTCATTAACTTTATTTGTATTTTATGTAATTTTATTCATTTACTTATTTATTTAATCATCTGTTCATTCATTTATTTAACTATGTTATTATTGTGATGCACTGCAACGCATCCTAGCATATTTGTGAGATGGACAGGCACTGGCTGAAAATCAGCGCTTTGGGTGAATACCCTCAGCACAACGCTGAGCCAGCTGCCTTTTCCAGCAACCGGGACACACCGCAACTTATGTAAATATAAAGTGTGTTATTGTTTCTTTTTTACCTGTTGTATTGTGATTTAATATTTTATGTTGTAACTTGTTAATGTACCTATGTGTGTGTTTCTGTTGATGGTTTTCTTCTTCTTCTTCTTTCTTCTATAAATCACCAACAAACCACCCTTTGATCTCATAGACCCATCCAGTTTTTCATATCCTTGTGCGTTTCGTTCGTCCGAGCAATCGTTATACGTACGACTTAGGTAAGTAACTGAGAAGTGTCGGTGCGTGCGATTATCACGTTTATGGAGCTATAATGCTGAGATCTTTGCGTGGAGGCGAGGACACCCACACCGCATGCACACGTTAGATGGCATGAAAGATCTCTATAAGAAACTCTACTAAATTTACAGTGACATTACATTCCAGAGGATCTTGTAGATAGAAGATAAAATGCCTATATCAAATGGCAAAAATGTTAACGTTTTTGTCTATAGATTTCAATATGCTCACAATAAAATTTCTTTAAAATTGTTATTATTTAGTTATCTGTAGGGTTTTACAGACATACCTATAGGTCGGTCCTACATATTCAACCATATCTGACTGAACACATCACTAAAGTTTACAGCGACCCTGAAGTTGAAGTTAAATGGTGAAACGATTGATTTTTTAATCAGTGTCAGAATCTCATTGGTACTTGCCCAGACGAACCTACGTCGTTCTTTCGTCGTGATATCCGCTAAAGTAGGCCTTCTGTGCAAGCCCATGTTGTGTTTTGGTCTGCCCACAGCAAGCGACATGAATCATTGCGGATCAATAGCTGTCAGGCGTCGTCGTGTGAGACGCCCGATGACAGATTGATACGATCGGTGGTAGATAGCAGAGTACCGACTTGCCCAATTAATTGTGGAGCAAGTAAAATCTACGAATAAAACCCACTTATTTTAATTATGACTAAGCAAAATAGTTAAAGGTAGAGGTGGGTAAAAGTAATTATTTCCTTACACATATGCTCAGTTCTTTCTTTAGAAGGTAGTCTCTCAGCAAGGTTCCAGCGTGCCTACCCCCGGACAGAATTCGACTGGAGATAAACGAACCGTCGACTAATATGATTATCATCATCGTCATTAGCCCACCTCCGCCCACCGCATATGTACCTACACCTGGGCCCTGTCGCACCATGCTCCGCGGTCCCTTGCCATCCGCGACCACGAGCTTTCGGCCAGCAGACGCTCTGTTTAATATCTATACCTACCTACGCTGCGGAAATTTTTCATAGAAAATTCGCATCTCACTGATTCAAGAAGAATACCACCCTTTTATTACTATTTCGTTTTTTTTTCTACCTTTAATCCTATTTTTACATCTAAGGAAAATGTTATCTGATGCGAAGAACAAGTACCTATAAGATACAAAGCCTCAAAGGCTGTCTAGAGTGATGTTCAGCAACCTACATGGCCCTAATTATAATCCCACCGCAAATGATTTACATTAAAATATTATACTTACGTATGAAAACTTATTTTCATCTAAGACCTAGGTATGAGGTTTTCCTATTTTATGGCACTGTTTGTGAAACGAATGTGTTATAAGCACTGTATACCTACCTAAGTTTTTTTTTATGAAAAATGGAAATTGAAATTATTGGAAATTGAAATTATAGGTTGTCAGCTAATAGCATCACATACATTTGAATTACTATAATTAGGCCCCAGGTAGGTACTTCCCACTAATGTAGACGTTCCCGCTACAGTCTCGCGAAGCACGAGCCATAAGCACAGCCCCCTTGCATCGCCCACTCGCGAGGCTTCCAAGTAGTCCTACCTAATACTTAACTATTTGGTGATCCTTAGTGCGGCAGTTTTAGTTTGACGAGCAGATGACCAAAAAATACATCTGCCAGGGAGAGCACAATAATCATATTACCACGTGCCTTCAGTTTGTAGCTTTTTTTGTGTGCTATTGTTCCTACACCACCTATGCCATGTAGGTACATTTTTTTCTCTTCGAGAGACATGGGCTAGGTAATTGGTTTTGACCTGAGATGAACCGCTAAAAATGTCCTCTACTTAGACCGTAGGTTGCCTTGACCTTGGTTCTTGACAGATGCGTGCATTCTCAAACATTTATTATATTATATTATATTATATTATATTATATTATATTATATTATATTATATTATATTATATTATATTATATTATATTATATTATATTATATTATATTATATTATATTATATTATATTATATTATATTATATTATATTATATTATATTATATTATATTATATTATATTATATTATATTATATTATATTATATTATATTATATTATATTATATTATATTATATTATATTATATTATATTATATTATATTATATTATATTATATTATATTATATTATATTATATTATATTATATTATATTCGCATTATATTTCATCTCATTCAGATTTGGTCTACATGTAGGTACCTAAGCAAACTGTTGATAGAAATCGTTAAAATATGAGGAGCAATATAATGTTTGTCAAGTCGTTCGAGTTCATCCTTTATTCAAGAAGAGTTGTCCTTTATTCAAGAAAAATCAACCCTAAGTTTTATCAATTCTTGACTTTGATAGTATTTAAGGAAAAAACACTCAGCCCAAAGCTGAATGAAACTAAATATAGGACGTGATTGCTTAGAGAGATTATACATTAGGTACTATAAAGGTAATTTCCAATTGGCAGAATTTTAATATCGTGAACAGGTAGGTACACAGGCGAGTGAATCGACCCATAAGCAATCCGAATATGCATAAGCAACCTACAGTCCTCTGTGCATACGCTTACCACAAGGCATGATAATTTTAGCCGGAATACCTACTATGCTAATGCTGACACTTTTATTTAAACACCTTTTACATCAATGCACGCTTCCAATATAAAGATGCCGGCCGGGTATAGGATACGAAAACATAAAGAGTGAGATGAGTTCCATTTAAATTTTTACCTACCTACTTAAACCGTTTACTTTTAATTCTGTGATAGAGAGGCCAATAGTTATTAAATTATAACAATAACAATAATTCAGTAATTTACCTAATAAATAATCGGGATTACAACCTATAAATCTATAATTAAATAGTTGTATTCTGAGTATAGTCCCTTTTATATAGGTAGGTACCTACTAACAGTGCCATATGAAATAATATGAATATTGAATGCAGAAGTTCCCCCACTCAGGTCAACACTTAAGTCTTATTTATAAAAACACGATTCCTTAAAACACCCCTCAGATGCAGTTTAAATAGTTTGTGTTAAAGGGAAAGACGTAAACACAGATTATCTGAACTGCCGTTTGATCAATAGCACCGTTTTAGTAACGGCTAATTCTGTAATTTTCTGGTGTAGGTACCTACCTACAAAAAGAATATTCCTATCTTATCCATACCAAGCTGTTCAGGGGGTAAGTACCACGTTTGCAAATAAATAAAATAAGTGGCGTTTGTATTTCAAACGCCTATGTCGAGGATAAGCTAAAAAAATAATTTTATAGCATAGGTATGTAAGTGCTTTTTCGTTTGAAGTCATGACTCTATATTCACTCTTTATGCCGCTGCTGAATTGAAGTTAACAAGTCTTATCCATCCTAAGAGTGATTTGTGTTTATTTTATAAAGTTTTTGGATTGAACATGAGTTGATTTTGGAAGAAAAGTTAAGGAAAGAATTATATCGAGCAAACGTGGATGGAAGGGCCGGTAACGAACGTCCTAGGCGGAGATACGTCGACCAAATAGGGGATTAAAGAAGGGCAAGTTTAAAAGTATCCGAAACCAGCATGCGAAGCGAAAGATGGTTATTAGGATCATGGCAAGTGGCAAGCCCTGGTTTCTGTTTGGTTTCTGTCCGGGATACTCGCGCAAGTTTATTTTATGTGAGAAGCCCGGCTACTTCCTTATCTTACTTACGCTTCGTAAACTCAGTAAGCTGAGTAAAGTATACCCATACTTAGTAACTGAACTTACGTATAAACACTTCCTTCCAGATCCTGCGTTTTTCACTCATCAGTTTTCAAACCTACAGGAAAATTCATTGTCACAGGAAAAAATCAAAACACAAAGTAGGTACCCCAAACTCAACCTCAACACTCATTGGACTAGTTACACACATAGGTAGGTATCATATCATATCCTATCATATCATATTACATTAAAAAAAACACTTTTTCACCATAAAAAATGGCGGTCTGTCAAAATACGCGCGTTTTCCACTCAAGATGGCCACCGCAAGGCTTCAGCGAGGCAACGGTTCGGCGCATACTGCCAATGGTTGCTTGTTGGTGGTCCGAGCAGTGGGTCACCGCCCACGGCATGCGGCACTGAGATCATAAGGCGAAGCTCGCTAATTTACACTTCACGCTGCAACCTGCCTGGTTTCGGAGCACTTAATCGTGCTTGTTAGCTTAACTCTAACACTGACGTAGCTGACCTCATGTCAGCGTTAGTTAAGCTAACACAAAGCTTCCAAGCTTTGCGAGGGGAAGTGGAAAATGGAATATGGCCGCCTTGGAACTCTGCTGTTAGACGACTACGCAACCCTAAATAAAACCCTGGTTTTCTCATACCCCTCCGGGATACAGGCGTAAGTTTATGTAATGTACGCTATCCTATATGAGTGTAATATGTGAAGGTTGATGACTGTATCTATTTGTGGGTATTACATTACCTTAGATAGTTTGCATCAGTTTGTAGCGCTTAAAGTTAAAAAAATCGAAAAGTGTAAAAAATTGCGTCGATGACTTCATGCGGGTAATGACATCGAAAATGACGAGAGACTAGTTACCTACTAGAGTGATGCTCAAGCATTAGGTAATTATTTGTTCTAAAGGTTATTTGAGAAAAAAACATGAGTAAGTATCGGTAAAATCCAAAAGGTTTGTGGTTTAATGATTTACACTTGATGCTAACACTTTTACTGTGCTATAAAATTGCGTTTAACTATTAATTACATCTTCAACGCTAGAGAATACCACGATTTCGATAAATCATCAAAAACAGGTCGTCCACGAAATAGAAATAGAGCCTGCGGAGCAAAAAATGTGAGCATTAGGGCCAGAACACACTTTGTGTCGACCTGCCAAAGATGGGAACATATTTAATGTATTGATAGAAAATATAATACAAAATTACGATAAAGCCGTATTGTGTGACTTCGGCAAGTGAGTGAAATAGATCCTTCGGCAGTCGACATGATCCTAGGCTATGAACAAATCTCAGGACATAGGGAAATTAGCAAAGCTGCACCGAGGGCCCTGTGATAAAGTTACAATTGCAAGTTTATTATCAATTGTAATTTTTAGAAACGGGATCCACGCTGTTACCAGTGTGAAACAGAAGGTGCTGATAGTATTATATCCCTGAGATTTCTGAGTGTGAGCCTCGTTAAGGTGATCCAGTGGGTTAACTAACGCCACCAATGAAAAAAAAATCATATCATCTTTTACAGATCGTATTTGTAAAAAGTGTCTGTACAATCTCTCAATCATATTCATAGTGAATTTAAGGATCCACGACAAAGAACCTAGCATGACGAACCTGGGACTAGATAGCATTTATGTCAAAAACGGCGGTTTTCGGCGTTATTGCTATCTAATCCTAGGTTTTCTTGCCTTAGGTTGACGGCCACGGGTCCTAAAATTACTATTGACATGATTGAGAGATTGTAAAGACACTTTTTGCAAATTCGATCTGTAACAAAGATATGATTTTTTTTCCTCGGTGGAGCTAGTGTTACTCCTTGGAGCCCTTTAAGAATCGTTCCCAATTTCCCACCCTTTAGTCGGACGTGTCAACTCTATCACATTAGGTACCTAGCTGTACTGAAACGGTAACTCACTTAGGTGAGTCTGTATTATCTGTTCTAGAGTAGACAGATCTCCAACGTTTTATTGAAATAGGTACCTAACGCAAAACCTGAAATCCGCTTATTCAATTCAGTACCTAACGACAATAAAAACCATCATACAAAAAAACCTGATAATCGCTGCTTCGGTAAGTATCGATAATAAATCTATTACTTATGCAAACATTTAAAATAAGTACTCAAAAATACTCTTTTTTGTTTGCAGGAAGTGCTCTGATCTATCAATACTAAAAAAACAGTTTTCAGGTTTTGCGTTTTTTCAATAACACGTTGTGTTGTCATGGTTGGCTGTCAAAGAACCTGCAGCGCCATCTATCCGCGCCAAACTAGAGGCTGGCAGCGACCTCTCGCGGCCGTCGCGCGAACTAGACGTTGTCGGGCGAACCTAGCGCCGCACGCATGTGCTCAAACAGCCGCCGCTTCTTGTCGTACCCGCAGCGGAACAGGTTCCACGCGTTGTCCTCGGGCGATTCGCCGCCTTGCTCGAAACACTCGTCCAGTACCTGCAAGGAGCTGGTGAGTGGGTAAATGTATACACAGTGAAGCTCTCAGCGAGTGGAGGGATTGTGAGATCTGAGCCACCATAACTTAAACATCTGGCCATCGTCAGAGTTTGTAACTTCCCTCTTCAATTTTGCCCGTAGGTAGGAGGATATCCGCCGACTCAACGACATCGTCCGACCATCGGGCCGCTGGTCTGCCCACTGACCTTCGTCCTGTGCTTGGCCGCCAATCTGTGATTGGCCTGGTCTACCTGCCGTCTGCCCGCTTCACTAGGTGTCCCGCCCATTTCCATTTACGTCTTGAGACTCTTTCGTCAATGTCGTCGACTTTGTCCGGCGACGGATGACGACATTGGGTACCCGATCTACGAGTCTGAGACCTAGCATGGCATGGTTCATGGACGAGGATGGCAAGGGACCGTAAGAGATGGCATTTAGGGGAAAAGGCCTATACCTAGCAGTGGACAGCGGTGGGCTGATGATGATGATGAAGAGGATATCCGCGTAAGTACCTACCTTAGAAGCGTTGTTCTCGTTGGCCTTCTGAATAAGCCTGTCCATAACGGCCGTCTTCCGGATTTTGCCGTCCTTGCCGACGATCTTACAACGGCGGAAGATGCAGTAGATGTGCTTGCGCGCCATGGGAGAGTCCTCAATGCGACCAGCTAGCAGAGTGGCCGCCTCATCTGGGGTCGCGCCTGATTCCGCGCGGCACGCATCTGAGTGGGCTGCAAACATCAGACGCTCCGCCTTCGACATCGCCTGTAGATATTAAACGAGAGAATCTGATAATCCATTTGCCAACGGATCTACATATAAACTGCCTATTAGCTCACCCAGAGTGGGTGGAATCTGGGATACTGCGATGTAGTGGGATCTTTAATTTTCTGTGGACTAAACAATGAGTGAGACCGAAATAGTAGTAAGTCTTGATTTAGCAAATCTAGATTCCCTTTCTAATAATCGAGAGGCCGAAAGGCAGACGTGAGAGGCGGAGTTGGCTGAGTGCTGATGAGTTGGGCAGATAGGCACGTTAGCTTTGTACTCACCGAACAGTTCTTACACTCCGAGTACTGAAAAGAGAAACGAATTCATCAACTTAGATTTAAAGGATCAACTTGAAGTCGGTGTGACGGACGACCGGTCGCTTTATCACTTCCATATGGTACAATGTGTCAAGAAGGTATTTGACGGATAAGCAAGTTTTAGGTAGGTTGAATAAGAACTTGAAGAATCACAAATGTAGTTCTGGTGGTGATAAAGCAGTAGTGACTCACCAGCTGAGCAGGTACGATTAGTGCCAGTAGCAGTGCAAGCGGCGCGACCGACGTCATGACTCCACCACACAATAACTAACAAGAGTCAGAAACCAGCGCTCCGAGGGTAGTAATACTCTTCAATTGTTTCTTCAGGGTCTAAATTCTGAAGACAAACGAGGTGCAGCAGTGTTGATTAAGTCAGCTGTTCAGAAGACCGTACAAATAGTTATTTTGCCAGTACTCTTGCAAAAGAACTAGAATGTTAGAATGGTTCGTCTGTACGATCAGCTGAGCATATGGCAGGCACACCGCAACACATGAGCCAGCTGCCGCAGCACCGCTCGCTCTTGCACTCGCGGGCTGGGCGCGCGCCGCGGACATTTATGCGCACCCGGTGCGCCGACATCGTACTATGAAACGCTTGCGGGGTGGCCGTGAGATTCTGGAAAGTTTTGGGGTATTTGACTCGTGGACTCTTAATAATATATTTATGCTGTGGTCTTGACGCTGCAAGTCTTCATCTTGGTCAGCGAGAAAACAAAAGGTAAAATAGGTAGGTACTCGTAGAAGTGCCTTTTTGGACACACTGACCCTGCCCCTTTACTTCCGAGAGGCAATTCAAAGATGATTACTGCTGGACACACAAAAGGTATAGATAGATAGAGAACACTTTATTGCCCAACCAGGTTTTTGGACCATCCATTCAAATTGTTTCGTAAATGAACAAGTTTAGGAAGACATTGCCTTAGACAGATAACGGACGGAGATGGAGTTAAGAGTAACCCTATATATTCACGGTCTGATTTGGAGTATACAGGAACGGTGTGGTGTGGAACTCTGGATATATTGATGGAAGAAGTTTTAAGTAGGTAAGCAGTTTTGTCAAAGCACTTCATGTTCATAGTTTAGATAACTACTTATTATGAAATCATATCTCAGAATCAGACATAAATCGTACAAAATCCTCACATTCAAGAATAGTGCCTACTTTGACCATCATAAAGAATATGGCATGACCACAACTATTTCATGGTACGGGGCGGTAGAAGGTATCATTAGGCAGCGAAAATGTGTGCCTCCGCGATGTTTTGTAAACGAACCGGCTCTCTCAAAACATGACACACGGCTTCCATGTTTACAAGCCGACACGTCACACTGGAATCCGAATAGGTACTGAACACTTATTGAAGTGACCGGGACGTCGAACAAAGAACTGCTATGCACTGTAAGAAAAAGTTTAACCGTTTGCCTTTGCGTTTTTATAGCGATCTAGGGCGTGGAGTCTGTTAAAACAAATATGAAAAAATACTTTTGCCAAGCGCACTGCCTTTGCAGATTATGAACTTAATTCCGGAATCACTTACCTACTTTAATTTTTGTCCGAAGATTCCGACCAGGTTTCACTCTTAAGTATTCACTGAGCTTATTCATGATGAGTAGAGACGGAGCTCGCGTCGTCGGTTATTCGTCTCTGACAATGTGTAGTTCTTACGAAAGTTTTAGTTCCAAAAAAAGTCCTTGCAGATGTTTAATAGAAGTGTTTTCAAAGCTCTCCGGTTATTTTCGGAGAACATACAAAAGCGGTAGTTAGGTACCTGTACTGACCTCTATAGGAAAGTAGAGTACCTAAAAAGCAAACTGCATAGGTAAAAAAATTAGCCTTTGCATGCAGACATACTCAGTATGGCGGCTGCGGTCGGGACATGCCAGCTGTAGCACGCACGGTGACAGGAAAAAGGGCATAGCACGTCGACCCAGTCTACACAGCATGCTACGTAGACAGTAGACTCTTACGGGATTTTGACCCGGGCTTCGGAGAGGTTTCTGTCGCCTTCTGCCATTGCCTGGTAGAAAGATTGCAATAAATGATGATTCGCTACGCTCAGATAGTTTCATAAGGTGATAAGTTGTACACATATCGATTGTTACACCCACGAGGCAATTAAACATAACGCGTCTGAAACAAATATGATCCACGATGGAACTAATCAATGCTGTCTACTGTACGTAGGTTGATCCCACTGGGACCGCAGGGTACAGGGCTTCTCACAAGAAGAGCGAGTTATAGAATTATATTCACCACGGGTACTCAAAGCCCGGGACTAAAGGCCCCTTTTGACGATGCGAACAGCACTTCAAATGAGCTGCTTGCTAGCATTCCAAAGTCCGCTCCTCAATGTAGAAAACGCCGTCCAGGAATGGATTTCCTATCGGATGTCTTAAGGCACCACTTCTTAAATGTCACTTTTGTGTGAAGAATTATAGTTAAATGCTGTTTAAGCCACATTTAAGAAAGTTGTCCAAGTCGGCCTATGTATTCCAGAAGAATCCACTTACAGCTTTTTGTATCCTGTTTGGAAGGATTTTTTAGTAGTGATTTTGTTCTCTAAAATATCACTTTCTTAAGAGATGATTGCCACAACTGGTAAAAACTGTTTAATGCTGATGTGGTTGAAGATCTACAACATTTTCGCGGTTCAGCAAACACCACGCATTCCATGGTACGCTTAAGAATAAAATATGTACCTACATAAAATATTCCATTTATTTGATATATAAACCGAATTAATTCAACTTGAATTGAATTGTGGCTTGCACGAGGTTTTTCTGGTACAGTTTTGTTGAATTTTTGGCAACTTGTTTATATTATTGACAATAATTTTCTGATGTCTTAAGATCACATTAACACAAAATTTTCTCTATAAAACGATATTTACAGAAGTTTATCAACTAGAATTTCTTGAGAGCTCATAGCCCTCAGCGTGTGATGGGATTATGGATGATAATGATGATATTTAGGTATTACCTTCCTGCCTACACAGATAATTAGCAACCAATGACCCAATGACCCAGTGATCGGTGGGCTAAAATCAACGATTGGGGGAGTTCTTCTGCCACGTTTCCATAAAATAGGAAAGATTCTGATTATGTCTGGTACATGCGTACAGTCGACAGCAGGTCAACCTTTACATTTTTGTTGCAAAGCCGCCCGTAATGTATGTAACTGAGTGGAGTGCACGCGGGTAAAGGTTCACGTGCTGTTGAATTTACTTACGAAAGTTTTAGTTCGAATAAAACAAAAGTATATATCTGTGCCTAGCTTTATTTCTAGTTAATATTTTACCAATAACATTGTTTTACGTCTCAGCAGGATAACGCATAAATAACTATGTATGCCCGGCAGGTAACTTGAACAAAACAGCGCTGTCGGGAAGAGTTCGCGATGGACGTGTGAGAACAGATATATATATATTTTTGTTAATTTGACTAAAGTCCGAAGTATTCTAATTCCTACTCCCTCCGCCGGTAGAACCCGAAATACGTTCATGCGATGTCATTTGTTAAGTTATTTGTCGGGCATGATATCCAAATATCGTAGCTACTGTACTGTACACAATATAATATAGGTAGATACTTAACCTAATATTATACGCAGAGCATACTTACATCTATTTCAAATAATTAAGTAGATAAATGATTAACCCGCCGCTTCTGAAATTCCGGCCGACTGTTACCTACGTAATAGATTAATGAATAGGAAAACAAGCTTTGAGGAACAAGATCATTTTAGACATGGGAGCCATGACACAAATGTAACACGTTGTATTAAATAAAATTTCTTTATTCTTCATTTCACCGGTGAAACTGAATGTAATTTTCAAAGTTTAGAACGTCAAATTATGCAAGAAGCTCTCAACTCTTATAGTAAGTTCAAACAAACCGAACGGTGATCCAATCAAGCCACACTGAACGGTCATCATGGTATCGATGGCCGCTCAGGGCCCCAATTCTTTGTTCTTATTCATTCTAGATTCATAGTTTATTATGACAATTCAATTTACATTACGCAGCAGATTAATACAATTAATCTTAATCGGCTATGCAATGTACATCGAATTTTCATAATAAACAATGAATTGTAGTTTTATGAAAGGCCTTAAACGAAAGGTCTAATTGATACATTGAACCATTCGTTAGAATTAGTTCAGGTCGAAATGAAATGAAATTTCGAAATTATACTCATAGTTGAGTGGTTGTACCCCGGAGCAAATGCGTTTCCCTGGATATAAAAAAAAACATTGATAGAAATTGTTAAACTGTGGAAAATAATTATGTCTAAGTTAACAAGAGTTCTGCTGGACCCTCAGAACACAAAACTGGACCTCAGCCATTCATTCATAAATTATTAAGTGAAAGAGATATGCACCCATCAATACTTTCTTTACCGCTCACGCAGTAATAAACAGTAATAAATAGCTTCCAGTATGAACGGTCAAAGTGGGCCTTAATAAGAGAGAAAGTGGGAGCCTTCAGAAGCGGGAAGCCAAATTTAAGGCTGGTTACGTTCTTGGCATTGCCTCTATGCTGATATGTTTTATGATTGTGAAATAATAAGCATACTTTTGACAAAACATATATTCGTGGTCTCTAACGGCACCAGACAAAAACAATTTCACTCATTTAAAATATAACGTAAGTCAATCCAGAACAAAATATGTATAAAATGGCGTTTTGTCAAAAGTATTTTTGACAAAACATATATTCGTGGTCTCTAACGGCACCAGACAAAAACAATTTCACTCATTTAAAATATAACGTAAGTCAATCCAGAACAAAATATGTATAAAATGGCGTTAAAAATAAAACAGACCACATTTGTCAAATATAACATTGAGGTCTGTAGTTACTTCTTTTTTGCATTAATTATACTCGCTTTATCCTTTTATAGCTATAATGCCTAGAATAGATGTTTTGTTGACACAGTAGTAACACACATGGTGTCGCCATCACGCACTGTATTTGATACCCAGCGACTTGTCACTCGAGCGGCCATCATTTAGTTCAGAGCTTTTGTCAGTGTTGACATTTTGTTAATGACATTGGGTATAATTGAATTTTAAAATTCAAAGGTAATTCAAAAGTACACACTTTTGAGGGTGGGTGGGAGGTTAATATATTCGGATAAAGCTCGTATAATTATGATAGAACTTCACTTACAGTTAATTTCGTTTAATCATTAATTAAAAATAATAGAATCTGCCTGCCGGAGAGAATGCTAAAGTCTTACACGCTCGTAACAATAATAAATATGATACAATCCAAAATATATCCGTACCGCTATTTACAAGTTCTACAACACTCTTCCTTATAAATAGTCCCAAAATAATTAAATAAATATTACGAATGTCAAATAACTACAATCGAACGTCAACGTTGTGCAAATGATACCTAGATGATAACAGCAAGGTTCATGTTTTAATATTAACTGACAATTCGCTACGTTTTTCGACGTCGTAGGTACAATGTTTTCATGATGTGGTATCCTCCTAAGGGTCTATCCACATTACAAGAAAAGTCCGGCCACGTGCGACCGCGGGCATGACAACTGGCTTTTTAGGGTTCCGTAGCCAAAGGGTAAGGGACCCTATTGCTAAGCCTCCGCTGTCTTTCCGTCCGTCCGTCTCTCACCAGGCTGTAGGTATCTCATGAACCGTGATAGTTAGACAGTTGAAATTTTCACAGATGATGTATTTTTGTTGCCGCTACAACAAATACTAAAAACAGAACAAAATAAATATTTAAGGGGGCTAAATTTTTTTTCGCCGTTTTTGCTCGATATTAATAACGGCACCAGGTAGCCGCTTGAAATATTCCAATGTTGTATAGATAATGGTACGGAACCCTTCGTGCGCGAGTCCGACTCGTACTTGGCCGGTTTTGTTAGGACGTTCATGTGTAGGTTTATCTGACGTCTTTAACACACGTCTATACGATATTTATTTATGGTCAAAATTCGAAAAAAATCCCTCAATTCAATTTATTTTATCCCTTCATTTAATTCGCCACAAATAAATAACGTGATTCGAGTGAAATAATGCAAATAGTAATTTGGTGATTTGCCAATTGTTAACACGTATCATTAGAATCGATGGGTAATCCATCGTGGAATGTTGCTCTACAAATCACAGCTAAACAAAAAAAAAACTGGCCTCTGCACCTGCGTAATGAGATGATTTATACAGGTTCCAGTGGCACCATCACTCACACTAGACGGGTGAAGGGACCACTCGGACGCTGCAGTGCCTGAGACACTGGTTTTAGATGGAGTAGGCTTGCCCAGCACCTACACCATCCTGACAGCTTAGTCGGCCTAGCCCACAGGAAAGACAAGTCAATACGTGCGGAGCCAACCAAGCGGGTTACCTCACGAAAATAAAAAAATACTTGTACAAATTATACATGTTTTCTTTTTGGACAGTTGAAAATTCATATTCTCACACGACACCATGACAATCACAAACGTTAAGTTTGTGCCTTAGGTACCTGCGTATTTTCATGGCATTAATATTTCGCCGTCTCGCATTCATATTTCCTCCATTTTACACAAATGTCATGAATGCTTTTATTTTGTGACTTTATTGGAGCTACATAATTATCTATGTAGTCTAATATTATGCCCCGATAAGATCAGACGTTTAATACCGCCGACAGCACATGAGTGCACTGAATTCACTTTCACGACAGTCGACTTAAAATTAAAATGTACAAGTTGAGCTGCTGTTGACTGTACACAAAATTCCGTTAATTCATTACAAAGTGATAACCTCTAAATCAAGGGTCGGTTGATTTGTACCGCGAATCAATAAGATACAAGGGCATTGCTCAGAGCCAGTTTCTAAATTGAGAATTTCCCTAAGTAAATAGTTAAATGTAGTGTTGTCTCTCCGAATTTCTCAGAAAAGAGCGTAACACAACGTTGGTTAAGTATTTACTTAGTGAATTTCTCAATTCAGAAACCGGCCCTTGATCTCGCTTAGCTTAGCTGTTTTAACGGGCAACTAAAGCAACAATGGCGCAAAAGTAGGCACGTCTCAACGGCCCTCAGTAGAATAATAGAAGAAAAACCCCATACTTTTTTACTCGAGTATGAAAGCAAACGAAGTTACGTTTTTCGCACATATGTATGTAAGTATGCATGTACGTATCTTTCGTTATGACCACCCCGAGCCTAAACAGTTTGTCCGATTTTGACCATAGACATTTCAAATGAAGGGCATCGACGACGCGTATAACGTGATGAAAAAAAAACAAAATGGTGAATAACGAATTAAAATGCAAATTATAGGATATCCCGTTCTGATCGCCTCAATAGTTACTGGGGTGGTATTCTGGCGCTCAAAAAGCCCCACGGCCTGATGGTCGGACGACGTGATCAAGTCGGCAGGGCTCGTGCATGTGAGATCGCGAAAGATGGCGTGATGGGGAAAAGACAGTGCTAGTTAAAAACATACATGTCTAACTAGCGCTACAAAATGACCCCACGTTCAATTGTGGGTTAGCGGACGGGGCTTGTCAATTGTGCTACCGGCAAAATTTCTATGCACCTGCCATCGTTAGACCGCCATCTTGCGAGGTACCTAGATATTTCGATAGGTTACACGTCAATGAAGTCAATAGTTAGACGCTTTTGTATCACCAACCATCAGCCACGCTGTCACTTGATAGTAAGCCCGATCATCGTTCACGTCGTCACCCACGACGCACAGAACGAACCGATCACAGAGCGATTTAGTCTACAGCACATCTCGCGCTCATTTCATTAGTGAAGACAAATCGAGAGGACTGGGGCCGTCTTTGAGCGTGAATTTTGTAGGAGGAAATACTTATTCGCGTCATCGCGTCAAATCAGTATGGAATTTGACAGTTACACGATTGGAATCGCTCAGGATTCGGTGCGACAATCGTCACCTCATCCCGGTGTAGGGTACGATCGGGTCATCACAATAAGAAGAGTCCCATCCGTGAGTCCAGCTAGGGCCCGGCGGCGCGGCGCAGGCGGCGGCGGCAGTAGAGCCGCAGGAACACGCCGACGAACACCACGGCCGCGCCCAGCACGCCGCCCGCCGAGATCGCGTGCCCGTACACCAGGCACGACAGCAGGATCGACGTGGCCTGCCGGGGGGTCACTCGGTTAGTTAGCCCGAACGTTCCCCGCTTAGCCTCGAGGGCGGGCCGTTGTACGTGGCAAAGCTTTGAGTTCCTGCGGCCAGCCTATCTCTTTCCGGAGAGCCAGCGGAGCTCCGATGTCACCGCAGGCCTCCCGAAGGGATCCCAGCTTCCCGATGATGGCGGTTCGTTGCTTTTCCACGACTTCACAGTGAACGGTCGAGTGGGCGAGATGAGGTGTTTGTTTATTAGATTTCGCTGGCGGTTTTTTTTTTCTTGTAGTCTATATACGTCCCACTGCTGGGTACAGGCCTTCTCTCAGAGAGTATGGGCTTAATTGCGACGCGTGCCCACTACGGATTGGCAATTTCAAGCGCTGAGGTACGCGAACACCTCAGACACTCAGGTTTCCTCACGATGTTTTCCTTCACGTTTGTGAGTGATTTTGCTACTACTCGCGGGAATGTAACAAGGGAAAAAAGGACTTTATAAGAACAAAACACATCACAGAAATAAATAAACCTACTAAATAATGGTGAAAGAATTTTTAAAATCGGTCGAGTTGTTTCAGAGTTTACCTGTTACATCCTACAGAGGATATTCTTATTTGGCACAACGTTTTATTTTATGGGAAGTGTCTAGGTAGCATCAAGCGGATATTTAGCCCAACCAGCTAAACGACCACCAGTGGTGGCTGAGGTAGTAAGAAATATTCTTCAACGTAAGCTGATAAAGTACAATTTTCAATAACGAAGCGGAATGCGGTACGCAGCAGAATAGGTTGTTCTGCTGAATGCTAATAATCGTAGAAACGTATTCCTTATCTCATTGGTAAAACGGGCATTGTTCAATCAGAATAGTGAAAAAGTATTTAATCGATTCTTGATCAATGATGATGTCCGCTCTATTGCGCATCAAGAGATAACCACGAATGGCGGTGGTAGCCTAGTGGGTAGAACCTCGGACTGGGAAGCGGGAGACCCAGGTTCGATCCCCGGTGCGGGCATGTACCTATGACATGGTTTTCTAAGTTATGTACATTTGTGAAGTTATAGTAGCAATACCACTCGCTAACGGTGAAGGAAAACATCGTGAGAAAACCTGAGTGTCTGAGCTATTCACATGCCTCAGCGCTTGAAATCGCCAATCCGCGGTGGGCACGCGTGGTGATTAAGCCCATACTCTCTCCCTGAGAGAAGGCCTGTGCCCTACAGTGGGATGTATATAGGCTGCTTATGCAGATAACCACGTCCATCTCGCCTCCCGATTAGCCATTTTTGTTAAAAGACTACTTGTAGCTATTTAGGCACTTCCTTGATTATATTTTGTAGGTATTATTATGTAGACATTATTGTGTACAAGCACTGCTACACCTCACAGCTGTGAAGCAAAATAAAATAAATTCGCAAGTTCTTGCGATGCGTCGCGCTCTCGCAGGTTTTTACGATGCGACGTCGCATCGCAGTGACGGGCGGTCGCGTACTCGTACGTACTCGTACGTACTCGTACGGGCCCCATGAGGTCATCCATCGACTGGTGAAGATTCGTACCTGCCGTATGGTCATGATGATGGTGAAGACGACGGCGCCGAACCGCGCGATGGTGCGGTAGATGAGCAGCTGGCCGAGCGCCGACGACGCCGACAGTAGCAGCACGTCCGTCGCGAACACGGGGTGCTGCGGAATTGCTTTTTGTCACTTTTATGGTTCCCTAGTCAACAAGGACCTATAAAAGTATCACTTCACAAGCAACATTTGTCAATGTTTCATTTTAAAAACAATTCTTTTAACGATGACATCTAAATACAAAGATTGGTTTGATATGCAGTCAGTTTGCAAATGCATTATTTATTATATGTTTAAAAGACAAACTTACATGTCAACATTTTACAGTTACAAATAATGCATTTTGCAATACCAATTTAGTTCGCTTTTTAAAGTAGCCTATAAGAAACTAATTTTGTTTTGTCAGAAGCACTTATTGGTAACAAATAGGAGATCCGCTTAGTGAGGTCAAAAACCTAACCTACCGTTTCCGGGCGAGCATGTTCTGTATCCGAAGGGTGCCAAATGGGACCCTATTACTAAGACTTCACTGTTCGTCTGTCTGTCTGTCTGTCCGTCCGTCTGTCTGTCTGTCTCTCACCAGGCTGTATCTCATGAACCGTGATAGCTAGGCAGTTGAAATTTTCACAGATGATGTATATTTCTGTTACCGCTAAAACAACAAATACTAAAAACAGAATAAAATAAGTATTTAAGGGGGGCTCCCATACAACAAACGTTGTCTGAAGACAGCGCTCGACATCTAGCGGCCATCTATATAACCTACACAGCGCCGATGTCATGACGTTAAATGTAAATGTTAAATGCTTCTTGTTGGTTTCTATAGATGGTTCTCAAATTCTATCTTTGTCTAATGTTGTATAGATAATGGTACGAAACCCTTCGTGCGCGAGTCCAACCCACAATTGGCCGGTTTTTTTTTACTTGAGTGAACTGTACATCTTAAATCATATTCGTACAACTTTGTCGATGTTGCATTTATGTTAAGAAAAGTTAAGTAATGCTCCGTTGACAAATGACATTATAAGTAATAAGTAGCTGGTAGATAATGCTAAGTAGCATTAAGCTCGCCTATGTGCAAAACTGCCTGTTTTAAATGCAATAAAGGATTTAATAATAATATTAATACTACTTTATGAGATGTAAGGTTTCTGAAACATTTTATATGGCATGTCAAGTCGTGAAACGTTTGCATTACGTTGCTTGCTGTCTGAAAATTTGTTTAATAACTGTCGGACATTCGAAGGGGACGCCGGTTTTTGATTTGTGTGTCGTAGGATCTTTTGCTCTGCGAAACTCCACGTATATACTATCTCCCTCTAACTGTCAGTGGTTTTCTATTTACATCTGCTCCTATATTAAGCTCATGGTCTAACTGTCAAGAGTACAGGCAGGAATCCGGGTTTGATACAATTTTATGTCACAAGACAAGTTTATGTCACTTGCGGCAGTTTTTAGTGCACTTGCGTGTAAGGTAGATTAGGGTCACTGTAAACTTGAAGCTTTATGCCAATCGTCTAACTGTTGAATTACATGCTAATTGCTATCGCGAACGTCAGGATTCTGTCAGGATTTTCGTGCGCATAATTAGGCCTCAGGGATTTTGTGCATCGCGAAATGTAGGAACGGGGCTGATACTAAAGATTCCACAGGAATTAGTAAGGAAAGCATCGTGAGGAAACCCGAGTGTCTGAGCTATTCACATACCTCGGCGCTTGAAATCGCCAACCCGCGGCGGGCACGCGTGGTGATCAAGCTCATGCTCTCTCTCTCTGAGAGAAGGCCTGTGCCCTGCAGTGGGACGTATATGCTTATGAGGTGTCGGTGGCTTTAGGTCTCTCGTTGTGCTGGCCTCACCGACAACAGGGCGACCGAGCTCGCTGTAGAGGGGTGTTGTAGCAGCGTCACTCCCGTCAGCAGACACGAAAACAAATTCACGCCGTACATCATCTGTGGACAAAGTGTCATAGGGTTCATTTAACTTGGTCATTTCAGCAGAGTGGTGAATAAATGTGATGTATTATTTTTTTATCCTAATTTGAAGCAGAACGGTGCCGGGCTTTTTGTGCAAGTATGGTGGTACCTAAAAAGTATTTCAGGTTTATTTTAGATTGTGTCGTAGCGCTCGCACGTCGCCGGCCCGTTGTGATGTGGATTTTTCACCGGTTGACCGCCTCGTCCGTCTAGCGGTTAAAGCGCTTGACTATTAAACAGAGGTCGTGGGTTCGATTCCCATTAGAGGTCGCCGTATTTGATTTGCATGTACTTGATATCCTTGCCTGGTTACCATAGCACAGTTTGGGACCAGGACAAGTGATTGTGTTGTGTGGAAGTTATTTATTCATTTATTTACCAGCAGCGGCGTGACGTGGTACTGGCGGAAGTATTACCTGCAGCGGCGTGACGTGGTACTGGCGGAAGTATTACCTGCAGCGGCGTGACGTGGTACTGGCGGAAGTATTACCTGCAGCGGCGTGACGTGGTACTGGCGGAAGTATTACCTGCAGCGGCGTGACGTGGTACTGGCGGAAGTATTACCTGCAGCGGCGTGACGTGGTACTGGCGGAAGTATTACCTGCAGCGGCGTGACGTGGTACTGGCGGAAGTATTACCTGCAGCGGCGTGACGTGGTACTGGCGGAAGTATTACCTGCAGCGGCGTGACGTGGTACTGGCGGAAGTATTACCTGCAGCGGCGTGACGTGGTACTGGCGGAAGTATTACCTGCAGCGGCGTGACGTGGTACTGGCGGAAGTATTACCTGCAGCGGCGTGACGTGGTACTGGCGGAAGTATTACCTGCAGCGGCGTGACGTGGTACTGGCGGAAGTATTACCTGCAGCGGCGTGACGTGGTACTGGCGGAAGTATTACCTGCAGCGGCGTGACGTGGTACTGGCGGAAGAGCCGACCCTGCCACGACGACGTGAAGCTGTCACACAGCAAGTATAGCGCCAGCAGCGACAGCCCCGAGGCCGTCATCACCGTGGACACTGTCGCAAGAGGTGAGTCAATTATTTATTATGATTGTAGCCATTCCAACACTTTCGATACGAATTCTCTTGGGAGTGTGGTTTTTTCAAAATAACCCTAACCATACTCCCAATCATGTTATACAATATACAATAGCAAATTTATACTTGGACGAGATTATGTACCGACAGTTTCAGATATTTGGCCACCCTGCCCCGGCACAAGCAAAAAAATCCGGCATCTGGCAACTCATTGGGCCACCTTTTCTTTTGTGCAATAAAAAATAATATACTTATAATGTGGTAGGATGATTTTATAAACCAAATTTTCGCAAAAATTCCAGAGGCATTGCGAAAACACGGATAATTAGACAATGGTGATGATATTTCTCAATCTTACTGAAAAAAGCTAGTAATGCCTTAGTAAGATTGCGAAAATAATCGTTGGCTATTATGCAATAAGAACACAGGCCCAAAACAGCATCTTCTATGATTGGCTAAATGTCAATCCACTCTCACACGTTGTTTTGTTGATGATTGTGTTTTTGTTTGCGAGTCAGCAGTTTTTGATATTTAACGTGGTGAAGTGTGGTTGGACCCGAAAAACAATGCGAAATGTTATGCAGAGGTGTGTTTGTAAATACAAAATAAACATAAACATAAAATGAAACGTGAAATTGATGCTGAACGTTTAACAGAATCTGAAACCAATTTTAGAGAAAGAGAAAGAAAGAGAAACATTAATCGTCACACACACAATACAGTAAACAAATCCGAAACAAAATTAACAGACAACATCAAAAGGACAGAACACTTACATAAATACTATGCAGTTTTGTCGCGGTGTGTTTCCGTTGCTGCAAAAGGCAGCTGACTCAGCATTTTGCTGAGGGTGTGGGCCCTCAGCGCTGGTTTTCAGTCAGTACCTACATGTGTTTCACGAGTGTCCCAATGCGCGGCGCGGTATGTCCTAATATAAATAATAAGTTATAATAATGTAATAATAAAATACCATATGCATCGCAAATACTTAATAAACATACACAAATAAAATAAAAACGAACAACAAAAATGAGATGTGATAGTAAAGTAAAAGTTGTCAAGTTAGTAGTAGTATTTTGAGGTTATGTCCGATAAAAAAAGAATCAACATAGAACTAAGAAATATTTACGATAATAGACAGGACGGAACTACTAAACCAGAATGGACCAAAGAAGGGCAAATAGTGCTTTAATAGAAAGATTTAACTCTGCGACTGTACTTAAACAATCGAACAAAAAATAACAGTATAGAGTTATTCAAATACCTTCAACTAATAATCCGCAAGACATGGAGGTCGAGACAAAATGATATATGCTTAAGAGAAATATTTGATATCGGTCCCAATCATAGCAATGTTTCTCAACTTGTGCAAGAACTGTTTAAATAAAGAAAGGTTGTCGCAGAACACGAATTGTTGTATGCCCCATCATTTAAACTTTCTGTGATTGATATTTACCTCCTAAATGTTTGTATTGTAACTAAAATGTTCAATAAAAAGTAAAGTTCCTAAAAATAGGCATTATCATTTCTTACCCTTTATAACTGTTCACTGTTTTACTACTGAAACACTGTTTATTTTAACGTATTTATTACTTGAAACTCAAAGACAAAAATCTACATGATATTGCTGCTTCTAGTTATAATAATGAGTTAATTACAACCATACCGCGATATACAAGGGTCTAGCGCCATCTACAGATTTATTTTGGAACCACAAATTGACATCAAAATGTATGGTTATGTTTGTGCTTAGCTTATTGGACTTTAATCAATTCTTGACTTAAATACTAATTATAATATAAAAAATCCCACGTAACTTATACAGCGTTATACATGCCGGGCCCCAAAGAACCCTTGTTCTTTAAACAAATTTTGCAAATAAACAAACTTAATAAACTAAACTAAACTTTAGCAGGGTAACAAAACTAGACTTGAGCAAGGAAAACAAACTAAACAATTTTTAAGCTTCAAGAGGAAGCATTACAATTTTAGACAATGGTCGAGTATATTTAGTATTGTTTTTACACTGCACTGTAATGACACGCACTTTATCGTCCGTTCCCGGATGCACTTCTATAATTTTTCCCAAAAGCCACTTCGTAGGGGGGAGGTTCTCCTCCTTTAGGATCACGATATCTCCCTTCTTGGGGTTGGGTACATAATTCTTCCACTTGTACCGATGCTGGAGGGTGTGCAAGTACTCAGCCCTCCATCTTTGCCAGAAATGTTGAGCCATACGTTGTACTAGCTGCCATCGCGTCATTAAATTGATGTTTGCCTGTTCCAAACTAGGCTCCGGTATACCAACCAGACTCTCTCCGACCAAGAAGTGTCCCGGTGTCAATGGCGTTAGTGTATCTGAAGTAGTCATGTCTCTACATAATGGCCGTGAGTTCAAGCACGCCTCCACTTGGGCCAAAAGTGTTGCCATCTCCTCATAGGTGAGGGTGCTCTCCCCGATGACTCTTGTGAGGTGGAACTTTACCGACTTGATCGCCGCTTCCCAAAGACCCCCGAAATTTGGTGATCTTGGCGGTATGAAATGCCAGGTAGTCCCAGTATTCGCCAGAGCCTCGGCTACGTCTCTGGATATATTTTTCTCTCCCTTTTGTAAGAGTTGTTTTAACTCCTTAGCAGCGCCGATGAAATTAGTTCCATTATCGCTCCATAATTGCTTGCAGTGCCCTCGGCGTGCGACAAATCTTCTGAAGGCAGCAAGAAAGGCATTTGTTGTCATATCCGTTACGGCTTCTATATGCACGGCTCGCGTGACCATACAGACAAATAGGCATATATAGCCCTTTGTTGATTTGCAACCTCTTCCTTTTGACATTCGGATCTGAACAGGGCCAGCATAGTCGACGCCACTACTTTCAAAGGCACGTGCTGGATTGACTCTACAGGCCGGTAGTTGCCCCATCATCTGCTGATTGGTTGTTGCTTTGTAGCGGATGCATACAACGCATCTTCTTATGTATTGTTTGACTTCTCTTTTAGCATTTAGGATGTGAAATTGAGATCTCAAAACTGCCAATGTCAATTGATTTCCACCATGCAAGGAGTTACGGTGGGCTTCCTGCACTATTAGACCAGCAAGGTGACAGCTACCAGGCACAATATACGGATGTCTTTCAGTGTATTTCATGGGAGCGTTCTGGAGTCTTCCGCCTACTCTTAATACTCCATTCTTGTCTATAAAAGGGGAAAGAGATGCTAACACACCTTTCTTAGAAACCTTTCCTTCTTTCTTTATCTGTCTAATTTCTTCTGAAAATGACATATTTTGGTAGTATTTAATACATGTCTCTAGAGCTTCTGCTATTTCCTTTACGTGTAGTATTTTAGGATCATCATCATCCGTCAACTGTTTTCTTGTTATTACTCTTCGGCAATATGCAATAATTCTCTTAACTTTAGTCAGAGTTGAATATTTCTCCCAAATCGGTTTATCTTTTTCACCTTCGGACGTTGCCTTCTCTTTCAGAACCTTTGTGTGTAGTACAACTGTCTTGTTTATTTTGTCCGTGTTTGGTTTTTTGTTACTAATTTTTCTTTTCTCCATTTCTGTTTCAGGTACTGTCAACTTCTTCGTGTCTACTTTCTCTTTCAGCCAACTTGGTCCTTGCCACCAAAGCTTACTCTGAATCAACTCTTGTGCACTGATTCCTCTCGATGGTAAATCTGCTGGGTTGTCCGCGGACCGGACGTGCCTCCAATTAGTATTATCAAGAGTTTGGATTATCTCTGAGACTCTGTTGGCAACAAAAGTCTGCCATTTGCTTGGGTGTGATTGAAGCCAGGCAAGGACTATTGTACTGTCTGTCCAAGCATATACTTTTTCCTTTTCGATCTTCAAAACTACTGTCAAATCATTCAAGAGCTTTGTGAGCAACGTGGCGGCGCACAACTCAAGCCTGGGGATAGATATTTGTTTCAGTGGAGCAACTCTCGACCTTGCTGCAATAAGTTGAATGTGAACTGTGCCGTCTTGATCGGTGGTTTTAAGATAAGCCACTGCAGCGTATGCAACCATCGATGCATCGGCGAAGCCGTGTAATTCTGTGTCTTTGTTTGTTGAGCTAGTGTGAAACCATCTGTTCAAGGAAACTGATTCTAGCGTATTTAAATGTTTTCTGAAATCTTCCCATTCTTCGGCTAACCCTTTAGGAAGTTCTTGGTCCCAGTCCGCTCCTGAGAGCCAAAGCTTTTGGATTAGAATCTTGGCAGTTATCAGTACTGGCGCTAACCAACCGAATGGATCGAATAAACGAGTCAACTGTGATAAAATTGATCTCTTCGTTGGCGGTAAATGATCTTCAGGTAAGTGGACAGTGAATTTGAACGTGTCATCTTGTCGATTCCATGTGAGACCAAGGATTTTAATCACTTTGTCCATTTTGATCTCCAGACTCTTCTTATCCACTCCCTTTTGCTTCTGTATTGTTTCTAGCAATTCAGTCGAGTTGCTTGACCACTTCTGAGTTTTGAAACCACCTAACTTAAGCAGTTCATTGACTTCGTTGTAGACTATCTTAGCTTCTTCTACATTTTCAGCACCCGTCATCAGGTCGTCCATATAAAAGGATTGTTTCACAATTTCAGCAGCGGTTGGATATTTATGTTGTTCATCGCTTGCCAGTTGGTGAAGAGTTCTCACAGCAAGGTACGGTGCCGATGCAGTACCGAATGTCACGGTAAGTAATTTGTAGCTTTCCATATCCTTTTTCGGGTCAATGCGCCAGATTATTCTCTGGAGCTCTGTGTGATGTGGTGCGACATTCACTTGTCTATACATTTTAACGATATCTGCCACAATGCAGATTCTGTGTGTTCTCCACCTGATCAGTAAGGTACGTAAATCTGGTTGTAAAATAGGTCCGACTAGCAAATGGTCATTAAGGGATGAACCATTGTAGCCATTGGAGGAAGCATTGAAGACTACGCGAACCTTGGTAGTGTCTTTATCTTCTCGGATCACCGCGTGATGTGGTAGGTATATAGACAGGTTATCAGTATCAGTGACCTTCTCCATGTGTCCGAGCTCTTCATACTCCTCGATCACCTTTGTATACTCAGTCTTCAATTTATCATTCTTTTCGAATTGTCTTTCTAATTGTTGAAATCTTTTGATTGCAATCTGTTTTGTAATGCCACATTTGTTTACTACTTCTTCTAGACTCTCTTTCATGGGTAACTGAACTACGTATCTTCCGGTCTTATCTCTTTCTGTTGTTTTTTCATAGATTTGTTCACATAACTCTTCATCTTTAGTCATCATCCTTTTGTTTGTATAAGAGTCATTCTCCAGTTCCCAAAACTTCTTTAATAGGTCATTGTCTAGTATGTGTGTATGCAGACTAACCACTCTCTTTTCTTTAGCGTTGATAGCGGAAGTCTCACCTGACAGAATCCAACCCAAATGTGTCGCCTGTGCTATTATTCCAGATGGACCTTTTATCAATCCAGCTTCAATAATTTTGCTGTATTCGGCTGCACCAAGCAAAATATCTACCTTGCTCGGCGTGTTAAATGTCGGATCGGCCAGTGTTAATGACTCCAGTTTTTCCCAGCTCAGATTAACATCTGTTGATGGTATGTATGTAGTCAGTGCTGTTAGTACATACGCTTGTACTTGAATAGTGAAGGTTGGATCGTTTCTTGACTTCAAGGTAAATTCTACTAAATGTTTAATAGATTTGTTGCCTTCACCAATGCCGGAAACCGCGCCGTTGATTCTTTTTCGTTTCAGTCCTAGCGATTGAACCATATTCTCGGTGACGAACGAGGCTTGTGAGCCCTGGTCAACTAAGGCGCGGAAGACGTGTATCTTGCCATTTCCCGAAGGAACGTCAACCAATGCCGTTGCGAGTAAAACATGTTGACCGGGTTGTTCATGCTGTATGGAGAAATGTGCAGTAACATTAGTTTTCTCCCCTTGGTCTTTGCGTCTATTCTCATCTTGTTTCTCATAATTGTTACGATTTTTGTCAGTGTGAAGCAAGGAATGATGTTTCCTATGACATATTCTGCAAGTTGAGGTTTGTCTGCAGTTGAATACAGAGTGGTTAGGTACTAAGCAATTAAAGCATAGTCCACTTTTTTGCACAAAATTGTGTCTGTCGTCTACTGTCAGGTGAACGAATTTCTTGCAGTTAAAGATGAAATGATCTTCTTCACAAAAAGCACATTTTGGTTGTGAGATCAATGTGGTAGCGAATGCTTTCGGCTTTGCAAGTTTATAACCCTTGTTGGACGATTCAATCATTTCCATTGTCCGGAATCTGGTCTCCAGAAACGTCTTCAGCCTGTCAAAACTGGGAAGGGCATCTGAACCATCTGCGCTGACCATTTCTTCCCACTGCTTGTGACTTTCAGCGTCTAGTTTAGCCACTATGATGTAAACGACGATCGCATCCCAATGTTGGACTGGCAAACTTTGGTTCTTCAGAGCGTTGATGCACTCTACTGTCGTGTCCAATAACTGTTTTAGCGCTTGAGCTGACTCTTGCGTTAGCGTCTTCTGAGAAAATAGCCTCTTAAAAATGCAGTTCGTAATGTAACGTTTGTTGCTGTATCGTCTTTTCAAGATGTTCCAGGCTTCTTCATAATTATCACCTGTTATTGGAAACTGTCTTAATAAAGCCTCGGCTTCTCCACTCAAATTACTCTTTAAGTAATGCAACTTTTGAACGTTCTCTAGGCTTTGATTCTTGTGAATTAACGCTTTGAATAAATCATGGAACGATTGCCATTCTGTGTAGCTTCCAGTAAAGGTAGGAATGGTTATCCGGGGTAATTTTACTTCTGGTGGCGGAGGGGTTGGTTTATCTTTTTGACTTCCCTCTGGGGATTTTTGACTATTCAACTGATTAAGGGCTGTTTTCAACTCACCCTTATAGCTGTAGTAAAGCTCTTCTAACTCTTCATAAGTTGAGTTTTGAAAGTATGGAACCTGCTGTCTGTTTTGAATCGCCACACCACCAACCAATTGATCATGGTTGTTATTAAACGTGTTCCAATACTTCTCCAAAGTCTCCAATCTTGATTCTACATACCCCATAACAATCCTATCTTTTGGTGCTTTCTTAAAGTTCACTCGTCCTTTGGACACTTTGTCCAGTCTCCATCTGTAGGGCTATTATTTTATCCATGATGTCAAGTTCTATCTGATTCCAAAATACAAGTCCCAACTCAGTCACTAATATTGTATGTTCTTCCAATCACTCGCGAATCGCAGTCCAAGATCACTCAAATTCTTCTATGTTAAAAACTCTCAAAATTTTCCTAAGTGCGAACAAGAGTTAAATTTTCTATGTTTAAAATAGTTCTGATTTTTCTAAGTCCCAAAAATTCACAAATTGCACTAAGTCTTTTTTAGCAAACCTGAAAAATTTTACAAGTCTTTTTACCACTTCGATTGCACTAAGTCCAGGAAACACAACACTACACTCGATTTTGACACTTATAATATCCGTCTCGAAGGACCACTTTGTTCACTGTTTTACTACTGAAACACTGTTTATTTTAACGTATTTATTACTTGAAACTCAAAGACAAAAATCTACATGATATTGCTGCTTCTAGTTATAATAATGAGTTAATTACAACCATACCGCGATATACAAGGGTCTAGCGCCATCTACAGATTTATTTTGGAACCACAAATTGACATCAAAATGTATGGTTATGTTTGTGCTTAGCTTATTGGACTTTAATCAATTCTTGACTTAAATACTAAATATAATATAAAAAATCCCACGTAACTTATACAGCGTTATACAATAACTTTATGTTAAAATATCTTAATGCTACAGGGTAAATCTAAACACGTATCAGAATAAGAGCTACTTAGCAAGTAAAAATTGAGCCAATCAGAGTTTTTGCAAAAACGATATTTGTTTAGTAAGATTGAGATATGTTATCATCATCCGTGTTTTCGCAATATTCGTAGATTTTTTGCAAAAAATCAATTTATCAAATTATCCTACGACATTTTGGTTATATACAACGTCCCAAAATTCAACAATAAGCGAGCACCAGACGGTGCACCTGCTCATGACTACACTACAAGACAAAAAAATTTTTTTTTTGAAGTTACAAAAAAAATTAAATCCTTCGAAAATGTACACCCTTTATGATATTGTAATTACTATGACCACATTTCGGGTACGTAAGCAGCACTGCTTTTTACCACAATCCTTAAAAATCACAGAATGCTTTACATATATTTTCTTATGTTACCTTTCCTGTACTGTGTTCTCGTGTGTGCAATAAAGAGTATAATAATAATAATATGAATATGAATAAGGCCATTTGTGGATTTCATTAACTTTTTTTATGTAGACCATTAAAGTCCCACTGCAGGGCACAGGCCTTCTCTCACAGAGAGAGAGAGAGAATGGGCTTAATCACCATGCGTGCCCACCGCGGCTTGTAACTTTTTTTTATGTGTTTCGTTTTTTGTGTGCAATCTTATAAATCCTACTAATATTATAAATTAAATGTAAAAGTTTGTGAAGATGTTTGGATATTTGTTACTCAATCAAGCAATAACGGCTCAACGGATTTACATGAAACTTGGCGTACAGATAGTCAAAGACGTGAATTGAGACACAGCATACTTGATATCCCGGTAATGCGTTCCCGTCGGATAATAATAATTAAGTTTAAAACAGTAGGGGTCGTGCGAGCTAACGTTGTGTTTTAAAACTAGATGGCGCTGTGCGAGAATCGTATAAACGGATTCTGTGGCAGCACGAAGTTCGCCGGGACCGCTAGTAAAGAATATTGTTATGCGATGTGGACACTGACTCTCACCGGCGAAGTCCCCCTTGGCGCCGAGCATGAAGAGCACGCAGCCGGCCGAGATGAGCGCCGCGCACACGTACTCGTGCACGGCGTGCCCCGCGCCCGTCAGCAGCCGGGACATCAGCATCACCGGGATCACCTTGCACGACTTCGACAGCACCTGCCGAGGGCGCCCGGGCGCCCGGGGCACGTCAGACACGTCTTTCGTTGTAGTAATAACAATGGTCCAGCTCTGTGTTGTGGTGACACGGTGACACCTACCCACACATTCATACTAATTTATTTAATTAGACTTGTAACTGATACAAAGTATACATCGCAGTGTACGATACAAAGTATGTAAGTATATAACATGCTCTCTTTTCGCCATATTTTATATTCTATCGTATATTAGACCGAAGTACCTGGATTACCGAGCTTGCTTCGTTTTGTTTTTTTGTTAATCGTGTTTTGTGGAAATTATATTTAGATGCGACGAAAAAAAAGGAGAATAAAAGTAAAAAAAAAATACTCGGACTGACAGGCTCGGACCGTCTCGTCTTTTTTGTTTTAATCGAGTTTAAGAAATAATTTATTGTTGATCGTGTCAAATATCGTATTACCCTAATTGTAACAACTGCCCTAACAGATTTTTCGGTGGCAAATAAATTTCATTTCATATCACCTGCGTAGGAAAGTTGTCACACTGGCATCAGGCGCTGACAACGTTCATCAGACTAAAGTAGGAGAAGTCGTAAAGCCCAGTCAAACAGAGATTTAACTAAATAACGCGTTCGGATAACCATTATTTCCACTCGTATTTCCCTCCACTCACCTGCGTGGGAAAGCTGACATACTTGAGCGCCTCGTACTGGCACCAGGCGCTGACCACATTCGTGAGGCTGCAGTAGGAGAACTTGTAGAGCGGCGCGGCGTGCAGCGGCGTCCTTGTGGCCGCCAGCCGCGCGCCCGCCGCCAGCAGCGCCGAGAACCGGTTCACGAACACCAGGAACTGGGAGTCGCTGAACTTTGTGAAGCTGCCGTCTGACATCGTGTAGCTCTGCGTGGGAAGACGGTCAATTTATTTATGCACGTAGCTACAATGGCCCAAATCCTCACTAATATTATAAACGCGAAAGTTTGTATGTACGGATGGACGTTTGTTACTCTTTCACGGAAAAACGGCTGAACGGATCCGGACGACATTTCGCACAGAGATAGATTATAGTCTGGATTAGCACATGGGCTATTTTTTATCCCGGAAAAATACACATAAAAATTACCACGCGAACGAAGTCGTGGGCAACAGCTATATAAACGAAACTTAAAAACATAAGAAGATAAGAATATTCTTTATTGCACACAAGAAGCGAGACATAAAATATGAAAGTTACAATGAAAAAGTACAATGGGCGGCCATTAACATACATACATAAACTTACCCCTGTATCCCAGAGGGGTAGGCAGAGACCGGGCACTGCCATTTGCCACGATCCTGACAGATCACTTTCGCTTCCTCAACATTCATTAGTCGTTGCATGTGCGCACGCCGGTTTCGGGAACTTTTTATCTTTTAAACTTAAAAACTGAAAATAAACGCACTGAAAATCAAACCTTGCCTACTGCACTGCATATTATGTTACTTATCTGCTTATTTTGTTTCTGTGATGTATCTTGTTGGTATAATAAATGTTTTTCTTCTTCTTCTTCTTCACTGCATGAGAAATAATTAATTTTCCCATCTAGTGCTGCAGAAATGGGCTATCAAATTTTTCACAGGGTCTTCGGGATGCTGTTGGCGCACGAGCGAGGCGGTACGCTTACGGATGATTGCATAAAAATCATCCACGTGCGCCTCGGCGAACATTGTCAGCGACGCAGCCGCAACAAAGGCGACATCAGACGACACAGTGTCTAGTGATCGTTTATTGCCCGACCAAGGCGGAGCCCAAAAAGAGGGTAATGTGTTTGGCATGTCGATTCGACGTTCCCTCGTAACTCCTTAACCAATGATCAGATTTGGACAAACATAATCGATTCGTCGTATTGTTATTTAAAAGACGGTTTCGTGACAACTTATTTTTAATAATATTATTATAAGGAAGAAATATGTGCAAAAAAGGCTATATAAAAAGGTTCCTATGCTATAATTATTAATCGCCAACAGTATATATGCGGGTTTAGATAGAGAACACTTTATTGTACATAAAAAAAAAGAATTTGTACAACAGACGGCAGCCTTACGGCTAAAAGATATCTTTCAGACAACCTAGGCTATATGAAAGCTTAAATTCAATAAAACACAAAACTTAAAAAAAAATTAATAAAACCAGAAAACTTTATAAAATTCCCGAACTATTATGCAAGAAGTTCTGTATATTGGCAGTAGATGGCGCTATTTGAAATACTCATCCCCAGGTGGCGAAATTATTGAGAAAAAATCACTTCTTTTCAATCGCTCCAACTGGCCCAAAATGATCCGTTTTTCTAAGCTATGACGTGGTGACCGCATAATATGCCCAAAAAAGCTGAGGGCCCTCTGGTGACAGACTGACACTCGCTTCGTAAACATCACTAAAAATACGAAAATAAACTGACCCAACTGCGGAACATTAACTGCTAAACAGGCGGGACCCAAATTCAACATTGTTTTTTTTTATTTACAACCTGAGAGGTTTATGCGTGATTTTCGGAGTACACTCTACGCAATACGCGTTTTTGTCTGGTAGTAAACATGAAGTTTATTTTTATTCGCTTTTATAAGAATAAAATTCATTGAACTGAATTGACGAGCAACAATCACCTGTAGTATTTTTAATGACTCGCGATGCTCATACATAGTAATACATAATATAGTAAACCGGTCTAGCCACGTGACCACGGCAGTTGCAACGCTGCCGAAACGTCGGTAATCTAAGGTAATTAAATTTTACCTAATAAATAATCGCGGTTAGACCCGTTTAATATATTATTAAACACTCACCTGCGTCATAATCTTCTCCTGCAGCAGTCCCCACACCAGGTAAGCCCCCATGAGTCCGCAGAAACACAGCATGAGCTCGGCGGTCTCGCGCGCGTCGCCCGCCTCCCCGCTGCCGCCCCCGGCCCCGCCCCCGCCCCCGACCCCGGCCCCGGTCCCGGCCCCGCGCCCGCCCCCGCGCTCGCCCAGCCGCTCGGCCGGCTCGCCGAAGCAAGCGAAGAGCGCGCGCGAAGTGCAACTCGGTGAGGCTGCAAGTGTCCGTGACCATTACTTCAGAATTGGAATTCGGTACAAGCGTCCGGAGAGGCGGTGGTAGCCTAGTCGGTAGAACATTGGACTCGGAAGCGGGAGACCCAGGTTCAATTTCCAGCGCTGGCATGTACCTATGACTTTGTTTTCTAAGTTATGTACATTTGTGAAGTTATAGTAGCAATACCACTCGCTAGCGGTGAAGGAAAACATCGTGAGGAAACCTGAGTATCTGAGCTATTCCCATACCTCAGCGCTTGAAATCGCCAATCAAGGGCACGCGTGGTGATTAAATACTCTCCCTCTGAGAGAAGGCCTGTGCCATACGGTGGGACGTATATAGGCTGCTTATGATGACAAGCGTCCGGAGGCGCGGCCAAAATCTATCTAGAGGGTGACTTTGAATTCGTTCACCGGTTTTTAAGAGGACCACCATGATTAAGAAACATATGGTGCTATATTTACAAATATGTTATACCATTACTGAAGAATCTTTTTTTTTTATTTGAGTCTTTATTCATCATAAACATCACAAATGTAAGTTACCTAAACACAGTTTAGTACATACGAACACAAATAACTCGGCAGGCTATGGCGCCTATAGAAGTTTTATAATCATTAATAATACTGTTTTGTAACACTGAAAACAATAATTTGTGAATCTGCAATTAAGCTAATAATGAAAAGAACATTCCCTCCATATATTGCTAACGATTTTAAAATCACCCTGTAGTCGGTCCCTGTCGAGCCAAGATGCAGCCCTCGCTAAAACAAACTTTATGAACTGACACAGTAGTGTACAGTACAAGCGTCTCGAATGGAGAGCTTGCCTCAAGCTTTGATTGGAGTGACATTGTTTTTATTCAGTCGACGACATAAAAAAAGTCAATTCGGCAAAGTTTGTCATAGTCTGTCACTTAAACATTATTTTTCCAACATAATTATCGTAATGTACAAAATCTCAAAACTTTTCATTCCTCCAGCACCCAAAAGTATAGTAAGTATCTAGCTGATGTGTACTATCTGAGTTTGCATGGGAACTAGATTCCAAAGCCTTAGCTGACAAAACATTTTTGTTCATGCGTCCGTAGTAATAGTAATACCACATTGAGTGTTTACATACTTACGCAATTTGTCAAAGTAGTTGGTCCTCTCGAGGTATTTGTAAACAATGAAGCAAGGCAATAACACTGTGGCAAACCCGACCATGTTCAGGGCCAACTGAAATACCCTGTAAGTACAAAGCAATTAATTCATTGTTTAGAAGTCAAAATTAATTATTAAATTACCTTTTTATAGCCTACAAGGTTTAAAACAGTTGTCAACCACAAAATTAGCAAACCAAAGAATTAATCTGGTGCTTAAACAGCTATTACAAAACCGGCCAAGTGCGAGTCGGACTCGCGCACGAAGGGTTCCTTACCATTCTATTTATTTAAAACATAAAATATTTTTTATAAGATGTTGTTAGGTTAGCTAATTACGTAATAACTTAAGACAGAAGGAGCCTTAAGTAGGGACTGAATAAATTAAAAAACTTGGTATTACATGGATCTCACAACTTTTTACCGTAGAAGAACTGAGTTGCGAGACTTGGTTTTTTTACAAGTTATGTATTTAATGGCTAGGATTATTCTGCCAAAGAACTGATAGTTGATGGGGTACAGAGGCTATGGAAGTCCACCAGCGCATGGGACCGATGAACGGGAAGAGGCTTCTTTCTGTCCACGGCTGACAGAAAGAAGCCTCTTCTCGTTCATGTTAATCCATCCAGTCTTATGCCTGTTTCAGAAAAAAGTTTCTAAATTGGGATTCCTTAAGAAATCTGATGTAAATTACAGAGTTGTCTATTCCATTCCTTCACTAGGTATCTCTGCAGCAGACTTGAAGTAATTGTACTCGCCAGGACATATCGGAGAATAGCAGAGTCCCAGAGGACTGGAGTGCATTGAGCAGCAGTCGATACAGAGTGGACACCAGCCATGCCGTCAATATACATGAAGCAGCCAACGCCCTGCAATGTGTTCAATACACTTTAGTAGAAGTTATAGGCAACAATCAATGCCAACAATAAAGGAAGCATGATAATAATAGCATGCAAGCCTCAGGTGCACATATAACTATGCTTAAAACTACTAATCCACAGGAGGTCGGCTTGGTGATCCCATACTCTCTCTCTCAGAGAAGAGCCCAGCAGTGGGACATATATAGGCTGCTGTGTATGTATCAAAATCAAAATCAAATCAAAAAATTTTTTATTCAAAGTAGCACAGGAACTGCGACTTAATGAACGTTACAAGTTAAACTAGGTCTCCATTTCAAAATCTAGATCATTTTGGAGAAAAAATGGACAAGAAAACTCCAAACTTAGTCTTTTCAAGTCCTTAATTTACAGGATTTATATAAATGTATGATAACAAAACCTTACTTCCTCCATTCATATTATGAGACTTGATAGCCAAATAAAGCCACAACATAAAATAGTATTAATAATGTTAGATGCTCGCCTTTATAATATATTAGATAGAAAAAAAATCTCATCACTTCAATTGAATGTACAAGAGTGCTTGTTACTTCAAATTGATCTTAAATCATACATTATTTGGTTAATTTTGTAAATAGTTTAGAGTCAAATGAATAGTCATTCTAGTCCACTCAGACATATACGAAAACCAAGCTATGTGGTAACATATAAGCAATTTAACCACAGGTGATAGAAAGTAAAACTAATTAGGAGAATTAGTTGCTTGTTGGCGCCAGATTAAGACTAGCATCACTCTATTTCCTTCCGTGGATGTCGTAGGAGGTGACTAAGGAAATAAATTTCCAGTAGACGGGCAGCAGCATCTTCCTGAGATTCCAAACACATACTGGGATCACCAACCCACCCGCTAAGTGTGGCGATTATGGCAAACCCCTTCATGGTTAGAAAACCATGATGGAGGCCTATGTCCTGCAGTGGGCGTCAAATGGCTGATGATGATGATAAGTTACTCGTTTGATAGAAAATTAAAAAAAATCAAGGCTAATGACGTGGTCTAACATGACTAATGACGTGATACTAATGATTCGCTGATGAAACAAGCGGCGATTAAAGTGATGTGTTATTCGTCCTGGCTGTTACCCATGGCGATAGGTAGGTAGACAGATATCGCCCTGTATAGATAACAGAATTTGCGTTAGACTATTGGAATTATCGCAAAACGTGGTAGGTTCAAGATATGTAAGGAATTACAAGGGCTAAGGCATGCATAAATTGCTAAGACTATGTAATATATTATAATCTAAAATAAACTGTTAATTACTTACAAAATACAAGCGAATACTTACACGATTACGAGTTTGGACTTCATTTTGATGATTTAACTCAATGTTAATAAAGTCACACTTAATTTTAGAGCACTAAATACATTTTAAAGTCGACAATTTAACAAAACTTAACAAAATAAACAACAAATTCCTAACCTCTCCATTCGCAAAGCAAAGCAAACTCACACTTCACAGACAAGACACTACACTACTTACGAAAAGTCACTTTGACAATTTAGATCACAGATTAAAATAAAGTAAAGATTGCCACGTTAAAAAATCTATCTAAAAAAACCTTTGTGATGCCATGAAACAAAAAAGACAAAGTCAAAAGTCAAACAAAAAACGAATACAGTCAAAAATACAATAAATTATCAACTTTAGAAACCATTTAAAGAGTGTTTTAGTGAAATTACACCATTTATCGTACATAAAACAACTTTTTGACGTAGGTACCCAGTCCGTTTGTGCATACCGCAGCTCACTCCTTCAAACTCACCAGCGCAGCTTTTCCGACACCAATGGAGACAAGATGTGGCACGAGGCGGTAATGTTTATCTTGCAAGTAATGGCGGCGTTTTGCGCGCTCGCGGTGTGCGGACCGTGCGTGCTGGCGGTGGCGCGGCGGCTAGTGGCCTCGGGAGACTCTCTACAAGAGGCAGAGCTATTCGGCTGCGACGAACCAGCTTGCCCTTACTACAAGAAGAATCTGCGCTTTCTCATGGTACCGGCCGCCCGACGGCCTCAGAGACCTTATACTTCCCCTGCACGATAGCACATAGTTAGTTATTCTTAGAATCAGTAATTTTAATCACTTACCTTACCGAACTTCAGTTTATTGCTATGTTACGCCGTATATTTATGTGCAAATAAACGAAGTAAGCCTTTATTGATTTGGGTTGAGTGAAGGTGCCTGGAACATTATTTTTTAGATTGTGTCGGGATGGGTAGAGTAAACAATATCCCAGGCACTGCAGCGTCCGAGTGGTCCCTTCACCTATCTAGGTGAGCGGTGAGAGTGAAGGTGCCACGGGAGGCTGCAGTCCCGTTTGGCCACTCTAATTAACTAAACCAATCAACTGAAACGGATCAACTATTTTTTGTACCCAACGAATTAATATTTAGTTGATCCGATAAGAACATTTATTATTCTCCTTGTTTGTTCTTATCTACAGACAAAGCTGGACACCGTTTATCAAAAAGTTAACTTCGTTAATCGCTAATCCAATACAAAAAAGTTAACGTTAAACCTTAAAGCGTTATATTTCAAAAGATTTAACGTAAGTTAACGTTAATCGTTAATCCATTAACACGTGATAAAATTTGCGTGTTCTTTACCGCTGCGTTAGTGATCTACTTATATAAACTGTTGGTGTGGGTTCTGAAAGTTAGCAGGTTAGAAACAAAAAAGACGTGTATAATTGGAGTATGTAATTTAGTCTGGCATATTGTGGATATTACCCTTCATGAACATTAATATGTTGAAGTTCTCATCTGAAAGTGGGGCTCGTTTTGAACTCTTTAGTCAATATAAACATATCTAAACACTCATCACGCTAAGCATCACAATTAAGTAATGAAACCATCAAACGAATCATATGAATCAAATTTCTTCGCAGTTTTTTCACTCACAAAAGCCGGCAAGACATAAATGTCTACCTAGTTTTAAATAGTACAGTCGACAGCACATCAACCTTTACATAAGTGTACTCTCTACTGCTGTACGTTGTGGAAGACTTTTAAAAAATTTAAAAGAGGGACCTGCTCTCGATTGTACTTGTCAAAACATGTTTTTCGTGACGAGGCGCAGTGCGAGCGGTATATTTTTGGTAAATAGTAGGTATTGGATTAACGATTAACGAACTTGGGAAATTGTAACGGAAGTTAACGAGTCTGTTAACATTTTTAAAGTTAACTTAAAAGTTAATCTGTTAGATGAAATGTTAACTTCGTTAATGAACGATTTATCGATTAACGAATTAATGCCCAGCTATCATCAACATCATCAGCCACTTGACGCCCACTACAGGGCACAGGCCTCCCTCGTGGTTTTCATAACCATGAGGGGTTTTGCCATAATCGCCACGCTTGGCAGGCGGCTTGGCGATCGCAGTATGCAGTTGGGATCTCAGGAAGACGCTGCTGCCCGTCTCCTGGTAATTTATTTCCTTAGTCGTCTTCGACATCGACGGAAGAAAACGGAGTGACGCTATTCTTAATCCGGCGCCACAAGGACCGCCGGCGCCACACGGAACGCGCCCATTTATGCTACACAATTTAATCGAGTGATATAATAAAACCTTTTCTTTGAGTAGGCATTATTTTTAAGAATACTGCAGTAATAATGAATAACTTTCACATAGCTCAATCGCTTGTCTTGATCCCACGCTTGGATTTCTTTTACATTTTTGGGAATGTTCTGAAGTCACCAGATTCAGGGTAGAAATGGGCCCTATTTCGTGGAACTGCGGTCCGTCGTTTAACTAATTGTACTAAAAGGCTACGCAATGTGCAGCGGATTGTCGTGGCAAGCTATGGGTTTTACCTAGTTGTCGAATGCACATAAAGTGGCGGTGGATTCGTGGGTCGAAACTGGCTAGCTTGGGATTGGGAGTTTCGGCTGATATGAAGTAACTTCAAGTGGTGCTAAGTTGTTCCGAGGCGTGTCAATGCATGAATGGCATTGTAAACGTTTATTTTCGATTTCTTACGCTATAATTTCGCTACGCCTTTTTCGCAGTTTATATTTGCGATTGTATCCAATAAGCGACTGCTCTCTAGACAAGGATGTTCTTGTCTCTAGATGGAAACCTGTGTCATGATTTTGAAAACAGAGACAATTTTGATCATTCTGGCATTAGTTTGCATTCATATTACCTATCACGATATTAAAAATATTCATAAAATTGTGTCATGATATCTTTAAAATCGGAAGTGTCGCTGTCACTATTCAAAAGTAACCGGTCGTTAGGTTGGCATCACTACGACAAAGTATAGCAGGGTGCATCGATTAGTTGGGAAGGTGAGAAGCGTGAGCTGCATCACTTTTACTATATTCTTGGCGGAGGAAACATATCTTCACACCTGTAATTCCTTTTTAAGCGTTCAGATTAAGTACTAATGTAAATTTGTTGTACTATAATCGGGCCAGTCGATAATTTTACTTTTGACAGATAGGCACACATCTAGTTCCTTATTTATTTCACAGGAAACCATAGGCGAAAAATGTTACATTTCATAGACACTTGTTTTTTCACAATATTATCACGAGTAGATTATGTATACTTCAAGTTGATTTTCTGTTAAAAATATAAACCTATCTTATTACAAAGATCTATATATATAAGCAGCCTATATACGTCCCACTGGACCGCACAGGCCTTCTCTCAGGGAGAGAGTATGGGCTTAATCACCACGCGGGCCCACTGCGGATTGGTGATTTCAAGCGCTGAGGTATATGAATAGCTCAGACACTCAAGTTTCCTCACGATGTTTTCTTTTACAGTTAGCGAATGGTATTGCGACTACAACTTCACAAATGTATACAACTTAGAAAACAAAGTCATAGGTACATTCCCGCACTGGGAATCGAACCTGGGTCTCCCGCTTCCGAGTCTCAAAGATCTATACTATAAGAAATTAGGTTAAATATTATAAAACAAATTAATATGAAAACTCGTTAGGTAGTTTTCACTTTATCACCCTCAGATAGACAAACAATAAAAATATCAAAATAAAACAGCAATACAATCAATCGATCAAACAACATAATTTAAATCGATTATCATAAAAATCGAATCGGTAACTTCATAGAACATCACTAAATTGAGCTGTCAAAAGTTAAATAAACGGTTGGACCGACTATAGTTGGTTTTCATAATAAATAAAATAAAATTAAAAAGTAACACATATAATCTATCACGGCTAAGAAAGCTGTACATGTTTACGAGTAATAGGAGACCAGCTTACAAAAGAAAAACTAACCATTGAAAATTACGGCGTGCAAAATCCATTGAAAATTACGTTGATGACGTTGTTAGTTCAGTTCTGTAAAGCAGATAAAAACCTCTCTTCTACGGAACCCTCTACACTGGGCAACACACACTTGGCCGGTTTTCAAGCTTTTTGACATTTGACAGTTAAAAAGTTTATCTTCATTTTATTGTTTTAAAATATAAATTGATTCGATAGGAACAAAAAGGAAAAAAAAATAGTAATAAATGTATCGAATCCACTAGCTACTTCGATTCATGCCTGAATCAACCTCCACTCTGATCAACTGGTTGATCGGTTTAGTTGGAGCGGAAAACCCGGCTGCAGTGCGTAGATTTGCATTACGTAGATGCAAAGGCCAAAGTTTTGAGTGAAGGTAGGTTGACAAAAACCGGCCAAGTGTGTGTCGGGCTACGCACAATGAAGGTTTCGTAGAAAGAGGGTTTTTTATCTGCTTTACAGAAGTAACAACTTCATCGAATCATTTCCAGTGGACGAAATTTGACTTTTATAAGTTGGTTGCCTATTACTCGTTAACTAGTAAAGCCTACTTAGCCGTGATAGTTTTCTTTTTAAGTCCATTATATGTGCTACTACCCTGAATTTTTTCACGTTTCTATAAGCAACCGTTTAGCCAGGAGAGGCGGGGACGCCCTACTCGGACAAAAATTTGCGCTTTAAAGCTTAATATTTCGCAAACGGAACCCTAAATAAAAAAATGGTTTTCCTAAGTCCACAACGACCAATCCAACGATGCCCCATATGATGGGGTAGACGAAAAAAAATTATCCGCACTTTTAAGGTTAGGGGAGTTAGTTTTTTTTAAATTTTATTCTTTAAATTTGTCGGCGTGATAAATATTTATACACATACCAAATTACAGCTTTCTAGTACCACCGGTCTTTGTGGTAGGCCGCGGACGGACAGACAGACGGACAAGGATAAGGGTTCCTTGTCGGATTACGGAACCCTAATAAAAGCAACATATTTTACATGTTCTGTCAGTTTATTGAAACAGAAACGGTTGAAAGATACCAGAGTTGAGAAGAGTCACTTATCAATGATGGAACAAACTCGGGCTGTGCTCAGGATTGTATCGTTCGACTGTAGAGTAAAACTGGTGTTTTATTCTTGGGGGCGTTGCGTGATGGGCTCGTTTTCATGAACGATAATGGGGTCGCGTTTATACTTGGGTACCAGTTCCCCCAAAGCCCGCGAGGCGCGAGGCATGCGGGCACGGGGCACATGTCTTCCACGTTGGGTTAGATTTACCTCTGAGTCAGACCTATGTGGCATCAGGAGTTTTGGCTCGAAGAATGGAACCCGCGCCATCACCTGTAATGTGAGAAAATCAAACGCCTTTCAAATTGACTGAGCAAAATTAGGTTTGTTGTTTGTTGCTCGCAAGTAGGTACGTTACGTCCAAAGATAGCATGATACAGTTGGTGTGTAAAATTCAGATACAGACGATGGTTGTGAGTTCCTACTCGCAACAATAACCTATAGAGTATTGGTAGGTACAGTCGACCACAGTTCAACCTGTACGTTTTTATTTTCAAACGCTACTCCGTAACGCTACTCCGATATGCTACGGGCGTACATGGATGTGGGTAAAGGTTGATGTTCTGCCGACTGTACTAGTATGTAGGTACCTTAGATAGCAGACGGTAGATAGACTTGTTCTGTATGGCAAACAAGAGTATAGTAAACGAGGCCAAGGCCACCTGCGTGAAAAAATACATAATGAGAAGTTCAGCGAACCTCTTGGAAAACTACAACTTTATTTTTAGACTTGGAATTAGCTTTGGGTTGTTATAAATGTTTTGATCCGTTTTTTGGCTGCATTTTTTTTCGGACAGCAGAATGACTGACGTTTGTGATTCTATGACATTTTGTGTTTTTTTCTGGTCATTATTAAAAGGAAATAAAAATACCTCTGCAGTGTAACGAGCTCGTAAAACACAGATCCGACAGGCCGACATTTGTAGACCAAATAGGTAGTGTAGGTATGGCAAGATAAAAAGTATCCGAAACCGTAATTAAGTGAAAGAGGTTTTACAGTATCCTGGTAAACTCTGATCACCTACCTACCCCTCCGAGATACAGGTATGAGTTTATGACTGTATATATGTTAGGGTAGGCATATATGAAGTATTCAAAGAGGTAGGTACAGTCTACAATACATCGACCTTCCCATCAGTGCACTCTACGGGCGACTTTGAAACTAAAATCTAGATAAAGGGTGCCCTGCTGCCGACTGTACTTGGCGCCATATAGGTGGTTCCAGCATTGTTTAGCGATACAATAATACAATTCTGATTAAATATTCACCTCGCGAATTTTATTCTTGCAAGCTCATACATTGAGGTGCGAAGATTGTTAAGGGGCATGTGTATGTGAAGCGGTGTCCACCGTCATGCGTTCCTCTTCTAATGCTAGCAACGCGAAAGCTAAATTAAACGAGCCTTTTATAATCTGGGCCCTATTTCACAGAACGCAATGTACATCGAATTGTAAATTATACTCGCTTTATCCTTCTGTATTAGAATAGATGTTGTGTTGACACAATAGTAACACAAGAAACACCCAACTACCCAGCGAACAGTCACTCAAGCGGCCATCATTCAACATTTCAGTGCTCCGATAGATCGCACGTGTAAGATAAGAATATTCTTTATTAAATTCTTTTTGTTGCACTAACCCGTGCTGAGGACAATTTAAAAACCTATTTAGATGCTAAAAATCGACCTCTGGCTCACCGTGCCAGCGCTCTCCCAACTGAGCTAATGGGCAAGTGCAAGCATCAGTGAAATTTCGAGTCTCTTCACAAACTTCTCTGTATTACGTACATGCAGCGACATCTTATTGTATAGCGGAAAAAATGTTACAGAAACAGCAATGATAAAAGAAAAGATACAATTGGCGGCGTTATTGCTAATAGCAATTTTTTCCAGGCAACTTCATATCCCCCCCCCCCCGTTCCGTGTGGCGCCGGATTGAGAATAGCGGCACTCCATTTCCTTCCGTGGATGTCGTAGAAGGCGACTAAGGAAATCAATTACCAGGAGACGGGCAGCAGCGTCTTCCTGAGATTCCAACAGCATACTGCGATCGCCTACCCGCCTGCCAAGCGTGGCGATTATGGCAAAACCACTCATGGTTATGAAAACCATGAGGGAGGCCTATGTCCTGCAGTGGGCGTCAAATGGCTGACTATGAACTTCATATCGGAGAATTTTCCGAAGGAGAAATAGACACGGGTAGTCGGTGCAAATACGAATATTTAATCATCTTTTTCAGCAAAGTTTTGTGCCATTACCCCAAAACGTGAAAGTTAAAGTCGGAAGTCAACAATTAGCACACAAGCCAAATGCTGAAAAAGCTGGGACGTCGGAAATACCGGGAAACACAAATGGATTCGCCATCTTCGTCCAGTTCTTCCGAGTCATCGTGGATTTAGATTACGATAGAATGGTTACGATTGGTTATACCTTCAAGCTTCTGGAATGGCAGGGACGCGGCATCAATATCAATGGCGAGTACATCACGCACCTTCGATTTGCCGATGATATAGTAGTCATAGCAGAAACGATAGAAGACCTCGGCATAATGCTCGAAGACCTCAGTCGAGTTTCCCAATGTGTGGGCCTTAAAATTAACATGGACAAAACGAAGGTCATGTCGAACGCCCGTGTTGTGCCCACCCCAATAACATTGGGGAACACGACTCTCGAAGTTGTAGACGAATACGTCTACTTAGGACAAACAGTCCAACTAGGCCGGTCCAACTTCGTGAAGGAGGTCAATCGTCGAATCCAACTCGGCTGGGCAGCATTCGGGAAACTTAGAAAAGTCTTTAGACAATATAAGACAATATACCTCAATCGCTCAAGACAAAATTATACAACCAGTGTGTGTTACCAGTGATGACTTATGGCACTGAAACGTGGTCTCTCACTATGGGCCTCATAAGAAGGCTCAAGTTCACGCAACGAGCTATGGAAAGGGCTATGCTCAGAATTTCTCTACGAGATCGAATCAGAAATGATGAAATCCGTAGACGAACGAAAGTCGTCGACATACGAATAGCCCAGCGGATTAGTAAGTTGAAGTGGCAGTGGGCGGGGCACATAGCACGCAGAACTGATGGCCGATGGGGCCGAAAAGTTCTCGAATGGAGACCACATATCGGCAAGCGCAGCGTAGGACGACCAGCCACAAGATGGACAGATGACCTCATCCAAGTGGCAGGAAGGCGCTGGATGCAGACCGCTTCCAACCGGTCTTTTTGGAAATCCATGGAGGAGGCCTATGTCCAGCAGTGGACTTCTTGTGGCTGAATGATGATGATGATGAGAATGGTTACGCGACCGCGATACCTACATTGAGTTGATTTATTTACCTATATGGGAAACATTGCTTCTTCTATATACATGTTAGCTTTGTGGGTAGTTTCTTGGGATTGCTAACCCAGAAACGAAAACGTAAACGATGATGCGGGTAGCTTCTGGGGCTGCCACTTTACCATTGTTTTCTTTCTGCTGCCGGTGACGTCACATCTACAATCTACATACTGGTACGAATTAGCTCTGCGGGCCGTCTCTGGGATGGTCACTTAGCTAACCTACGTACAGATGCAGGTAGCTTTGAGGCTGCCATTTCACCGGTTGTTTTCTATCTACTGCCAGGGACTCACCGCTTTATACATGTCTCGGAGATTATCACTTAGCTAACCTACTCGTATATATAATAGAAATGCGGGCAGCCTTTTAAGTTTGTTGTCTTTCTCATGCTGGAGCGGAATCCGTGGGCTGCGCCACCTCGATGCAATGCCCCAACTCCATGCGCTGCACCACCACCGTGTCTGCTCTACCACCGAGCGCTGCGCTGCGCCCACATCGAGCGCTTCGCTGCGCCACTACCGAGCGCTGCACTGCGCCAACTCTGATGAGTACTCTTGTGATGACCTACTTGCCTATTCAGCTTCAACACATAGATTGGACGAAAAACTAGTTCCCGCTGACTGCACACGCATCGACGCACACCGTCTTAGCCCAGAAGAAACAGGTTGCGGCTGCTTTATAAAAATAAGATAAAGTTTTCTCTGTACATCAACCAAGCCCAAACACAGTTCTTGACAGATTTCTAATGTATGCAAAAAAAATCTTGTGTGATAATTAACAAGCAAATTCTGCTACGCGCATTAACTTTGTCCTCCCTAAGGTGACTTTGCAATTAATAGTTTACCAGCTTCTTGGCGAGGTCAACTTTGAGAACAGCGAAATATATGTAAGAAAGTCCATAGAAAAGGTAAGCAGAGATATTGTCATGCCACCAGCAGGCCTCTGGGACCCAGAGGAACATGGAACCTGTAAAAAAGTTTCGTCACAAAAACTCCTCGAATTAGTCGTCGCGTCCAGCCTTAAATCAACAGCAGGTTCGTTTGCAGATTATTCTTGTTTCCAAGACCAATGGCCATCTACAACACGCGTCAACACTGCTTATACTGTCATGGATTGAAGGATATAAGATTCCGTTTTCTCGTTATGACATCCAGTCGTCTTAGATAAAAGTTTCCTAATACTAAGCTATCTTACTCTTCTTCGGAGAAAGCTAAAAATGAATAATCAATACACTGTCTAGCAATATGTGCCACAAGTTATCCGTGGAAATGACAAATCCTTCCACTTATGTCATTAAACAATCAAAATAAACGTGTACAATAAAGTGTTCTAATCTAATCTAAACATAAACCACTATAAATATATACAAGTAAAGTTTTATAGTTATCCATAGAGGTTAGAGTTTATAGTGGTTTAAACTTATACACAAAAATCGATTTCGTCTTCGATTTGAATCCTCTCGCAAGTTATACGACTTTTATGTAAGTACTATCTTATCACAGCTCCTTTCTTATACACGGGGATCATGGAACCTGCCGCAGCGGTCAGCCTGCTTAGATTGTGTGATATGTGTATCCACAGAGAAAATAATCACTATGTGTATCACACTCATGCTACAAGTTGTACACAGTTTAACTTGATGATTCATTTCTCATAACAAACTATTTCAAGCCGTGCATAAAAATAGTTTTGATACAACAAAACTTTTTGAAGCCTTAAATACCCAGGAAGATTAAAGTTATCTCTTTCCAGATACTACTTGTGGTTTGATAGGATTTTTCATCTACTCAAAATAGCCTACCCTCAACAAAATTATAAAATTACATTAGAGATTAACTAATTCCATACCATTCAATGTTGCAAGAGAGCAAAATTCTCGGTCATTAGTTTTGCAGGCTTACTCTCAACTGCATCCCAAAAGGATCAATTCTTTCAATTCAATTCAAAATCGAGTGTTGTAAATACCTACTACAAGATAGTAACCTAAGTATGTACGTACATACAAGTACATGAATATTCGAGAGTTAACATGCCAGATTTTTACTGGTACCAAGCAATTTGAAATATCGATTATAAAATTAAACAATTTTTCCGTCATATCTCAACAACGGGGTGAAGGGCCGAGTGTGGTGAGAAACGAACTAGTGGAATATTGACAGACAGTGAACGCTCACGGTACGGTACATCAATTACTTAGAAAAACTTACTACTGCTAAATCCTTTTATGGATTAACAATTCCACGACTAATTACTATTTAGCACATTCAATTTCAATATAGTTTATTGCTTCATGTGGTACAAATTAATCATTAATCGTATGGCGGGTCAAAAATTCCCCCTAAAATATAAATAGGAGAACTTTCAACTCACAGACTATAAATAGGTTTAAAGAAAACAACTACAGTGTCAGTGTCAATGGCGCTGTTTTTCAGCCCACGGCGCACCAAACACGCTTCGTCATCCAAGCCATACATTCTTGGTGTCAATATAGACCTATTAAATTATTTGCATTTCCTTACTGATACGTTTTATTCAATAAGTAAACATATTTAAATATGGCAGGTTGAAGCGGTACGTCAAAAAATATTCGGTCGGTGAGTTCTATTATTCTAGTAGGAATCATTATTTGTTATTTCCTTCGCATGAAGTGTCAACTCGAAGATATGAAATCTTTAATTTAATGTTAAAAGTTCTTTGATTATAATTATCCTAAGGGTTAATTTATCACTATGCCAAATAAACGATATGTTGTGCAAAATATTAGATAGATACAATGATTTTTTAAAAAATAGTTTGTACTGTCTATCAAACTTACTATATAGGTACATTAAAATGTAGATTTAAGTATGGGTTCATCCCTATTTAGGGGTGTTGATATTTTTTCTATGATAAATCTCCACAACTGTGTCAACATAACATGTATTCTAATATAGAAGGATGAAGTTAGTATAATTAATGTACCTTGCGAAGCCGATTAACCCACAGATGAACAAGTAGGAAGAATAATAATATTGTACTAGTCGGTGAATTTACCCTGGATTTCGTTTCATAAAACTACAATAATAGTTTATAAATAATTAAAAGAACTTACCTGTAAGTGTAGTTCTATCATAATTATACCCAATGTAATTACCAAAATGTCAACTCTTACCAAAGCTCTAAACTAACTGATGGCCCCTCGAGTGACAGTTCGCTGGGTAATTGAGTGTTTTATGTTTTTTTATATCTAACTCTCAAATACAGTGCGTTATGGCGACACAGTATGTGTTACTACTGTATAATTATGTACCATCGTATAATTATGATAGAAATTCACTTACATGTAAGTTCGTTTAATCATTTATACCCACCCAGGGTCAATTCACCGATTAGTACAATATTATTATTCTTCCTACTTGTTAATCGGCTACGCAAGGTACATCCAAAATTGGGGTTCGTAGAATCTCATCACGCGATCCTTTGTGGGTGGAAACTGATATCGCACTCAGGATGTGTTCTGATCTCGATTAGGTATGTTATGTAACTAATATGCTGTTAGAAATTATTTGAAAACAAACAATCTATTTCATCTTTATTGTCTTTCTACCACTGTACACTTTATGTGATCAGAGACAATATGTTTTTGGTGGAATCGGGTCCCGAGATCGGATTCTCCTTTCCATCCTTTTTTTTTGGGGTTAACTGATATCGAGATCAGAACACACCTTGAGTGCGATATCAGTTTCCACCTACAAGGGATCGCGTGATCAGATTCTACGAACCCTCAAATTGTCATAGTAATAATCAAAGGACCAAATGTTGATGACGGGTGCACTGCGAGGGAAAACTTGTAAAGAAAGTAATTAAATAGCTAATTAACTCTTTAATGAGAAAATGTTGGGTGGAAAATTCATTAAAACTTTTAATGGCTGTCTGTTTTGATCTCGGCTTTGTAATACTATATTGTTTAAGTCACTAGTTTTCCTAAATATTAAATAAATAAAAATATATATATATATATATATCAAGGCGAACAGAGTGCGCCAGGTCAAGTTCTCGGCTGGCCCGCGCTGTGCATATATTTACACCAAGTAATCAAGGCGCACAGAGAGCGCCAGGCCAAGTTCTCGGCCAGCCCACGCTGTACATATACGAAGCGATTCGAGCACTTTTTGACCCCCCTCTATATTTGAAGCCAGTTACGTCACATGGCAAGCGGAGGGGCTAAGGTTGCCGAAATGAAATATTAGTCTAAATTTTATGCTTCCAGCTATTGTCGTTTAGAAGATGTGCAAACTAGCAATTTTCGACACTCACTGACTCACTCACTGATGGATCATCAAAGTCAGTAGTCTATATTTGGAATATAAGCAGTGTTTATTGAGTAAGTAAAGGAAAAGTTGAAAATCATAAAAAATATGCAGGGTGACGGTGTTATATAGGGTCGTAATTTGAGGGCAACTATATACCTAATTATAATAGGGGTTAAAGTATGAAATTGCCGTTTTATTGCAATAGGTTCTTTGAATTGACATAGAATCTTCATGGTTTGAGATTTTCGAATGAAACTTTTTTCAAATGGTTTCTATGATGTTCTTTTTTTAAAAAATGTGAAACATTTGAATATCGACTTTCAATTGTTTTTGTTATTCAATTTAGACAAGAAAGATGGATACTGCGAAAATTCGAGTGATTTTTGAAAACGAGTTCCGACGCGGAACTAACGCGGCAGAAACAGTCCCCAATATCAATGCTGCGTTTGGAGAGGGGTCTACTAATGAACGCACCGTGCGATTTTGGTTTAAACGCTTTCGTGATGGAAATTTCGACTTAAAGAACGAGCCACGAAGAAGACCGCCCAAACAGGTGAATAACGATGAATTAAGAGAGATAGTGGAAGCCGACCCTAGTCAAACTACCCAGGAATTAGCGGCATGGTTTAACGTTACCTTACCCACAATATTGACTCACTTGCGTCAAATCAATAAAATAAAAAAATACGAAAAATGGGTGCCTCATAATATATATAGACAAAAGCTAGTCTGTTAATAAAGTTATGTATATCTGCATTTACAGAGTTTGAAAAAATGTACTGTCACCAAAAAAAGTACCAATAGAAATAACACGTTTTACTTTTATAGTGACAATAGATCATATTTATATACTTATTAGCACTTCATTAGACATGTAAAGACCGATAAAAATAACGAAAATAGTTTAACACATACAGGGTGACCAGGTTATACAGGGTCATAATTTGAGACGGCGTTTTAAGTGCCTAATCTGTAATGATTAGAGAAAAACTTTATAAGGATACCCCTATTTATTTAAGTTATGCATTCCTAAAAACCTATATAGAGGCTAAAAAATCTACCCATGCCGGGATTTGAACTCGCGACTCCTGGTTAACCGTGCCAGCGCTCTCCCAACTGAGCTAATGGGCAACTGAAGGCATCGGCGAAATTTTAAACCTCTTTACAAATTTCTCTGTATTACGTACAGGCAGCGACATCTGCCTGAAGTAATTTACATCAATTGCAGCCCCGAGTACCCACTTTGCAGGTACCCGTCACCCTACCACAACGGTTCCCGGGATATTGAAGGTACAACCGTACAACCGTACCCGATGTCGCCTACACAGAGTGCAACAAAATCCCTATAATTATTATACCGAATTTCACAAAACTACAATAATTATACTATATTATGACAATTCGAGGTACATTCCGTAGCAATGAAAAGACAAAGTTTGGAGTTTTTTGTCCATTTTCTCCGAAATGATCTAGATTTTGAAATGGACACCTAGTTTTTCTTATAACGTTCAATAAATTTCACAGTTTCTGTGTAATTTTGAATAAAATAATTTTGAATTGGTATTGAATTAGTGATCCTACTTGTTGATCAATTAGTCTTCCTACTTGTTAATCCGTGGGTTAATGAGCTATGCAATGTGCATGTCATAGTTAAATTAGAATTGCAGGCCCGAAATGGGGTCCTGCTTTTCCCGGATTTTCCCTGATTTCATCGCTGGCTTCAGGTCGTGACATGTTCCTTTGCACCGTTTCTGTCTAGTTATTGGGGTGAGCACTGTTACCCGGTGAGCGCCATTACTCCTGCTTACCTTATATTTATATGTAAAGTGGTAACTTTAGTACGAAACTTCTCTTCTGCATAACCCCCCATTTTTCTTACACCCAGTATGATTGTACTTGTACCTAGCCGGAATAACAATTAATCAGTGAGTCGTAGCATAGCACCTCTGCTTTAGTGTGTAATAACAGCCTGCCACCTTTGGCATTCGTCCATTACATTATGAAGTGACGATGACGACGGGCTCGCCCCAAATGGACGCAATTCAACATTGTCTTATAATTTATAATAGGTACTTCCTAAAACATATAACTTTGGGAGTGGAACTTTTTATAAGTTTAATAGACTGGCGTTGTTGAGGCTAAACAATTGAAGATGGGAGATCAGATTTTAAATTGTTACTTTCAAAATATTTTTCATAAATGAACAACTTCATGAAAACACGATTCCTCTAAAATATTGAGGATTGTTTTACATACGGGTTAAAACAGTCTGTCATAAAGGGAGTCTGTGCACATCGTTACAGGATCTATAGATGAACAAAAAATGTCATATGATGATATGACTTAAAGTCCTGAGTTTTCGAACTAAAACTTTCGTAAGCACTATAACACTAGCGCCACCGAGGAAAAAAGATCATATCTTTTTTTACACATCAAATTTGCAAAAAGTGTCAGTAAATTCTCTCAATCACATTAACAGTGATTTTTAGGAGGTGGTAGCCTAGTGTGTAGAACATTGGACTCTGAAGCGAGGGACCCAGGTTCGATTCCCAGTGCGGGAACGTACCTATGACTAAGTTATGTACATTTGTGAAGTTATAGTAGCAATACCACTCGCTAACCGTGAAGGAAAACATCGTGAGGTGCGACAAAAAAACCAAGTAAGTTTATCCGGTATTAAGTTAATTAGTCCTAAGTTATTAAAGACTCTAATAAGTTACAGTTTTATGGTCATCTCTATAAAGCCTTTCACTCTTAACAATTTACGCTTTAATGCGTAGAATTTCGCGAACGGATCATTAGATCGAAAAATTATTTTCCTACATCCCCTCTAATAACACACAATATTTTTTAATAATATGGGTGACGGGGAGGTACACAAAAAAAATTTAAGATTTTATTGCACCGTTTTGTTGGCGTAATTAATATGTATTTTATGCCAATTTTCAGCTTTCACTCAGAACCTCAAACCCGGAACGGAACCCTAAAAACGGTGCAAACAATCGCGGTACAAACATGGGGGTTGGACACTCAGGACAGCTCTTATACATGTATATCAAGTATTTTTTGGACGAGAAGTTGGCCAGTTTTTTTTTTATTCTGGATTCTACTAACCTCCACTATAATGGCGTTATTTTATTTTTTATTCTATAGTTCAAATAGCTTGTCACCTCATGAGTTAAATAAAATGAGACAAAGAATGAATGAATGAATGAATGCGAACTCTGGTTAAAATATGGTAACAGTGTTACGACACGGCGACGTAAATTTGTAACCAAATATTACTGTGTCTACTGTTCCCCCTTTCTGGTTGCAGCGACCGCACAAGTAGGTAACGGCGATGAGATTATGTTTCGGGAATAAGTCAGAGTCGACACTAGTTGCCGTAACGGTTACGTCAAGTTACCAAAAATGCCTATAAGGGGTGGGTGGTTATGAACCTGAATGAATTTAAATAAAGGCATGTGCAGTGCAGCTGATACATAACGCCATAAATAATACTAATGCCACAGTATTGCCATAGAATCTAATTCGAACTGACAAAATAAAGGTCCACATGGTGTCGACTGTACCTAGATATGACGCGAGATGCAGTGAGATAGCAGCGTTATCCTGCGTTACGTAGCCTACGAAAGCTCAATATATTAAAGATCACGATAATCCAGTTTACATGCGGCGCTACTACGTACCTTCTTCACTGTATGGTCTCCGATTTAACCTACTCCGAGCTGTCAAATACATACATATTTTGACACTTCGAAAACGTGAAAATATATACTCAATACAGTGGAGTCTTCCATAATAGGAGGGCTACCCTGCCGCGTGGAGCCCGTCAGCGACTTACACTGTATTGACACATTGATATAATAGTGACAACAGGCTACACAGTCAATAAATCAATCAATCAGACCGTACTCGTCCACCGTTAGACATACCTATTTAAATTCTTTATATTATGTGCTAGTGCCCTGAATTTTTTCACGTTTTTACAATCAACCGTTTAGCCGGAAGGGGAGAGGACGCCCTACTCAAACAAAAAATTGCGCAAAAAAATACACTAATAATATTTTTAAACGAATAATCTAACGACATCACACTAATGTATAGGCGTGAAAAAATTCATCTCTAAATTAGGTGTAGGAGAGGTACCCTAAAAAAGACTTTTTTTAAAGATTTTGTCCAGCGGTTTTGTCGGCGTGATCAATATGACATGTATATTAATCCCAAACACTTTTCTAGTACTTTCGTCTCTGTGCTAAACCAAGGAGAGACTATAAGGGTTCCTTGTGGACTTCGGAACCCTAAAAATATGTATATATCCACTTTATTTATTATCTTAAGTCTATGTATTGGTACTTGGAAACTTAGTATTTACTGTACGTCCCACACAGCAGGTCTGCACTCTGAGAGGGAGAGGGAGGGTCGTGTACAAACATTAATAAGTTGAGGAATTTAGACAGATACTTTGTTTGCTCACAAATACGTCTATGATGCCTTATCACTGTTAATAAACACTACAGCACTTGAAATTCATTTGACTCCACCCACAATAGAACTCATTTTGGCGTGCCCTACCATTTAGGGATGTAAAACAAAACAAAAATATCCATACAGAGCAAGAAAATACAAAAGGTTAGCCAGATATACAAAAGAGATTACTTGCTCAGTTAAATAAAAGTATAAGAAAGCCTTTTAGGAAATCAGTTACGTAACACATAACATAATCTAAACTCACGCCTGTATCCCAGAGGGGTAGGCAGAGACCAGGGACTGCCACTTGCTACGATCCTGACAGATCACTTTAGCTTCCTCAACATTCATTAGTCGTTGCTATGCACCAGTTACGTAGAAGGATAAAAAAATCCTTTTAGGAAACTGGTTTCCAAACTCCGGTTACGTTAACGGCCGAAGGGGTCCTGTAGATGTCTCTGAACTGCTCTTTGTGAAAATATATTTTTGTATACTCGTATTAGATTATTAGCAAATGTATTATAGCACCGAAATTTCCAACAACGTAGCCTTGGTTTATAGGTACTTACGCTTTGTGTCATAAAAACGCTAAAGTTAGGCGTCAATTGCGTGCCAACAATTAATATTTTAGTCACGCATTTTTTTTTATTTATTCCCAAAAATCCCGGCAAGTGCGTGTCGGGCCACGCGCAGTGTAGAGTTCCGTAGAAGGAGGGGTTTTTACCTGCTTTACAGAACTAACAACTTCATCGAAGTAATTTTCAGTGGAATTTGTGCTATTTGTTTAATTTTCCTTTTATATGTAAAGCCTACTTAGCCGTGATAGTTTTCCTTTTAAGTTCATTATATGTGCTACTGTCTTGAACTTTTTTACGTTTCTACAATTAACCGTTTAGCCGGGAGGGGGGGGGGGGGGGCTGGAGCGGCACCCGGTACACTACGTAGACTATAGAGTGTAACAAGAAATCTCTAGTAAATCTCCGTACATAAGCTTCGCCACTGAGCAGTTCTTCCGTACCCTCCCGTGTTTCCAGCGGGGTGGCAAGTGGTTGCGCGTTAGTCTTCGCGGAGTAGTTGCGTGAATCGCGCGCCTAGCCGCCCTGGCTGTACCGACGCGAACCGAGGCCCCAAGCCGAAAACTTTACGTGAAAAAAGTTTAGGTGGATTGCTTTTTTAGGGAAAAAATAATGGACTGGCACTCGATAACGACAGCGCTGCCGGAAAAGTTTGAGTGAAAAATAAACATTGGGCGGAACGGGAAAACGATTTGATTGCTGCTTGATTTAATTTTTTGCGAGAACAGAGAGTAGGTAATCTTCCGACTTGAAAGACCCAAATCATAGCACAATGCGAGGAATATTAATATTGAATTGATTAGTTTTTCTGAACTTAGGTACTTCAAAGAAGAGTTGTGTGGTGATGACAGTGCCGCTGCTGTAGTTACTGGATTCTACTGAACATAGAATTTCAAATGAGCTCGACTGACACACATTTTGAGAAGAAACTTTTGAATTAAACATCCATCCCTTCGCTTCGTTGCATAATCAAAATAGACATATTTCAATTTCTTTGTTATCGAACAACAGATAATCGTGCTCATTAAAAATTGATCAGCGATACATCGGCAACCTTTTCCACGAATTTCGACACAACGAAAACTATTTTTCGACTGGGCGACAATATGACCTGAATTTGAACGACAAGCCAAAATCATGGATAACCTAACGTCATACCACGAAATACCATTGGCTGAAGCTGAGAATATTTTCAAGACAGCAAACTTTTCTTTTCCGAACGTAACCGGGACGCTGTTTAACAGTAGTGATACAGCCAAACATGTGAAGGGAGGGTTCACACCGATCTCAGTGGCGTTCAAAGTGGTATACGTGGTGGGGATTCTGGGGAACTTGGGGGCGATCGTCACACTGAGAACTGGCGAGCGAAGGGTGAGGAATCGGAAACATCTGCTGCTGCTGACCGCGCTCGCGGGGAATGATCTGATAGCGCTGGTGAGTCCTATTCATAAGCAGCCTATATACGTCCCACTGTAGGGCACAGGCCTTCTCTCAGAGATGGACTTAATCACCACGCGTGCCCACGCGGACTGGCGATTTAGCTAATAGCTCAAACACTCAGGTTTCCTCACGATGTTTTCCTTCACAGTTAGCGAGTGGTAGGTATTGCTACTATATCTTCATAAATATACATTACTTAGAAAACCAAGTCATAGGTACATGCCTGCACTGGGAATCGAACCTGTATCTCTCGCTTCCGAGCCCAATGTTCTACCCACTAGGCTACCACCGCTCTTATCCTTGAGATCCTCAGATCCTTACATACATCCAAAATAGGGGCTCTACTAGGCAACTACTTTTACTATGGGAAAAGCTTGGAAATCGCGAAAAAATATCAGCTGTTCCCAATTTCATACATTTTAATGCCGCAAGTGATAACTTTAGTATAGAGCAGCTAATTATTTTTAGAATAGAAGAAGAAGAAATGCATTTATTGGCAACAACAGTCGCAGACAATTAAATAAACATAATAATAACAAAAAAATAAGAAACTATACAGAAATTAATAGACAGAAAGACATGTTAATACAAAGAAAGAAAGAAAGGGGATATTTATTAAAAACGAAAATGGTCCCGGTGTGTCTACTGCTGCAAAAGGCAGCTAACTCAGCGGTGTGCTAAGGGTTTTAGCCCTCCGCACTGTTCTTCAGTTAGCGCCAGATGTCAGACAAGCGTGTTTGTTGAAGAAAAGAAGTGTAGCGTGTGATTCTAGAAACTTGTAGATCTTTGAAGCCTTAATTTTGGCTCGATTCAGTGGGGTTTTAGATTAATTCTAAAACTTAATATAGACCATAAGGTCTACATAAGTGTATACGGGGTAATGAACTTTTCGACATATTCCTCGAAAGGGGAAAATTTTCCGCTAATTTGGGGTTAAAATAAAAAGGGGGTTTAAAATAAACGCTCGGGATGCTATTCAGATCTTTCAGAATTTTGCCACCTCAACCTTTACATTTACTCGGACGACTACGCAACTAAAATATAAGCGGTCTTATCTCTTCGTTTATTTTCAAAATAACGTACATCTGCGGATTTGTAGTAGCAATACGACACGCTAACGGTGAAGGAAAACCTCGTGTGGAAACCCGTGGCTTGGTTGGCTCCGCACGTATTGACTTGTCTTTCCTGTGGGCCGATTGACCTGTCAGGGTAGTATAGGTGCTGGGCAAGCCTACTCGATCTAAAGAAAAATGTTCCAGGCACTGCAGCGTTCGAGTGGTCCCTTCAACCATCTAGTGTGAGTGAAGGCGCCACCAGAAGCTGTATAAATCATCTCATTACGTAGATGCAAAGGCCAAAGTTTATTTATAAAAACACGATTCCTCTAAAACAATGCTCAGAGGCAGTTTAAATAATCTGTGGTTAGTTTTGTCACTTTACCACAGACTAAGTATTTAATCTGCCTCTGAGGATTGTTTCAAGGAATCATGTTTATATAAGACCGAAGATGTCCTGATTACCTGTGGATTATACCAAAAGTTTTTCCTTAAAATTGTTAAACTCAGAAAAGATCCTACTTTAAGCTTCAGAATAAATACGTATATATCGTGTTTTCACAGTTTATTTTTTATCCCAGATACATTGAAGCAAAACAACGGGGGAACTTGCGTCTAACTTAGATTAGAGTGACATTACTTTTATATACAATCTGAAGAAAAATTTAAAAATAAAACAATAAACATATTTCTTTCGTTGTTTTCGGGGTCACAAAAAATGCGAAAAATAAAGTTACTTTAATAAAAAAACCTTATATTACATTACAAAGGTACATACATAAAAAACATTATTTTATGAGAAACATTTAATAATACTTCACACATTATAAGGCGTTACGTGCAAGTTGTGACGTCATAGTTTAAGCCCAATTAGTATGGCGCGTTTTTGTACCACGTCACTAGATTGAATTTTTGGTAGGTTTGAAAAGTATTAGTGGTAGAGAAAAAAAATACCTACCATTTATTTTAACTCCGATTATAATAACCTGTTAGATTATGACCTTGAATTAAATACCACTGTTACGGTGGCCCGAGCGGGTCATTTAGAATTCTACAGATTATCACATTTTTAATGCAAGTTCTCCATTATTTAGAACATCCCAAAAAGCGAAAAATGTGTTTTTACGTATAAAAAAAATATAAAAATACTGTCTTGTCATTTTCTATTTAAATACCAACTTAAAGACATTTTTTGACACTTTTTAGGCTTTTTAAATTTTAGTCTTTAGGTATAGAAAAAAAGGCGATAGGTTTTACATACTTATTTTAGATCTATCATATTTAAGGGGCTCCGTAGAGTAACCTAGTGTTACGTATTGAGTGGCTACGTGATTTGTGAATCTAATGCGAAGAACCTAGCAATAGATAGCATTAATTCTAGCTCGGTCGTAGGTCCTAAAAATAACTATTACTATATATGATTTTGTTCCCGTGGCGGCGCGGGCGCTGCGCTAGTGTTACTCTATGGAGCCCTTCCGCCGGTTTTTCACGATCTTAGTAACGAGTACCGACCGAGTGACCTATCTTACGAACTTAGACGTAGCGGTTGTAGCGTAGCGGTAGAACGCCGGCTTCTCATTCGGGAGGTCGTGGGTTCAAATCCCGGCCCGACAAACAAACAAACATTTACATACAGGCACATACATTGCTTCTGGCCCCACACTAGGATACCCTGTGTCGTGGGAACCAGAAACAACGACATCACAATAATGTAAACATCCAAGACCTGGGTTTTTTTTTTTGAACATTTGTGAAGTCATAGTAGCAATACAACTTGCTAACTGTGAAGGAAAATATCGTGAGGAAACCCTAGTGTCTGAGGTAGGTATTTACAGACCTTAGCGCTTGCTATTTACATACAATGGCCCAGCTATGAGGCTAAGTGCGGAAATCTCATGTCTAACTTAAACTAGAACTAGGTGCCTACTAAGATGGTACTCGCATCGTGTACTTATACCGGCAATCGTAATACACTCTGATAAAAACATTTGTACTAAGATCGCCGGTCTACAAGATACGAGTAGCTTCCGAGTTGCCAAAATAGCTCTGTCCGAGTGTATCTACTAAAATCGTGAAAACGCGGCTCTATGTTTCTGTTTTCATGATGTTGCGAATAAATTACTCCTCAATCTTTTTCCGTTCGATAAAATATTCTTCACCGAACATGATAACATACAGATAAACTCTTTCTGAGAACACACAGATAGATTATTTCTGAGAAATCCCTTTTTTTAGTTTGAACAAAAGTTACACATATTAATTACACATGATAGTTACACATAATAATTACACATTTTCAATTCAATTCAATTTATTGCGATAAATTACAGTAAATAGGTCTTAAGTAGGTATTATTCATACAAGTACAAGTGTAATTTTACCGGGCACGGCATGGCAATATCATAATAATATTTTTATTAAAAATAAAATACTTATGTCAATTCAGAATCATTTAGAGTCAATAGCATTTGACAAAATATTTCCATTTCTATATAAATATTATCTCACTCACAAAAAATATTATTATCACAATTTTCATAAAATTCATTTAAATAATATGGGGATATTTTTATTAGAAATTGCTTTAAAGCCTTCAGGAACTGATCACCTGCAAGAGCCTTGATTTTAATTGGGAGTTTGTTGTAAACAGTATCAGCCATATAGCTAGTGCTTTTACTGTAGGACGTAGTCCTACAAGGCTTTAATGCAAGGTTAACACATATAACATTTCTGAATACTTAGATATCAGAAATCCTAAGTTGGTTAAGGAAGTTATAGTATAGTAGCCCCAGTTCATGGGCATAACTAGTTCCAAAAATTATTACAGGACCTCCTACGAGTATCTGCATCATCCCTTCTTATCACTCTGAAAGAAAGAAAGACATTTATTATAGCAATTTAACACATCACAAGAAAGAAAGTGCGTACCACTTATACTTACAAATAAGGAAAAGAAAATCAATTTACATAAATACAAGATATGACAGGGCAAAGTCAGTATACGTCCTGTGGTGTGCCAAAGTTGCCACAAAGGGCATCCGACTCAGCGTTGTGCTGAGCTGAGGGTGTGAGCCCGCAGCGCTGGTTTTCAGTCAGTGCCCTCGGTAATTGACGTGTACGTAACAAATTATTAATTATACTCTGTATGCTTATTACTAATTAACAAAAATTTTAAATAAAAAATAAAAACCGACTTCGAAACACTACAGCACTAAAAAGTTAGAAATAATTTAAATTATTAGAAGTACCTATGTATACATGTAGGTATTGTAGAAGTATAATTTGTAGTCGGTGCCCAAAATATATGTGCTGATCATAAAACTGGGCACCGACTAGAAATTATACTTCTACAATACATGGATACATACTTCTAATTATTTAAATTATTTCAAACTTTTTAGTGCTGTAGTGTTTCGAAGTCGGTTTTAATTTTTTATTAATTTTTTTTTATTTTTCGATTTTTCTTGGTTAGTATAAAATATACAAGATCCTTATAACAATAATTTACCCTACTTAATACTTGATTCGTTGCATAAAATTTGACGTTCTCAATTTTCATCTCAGAAAGTCTTCACCAGAACATCACTAAATTACCTTGGGACTACTTTTATGCTATTTTATGAAACATACGCATATCACTAAAGGATGGCCCCCATTAGTCCTTATTTACTGCTGTTCATTGAAGAGTTCCGTTCTCCATCTCTGAATCAGATCACCAAATTAAAATGGGACCAATGGGACGTTCCAATGCAAGCCGCTTCCAACTGGTCTTTTTGGAAATCCATGGAGGAGGCCTATATCCAGCAGTGGACTTCTTGTGACTGAATGATGATGATGATGATGGGACGTTATATCTATTCGATAAAAAAATTGTCGAAATCGGCTTAGATTTGATGGAGTTATGGAGGAACATAGCAAAAAACAAAAAATAAAGTCCTTTTTTGAAGTCGGTTAAAAACTTTAAAAGCTATGAAAACGTTTTCCTATGAATGACGCACTTCAGATTCCCTGAACGTATTATGCCCTGAACCAGATAAACTTTTCCTGACGAAACAAACTACTTTTTAAAAACTGAATTTGAACGGATATTCGGATATAAACTCAAAAATACTGATTAGATTATTAGATTGAATTTTAATTTCAAAAATTAATAATCAGTATTTTTGACTTTATATAAAATTATTGTAGTGCCAATTTAAATTAGAAACTTTGCCAAAATATGTTTGGAACGTAACTTAATACTTTTTGCCGACGGTAGTAAACTAACAGTTATTGCTTTCAAAAAGACGTTTGTCACCTCAATCTACCGGGACCACGGCACTTGCAAAAGTACCGAAATGTCGGAAAATTGTAAAATGGAAAAGTAAACGAGTAAATATCCGTTCAAATTCAGTTTTTATTATGTCTATTGTCAACCTCAGAAAATACTATACTTTTTAAAATGCTCTTATATCAATGATCTGAATGACAAGCAATTAACTGGGTATTTTTGGTGAATCGTTACTCATCTCTCATCATCATCTTATTCTTACCTATTTTGGCTTCTTCAACGGTTTGTTTACGCTCGAGAAAATCATATCTCGTACAGACTATAACGCGTCACTTACGTAAATGAGTATACCTACTTAACTTATCTCTTCGCTATGTGTTGGCTTTAAATGCCTAAGTCTGGAATAAAGCAATCGGCTTCAGTCCGTGGATCCCGCCGTGTGACACCGGACTCCTCGTGTGCAAATAATTTCCCAGTGGAAAAGTGTAAAGTGGGTTATAGAGACTTACAGCATCGCGTAAAGTGTCGGGGCCTTACCCAGCTACTTCATCAATCTGTCAATAAAAAAGCTAAAAAATACTTATAATTTTAACGTCTTAAAGGATTTCCAGGTCTATTTTTTTACACAAATACATTGTTATTTTTCTTCATGGCTGCTTGAGTCCTCAATAAAACAAAACAATTAGAAAAAGGAAAGCTCAAAAATAATTAAGCCCTCGAGAAAAGTAACCGAGAAACAAGCGTGTAACCATAGATAAACGAATCGGTAGTGGGTGGGACGCAAATTCTTAATTTCTCAAGGCTTTCGGCTCTACTTTTCCTCTTAATTGACGAGTCAAGAACTTCTGTACACACTGAGTATAGCGTACTACAATATGGGGTTAATCTCGATGCCACTTCCAGAAAACTCCACAAATTTAACCGAAAAACTACTAGAAAACTATACTACTGTAAACGCAACAGGGGTCCGTCCCGTTCACATAAAAAACATTACCGTTATATCGATACAAGTGACATTTTACTCCATCGGAATTATTTTAAATGCCTTTGCGATATTTAGGCTGCGAAGAGTCTGTGATAAGACGTTGCTGCTTTTTCTGAGGACGCTCCTGTGGAATGACCTGGTTGCTTTGGTGAGAAATTTTAATTTTTTAGGGTTCCGTACCCAAAGGGACCCTATTAATATTATGTCTGTGTCTCTTACCATTAAAGGGCATTTTCTCTTGATACGTAGCGTAGGTAATAAGTAGCAAGTTAAAATTTTCTCCGAATAAAATTAATTGGCCTTTGCATCTACGAGTAAATAATGAGATGACTTATACAGCGTCCAGTGGCACCTTCACTCACACTAGATGGGTGAAGGGACCACTCGGACGCTGCAGTGCCTAGGACAGTGTTTTTTTAGATGGACTAGGCTTGCCCAGCTCCTATACCATCCTGACAGCTTAGTCGACCAAGCCCACAGGAAAGACCATACGTGCGGAGCCAACCAAGCCACGGGTTTCCTCAAAATGTTTTCCTTCTCGGTTAGCGTGTGGTATTGCTACTACAAATTCGCAGATGTACGTAACTTTGAAAATAAACAAAGTCATAGGTACATGCCCGCACTGGGAATCGAACCTGAGTTTGTTATTATAATATAATAAAATTATAAAAAGGAAAAATAAGGGGTCCCCATTCCATACAAGAACGGTGTTTACGTTTTCTTGTTTTTCTCTATCGTAGAAACGACAATACATACATACTTTAATCCTATTATAATATAAAGAAAAAAACGGTGAAGTATGAGTCTGACTTCTGTTAAGGGTTCCAAACTGAAGTAAATCAAACCAGTTTAACAGTAAACAAATACATTTATGCTGAGTAAATACGGTATATTACGGTCATTATGATATGGAACCCTACGTGCGGGAGTCTGACTCGCACTTGGCCGTTTTATTCAGTTTAAATCTGGTTTCAGTAAGACCAGTTTTGTTTATCATGTCTGGCGCTTAGAAAATGGTCTCAACCTTTGGTCTCTATATTGCCCTACCATTGACGTTTAGCATAGAGATACCTTTCAAGCGGTGTTCCTCGATACGCTAACCCCCTATAGATTCGTTGCCAACAATCAATTTGTTATCATAAAACAAGAAAGTAGCACACCAACAATAAATTGGAATACACTAGCCCTCTTCTGGACACAGCCTATAAGAGGCTATAAGATTAGCAAATTAGTGGCAGTGGGCTGGTCACATCTGACGAAGAAACTTTGTACCCCAAAAGATCTCGAGTGCAGACCGCAAGCTGGCAAACGCAGCGTAGGACGCCCACCAGCTCGCTGGACCGACGATTTGAGGTAGATTGCTGAATTAGTGTGACCGAGGGCAGAAAGAAGTGGCGTGCCTTGGCAGAGGTCTAATCGAGGCGGACGAGAACAGGCTAATTGATTGATTGGCATGAATTTTACTACCTACCTAGTGCCCTAAGAGAACTCGATACAAATGTGTTTAAAAAATAAATTGAAGAAAACATTATCCGAAAAATGCTATTACACTGTAACGGAGTACTTGTCTGAAAGATTTTAATATCTCTACATTTGACATACTATACTTGATATACCTAGTTCTAAGTTTGACATGCATTATCTTGGTTTTAATTACTTATAATGATAATGACAATTCTAATTTGCTCTGTTTTATTGTTATTATTGATCATGTAATTATAATTAATTAACAATTAACCGAGAGGCACCGAGGGGCACGGGTCTCTTCCCTGAGGAAGGTATTCCAATTCCAATTTTCTCGGTTTTATTGTGACTATTAACCCTGTAATAATAATTAAGTAACGGCGCTTTCTCCTACCAAAAATTTGTATGTCTACAATGACAAAACATGCAAAACAAATATTTATTATTGTACCATCTATTCATACTCATATTTCACAAATAAAATATCTTTATCTTTAACCTGTTGTCTCCAGGTGGGCATGCTATGCGCGATGGTGGTCTCGGAGATACTGCCGTACGTTGGGCAGACGCAGTACTACTGCGCGGTACGGGTCGTACTGCGCGTGTTCGGCATCGGCAGCGTCTGCATCGCGGTCACCATGGCTCTGGAGCGGTACCTAGCGCTCACTCGCCCGTTCCTCTACCACAAGGTAAGAAATAAAGAGACAGTTAGTGTTTGCGCCTGTCTCCTTGCTTTTATTCCGTTATAATACGCGTCTTTTGTTTTTTCTTGAGACAAAAATATTAGCACACAAGCAACAATAGAATACAGGTATAAAACACTAGTAATCTGTAGAATTCTAAATAGCCCGATCGATGGTGGTCGAAAACAACAAGAAAACAATCGAAAACAAAAACAATGGTTTTTAATTGTTCTTGCCAAGGTCATAATCTAACAGGTTAAAACCTTACCTAGATTCAATAATAATTTTATATTATTTACTGATTATAATATACTAGTAAAATAACGATTCAATTAAAAATGCTTCTTTGTATTCCCATATTTTATTCGTTACGAAATTCAGTTTTGGCAATTCTAAGCTATTCAGTCCTGACCTTGAAAATAACAGTGATTTTCAATTGTTATTTTCAAGGTCAGGACTGAGGTGGTCAAAAGGCGCCTTTCTATGTGGTTATTACATTTTAAAATAAATGCATTATAAATTGATATAGAATAGCTACCTGCTTTTCCTTTTCTTTGTAAGCAATAATGAAACAGTATGACAAAAATTTCAATATCATAAAATACTGCGTGAAAAAAACATTCTGTTGACATGGGTTCAAACATATTTATTTCTCATAAAAAAAACTTACTGTTCACTAAATTAATGAAAAAATAAAACTTGAAATTAGATTGAATTTATATAACATGCATTAAAGTAAAATTAAGCTTAAGACGACTTGCACCACTTCTTAAATGTCACTTAAGTCATCATGTTACCAAATGTTACTTAAACTCCATTTAACCACATTTAATGCTGTTTAAACCACATTTAAGAAAGTGGAGCTTTACTCAGTCGGTAAATAATTATAAAGTTGGACTCCTTTATACATCATATTTCTTTTACCATATTCAGTACTTGGTCAAATAAATAATATATCTATCCACCCTAAGTAGCACCTAAGCATATTGCCTTAACAATTTCGAGTGTAAGCATTTTTGCTCTTTTAGTTCTGTCAGGTATTGGAGGTTAATAAATTAAACATGATCGATATATTTCCATTATAACTGCGGGTGCGGAGTTTTCAAAGTTTGAAAGAAGCAAATGGAAGCAATGGTTGGCTAATGAAACATTCATTGATTCCACGAAAATTTGGTACCATTGCTGACCTCAGCAATAGATCAAGATGCCCCGTCACCCTTAAAAGTTTTGTTTCTTTTATATTATGATGGAAGCAACTGTCTTCTTAGAGAAAGCAAATAGAATCAGTAGGGCAGCAATTATTCGTCACAATTTCAACGATAAATACGCCTAGTGATGGTGAGGGACGGCCATTTATAAGTTTCACTTGTGATTAAAGAAGGATCCGTATGCAATGCATTTTGTTAACGTCTGTGATTTCGGTTATTATGCCATCAAGCTGTAAGTAATGTTAACTCCGACAGTGTGAGGATGTATTATCAAGAAGCTTAACTAACACAACTTTCTTAACTAAACCGACTTCATAACATTACAGCACTAAAAAGTTAGAAATAATTTAAATAATTAGAAGTACCTATGTAGGTATTGTAGAAGTATAATTGGTAGTCGGTGCCCAAAATATATGTGCTGGTCATGAAACTGGGCACCGACTACAAATTATTCTTCTACATTAATCTACTTCTAATTATTTAAATTGTTTTTAACTTTTTAGTGCTATAATGTTTCGAAGTCGGTTTTTATTTTTTGTTTAAAATTTTTGTTTTTCAATTTTTAGTGGTTGAGCGGGAAATAAATTAACAAGTCCCTTATAACCATAATTTATCCTACTTAATTCGTGGCTTTAAAATTTGAAATTCTTAATTTCCATCTCCAAAAGTCTTCACCAGAACATCACAAAATTACCTTGGAAATACTTTTACGCTATTTTATGAAACATACGGCTATTACTGAAGGAGTTCCGTTCTCCATCTCTGAAAGTCTTTATCAGATCTTCACCAAATTAAAATAGGACCAATGGGACGTTATATATATATATTCGAACAAAAAAGAATTGTAGAAATCGGTTAAGATTTAACGGAGTTATGCGAAAACATAGCCAAAAAAATCCTCATTTTTTTTTAAGTCGGTTAAAAATGTATCTACTTACCCTAAGTAGCGCCTCAACATATTCCCTTATCAATTTCGGATGTAACTATTTTTAACTATTTGGAAGCAAATGGGAAGCAATGGCTGGCTGTGGCTAACAAGAAATCAGGGTGGCCGGTCACCCTTAAATGTGTTGTTTCTTCTAAAATACGATGGAAGCAATTGTTTACTTAGATGAAGCAAATAGAAGCAATAGGGCAGCAATTATTCGCTACAATTTCAACGATAAAGCGCCGATTATATACCAAGTGACGGGTCATTCTGACGCTAACCATTGACAGCCTCTGCACTGCGATGGCTTGGTGAGGAATCTTCGTTGACTCTGGGGGTAACTTTTGAAGCAACTGGTTCTATGGATCAACTGGTTCTTTGTTGCCATAATATGCCAAATTGCCAACAAGGTTCAGTAAATAAAATATAGCTAAGGTATATTGGTACGACAGCGACAGTTTGTAATAAAGTATGAGTACCTACCAGGGAAGGCTGTTTATTAAATCACTATACTTTCTCAAAATTAATTGCTAATGTCTTGCTGAACTCAATTTCCCTAACGCCCGAAGTGATCTTGAAAAGAACTAGGTGACTTTCGTGCAACTAGCAAATAAAAAGACTAGGTTTCTATCTAGACTGGACGATCTACGACTAGAATGAGGTGTTTGTCTAAAAGTATAGTCAGAATAGAAGTAGCCACTTCACGAAGTTCTTGTTATGTACAGGTGAAGTGCGAGAATAACACAACAAATATTTCTATGGTCCGCCCACGACGATACGACGTATTTTATAATTTTTGTACACACTACCCGCTTTTTAAGGTCAATTTTTTATTAAAACTTCATGCAAATATGATGGTTATCAAGCGGCTACATTGTCTCTGAGGTATTATAGCGACGGTCACCTTGTTTGGTGCGAAATTCGCTCCAAATTAAGCAAGTCCTCATTTCTTGTAAGTGAAACCTCATTGGCTGCAGCCAAGAACGAGCAAATCTCTGCATTTGTTTATCTCAAACCCCATTAGACAGCAAATAAGCAACGTAGGTATATGTATATCTTCGTCCAACTGCTAGGCACAGGCCTTCAATTAACGAAAGTATTGTGAGGAAACTTGAGAGATCACAAATCTCATCGCTTGAAATTGCCAATTAGAAATAACCTTGTATAAAGAGTTATTTTTTGTTGGAAATACGACCCCAAAAAAGTGACGGGCAACAGGATATATATACTCAGTGCCCAAAATTGATATTTATGGAAATATTTGACATCATGGATAATGATATACCAATAAATTATTATTATACCTATCATATTGTCAGCTTAGTCGTCCTATATCCTCTGGAAAGACAATATCAATACCATCTAAGGCGTGAGACACCAGATATAACGTGGGACGAGGGCGCGGAAAAGACGCGTCGTCGTTCCAATTCACTTTCGTACACACAAAATGTACTGAAGGGACGAAGGGACACAGCCCACACAGAAGAGACGGAGCGAGGGGCGCGAACTCTATACAACCCGTCGCACAGTGGTTCCATATTAAAAATCGGTGGACATAGGACCGAAAGTTAAGGTAGCGATCTGGTTTTTTTTTCTAAGCCAGCTAACATTAATACTAACATCTTTTACTCTTTTGTATTTTTCCTTAAAACGCATTGCTTTCGAGAAAAAAAAATACTCTATCTTTTTTGTATGGAGAAAATTACATTTTATTTTTTTTCTCGCAATGTTTTAAATTGGTCAAGTTTTAGCTTAGATTATCTTACACACTAAGCTAATGTGAACATATAAAAAAATAAGTCATACGCAGCCGCTTGCAGCTTTGCAAGTTAAGGATGTGACACGAAACCTAAAATTGTTTCCTATATTTCGCCAACATTGATGGGGTTTTTTTGGTGGGGGTATAAAAACATGAGCTTAGAAGCTTCTGATATAATATAAAATTAATATTTTTAGTGTAACGCCCTTTTTTGGTGTTTTTTTGAAATCTACATAAAATACCACGAGAAATAAAATGAATCATCTGCATTCCTCATTTTTACTTTCATTAGTGCTCGCGAGCTTCTCACCTAATTGCGCTCTTCCGTTTGCCCCATTACAGCATTTAAATCAACTGTATCGCAAGAGGGCCAGTTAATATCGTTTTCTAATCACGTGCCATTTCGGTTTAAAAATGTTTTCAGCGATCGACTTGCCGCTGCCCATCTCTTCGTAAGATTAGTCGTGAAATTGCGACAAAATTCTCGAATTTTAACATGATCTTCATACGATATCTCACCCCTTATTTCTGACACTATCACTTCACACAGATACTTGTAGTCCTTTAAATCACCAGCATTTTTGAGTTTCAAAAACAAATCGAGGTAAGTGCCCAATCCAGCCATTATTGGTTTAAAATATTTTTAGTCCTTCACAGTCAAGCGATAAGAGCAGAATGAAGCCAAATCAAGCGGTCTTCTCATCAAGCGGTCTTCTCACACTTCCCCTTGGGGAAGTGGAGGGTCGGTGTCAGGGCGCGGCCTTCTTCCCGAGGGATCTACCGCTGTCCGCAGCTACGGACAGGTCTCTGGGTGGCCTTCCAGGCGGTGGTCTTCGCTGGGGGTCGCAGGTGGTTTCATCAGTTGGAGTTGGCCGTGGACTCGACCAGGCTTCGGGGGAGGGGCTTGGCGCGGCCGTCGTGCGGTCGCGCGTGCAGAGGTGCCAGCCCACGCAGATGCTGCAACTGCGACCGGTCCGCACGCGCGAACATGTCGGTCGCCAGCCGCGCCACGAAGGCGTCCAGCTCCTCCCATTTGAGGTCCCTCGCGATCGTCGCATTCCTCACGTAGCGAGGCGCGCCGACGATGGTGCGCAGGGAGAGATTCTCCTGGGCTCGGAGCCGCTTCTTGTTTGGCTCCGAGACGAGCGCGAACCAAGCCGGCGCAGCGTACGTGAGGCGGGGCCTGACGTAAGTCTTGTAGACCCCGAGCTTCGATCGCAGAGGGAGGCGGGAGGTGAAGACTGGACGCATCTTCGCGCGTGCCACCTTCACCCGGTTGACGACTGCGCTGACGTGCGCAGCCATCGTGAGTCCACGGTCGATGGTGACCCCCAGGTACTTCACCCGGTTCTGCCACTCGATGACCCGTCCGTGCAGCCGGAGCGGCGGCGGCCCGTCAGCATGGCCTGTGTCTTCCCGACATTGACCGACAAACGCCACTTCTTCAGCCAGTCGGGGAGAGCGTCGAGGGCACGCATGAAGCCAAATCACTAATCACCCCATATTTATATAGAATCCAAGGAGCGCAATTAGGTAAGAAGCTCGCGAGTACTAATGACAGTAAAACTGAGGAATGCAGATGAGTCATTTTATTTCTCACGTGGTATTTTATATAGGTAGATTGCAAAAAACCACCAAAAAATGCGTTGCGCTAAAAATATTAACTTTATGGAATTATTATATTATATCAGAAGCTTTTAAGCTCATGTTTTTATACCCCCAGCAAAAAAACCCCATCAGATTTTCAATCAATGTTGGCGAAATATAGGAAACAATTTTAGGTTTCGTGTCACATCCTTATCTTGCAAAGCTGCAAGCGGCTGCGTATGACTTATTAAACAGGACTGTACCTTGTTCGAAGCCTAATAAAAAACATGAGAGTAGCATCATCCGTTTCCTGTCTGAACTTAGGTGCACATCCGCCCGCGTCCTAGCTTCCGGCTATGTTCATAGCGGTTCCCCACCACCGGCAGTTGAGTTTGCGAACTCGAATTTCATGTCATTGGCGTCTTGTTTCCCGGTAGTGACGGTCGGATTCAGCTCTTTATCACGAGCGCTCGGCCGCCATTTGTCTGTTACGTCCTTGTGCACTAGTACAAATTTTTTAAATTTATCATCTGAAATTTCTTAGTTGGTTTGTATTACCAAGTATAAAACCAGGTGAGTATTAACCCTTAATTCTCTGCACTTAACTTCGTGTTCTACGTGGATTAGTCGAAAGACCACAGAAAACTTTAAAAATAACGGCTTTCGCTTAAATACTTTAGTTGCTCTGAAGACCTTTTTGAAATAAATGTACCTATCTTGAAGCAGATTCGTGTTAGAATTACATGGTTTTCACAACTACCTACAACTACGATATTTTTTTATTTGGAAAAGACAAGCATTACCTAATAATTTTAAATTAACGGTGTTACCGTTCGATTGCAGTTTATTTGATTGAATATGAGCGATAATCCGCCTGCACTGGTGAATGACGGAGGCAGCAAGGAAAAGAAGAAGAGAAAGAGGAAAAGACGAGCGCCGTCAACGAGTTCGGAATCCGGGAGTACTACCTCGTCTTCCAGTTCTTCGAGCTCATCCTCGGATGACCAGCGCCGAAAAAAGCGCAAGATGAATAAGCATAAAAGGTACGATAACAGTAAAATTGATAAATTGGTTAACGACATAAAAATTTTAAAAAATTACGTGGCAACCATACCAATCATTCCCCAGAATTCTGATCAAAATGTAGACGTGCTAAACTTGGATGTCACTCACGAAGAGAGAGAATCTCTCGGGATCGAAGTTCAGGATGATCCTTGTCCACATCGTGAAGCAGAACTAAACGTATCGGTTGCCACTGTGACTAAAGAACCAGCTGTTCCTCGTGCCTCAGTAGAAATGCTCCAAAAACTATCAGAGCTCCAACGTTTTGATAGTGAAGACTGGAATAATGTACGTTATGCAGAGATCCAAAAATCGTATCTCCGTACCCCTGGTTTTACCTGTCTCGAAGCGAATGATGAGGTCAGACGGTACGACAATTCTAAAACTACCTGCAATACCGAAAAAGCTTTTGCAGGGATAACCTATGCATTACTAAATCAGCAGGACGTGCTGCAAAATGAAATGCGCGGCTATTTGCTGTGGGCTAGCCAAGCTAATAATTTATCGTATGACGATATTTATACGAAGATTTCAGATATTTTCTCAACTGGTGCTTATGGAAAAGCGTCCAGCGACACATTTCAGCTGGTTTGTGGACACAGAGCGGAAATGGTACAACACAGAAGGGAAGCTGTCTTGGCCTCGGTTAAGGACCCGTATTATAAAAGCGCATTGCGTAAAATTCCGCCGACGTGTACGAACCTATTTAATGCGGAGAAATTTAGTGCAGTTATAGAAAAGGCTGGAGGCGTAAAAGACATTTTTTGGCCCAAAGACAAGGATCAAGCCATGCTTTCTGCAGCGCAGAACGATGCTAGAGCTCCGTCTCAAAGCTTCACAATGAACTTGAGGCCCCCAACAAAGCAAGGCTGCTCTCATGGCTATACTCAAGGGCACGTAAGTAACTCGCGCCCGAAAATACCCACCGGGAATTTTCGGGGACGCGGTGGTAAGTACACCAGTGACCGAGGTGGGCACTCAAAAAAGGGGGGCAAACCACACTCTCCCTCATCCCACCGGGATAGGAGAGCAACATCTAAGCGCAAGTATTGACTATGTCGTAGTTTTTCGTGCCGGTCAACTGAGCAACTACCAGAAATAATGAGAACCTCGAAGGGCACCGTCCTACACTCTCAAGCTCACAAAAAGTTCTCACATTCCCTTCGGGAGGAACGAGTTCCCCAGTTCTGTTTCAATCACATCCCTGAGAGCCAAGGGCACGCTAAGAATCAGTTTCAAAAATACCCACTTTTATCGGATGAATACCCACCGGGTACGACAGTTGTTACTAACTCCAACCAAACTCTATCAGGTCTACTTTCATCTGGTACTCTCGCCCAGTCATCGCCAATTTATCGCCCCTTGAAAAACCTGCCTCGATGTTTAAAGAGAACCATTTCACTGCTGTGCTCTGCAAGCGCGAGCAAAACCACTCTTGCGCACCAAAAAAGCCTCACTACTGCCGCTGAGTGCGCTGAACAAGCTTCGATAGCGCCATTCACGCAAACAAAGCCTACTGAAGTGACATGTGATACACCAAGTGACAAAGACTGCTCCTCAAGCCGAACTGTTTACGTCCCGCATGACCCAGATAGTGGATACTTAATGCAAACTCATCTAAACGTACCCACAGGCGAAATGCTACGACGCGCTGAGGAGAGCGTAGAAACATCCCATGGCTTGAAAGTGTCCACCTCTCTCGCTGATACCAAGGGCACTAGCACAGCTGAACAAGGTTCCAAGGATTTACCTGCTCTTAGTACCAAGGAAACAAGTTTACGAGAGGTCAGATTAGAAGGTCAAAGTCCTAGTACCATATTGAATACTCAAAGATCTCCCGTGCATCCTAGTAGACGTGATGACATGTCATCTCCCGCTGACGGGCTCAACGATGACGATGGTTTGATGTGGGGATGGAATAGGCACTTATGTGACTGGACCCCTGAACAAAGGAGCCTGTTGTCTTCAAGCTGGCGCAAGTCTACACTGAACACGTATAAACCGGCCTGGAATAGGTGGAAAACTTGGGCCGAGATTAATAACGTTAGTGTATACAACCCGAATGGTTCCCAACTGGCGAGGTTCTTAGCTGATATCCATCAAAAAGAAGGGTTATCCCTGAGCACCATTCTGGTACACAAGTCTGTGGTGTCAACCTTCAGTGATCCTAATTCCAATCAAATGCTGAGTTCACATACCCTCGTCAAACAAGTTCTTAAGTCCATAGCTCTCGCCAAGTCTAAATCCAAAACAAAGTCACCAACTTGGGATATCGATATCGTTGCTGAGCACATGAGCAAAAATAATCCCAATACCTCAAGCTTTTACAGAGCGTCCCAACATACAGCTGCTTTACTACTGCTCTGTTCGGGTCGACGCGTGCACGACCTCACGTTGTTGAAAATGTCACCCAAACACTGTACCATTGCCGACGACAGCATTACCCTTTGGCCGGCATTTGGATCTAAGACAGACACCGCAACACGTCGTCAGTCTGGCTGGAAACTACTGGTAAACACTAACAAAGCCCTCGATCCTGTTTACTGGATTAATCACTTAATTAAATTGTCCCAGCCAAGGAGATTGTTGGCCAAATCTGATAGCTTATTCCTGAGTACCATAGGAGAACCCAAATCAGCCTCACGAACAGTTATTGGTGGATGGGTGAAAAGTTTGCTGCGGGAAGCTGGTATTGAAGCCACCCTAGGCAGCTTCAGATCTGCTGTAGCATCAAAGAATTGGGTTGAAAATCGCCCTCTTGATGAGATTCTTGCTAAAGGCAACTGGAAATCTGCTAACACGTTCCAGAAATACTACTGTAAGGAAATAGTATCTGGAGCACAAGTCAGGCCCACACTATCCTCTCAATTTGTTCCATGGGCTGAATAAGTTACTTTCTTAGTTGATTTGTTATTTTTATTATGTCAACGTTAATCATCAAGCAATCATAACTATTGCCGTGATCATACTATAATCAGTATTTTCTTTATTATCACTTGCATAATTAAAAATCCTTAATTGTAATTGAACATTACGCGAAGGTGTTACACGAAATCTGTCCTAGCTCATATTATTAGAAGAGTATTATACCGTTTGATTTACATTTATACTCTTATTTATTAGTACCCAAGTTCTTCTATCTCATTAGCTAGATACCTAGAACATATAATTTCTGATACTCTTCTATATTCTATACCTATCACATTGGCGTCGGGTACTAATATAATATGTTATTAGTATGTAGTACCTACATTACAGTACCACCACCACCAGGCGATAACAAACACGTCTCTCATGTTTTTTATTAGGCTTCGAACAAGGTACAGTCCTGTTTAATAGAGACGTTTTACCTGAAATTAAAACGTTTATTAAACATACTTACCTTGTTCGAAGCCTAATACTTTAAATCCTGCCTGGTGGCATACATAAGAGACTCAATGACATGAAATTCGAGTTCGCAAACTCAACTGCCGGTGGTGGGGAACCGCTATGAACATAGCCGGAAGCTAGGACGCGGGCGGATGTGCACCTAAGTTCAGACAGGAAACGGATGATGCTACTCTCATGTTTTTTATTAGGCTTCGAACAAGGTAAGTATGTTTAATAAACGTTTTAATTTCAGGTAAAACGTCTCTATTTTTTTATATGTTCACATTAGCTTAGAGTGTAAGATAATCTAAGCTAAAACTTGACCAATTTAAAACATTGCGAGAAAAAAAATAAAATGTAATTTTCTCCATACAAAAAAGATAGAGTATTTTTTTTTCTCGAAAGCAATGCGTTTTAAGGAAAAATACAAAAGAGTAAAAGATGTTAGTATTAATGTTAGCTGGCTTAGAAAAAAAAACCAGATCGCTACCTTAACTTTCGGTCCTATGTCCACCGATTTTTAATATGGAACCACTGTGCGTCGCGTCTTTTCTGCACCCTCGCCCCACGTCGTTCCTGTGTGCCTCAGGCCTAAGCCGCGGGTTATCTGTCGATGTTTCCTACTCAGTTTGTAACTACTTACAAACTAAAAAATATAAAAGTACATGCACGTGATGCACCTAACTTATAAATCAACTTATAACTCATTGGTACATGCTGAGATTCGAACCTATTCGCGCACGTGAGGCAAGGGTTCTACCGCACGGTACCACCAAATACCTTTTTGCCAAATAATTGATTCAGCGAGGTCAACCACCTAGCACAATTTGTAAACAAAAGCCCTGAGCCACGGCCGCCAAATAGTTCTGCATCAGAAATAATCACACGTACATACTTCGCTATACGTAGCTTCCGTTTCCTGCACGTTGCATGCTGATTAAATAATTATATTTGGCTGACTACGGCGGTTATTGATTAGGACGAGTGTGTAAAGTCTATATGATATATTGAGAGTTTTCTTGGTGACAGCCCATTTAAGGTGAGCAATATTTCGATCTAGTACGACGACGTAGAGCAGAGGAAACGTTTCACGTATCACTTGTCTGTGCTAGAAGCGATTCCCGTTAGGAGCAGGTTCATCACTTTGTTAATTTATGTCTTTATAATAATTTAAACCGTTAAATACACAGCCTGAAATACAGGTTTGTTCCCAGTTTAGGATACGGTTTGACTTTTACCTATGTTAAAATTTTTATTGATATATACACTTTAAACCTGTGATTTTATGGATAAATTTGATCTTATCTTAATCCTCTGATTTGATAATTCTAATTGTTGGCGATTAATATTTTTACAGCATAGGAACGTCCTTTTTATTTAAACCGTTTTTGCACATATTTCTTCTTTGTAATACTGGTATTAAAAATAAGTTGTCACGAAACCGTCTTTTAAATGCCACTAATCTTCTCTTATGCTGTTTATCACTTTCTTTATTCGCTCAAGAGGAATTGCAACTGAAAAAACGCAGCGCGTGGATTTCTCTTATTAGACTTTATTGATATAATGTCATGATTAATTCCAATACACAGACAGCGTATTGACCACCTATTACTGATAAAATTTTATTAATTTATGTAGTTTAATGTAAAATTGTATAATTATGTACTTAAATGACTGATGGCCGTTGGCTGCGAGTCGCTGGATGCGGGCGGTACAAGTACGGTACAAGACAGGGAAACTTGGAAAACCATGAGGGAGGCCTACTTACGTGGCGTCAAATGGGTGATGATGATTGATTTGACGTGTAACGAATTGCAAGACGTCACGAAAAATTATCATTGAAAATTTTTGTGCCGTTGTTTATTTTGCTCATTATTTTCGAATCTACGGTTATAAAGGCATACATTTGCAGCAATAAATTCAAGTTAGGAAACATATAAACACATTGTAATACAATAAAAGTTACACTAAGTAAGAAATACATGAAATACATACCATTGAACTCTGTCTACATTTTGATTTTACGCGTAGTCGTAGCGCCGCGCCGCCCGCGCCGCGCCTGAGATTTAACACTTTTTTTCACTGGTTAGGAGATATTATTCACTCGAAATATTTACACCTATGAAAAGGTACTCAAATCACGTTTCCTAGTAAAAAATATCAACAACAATTTGAACTAATAATACCGCACAAAAACAATTTGTATCTGTATACTTGTATACACGAGTACAGATATCTGTGTTTTCTTAACACAAAGAGTATAGTACTACTTAGTACGTTACATGGAAACAAGCAATGTTTTGTTCACAACAGACCTTATCAAATTATCCTTACAACACTGTAACACGTGGTATAACTAGTAACTAATAAATAGTTATGAAATTAATTCCCAAAAATACGATAATATGATCTTTCTTGTCTAAATTGAATAACAAAAACAATTGAAAGTCGATATTCAAATGTTTCACATTTTTTTTAAAAAGAACATCATAGAAACCATTTGAAAAAAGTTTCATTCGAAAACCTCAAACCATGAAGATTCTATGTCAATTCAAAGAACCTATTGCAATAAAACGGCAATTTCATACTTTAACCCCTATTATTAAAGCACACATAATTATGATAGCATAAATTTAAATTATTTTTTATGCAGGAAATTGTGTAAACGGTGCATTGCACTCCTTTGTGAGTGGCCAAAACATCTCCAAAAGAGCTAGATTGGCTATCCATAATGGAGTGCGGTCCCAACACTTATGTATGCTAGCGAGACTTGGGTATGGCAAAAGAAGCAAGAAAGTAGGATTAATGCAGTAGAAATTAGGTCCTTGAGAAGTATGTCTGGTGTTACTCTGAATGACAGGATACGCAATAGTGTGATTAGAGACTGAAAGTGGACTGTAGTGACTAGAATTGAGAAAGGAATGTTGCGTTGGTTTGGACATGTGGAGAAAGATTGACGAAACAAATATATCGAGTTAATCGTGGAAGGGCCGGTAAGGGACGACCCAGATGGACATACTTCGACCAAATAGGGGATGTATTAGCAAAAGGCAAGATAAAAAGTACCCGAAACCGGCGTGCGTGCATGCAACGACTAATGAATGTTGAGGAAGCGAAAGTGATCTGTCAGGATCGTAGCAAGTGGCAGTCCCTGATCTCTGCCTACCCCTCTGGGATATAGGCGTGAGTTTATGTTATGTTATGTGTTATGTCAATCTACTTTGAATGTTACACTTGACACAAATAAGCCAATAACGTCATCACCAATCATACTTAGCCGTTACTTGATACTGATGTTCATAGTTCAGAAGAACTGCACTTCAGTTATGGTTATGCGAACGACACACGCTCGCCGAAATAGCCCACAGGGCAAGGGCAAGGTCGTACGTTACCTGTACTGTGTAATGTTGCTTGCAATAGATCAGTGGCTACTTAACTGTGTGGTGAATTTAGACCGAAAATCGCTTGCTGTTTGTCGGAACCCAAACATAAGCAACTAAAATAAAAATAACATGTTTATTTTCAGAACAAAAGTTTACATGGTCGGTGGCTACTCCCACACTAGGCGCAGCCTGTATCGTAGGTGCCGGGTAGGATACACACTTCATAGTGTGGATGGGTTGACAAAACGAGACAAATGAGTCACTCACAACACAATTGCTCGGTGAGGTTTTGTTGCCTAATCTTGAACTATTTGCCTCGGTTTTTTCTTAAGTATGTACTTGTGTAGATATAAAGTGTGTGCTGTGCCTACTGTTACTTTATGAAGTTATACTCTGTGCCATTCTACCTACCTGTAAACATTTTTTGATAAACTACTTTTAGTATTAGATTGTATCAACACTGAAAGGTATCTGGAAATAAAAATAAAAATAAAAATAAACTTAAACTCTAAGTGTCAATAATACATCATATTTTCACATTGAAATACCTAAATGACTGAATCTGAATCTCATGTCTGAGAGAGTTTCAATAACAAGATCTTTTTTCAATCAATCAATCGATATATTTATTTAATATTACAGAGATTTCTTAAAGTAGTTTTAGTTAGCACATTATTAGTTAGCACATTATTATATTATTTCATAATATTATTTTACATGAACTGAGATCCAATGTCTCAGCATAGGGCTGTCAGTCCTATTTGCAATGACATTAAGGAGACTGTTGACGCTGCCGCGAACTCTGCGCGTCAGAGAGGCACTCCTGTTTTTTGGCTCGCTTGTGTTGTGCGCGCGTCGTGCAGTGCAGTGCAGCCAGCATAGTAGTATGACGACGCGAGACACGCGTTTTGTGCTGCTAAAACGTCAGAATTTTACAATTATAATGCACTGCTCCTATATTACGAGTACCAAATCCTGGCCTCGGAGTCTAATACAAACATAGTATTTCAATAGAATGAAATAAGCACGACATAGTTGCCATTCGCCTCTATTTGCTAATCTACAAAGCGATAGCAGTACAATGTGATTCCAATACTAGTACCTGCGCAAATTAAATATTTAGGTTGCACAGAAGATTGAATTTAAGTTATAGCATTGGAATGCGATTGGTTACTAGACTACCAATAGCGTCAATGAGACAACCATTACCGTAACGTACTAATAAGCTCATGCAGTTTTGAAGTCGTGTGATATAAAAACACATTCTTATCGCAAAGCAAAAACATGAATCTCTTTTAGTAATAGTTGCTTATGTTGTTAAATTATTTTTTAAAGATAGAATAGAATAGAATAGAATAGAACTTTATTATTAACAAGATTCACAATCATTAGTTTAGTTTAAGTAATTTGCTGAAGTTTTTAGTGTAAACTTTGGCCTTTGCATCTATATACGTAATGAGATGATTTATACAGCGTCCAGTGGCACCTTCACTCACACTAGATGGGTAAAGGGACCACTCAGACGCTGCAGTGCCTGAGACATGGTTTTTTTAGATGAATTTTAGTCGGCCTATCCCACAGGAAAGACAAGTCAATATGTGCGGAGCCAACCAAGCCGCGAAGTTTTTAGTGTTATTTACACTAAAGGGTAATGGACCCTATTACTAAGACTCCACTGTCCGTCTGTCTGTCACCAGGCTGTATCTCATGAACAAAACAGTTTAAATTCTCACAGATGTATTTATGTTGCCGCTATACCAAAAAATACTAAAAACAGAATAAAATAAATATTTAATCCTCCCAAATAATATCCCATATAGGAAACGTGATTTTTTGCCGTTTTTTGGTCAATATTAATAACGGTAACAGGTCGACGCTTGAACTATTCAAATGTTGTATAGATAATGGTACGGAACCCTTCGTGCGAAGGTCCGACTCGCACTTGGTCGTTTTTTTATAAATTAAATATACACCCATTAGGACTGGTAAAACAATGGACCCCACGATGCAGGGCCGCCTATTTTGTCATTTGTCTTATGGAAAATAAACCTTTTTTATGGTACACCTATGCATTTAACAGACTCACCCCCTGAAAAATTCCAATCTTCTCTCAAATTCCATACTAGTTAATTTTTGCTATCGTAGTGATCAGGATTCCAACAGGATTTTGTGTGAATAGTTAGGCTTCTAAAAAATCGCGACCTTTGCTGAAAACGCATTAAAGGGACACTTGCGTCAAGCTTAGATTGGAGTAAAATTGTTTGTATGCTATGGAAAACCTAGAAAAACTCAGAAAAAAATCAAAATATCCTCTTTCGGGGTTTTGCATCAAGTTATCAAGTTACTCTAATAATAAAAACTTAAGTACTTATAAGATTTAGTTTTTTCATTAAATTTTAAAACTTTTCGAATAAGGACGTAGACGAAATTAGAGCATTATTTTACGAGCTAACTCAAATATTGTTAAAGGCGTCATAAATTGTGAGGCATTACCTTTAACCTTTACGACGTCATAGTTAGAGCCCGATTTGTATGGCGTGTTTCTCTACCACGTCTGAGCGACATTTCGACAGGTGGTATCATAAAAAAAATTAAGCACGGTTAATGCTGTCTTTAAAACATGGCCTCTCCGTTGAGATTAAAACATTTTTTGTGCAAGTTATTTATACAGAGACGCACAGATGTAAATATGAGGAATAGCTGGAGTTCAACTTGGTAGTGCATTGTTCAGTGAGTCTAAACGCGACAAACGCACCAATTCACGATGAGTTATCGCGACTCCTAGCCATACATGCCCATATCGCTCCATTACTCCACTCTACGTTTCCTTAATTAACAAATATGGGAGTTATATGGCGCGTCATAATACTAAGCGATAGGAGTCGTTTCACCTAACACTGGCAATCTAGTTGATTGAGCGTTTATCTTTTGGCATATCAGGCAAACATCAAATTACGAATAGCCTAGCAAATTACAAGAGAACAAAAAGTCGTAAGCGGTAGATTTGTTTTACCAACATAACATAACACAAACTCACAACAACCCCGGAGGGGTAGGCAGAGACCACGGTCTGCCACTTGCCACGATCCTTACAGATCTCTTTCGCTTCATCAACATTCATTAGTCATTGCATGCTTTTTATCTTGCCCTTTACCAAAACATCCTCTATTTGGTCGAAGTATGTCCGCCTGGGACGTCCGTTACCGGCCCTTCCACCCACATTCACTCTATATTTTTTTTTTCGACAATCTTTCTCCCTCCATTCTGTCCATATGTCCAAACCAACGTAACAAATAAATAAATAAATTTTTACCACTGCATAAAAATTAAAAATTAATATTCGAAAAAGAAACACCCGACAGCTAAAAAGTTTACAATGAAGCCTAAATGCAGCCGTTGAATGTTAAACCTTAAGCGCCTTTTTAGGGTTCCGTAGTCAACAAGGAATCTTTATAGTTTCACCATATCCGTCTGTCTGTCCATCTGACTGTCTACAGCTTAGCATAGAGACAACAAGCTCTTGGAAGCTGGAAAAATTGGCACAGAGAAACATATTAATCACGCCTACAAAACGGCACCATAAAATCCTACGAAAAAAAATTTTAGGGTATCTTGCTTACGCCTAAATTAGGGATGCATTTTTTTTTTTCTCGCTTACCACAGTCGCCTACACCATTGTGTGGGGTATCGTTGGATTGTTTGTTTAAAAATATTGTGAGTGTAGGAAATCTCTTCTTTTTATATGCCTTTGCGAAATATTAAGCATTAAAGCGCAATTTTTTGTTAGAGTAGGGCGTGATCACACAAAAAACTTTTATTATTATCTGTACATATACACTCGACCCCCGAACCTTAAGGGGCTCCATAGAGTAACACTAGCGCCCCCACATTTTTGTTCTGTGAGCGCCCCCAAGGGAAAAAAATCATATCTTCTTTTTACAGATCGTTTTTACAAAAATTGTCTGCACAATCTCTCAATCATGTTTATAGTAATTTTAGGACCCATGGCCGTGAACCTAAGGCAAAAAACCTAGGACAAGATTAAATTTGGCATAATAAGCAGCCTATATACGTCCCACTGTAGGGCACAGACTTTCTCCCAGGGAAAGAGTATGGGCTTAATCACCACGTGAGCCCACCGCAGATTGGCGATTTCAAGCGCTGGCGATTTCAAGCTTAGACACTCAGGTTTCCTCACGATGTTTTCTTTTACAGTTAGCGAATGGTATTGCGACTACAACTTCACAAATGTATACAACTTAGAAAACAAAGTCATAGGTATCGCACTTTTCGAGAACTTCTTGAATCACGTAGCCACTTACAATTTGCGATGTAAAAGATTCGCCATCTTGGATTGGGAAATGCAGCCCTGGAAAATGGGACGCGTCTACGTCATTCGATGGATGGAAAAACACAATTTTATTATTATTCATTGTGTTATGATTATGGAAGGATTGTAACATTGATTTCGACCTGCAGCCTGTGCTATAGATACACAAGTAAAGGTTTTCTAATCACCGAAATTATCTCTGTACCATTTAGCTTCTTCTACTTCCTCTTGCCTTTGAAATTGTGGTTATTTGAAGACGAATCTTTTTTATCTACCTTATCTAGATTCTTATATAGTATTATTAGTCAGACATGAGTTAAAAGGCTGACATATTAAAATAAATACGTCCTAAATACGGCCCACTGTGCATGTTTCGTCCATCGGGACCAACTGGACAAATGCGAGTCGGACTCGCCCACCCCAGGGTTATGTAGTTTGTAGGTACTTACATATTATAAATAGTTCAGTAATCGAGTCTTGCAGTTTTTTCCGAGCTTTTCGCGAACTTCAAAGACAATTTTTTATGCTTTAATTACAAATAAGTTAATAACTTCCACACAATACAATGACTTGACCTGGTCCCAAACTGGGATACCCTGTGCTATAGTAATCAGGCAAGGACGTCATAAACACGAAAATACACCCAGACTGAGGCCATTTGTACAAACGTACGGCGGCCCCCAGTGGGAATCGAACCCGCGATGTCTGTTTTGGTAGCTAAGCGTCTTAAGCCGCTAGACCAACGAGGCAGTCACTTAGGTACTACACTTTACATAATCTTTACTTACTTTATCAAAAAGCGCCTGCCATAAACAATCTCAAGTCGTAAATGTTTAATCAGTTGATTGTTAAAGTTTGAGAAGGGTCTCGGTCGGTATGGAGGAAATCAGCTATCAAAACGAGTCAAAAGAATTCCATCGGAAAGGGAAAATCATTCGATGGAATCCAACGAGGCCAAGAATATATAGCGAGTTATTGAAATAACATAACGTAATAAGTAAAAACCTTCTCATGAGTATTTATATCATTTAAACACTTTCAGTAGCAAACGTTACAATTCGGGGTTTCTTTTTAGGGTTCCGTACCCAAAGGGTAAAAACGGGACCCTATTACCTAAGACTTCGCTGTCTGTCTGTCCGTCCGTCCGTCCGTTCATCCGTCCGTCTGTCTGTATCTCAAGAACCGTGATAGCTAGAGAGTTGAAATTTTCACAGATTATGTATTTCTGTTGCCGCTATAACAACAAATACTAAAAACAAAATAAAATCATTATTTAAGGGAGGCTCCCATACAACAAACGTGATTTTTTTGCTGTTTTTTGCTCGATATTAATAAAAACTATTGTTAGACGCTTGAAATATTCACAGAATATTTAGTTGTATATTTACTTAAAAAATAAATCATTAAATTAAAATTAAATAAATATTCAAGGGGGGCTCCCATGCAACAAACGTGATTTTTTGCCGTTTTTTCTCAATCGTTGTGTCTAATATTGTGTAGATAATGGTACGGAACCCTTCGTGCGCGAGTCCGACTCGCACACTTTTCCGATTTTTATTTTCCGAACAAGCTTCACCCTTTAAGCGCTTAATTAGTATGAAAAATAAAAATGAAAACAATCGATGTAGGTACCTAGATTTTGCAATGGACGCCTATGTTTAACTCGTACCGTAAGTCGCACTTTTTGTGCTACTTATAAAAATATTTTGATTTGACTTTGATAATTTAAAACTTTTGGTTAATTGAAAGTGGAATTTATTACCTGCTGTTGTAAGAATATACTAATTTTAACTATTCCATGTTGTTGATTGCACTCATCATGATATCTTGTAAGGTACAAACTTGTACAAACTAATGTGTTACACTTTAGTGTTTTGAGACAAGATGATGTGTGGGTTTTTTTTCTGTCTTTTTGTCCACTACAAGGCGACCCGAAGACAGCGTCTAACATTGTACATTGACATTCATCAAACAGAATGTAAATTCTTTACGCTGCTGAAAAAAATTTTTGATATACGATATACTGTAAAAACGATTTTCAGGTACCTGTTTCAATAACATGTTGTAGGTAGATGTCACGGTGTTATCCGTCAAACAAACACGTAATAAGTGTGTAAAAGTAAATTGGATTCTTCGGGTTCCCTCGGCGAAATAAATGAAGAGAGAAAATAACGCACTGAAACGAAAGCAAAACCAATTTGCTATTCATAATATAGTGCAGGGCGAGTTGTAATAAAACGCAATAGGCTACGTCTACGACTATCATTGTCTGGTCGTTTTCCTTGACTTTGAAAAGTTTCGCAATAAGAAGGAGCCGCCATCCGAGTTGTTGACTCTCGTCAAAACAACATCAACACGTAGAAGGTCTGCAAAAATGTCTTTCAATAAATTACAATAAATCCAATAAATAATATTTGCACACCGAAAGGTAGAACATGAAGGGAATTAAAATTACTTTAAGCCACAACGTTATGTACCTAACCTACCTAAAGTGTTCTAGCAAATAAATAATTTTTCTTTAGTGATGAAACGGGAATTATTTTATCATACTGATAAAGACTGCCTTGTTGGTATACCGTAACACGCTTGACTGTCAAAACAGAGGTCGTGGGTTCGATTCCCACTGGAGGCCACTGTACTTCATTGATACAAATAGCCTCAGTCTCGGTGCATTTTTATGTTTGTGACGTCCTTGCCTGGTTGGCAATCTAGGATCCTAGATTGGGACCAGTGATTATGTTGTGTGGAGGTTATTGTTTATTGAACTGAGCCACCAAAGATGTGTGAAAACAGAGTGTGAATTACTACTACAAACATCGTTACTACTTATTAAAAAAAATATATAATTCGAAACTAAGTTGTTTCAGCAAGAAGCGATTCTCTAACTTTTTGAACCGAACAGTGTACAACAATTAACAACTTCTGTGTCCTCTATTTTGCTCCACTGTTTGAGCTTTTACGACTCCCCCGAATTTATTATGGTGTTTTGCAGTCACGGTTTGAATTCTGATGAGAAACCTCGAACACTTCGTAACATCCCAGTAATAAAACGCCATGGTAAGAAAGTCTCTTGAACTATTTAATATTCCCTTGGATTTTCCTGGAGGGAACAGGCATGTAGGCTACGCCGGGGTACGCCGAACTGTTCTTATATTACGCGCACTAAATCCTAACTGATACCAAACGTCTAATCGTCAACTGCCATGCTAATTGCTATCGCAAACTTCAGGAATCCTACTACTTCAGGCCTCTGGAAGTTTATTGAAACTCCAATGAGTTAAATCATTTCTTGATAAAAAGTTTCCTCTGGTCTACCGCAAAAAGTGATCACTACTTTTCCTATTATTTTTATTTAATGTATTAATTTGTAAGCTAACTTGATTTAGACTAAATAATTTACTTGATTTAGACTAAAGTACTGGGTGGCTTTTTGGGTTTCGGTATAAACGAGCCCATCGCTTTTTTATTATCTCTATTTGAAGGGGTTTTGTGCAAAAATTATAATCTAACCCTGAATATTTTTAATGACTGACGATGCTCGTACATAGTTAATTTTTTACATTTACTTTTTTTGCCGAAATGTTGGGAATTAAGGTAATAATAATCTCGATCAGACTCGTTAAATGTATAACAATGTCATGGTGACATTGTTAAAGACAAAAATCAACACATTAATTTAGATTTTATTGCTAGAAACGTAACATGTAATTAAAAATTAACTTAGTATTTACTTAAAATACATTCTCGCAAAGACCCCGAATATGGCTACTTGATATAGCATTCTGGCTTCACCAGGGTGAGGGAAAGCCAATTCGTTATTACAGTCACCCACAGCATAAAACATCATGTTATCAAAAAAATTTTCGTAAATCTTCTACAACAGCATACATAGTCCATCGCTGCGTCCGCTGTATTGGATGCTGATAATATGGATTTTCACCAGTACTACCTTTCGTCTGTGTCTCACAAACAACGTCCTTAATGTTTCTGTCTTCCGCAGCGTGTGACCTACTACGTGATCCGGACCACACTCCTCGTATCCTGGTTCATGTCAGCTCTACTGACTTGCGCCCCTCTCCTGGGCGTCGGCGCCTACTGGGATGAGAAAGGCCACTGCACCCGTTACAAGAAAGCAACAGAAGGGCTCGACTTCGGATACGCCGTCGTCTATGTTGCTTTCGGTGAGTGTTTCTCCGTGCAGTGGACAGCATGTCAACCTTTACATTTTGGTTGCAAAGTCACCGGTAACGTACTGAATAGAATGCACGGATGTAAAGGTTTATGTGCTGTACTGTATAGCTGTTGGTGGTATCCCATCGACACACAGTTTTCAACCGCGCGGAAGGAGTGGCCTCATGGCATGTGGTGGTGCATGAGGCCACTCTCTCTGTCAGAAAATAAAGTTTGCAGGATAGCGAGATCAAGCCAATCTCTTTGCCTGTATTGAACACCGTATAAACGTAGCAACATATAAACGTAGTTTCGTCCCGGTTTCCAGCTAATAGCTAACGTGCGCTGAGTAAATCCAGGGCCTCGATTCTGTTAGTGTATTGTAGTATAATGACAGATACACTGTCGGGTCACGTGACGTGTTTTTTCATACCATTGACGCCTAGAAGGTTTGATACGCGTGCCCGCGTAGACTTAAAGCAGCCATGAAATGAAATCGCCATGTTCATGCAGTTGTCATGATACTACAATGCATTAACAGAATCTAGGCCCTGAACGCATTCAAGACTTTTGCTGTAACAATTGTCAAGTTAAGAAAAAAACTTGGGCCTTTGCATCTACGTAATAAGATTATTTATACACCATCACTCACTCTAGATGGGTGGAGGGACCACTCGGACGCTGCAGTGCTTGGGACATCGTTTTGTCAAGTTAGTGTTTATGTTGACGACAAAAACGTTTCTTATAGCTTCCTTAGACAAATTTTGCATATTAGTACACGAATGTTTTAGTTAAAGCATTCTCACTTTTGTGGCCAGGCTCGCTGCTGGGTGTGATCCTGGTGTACTGCAACCTGGCGGTGACCTGCGCGCTGTCCGCCATCAGTTCGCCGCGCACCGTACGCCGCGTCTCCCGCAGGTCTGAAGGGCTATCCTATTTATTTTGTTTTACTCAATTGGTGTGTAAACAGGTAACATGCAATCAATAACGTAAACAACCTCACATAACAGAAGGGGACTTAATCTAAACTAGTCTAATAATTTCTCAGAAATAAATGTAAGTAACAAAATCACTGAGTTAAATACTTAAATTATTACAGGAGATCAAAGCTCATTTAAAAAATAATCGAAATTGTTTTTTAAATGAGACTAAGTTATTGTTATTTATTACTTCGTCACATTTAAAAAAACATTAATAAATAGTATTATTACTAACTGACTCGGAAAACGATGTTCTGCCATATTAATATTAGCCTACGATCTATTCTCAGACTTACCAAATATACACAAAAAAAAAATCATAAAAATCTGTAAAGCCGTTTCAGAGGAGTTCGATAACAAACACTGATACTAGATTTAATAAATTAGGTTATCCACGGTACAACGGGCCGGAGATGAGCGGGCAGCACGGTTTCAATCTAATCATCATCATCATCATCATCAACCCATTATGTCCCCACCGAGGGGCACGGGTCTCTTCCCTGAGGAAGGTATAGGCCATACTCCACCACGGAGGCCAAGTCCGGATTGGTGGAGGCTTGTAGACTAGTGGCTCGTCTACTGTCAGAAGTTGTCAAGCCGCCCTAAGGCCTCTGACTTGGCTTAACGACTGCCATCTATCGACGGCAGCCGGCACCAACAGCTTAACGTGCCTTGCGAAGCACGGAACCGCTCGGAAAAATGCCACTAGCGTTAGGCATAGACGGCAACCCATCCATGCACTGAACGCGCCCTGTGTTGCTTAACCTTCGTGATCGTTTTTTTAAGATCACTCAGGCAGCCGGGGCTACGAGCGATTCAATCTAATATAATCCTTAAATAGATACTTAGGAAGTTAGAGACTACAATACAAGTGTAGACTACTACTGGGATTTGTGAGGTACCGTAGTTTTGACAACCTCTACGGGGCATTTCTGATGCAGAGGACCTCCCTTGTGCATTGCGGTAGGCTGCCAGCGTCACGGGGACATTTGGGTCGGAGATGTCTCGGGGTAGTCTATTTAACTGACATTTTGTTTTTAAATAAAGACCTAAGTATTTACTCTTATTAAGATTTTAATATTAGTACAAAAAATCCCGTCCCTTTTTCGTGCTCGTGGGCCGCCCGTCGGCCGCACGTGGCCGGCCCTTTTTTGCGGTAGTATGCAGTCAACCAAACTCATTGCTCATGAGTATAATAATATTTCGAATGACCTTTTCCTCATTTATATTTCTGACCATCTTTGCTCATCTACTATTATTAATTCGTTTATTGCAGATAAGTAAACATTACAATTGCTTTACGGCGGACATAATGCCACCAGAATTTTCTACCAGTCAACTAGTCAGTTTATTTTGTCGCATTTAACTCATTTAATTGGTTCATTCATCGACTGCTGATAAAGCGAAAGAAGTTTGTCAGGATCGTGGCAAGTAGCAAACCCTGGTCTCTGCCTACCCCTCCGGGATAGACGCGTGATTTTATGTCATCATCATCATCATCAACCCACTGCTGCCCACCGCTGGGTATAGGTACGCGTTTTTGGCTCAAATCTCTCACGGTCCTTGCCATCCGCATCCACGGACCCTCCGCCGACTCAACGACATCGTCTGACCACCGGGTCGCTGGTCTGCCCACTGATCTTCGTTCTGCTCTGGACCGCCGCTCCGTCATTGCCTTGGTCCACCGGCCGGCTTCCCGGCTCACCAGTGTCCCGCCCAGTTCCATTTCAGTCTCGAGACTATTTTGCCAATCTCGTCGACCTTTGTCGTTCGATGGATGACGACGTTGGGTCTACGATCTACGAGTCTGGGACCTAGCTTGGCTCGCTCCATAGCTGAGTTTTTGTAATGTAATATAATTAGTTCCCGATCGTGCCCTCAGGTCGTGCCCTAATTCTGCAGCGGAGCAGCAGACCTACACGGTGTCGGCGGCCACGGCCGAGGAGTTCCTCTTCAGCGTCATCATGGTCATATTCTCCTTTCTCTTCATCCTGTGCTGGATGCCGCAGATGGTGAGTCCGTCCACACCTATGACGATCGTATCTTATGTTATATCGTTTTTAGGGTTCCGTACCCGAAGGGTGCCAAACGAGACCCTATTACTAAGACTTCACTATCCGTCTGTCATTTTATTTTATTTGGCGTACAAAACAGATCACAACCATTACCCGACATAAAAGTAATAATATGACATGATTACTAAGTTAAGTATCTGTCTGTCACCAGGCTGTATTTCATGAACCGTGATACGATAGCTAGGCAGTTGAAATTTTCACACATGATGTATTTCTATTGCCGCTATAATAATAAATACTAAAAACAGATTAAAATAAATATTTAAGGGGTGCTCCCATACAACAATAGTTATTTATTATGCAAGGCTGCAAAGTTAATTTTTGGCGCGAGTACCTTGTATTGAAACCTGAGCAAGCGAAGGATTCTAGGATTGAGCCACGAGCGAAGCGAGTGGTTCAAATATAGAATCCTGAGCGTAGCGAGGGTTTCAAAGGTACGAGACGCTAAATAACTTTGCTGCCGAGCGCAACACACAACTTTTCACCTCACTAAAGCGAGGAAAATGTTAGGTGCAAGAAAAACAGTTTTAATAAATATTAAATTACTGTTTATTTATTTCAAAAATTAAAAGTAAAATTACTACAATTGGTAATATTGAAAGCTAAGTTAAGTGAATTCAATAAAGAGAAGAAAATTTTAAAGTTTTTTTTTTAAATCAAATTTTCTTGCCGGCCAGTGCGATTCTTTAAATGAGGCTGGCGCATAACATGAAATAAGTATTTGCATTTCAATCATCAATGGACTGGCTGCAGAGAATATAAACTATTACGAAACCAATGAGGTTCTATATATATGTAATTTATTTTACGAAACCTTTATTGAATAAAAATATTCGAATTTTAAAAACACTTTCCACGCTAGCGGATAAAGTGCGATTTTCCACGCAGATTTCGAATGATAAACAGAGCTTTTACGAGCTAGTGAGATGAAAACGTGATTTTTTGCCGTTTTTTCTCGATCTTTGTGTCTAATGTTGTATGGATAATGGTACGGAGCCTTTCGTGCGCGAGTCCGACCCGCACTTGACCGGTTTTTTATGTAGCCTATACTGCAATAATCTTGGTTGGTTTGAAAGACATAGCAAAATGAATGTGACTGACAATAGCTTATCGAATACGCTGGGTTGTTTTTTTAAAAACGCACTTTTCTAAAATATCTCGACACAAACTCGAATCTATTAGAACCATTAGTAGCCAGCCAGAGCGGTGCGTTCGTGCGAAGAGGCGGTACTAATAGTTGGCGCATTTTTAGGGTTCCTTAGTGGACACGGAACCCTTACAGTTTCGCCATGTCCGTCCGTCTGTCTGTTTGTCTGTCAATCCGCGGCTTAGCACAGAGAAGGTAATTACTAGAGAGCTGAAATTTGGCTTAGATGTACATATTTATAACGCCGACAAAACTGTACTAAACCCTACACCTAAATTAGGGATGCAATTGTTTTTCTTGCCTACACCATAGCGCGGGATATCATTGGATTGGTCGTTAAAAAATATTGTATAGAAAAAAATTCAGGGTTAGCATATAAAATTACCTTAAAATGAGAAAACTATCACGGCTAAGTAGGCTTTACTAGTTAACGAGTAATACTTACTAATACACGGCAACTAACTAATAAAAGTAAAATTTCGCACGAAATCCATTGAAAATGACTTCGATAAAGTTGTAAGTTCTGTAAAGCAGATAAAAAACCCTTTTTCTGCGGAACCCTACATTGCGCGTGGCCCAATACGCACTTGGCTGGTTTTTTAAACAAAATTTCTCAACTCGAAACAAAATTTCTCAAGTATATTTTTTAATTTACGTCTATACTTAACAGTAATAGTCTAAATAGATGACATTTTTAATTACTAATTACATAACCGCGGCTTTCAAACCACCCAGAAATGAGCGTGCATAAGTCCCACTGCAGGTTGACTGCAGGGCACAGGCCTTTTCTCAAAGAGAGAGTATGGGCTTAATTACCACGCGTGCCCACCGCGGATTGGCAATTTCAAGCGTTGAGGCATGTCAACACCTCAGACACTCAGGTTTCCTCACGGTGTTTTCATCACCGTTAGCGAGTGGTATTGCTACTATAACGTCACTAATGTACGTAACTTATAAAACAAAGTCATTGGTACTTACTGGGGTTCGAACCCACTACCTCCCGAATGTGAGGCCGGTTTTAACCGCTCCGCTACCACCGATCCATATAGGAATAACAGATTAAATTTATTATTATACTTTTAAATTCTATCCACATTATATTAATGTCAACCTGTATGTTCTTCGAACTTTCTCTCGCTTTCTCTACTTTTCTCTTCATTTTTCTATATTTTGTATTACCTCAGATGAAAACAATAACATTTTCAAGTAAACCGGGCCATTTCTAAGATGGGCAATTCTCAGTATGTATTGAACTTTTTTTGTACGACTTTTAATTTTGTTTTTTTGTTAACTTTACCATCTTTTGAAAAAAACGAGAAAAAACTATTCTGTTATTTAGCGGCACTGTTTGATAAACAAATAATACTTAGCATCATATGTGTTAATGAGAATGGTATTTTTTCTGTGTAGAGTTTGCTGAAGCTTGTGAGTTTACATTACGTGTAAACCACGAATTAAATAAAATTATATGCACCTGATATTGCGAAAAATATAAATCGAAGTGAAAACTCAGCTAACAAAGGTTTTTGTAAGACACTCAAATTTTTGTGGTGTTTCAGGAATTGCGCGTTTGGGTTTGGAAGTTTTTTATTTTTATAAATATAAGTGCGATAAGCTCTACAAATAAAATTAGACGAGTTCTACTAACGAATAATTATTTAGCCCACGTACTTTCTCCATTAATGGCTCCACTCCAGCCCCCGCGAGGATATAACACTTATTGTGTCCAGAAAAGTACGTCTTTTTCGCGTAATTATTCGCGGCACGAGTTGCTTTGAACAAAACAAGGCTCAAATGTAGAGACAAAGGTTTTCTACATTATACCTAGTATAAGTATGTATTATTCGTATTTGCACTGCAACTACCTGTCTTTCATTGTAACTTTTATTTATGTTTCTTGTTACTTATCACGCTAACCGTGAAGGAAAACATCGTGAGGAAACCCGCGGCTTGGTTGGCTCCGCACGTATTGACTTGTCTTTCCTGTGGGCTAGGCCGACTAAGCTGTCAGGATGGTATAGGTGCTGGGCAAGCCTACTCCATCAAAAAACAATGTCCCAGGCACTGCAGCGTCCGAGTGGTCCCTTCAGTCATCTAGTGTGAGTGATGGTGCCACTCGACGCTGTATAAATCATCAAAGGCCAAAGGTTTTTGTTTCTTGTGTGCAATAAAGAATATAAGTAGCCTATATACGTCCCACTGTAGGGCACAGGCCTTCTCTCAGGGAGCGAGTATGGGCTTAATCACCACGCGTGCCCATCGCATATTGGCGATTTCAAGTGCTGAGGTGTGTGAATAGCTCAGACACTCAGGTTTCCTTACGATGTTTTCCTTCACGGTTAGCGAGTGGTATTGCTACTATAACTTCACAAATGTACATAACTTAGAAAACAAAGTCATAGGTACATGCCCACACTGGGAATCGAACCCGGGTCTACCGCTTCTGAGTCTAATGTTCTACCCACTAGGCTACCACCGCTCAATAAAGAATATTCTTTATTCCAAAATGATCTAGATTTTGAAATGGACTCCTAGTTTTACTTGTAATGTTCAGTAAGTCACAGTTTCTATGTTATTTTGAATAAAAACACTTTGATTTGATACGAACCAAAACCTTACCGAACCAAAGTGATACGAACATTACTTTTAGTACCTAGTAGGGCTAGGGGAATCGAGAATTTTTTCTTCTTTGTCGATCAGCATGTAGATTTGAATCATCCTCTATAGATATGATTCATAGCTATTACCTATATTTCATTTCATTCAGATTTTGTCTGAGTAAGGGTATAAAGTTTAAGATGATTTGAGAAAAGATGGTCAGAGTGGAGTTTTTTTTCCCGCTGCCTTTTTCTCCACTACAAATACGGCCCGAAGGCAGCGGCTAACATAGTACCTACATTGACATTCAGCAAACAGAATGTAAATTCTTTACGTTGAAATAAATTATTGATTTCTGATTTCTTTCTATAGTAATATATTTTTTTAATACTATCAAAGTCAACAATTTCGCAATAGGGATTGATATTTTTGTATTAAGGAGATGAATAAATGGCCGAGGACGAGCAAACAACTTGAGAGCCACATTGCATTCCGTATTTCCGAATATGAATATTTTGACCACGTCTATGAACGGTTTGCGACGTCTATCAACGGATTGTTTACATGTAGACAAAAGCTGAATGAAACGAAATATAAGTACTTCTAAACTCCATTGATCCTACGTAAAACAGAGAGTAGTTTGGCAAAGGTAAGGTCGCCCCAACCGCAATATCCGTTTCACGTGTGTACTAAGATTCGCGCATATTAATGCGCTACAAGTTGCCAATACAACAATGGAAACAGTACCAACATTGTGATCTAGTGGACAGCGCCGCCGACGTGAATTGCTTGTTAAATTAGGCCTTTCAATAAAATTATGTAGTGAAACGAGATGAGGGACTGAGGGTACATACATAATACAAACCCACGCCTGCATCCTGCAAGGACTGCCTCGTTGGTCTACCCGTTAAGGCGCTAAGCTACCAAAACAGAGGTCGTGGGTTCGATTCCCTCTGGGGGCCGCCGTACATTTGTACAAATGGCCTCAGTCTGAATGTATTCTCATATTTGTAACGTCCTTGCCTGGTTACCTTAGCACAGGGTATTCTAGTTTGGGACCAGGACAAGTGATTGTGTTGTGTACAAGTTATTATTATTATTTTCGGTTTGCCACTCGCCACGATCCTGATGAACCTATTTCGCTTCATCAACATTCATTAGTCGCTGCACGCACGCTCGCCCATGTCCAAATATACGGCCTATAAACCATGAACTTTGGGCGGATTGAGAGCCACGGCAAAATAAACGTGCCTTAACAACAGGTAACGAATACGCTGGTTTTTTTTTTCAAAGGCACTTTCAACGCATTTCCATTTTCCAAAAATATCTGGTCAAATGCTCAAAATTTCTCAACAATTTTTTTTCTTTTGAGCATTTTAAATTACTTACTTAATAATTACATAACCGCGGCTCTCAGGCCACCCAGATTTCACGGTCTATAATATCTTTACTTAGCACACAATATTTGTGATTAAGTGGGCGTTCCTTTTTAGTCCTCCACTTGATTTGATTTCTCACTTGTTCAGCCAACCATACATGTTCTGCGCAGCCAACTGAAGACAGCTGCTGAGTTGAGATAGGATCCGTCTAAAAATAATAATATATTGTAGTATATACCTCCTCTTACCGAGCATATGGTTAAATAATAATAAACGTCCCATTAAAGGGCATAGGCTTTCTCTCAAAGAGAGAGAAAGTGTATGGGCTTTATCACCACGTGTGGCCACCGCCTATCGGTGATTTCAAGCACCAAGGTATGTGAATATCTCGGGTTTTCTCACGAGACACTCGAGTTTTCTCACGATGTTTTTCTTTGCGTTTAGCCAATAGTATTTGCGGGACAATTACTCACTGGCACCTGTAATGTTAGTCAGATGTGTCTGTCAGTTAGATCTTTCAGGACAAAATGAGAAAAATAACTAACATAATCGCGAATACCATTAAAAGCCAACTTGGCAGCGTGTCGATGAATCAATATTCACGCTGGGACCTCCGGGGGCTAACAGTATGCATTGTTCGGTCGTACCATGCATACAAACGGTGTCATAATCAATCGATGCCTGTAGCAGGCTCTGTATGCTAAATCGATTTGTGAAAATGTAGGTATTCTTTGTCCCGACGATTCATCTCGGAGACAATGCTAGTGGCCGATGCCAATTTTGGCTCAATGGGACTGTTTGGCTGCTGACTGTCAGCCGTCATTGGTTAACCCATTTATTTCTTTATGAACAGGCAGAATTTTTAATTAGTCTAATTTAATTTAAATAATGCCAACCCCTAAACAATACACAACTATATATGCCTCGCTCTCCTTGATCTTAAATAGCTCTCAAAACTATTCGGTTCCCTACCAATCTCGTATCGCTTCAGTTTCAGTTTTCAATTAATCTTTTGTGTTGTGGGCTTTCAATTAATTTTGGAAGTACCTACTTATACGAAAGACTTTTAGAAACACTCCTTGATCTTCGTCATAAATTGTCTATTAAATAGGATTACCTCTTAAATGCCTGAAAAGAGTTTATCATTTAGGTGAAACTTATTATTATTAAATTGTTTAATTGGGTATTTGACAAAATATCAAATGAGTTACTTTTAAAACGGAATTTTGTATGAAAACACTGGCTTGTGACGTCACATTTCAGAGTACTCTTTTTATGTTTAATCTATTTAAAAATTGTAATAAATTGTAATTGACTAAAAGAGATACATTTTCCGAGATATTTTGTAAATTTTGTTTTAATCGAGCATATGAAATAATTTATTGTTAATCGTGTCAAATACCGAATTCGACCAACAGCGATCACAAAAATTATAAAGATAAAGAGATAACGTGAAATAAGAGGCAGGTGAAATAAATATTCTGAAATGGCAATTTTCATTTTTGTAAGTAAGTAATCCTTACTTACTAATATTATAAACGCGAAAGTTACAAATTAATACAAATACAAATAATTTATTGCATAAAAAAATGCGGTTTACAATGAGACACTTATCCTAAAGTACAAATTGTTACTTTAAGTAAGTATTACTTTTAGGCAATCTAGTGTTGGGAGTTTTTTTTTTCAAATGTTATATTCTATGGCTTTTCTCTTTTGAATTGGCGTTATGTGATATTGCCAAGAATGGATTACTGGAGGCCGACAAAAGTCGATAGGGCAATCGTAGACACAATCTGAGTGTACGCCTGCCATGTTACATAACTTAACCCACCTAAAAGGGTACAGGACACCCTCACACGGCACAGCCTTTTCAGAGAGAGAGTAAGGGCATAACATCGCTTGCCCTGGCCACTGTTGATGTGATTTCAAGCGCTGAGATATATGAAAACCTCAGATACTCAAGCTTCCTCACCATGTTTTCCTTCACGCTCAGCGAAGAGATTTATTACTTCAAATTCACAAATTTAGGTTAGTAATTGTTACATGCCAGCATCGAATCCAGGACCTCTGCAATGTGAGGCCAGCGTTCTACCGCGGCGCTTCCACCGCTCATGTTAGGCCTACTGGTAAACAATGTCACCATCTGTTTTTGTATGTTTCATGCCATCAGATGTTTGGACAAAGCGACAAATTAATCGATGCCCAGTGGATGGTCGAATGCGTCTTCAACAATCAATCAATCGAGTTGAGTGGGCTTGCTCGATATCACGCCGAGTGCTGCCCCTAATGAAGCGATTTACGACCGCTGGGAGCTTTATTACTCGCGTTACATTCGGTAAACTTTTATTATCATCCCTGTCGTGGGGTTGGATTATGAGGATGCCCTTTACTATACAATTGTTTTTGTTTGTTCGTCCAAGCTTTCGAAGTGTGATTCTTTTCCTAAATACCTAAGGTTTAAAGACTTTGGCCTACTAAAAACCACGTAGATGAAAATCTACGTAATGAGATGATTTTTATTCACTCACACTAGATGAGTGAAGGGACCACTCGGACGCTGCAGTGCCTGGGACATGGGTTTTTAGATGGAGTAGCACCTATACCATTCTGACAACGTACTTGGCCTAGTTCACAGGAAGAAAGACAAGTCAATACGTGCGGAGCCTACCAAAGAAAAAGAAGAAGAAGCCTGTCTTAAAGGAAAAGAAGTAACCACAGATTATTTAAACTGCCTCTGAGGAGTGTTTTAGAGGAATCGTGTTTTTATAAATAAGACCGTTATTATCTCTACGTAAAAAAGCACGTCAATACCTCGTTCCGTTGCTGCTTGAAAAAAGGAGAAACTAATAAACACTATTGCATTTATAATACAAGCAGATATTATGTTAGCATTAAGGTTAATGAGTATCACCCTCACATGACAATAATCCTTAGGTACCTATCGTAGATACCGTTCTGCCTGCCCCAATTGCCCTCATTGGAGGCTTGCAGTCATTGAGGCCGCAAACAAGGGTTCTAAAGATAAAGTACGTTGACTTCATGTGATTTGATCAGTCGACGTTTGATGTTGACGGTAATAAAGTAATAACTATTACCACGAATTTCTTATTACTTCAATTAGTTGGCGTTGTATGAAGATTTAGACATAGGTCGTGGGTTCGATTTCCACTGGGGGCTGCCGGACATTGTACAAATGGCCTCAGTTTGGGTGTATTTCCGTGTTTATGATGTCATTGCTTGGTTACCATAGGACAGGGTATCCTAGTTTGGGGGTCAAGTGATTATGCTGCGTGGAAGATGGTGGAAATTATTTATTAAATTATATTTATTTATATCAGGTGTTTTCTTCCGAGAAATGAGACAACCTTAATTAGTAAGTTTGATCTAATTAAGTCAGGTCAAACTCTTTAGTGCCTAGCAGTTTTACTTTGATAATAATAATTTATTGATATTTTTATTAGTTAAAGCGGTACGTGTCATGAACAATGCACAGTGTGTTCTGAGACCCGATTATCCGACGTGTCCCTTTTTATTGCATAAACCGAAAGCCTTTATACAGTACAAATACAAAAAACTTTATTATCATAGAGGTGTATATCTCTCTATTATGGGTGACCAGACTTCTGCTCAAAAGTGACAATGTTTTTATTTTAATAGTCTAATATTGTTCTTTGACATTCATATCTTTATCATATTACTTAGTATTTGAAATGATAAAGTTTATCATTTCAAATAGTAAGTAATATGATATACTTCACCGGTAAGCGGTGGTAGCCTAGTGGGTAGAACGTTAGACTCGGAAGCGGGAGACCCAGGTTCGATTCTCAGTCCGGGCATGTACCTATGACTTTTCTTTCTAAGTTATGTACATTTGTGAAGTTATAGTAGCAATACCACTCGCTAACCGTGAAGAAAAACATCGTGAGGAAACCTGGCTGTCTGAGCTATTCACATACCTCAGCGCTTGAAATCGCCAATCCGCGGTGGGCACGCGTGGTGATTAAGCCCATACTCTCTCTCTGAGAGAAGGCCTGTGCCCTACATTAGGACGTATATAGGCTGCTTATGCTATGATATACTTTATAATTTCACATAGTACACTGCACTTTCTTACCCCTTTTGCGCAGCTTTGCATTTAAGATGTTTACTAGCATTTGAACAACACTTATTGAAGTGCATTAGTTCGATGATTTTGAAGTGGCAAGTGTCAGTGTCAGGAATCGCTCGTAGCCCCGGCTGCCTGAGTGATCTTAAACGATCACGAAGGTTAAGCAACACAGGGCGCGTTTAGTGCATGGATGGGTCGCCGTCTATGCCTAACGCTAGTGGCATTTTTCCGAGCGGTTCCGTGCTTCGCAAGGCACGTTAAGCTGTTGGTGCCGGCTGCCGTCGATAGATGGCAGTCGTTAAGCCAAGTCAGAGGCCTTAGGGCGGCTTGACAACTTCTGACAGTAGACGAGCCACTAGTCTACAAGCCTCCACCAATCCAGACTTGGCCCCCGTGGTGGAGTATGGCCTATACCTTCCTCAGGGAAGAGACCCGTGCCCCTCGGTGGGGACATAATGGGTTGATGATGATGAAGTGTCAGTTTCAGAAGAGAAGTCCATGTTTGTTTGCACCTTTCATTATAGTTCTGATAAAAAAATAATTTACCTAGATTTGCTCCGAAACAAAATTAATTTCAGAAATGGACAAACAAGATCAATTATGCTCTAATACCGTTGTTTTTATCAAAGCAGGATAAATTACGGCTGTTGATGTATCGCTGGACAGTTATTAGGGTCAAGTTGATGAATGGTATGATGGATCCTACGCAACCAACGCAATCGTCGTAATCAACCTCGCCTCGTTTTGAAACCTATTTGCCAGTTACTTATAGGCTTTTCTGTGTCATTAATACTAATATTAATACTATTATTATAGCTAGATAGAATATTCTTTATTGTATGTACACCAGGAATTACATATGAGAATACAATAATATACTGCGGTACAAAATATAGTATAGTACATACCTCAGCGCTTGAAATCGCCCATCCGCGGTGGGCACGCGTGGTGATTAAGCCCATACACTCTCTCTGAGAGAAGGCCTGTGCCCTACAGTGGGACGTTTATAGGCTCCTTATGTGTGTTATGCTTATGCAGTACATAAACGTAATTTATTCCAGACAACCCTTGATGGAAATTAATAATACCGAATTTGTTCCCAGTACACCATGTACTAGGGGGTGCTCGTATAGACCTCTCATTGCTGTTGGCATGAAGGACTAGGAGTTCCTCAAAAAAAAACCTACTTTTTGGAAGGCTCTTTTAGCAAGTCTGGTACCTGCGTATAGATATCAATTAAGCACGCATCAAATTGATCCACGACGTTCAAGTCTGCGATTAATTCTTAGTTCCTCGAAGCGCTGCAACTCCGTTCTACCGCAAACAGAAGGGCCTAATTCAACATCATCATCATCGGCATCGACATAGGCCTCTCCTATTGCACTCCACTGAGCACGGTCCTCGGCTACTCTCATCCAGCTCTTGGCAGCCCTGCGGCCCTGCGGAGGTCATGGCTCCACCGAGTTTGAGGACGTCCTACACTACGTTTACCGATCCGCGGTCTCCACTCAAGAACTCGTCTACACCATCGGTTATCAGTTCTTCGGATGATATGGCCGGCCCACTGCCAGTTCAGTGACTTTGGTTCTCTGTCGGATCACCTCGTTTCGAATTTGATCTTTCAGGGAAACCCCATAGCACGCTGGGCGACTTTTTGTGGACCAGACCCACCGTGAGTGTTTCGGCCTAATTATGCGCACCACATTCTGTCGAAATCCTGACGTTTGCCATTGCAATTAGAATAGAATTAGACAGCTGGACGTCAGGAATCCTCCAGGATTTGGTGTACATAAGTTAGTCCCCGGTAGCATCTGTGTCTAAACCATAAGAATATTGGCAATGAGGTTTTACATCGGGTTTGTACTAGAGGATTAGCTCTCTTCCCGAGTGCCCCTACGCCACATCGAAATTTTTCAATCAGGCGCATTCCTAGAAACAAATAAGAAGATTGTCGAAGTGATTTTGTACATTTTTAAATAGAGGGTTAGCCTTCTTTTGAAGTTGCCCTGCGCCACAGTGAAAAATCTGTGCCCTTCGCCAAGCCGAATATTCTACTCAGGCGCATTCCTACAAACAAAATTGTGAAATTGAATGGTTTTATACCGGTTTTGTACACTTTTAAATTAGACGACAGCACTCTTTTTGAGTGGCTATGCGAAACGGGGAAAAAATATATGTGAAATGTGAAAAAAAATCTGAATGCGAAAAATCTGTGCTCTAGGCCACATCAAAAGTTCCACTCAGGGGCCTACTAACAGTGCACTCTTGCAGGTAATCTCCGCCCTGTACCTGGCGCTGGGCGAGCCGGCGTGGGGCCGGCTGGCGGTGTGGTCCCTGCTGGCTGACCTGCTGATGCTGTTGAATTACGTGCTGGACCCGATCCTCTACGTGCTGATGGGGCGCACGCGACTCTCGGCGCACGGCGTCTGGCGCGCCGTGGCCGCTTGCTGCAAGCATCGGGTGAGACTTGGAACTAGCTAAAATTTGCTGACTGGCCTTGCTAACTTACGCTCTGCGCACTGATCCACTTATAATGCATGCTTTGCTACCAATTGAGATCAATCAATCAGTTACTTACTCGTCCACTGCCGGACATAGGCCGGGGAGGCACACGACTTTCTTCTGTCCTCGGGTGGTCCTCGGCCATCCTTAGCCAGCCACTGCCAGTAATCTGTCTCAGATCGTCGGTTCAGCGAGCAGGTCCTTTGCTGCGTTTGTCAATTCGTGGTTTCCACTCGAGAACCTTTGCACCTCATCGACCACCAATTGACATGCTTTGCTACATACTCGTAGCTATCCAATTTGCGCCACGTTTCATGCTTTTCGACCAACTGACATATTATGCTTTGTCAAATAACAAGGCAACCTGTTCTCTAAGAATCGGTTACGCAATTTACAGCGAATTGTCATATTAAAGTAAGTACGTACGAATTGTAGTTTTGTGAAACGCGAGCCTGTCTTTGCAACTTGCCGTACTTGACCTGATTTTATATCATCTGCTCATGTAGTTGTCCATCTTCTGCTACCAAATAACCAACACAGAGAACCGACCACTTCTCTGAAACTAACTGGTAGGTACCTAACCCACTCTCTATTGCACACTGCATCGTACCACGCTACAAGCATGGCCCATCTCTCTAAGCTGCCGCTTGATATCCCACTTCCTGTCAGTCTTCAAACTTCTCCCTAACTAACGCGACTGACTTCAGCTCTACTCCGCAGCACCACATGTCGTCGACGGGCTCCACGAAGACATCTGCCTGTCTGCAGGACACGCTTCTGACTAGCGAGAGCTGCGGGGCCGAGATGAGGCCCCTGCGGTCACGCATAGTGTGTCCGGCGCAGCCGCCAGCCCTGCTGCTGCAGCTGCCGTAGACGCTGACAACGGAAGCGGGAATATTTTGAAAACTTTTTTCGAACGCACTAGTGTTGTTCCACAGCGAGGAATGAGAGTCTTTAGTTTGAAACTATAAAAGATAATCGATTTGAAAAAACTGTAATAAGAATGTTTCATGCAAGCAATAAAACTAAAAAAAACACTCACTAGAGTTTCGATAGAAAGTTGTAGGTATTATTGAAATAGTAAGTACATAATTGAAAACCAAATATGAGCGATGGCGGATGGCGGCGGCTGCGTGAAGGACGCTCGTTCGCATTCCACCAGTGCGACTCAACCCAGGGCAACAAGAACATTGTTATGAAAGGCCTCTAGACGATATGAAAGCATGGTAACGAAAAAGTATATTCGCATTCCGAATGTAGTGAAGCCCAAGATGCCTCCCAATGCCACCCCCTTACCACAAAAACATTGATGTGATACATTACGCAGCTCAGACGTAGAGGCACAGCAATTCTTAGGGAGAGTTATCATCTAAAAAGGTATGTGCACACATCTGCGGTAAGTGCAACCGACCTTATTCTATATAATCTGATGCAGATCCAGGTAGATCTGCATCAGATTATGTGCTGCACCTTAGAGAAATCTTGGCGTAGTTTATTGAACGATTTTGTTGTAAACTTATAAATAAAATTATAAAAAAAGGTGCTGGGCAAGCCCACTCCATCTAAAAAACAATGTCCCAGGCACTGCAGCTTCCGAGTGGTATGTTCAGTTCACCCATCCAGTGTGAGTGAAGGTGCCACTGGACGCTGCATAAATAATCTCATTACGTAGATGCAAAGGGCAATTTTTTATGAATTGTACATTTTAATTGTATAACTGTACATGCTATATGTTGGTCTTCTTTAACAAATAAAATAAAATTAATGTTATTAAAAATCTATGACTTTATTACTATTTTCTAGCGAAACTTTCAAGTCGTTATATTTTTAGTCTTTTATTTACATGATTTATATGTACGTAACATCTACATGAATTAATAAAAATAATATAGTTACTAAATATCTAAGATAGTTGTGACGGATATAAAAATACTGTAAATATTTTTATTTTAGATGAAGCTACCAATATATTTTATTTAAGTATATGATAGCTGCGATTATGTAAATAATTATTATGTACTATTTTTATAAAATAGTGTATAAGAGAATCTCTTGAGGTAACAATAGAACACCTATAGTTTGGCAAAAATGGGAATTGAAAAGAAAACGTAATGCATTATTTTACCGCTAAATGAGGCCATTCAGAAGGTATCTATCTGTAGCGGTAGTAGCGCAGCGGTAGTGGGTTGGAATCCCTGCATGTATTAATGACTTTGTTTACAAATTTATGTACATTTGTAAAGTTGTATAGTAGCAATACCACCCGCTAAGTGAGGGAAAACATCGTGAGGAAACCTGAGTGTCTGAGGTGTTCACATACTGTTGATATTACCATAAATCTGCAGTAGGCACGCGTGGTGATTAAGCCCATTGTCTCTCTCTCTCAAAAAGAAGGTCTATGTCCTGCAGTGGGACGTACATAGGTTACATAAAAAAAGAAAATATTTTTAAGATAAGTATTAAAAAACATAAAAAATTACAGACAGAACTTTGTGCTAACTTGTAAAATATGTATTTTGCACATTTTCTCTGCGAAAATATATTTTTATGACATAACTGTAATGATTATGACAAAATTATATTTGTAAAGGTACTAAGAAAAAATTGTTTTTTATACAATATTGGTGGAAGATACATAGATAACAATTTTTTAGATTTATGTACTTTATATTAGGATACATACCAATTTCAATAAATGTGCCATATTGATTAAATTCCGTATTTTTCTCTGTATCCACACCCTACGTAGATACCATAGGTTTTAAAGTCAAAGCAAACCTTTTGTGCTATGAATATATTTATTTTGTGATTAGCATTAAAAATACACTTAAAATATATGACTTAGTGTAAAAATTACGTTTTTATTTGCTGTCTCCAAAATCATCGCCGTTATGTTATTTCGATTTATTTATAATCATAGTCGACTGTTAACTAACAACACTACTAATTTTTGACAGCGAGTGTCTGGTACATTTCTCATCCATTTTTCACAACTTCTTGACAACGTTGAGAATACGTTTTGTTTTTCTCTTGGGAGAAAACAGAAAACATAGAGGTAGTATGGAGAAAAAGTCACTAACTTATCATCGTTGACTCTTTCGTTGGATGCCAGTTCTTGTTTGAATCAATTATTTAGCTTTTGTCGGGGCTTTTTGTGATACCTAGAGTGATAGAGTTTTTGAGTTTCTTTTTCAATGTTACGAAATACTGTAAATTAAGATACCGATACTGGTTTTCTGCGATTGGTTCAAATATTTGAATCAACAGAACCTTTGACCGCCAAGATGTCGAAATGGTAAGTCATATCCCTCAATAAATCAATTTAGTCCATTAACCATTGATCTTCGATCGGTCAAAGCAATGTTTATGCCCTGTACTTGTACCAATTCGCTCTTCGTGCTATTTTATTCATCGCTCTTTAATCCCATTCTCTTATTTTCTTATTTATTTACCTACTGAAACTACACAAATGTTCGAAAAATAAGGATAGATAAGTAATCGAATTTCACCGTCGACGACTATAAGTTGGCGTATTAGAACAATCGTAGGACGCCCACCAGCTCGCTGGACCAACGATCTGGCAGAGTCTGAATGAGGATGGCCAAGGACAGAAAGAAATGGCATACCTTGGAGGAATTCAGTGGACGAGTAGGTACAGGCTGATTGATTGAATTAATTTGTGTTTCATACTGTGATTTTAGTGTTTAGGGCTTTCCAAGCTGTGTGACAGATTGCCAGTTGTAGTAATAAAGAACAAGTATAGGCTGTAAGAAGCGGTGGTAGCGTAGTGGGTAGAACATTGGACTCAGAAGCGGGAGACCCAGGTTCGATTCCCAGTGTGGGCATATACCTATGTCTTTTCTTTATAAGTTATGTACATTTGTGAAGTTATAGTAGCAATACCACTCGCTAACTGTGAAGGAAAACATAGTGAGGAAACCTGTGTGTCTGAGCTATTCACATACCTCAGCGCTTGAAATCGCCAATCCACGGTGGGCACGCGTGGTGATTAAGCCCATACTCTCTCTTTGAGAGAAGGCCTGTGCCCTACAGTGGGACATATATAGGCAGCTTATATATGGCCGTAAATAATCTCATATTCAGTGTGCTAAAGCTGTAAAGAAAGAAGACCTAGCTGTGATAGGACACACATATGAATGTTTGCATGGAAATAAAACAAACTGTAACTGTGAACAGCTCCAGTATATTGAAAGATTCAAATACTTAGGATTAATTATAGACAAGAACTTTAATCTGTGATGGGGAAAATGTATCACCTAACCAGAGTACCCAATAAGCACACACTGCATAGTTAGTTAGTTAGTTAGACCTGAGATTTCTGCACTTAGCCTCATGGTTGGGCCATTGTACGTAGCAAAGCTGGTAGCTCAATCCAGCCAGCCTATCTCTTTCCAGAAGGCCAGCAGTGCTCTGATGTCACTACAGGCCTCCTAAAGGGATCCCAGCTTCCCAATGATGGCGGTCCATGCCTTCACAGTGAATGGTCATATGGGCGGGTGTTTCCTCTTCTTTGAGGCATCCCTGGCAAAGCGGGCTGTCGGTTAGTCCCATGTTGTGGAAATGTCTATTTAGTGACAATGGCCTATTAGGATTGCCACAGCTTTGCACAGATTATTCCTTCTCAGATGCAGTAGGCTATGTGAGAGACGTTGCGAGATCGTTGGTGTATCAGGCTGTTGTTGGTGAGATTGCTGTTAAGTGCTTGTAGGACTGAGGCACTGTCCGAGACTGCGTATTGCATAGTCTTGCATAATTCTTGTATTTAACAGTGCGACTGCTCTTGTTATACCCAGGCCCTCGTCACTCCATACAAAAAATATTATGAACGTACTTTGTGCCAACATTGAAACAAAAAATATAATCCTGCTAAAACAAAAGGCATTAACTCCGCAGTGAATCACGTAGATGTATCATGATTTAAAATTAAGTCGGGTTATATGTGAAATCTAATGTTGGTAATGTTGGTATTACGTATTTTGCAAATGGCCGGTAATTTTGTTCGTTTGTCGTTTTTGTGTGGCATTATTTTATTTATTTTAACTTTAGCAATAGGTGTAGTGCGTGAAAAGTGATTAAACAAGAAATATGGGAGGAAAAGCATTGAGGAAATGTGAAATTTGTGGCATTAGAAGAGTCAGAAATTAATGTACGTCTGGCATATTCTTAACCAGATATCCACTGGAGCCAAACAGGTAAAATTAGCAAGTTTATCATAATAAATGTACGCAAATTTTGATATTTATTTAATGCGCTTGGATAAAACAACTGAATTATTTAGAACAATTTACGATTTTGACAAATTTAAATTAACGCCGGTTGTAGTGCGGTACCCATGTGGCACTTTTTTTTATCGATATTTTGGACGATTGATTTCTGCCAGATATTTCTACATGCTGTCTAAAATTGATCACAACTACTTAATTTTAAACGTCGAACACCACACAGCAAGAACAGAAATGATTTATGTTGTTTTATTTTGCTCAATTTTGTGGTATAGATAATATATTTTTTGACTTATTATTTTGTTTGTTGCAGACTCCAAAGATCTGAAATTCGACCAAAGTGCAAAGTTTTGATAGCGACGTGACGCATTGGTGACATTGTTTTCTACACCTGATGCTAAATAAATGATTTGATTTAAAAAAATGCCTTTTTCATTATGAAAGTAAGCGATAATCCATTCACACCATGTCATACTCGAAATAATTGAGTTCACCTACTGTATTGGGATTTATCGCCTACTTTAATTTTCAAAGCATGAAAATGAGGTAAGGGGAGAGACGTCTCGAATTTTTTTTTATCGATATCGATAAGCAGTCCATCACTAATATTTTGCAATTTCATTCTCATGTTGGTATTATACTATTTTTTGTTAGGTTGGTACAAACTACGTTCATAATTTTGAAAACGTGTTGTTAGCAAGTGCCGACTCTTATAACGTAGTGATTACATACTCTTTGGTTATACCTATGCATTCTGCCTGAAAAATTGTATTCAGGGCGCCAAGGGTTGTCGATATTTTTAGGTTTTGTTCATTGGAGAAAGCTCCTGCGCCCGTTCCTGTTTCGGTTTTGGAGCCGTCCGTATACACTCTGACTTCGTGTATACCAGAGTAGTCGGCTGGCTCCTATTGTAGTTGTACCCTGTATTTCTTGTCGAAGGTATAGGTGTGAGGTATCCTGTCGCACGCCGCCTCCATCATGGGCTGGTCCGAAACAGCGGCTGACAAGATTTGTGTGTATGCAAAACAGCTGTTCTGTTTCCATAGTCCAGCTGTCCGAAGCCGTGGCGCAGTTATTGAACGTGTAAGTGTAGAGGTCTGAGGTTCAACAGGGCTTCCAGGGCGGCAGTCGGTGTTGTCTTCATGCACCCAGTTATTGCGAGGCATGCCAGTCGTTGTAACCTTTGCAGTTGGAGTACTGCTGTTTTCTGTGGTAGAGCGTTGGTGCCACAGAACATAGGAATAAGGTAGAAAGCGCATGTAGGGCGCGCGTGCCACGAATTTGTACAAATGATCATATTCTGCAAAAACATACCCAGTCGGCCGCGGAGTGTTACCGAGCATGTTACTGAAGAAAGACTGCTAAAAAAAGGGTAAAAATGCCATCGTGCGCAATTATCACCTGCAGAGCTCGAAGCAGAGACGTTGCTCTGACTAATGGACGGATTTCTTTTCATCGGAAACTAAATTAAACCTTTATTTTGAGTGATTTGATCGAAAATATAGAAAAGAGTATATTTTCCAGCAATAGTGAAAAATATCGCAAGTTGAAGTATACATTGCCGGTGTTGTACGCAAATAATTGCTGCGCCAACGTATTATGTACGCGAAAAGCAATGCAAAGCATGTGTGTCTGCGTGAACGATTGACTTCACAATATTCCGTGGTACTCCCCAAAAAGAGTAGCGAAGGGAATAACTTATCGAGTGTTGGTTCAGTTTGTCGTGGTGTCGATATTGTTTCAACTTTGTTATTACGGAATATTTAATTGCTCTTAGAAACCGGCTAAGTGCGAGTCAATATCGCGCACCGAGGGTTCAGTACAGACTTGTAGGTATGTAAATAGTTCGTCCATTGCAGGAATCTAGTTTCCAAGATATATTATTATTGTAACTGCTAATTTAGGGATTTCGGATTTTTTCCCTTTCATTTTTAGGGTTCCGTACCTCAAAAGGAAAAAACGGAACCCTTATAGGATCACTTTGTTGTCCGTCTGTCCGTCCGTCCGTCTGTCAAGACCCTTTTTCTCAGGAACGCGTGGAGGTATGAAGCTGAAATTTATATCAATTACTCAGGTCTACTGTCCCTTGAAGCTGTGAAAAAATCAAACTTCTAAGCCAACGCAATCAAAAGATACAGCCGTTTATGCCGCAAATTTTCGACACTTGCAAGGGAATCAAAACCTACAGGGTGCTTCCCGTGAACTCAGAATCTTGAAATTTGGTACGAAGCAACGTCTTATAGCATAGATAAAGGAAAAATTACGAAAACCATAAATTTTTAGTTACATCACATAATATATTTTTTTTTAATAATTTTAAACTTACTACCCATTTCCTCATAAACGCGTAGAGGTATTAAATTGAAATTCATACCAAATACTCAGGTCTATATTACCTTTAAGCTGTAACAAAATCTAACTTCTATGTCAACGCAATCAAAAGAAACAGCAATTTAAGCTGCATATTTTGAAACTCGCAAGTACTCGCAAGGGAATCAAAACCTAAAGGGTACTTCCAGTCGACCTAGAATCTTGAAATTTGGCATGAAGCAACGTTTTATAGCACACATAAAGGAAAAATTCCGAAAACCTTAAATTTTTAGTTAAATTACAAAATATATATTTTTTAATAAATATAAACTTATTACTTTTTTCCTCATCAACGCGTAGAGCTATCAAGTTGAAATTCATATCAAATACTTAGATCTAATTGCCTTTAACCCGTGAAAAAAAAAAAAATTCTAAGTCAACGCAAAAACGCAAAACGCAATGAACGAACTTTGTAAACCTTGCAGGTTTGTACGGAACCCTCGGTGCGCGAGTCCGACTCGCACTTGGCCGGTTTTTTATTATAAATACATTTATTTGCAACTACAGTCACACACACAAAGCGAAATGACACAAAATGAAATGAAAACATAACAAAAACAAAAGAAAGAGAGGAGGCTCTTGTATACTAACCAGAATGGACCACGAATTCAGAACACTTAATGATATAGCCCAGCATTCCATACCTAACGTAATGGAATGTTGTGCAATAGAGTTAACTAAACATCGTATTAAAATATTATGTGTTTATCGGGTACCAGGATCAGACATAAATTTATTTTTTGACACCTTATACCTAATCTTACAAAAAATATGTGATGATTCAAGAAGTAAGTTGATAATATGTGGCGATTTTAATATTAATGTATTGAAAAAAAATTGTAAATCAACCGAATTCGAAAATCTTTTGTTAAGTCATAACCTGACATTACAATTCAGAGAACCAACGAGATTTGCAAGTAAAACTTGTATAGATAATTTTGCTCATAATATTAGGGGATGTACTGGGGAAATCGTAGAACTAGGTTTATCTGACCATACAACGCATATTTTAAAGTGTCCCGTAAAAAAGACCTGCACACTTAAATCATGGCAAATTACAAGACGCGACTTCTCCACAGCCAACATTCATAAATTTAAAGAATGCCTGACAAGTTATAAATTTAGCGACGTATTTGACTCCGATGATCCAAATAAAGCACATAATCTATTTTTTGATAATTTTAAACTGTTTTATGACCTATGCTTTCCCATTAAAAATATTACAATACGTACAAGAAAAACGCAACGATGGATATCCAAAGGAATAAAAAAATGTAGCAAGCGGAATAGGGAACTTCTCTGGCAATATAGACTGAAACCTTGCATTTGCTAAATTCGTACAAAAAAAGATACAGAAAAGTTCTTAAACAAACGCAGTTCTGTCAAAATAACAACTACATACAACTTGCAAACAACAAATGTAAAGCCACCTGGCAAATTATAAATAAAACAAAAGATAATCATCCTAAGGAATCAATAACAAAAATCAATAACCTAAACACAGATATTACAGAACCAATAGCTATCGCTAATGCTTTTAATATTTTTTTTATCGACCAGGCTAGAGACATACCTAAAATTAAAAAACGCATCGACATTACCGCAAACATCCCTCACTCTATATTTATGACACTGATATCACCAGAAGAACTTAACAAGATTATTAAAGGACTAAAGAACAAAAAAAGTGTTGGCATTGACGAAATTTCCACGGAAGCTTTAAAGTTTGTATCAAATGAAATAGTATTTCCTCTGAGCCACGTATTCAATCTATGTATCTCCCAAGGCATATTTCCTGACAAACTAAAACCAACAATCGTTAGACCATTGCACAAAAAGGCGATAAAGTTAATCTAACAAATTATAGACCTATAGCATTGATACCTATACTATCAAGGCTTTGAAATATATATAATAGGGGTTAAAGTATGAAATTGCCGTTTTATTGCAATAGGTTCTTTGAATTGACATAGAATCTTCATGGTTTGAGGTTTTCGAATGAAACTTTTTTCAAATGGTTTCTATGATGTTCTTTTTTTTAAAAATGTGAAACATTTGAATATCGACTTTCAATTGTTTTTGTTATTCAATTTAGACAAGAAAGATGGATACTGCGAAAATTTGAAAACCTCAAACCATGAAGATTCTATGTCAATTCAAAGAACCTATTGCAATAAAACGGCAATTTCATACTTTAACCCCTAATATATATAAAATCCCATTACAAAATTTATTGACAAACATAAAATATTGACTGATCAACAAAAAGGATTCAGAAAAAACATGACCATAAATATGGCGATCTTAATAAAATGTGCGGTACTAAATATGGACATAAGGAAGCCGATTTGCGCCATCTATATAGACATGTCAAAGGCTTTTGACTGTGTCGATCACTGTATATTAATGGATAAGCTCTACACATACGGCATTCGTGGTAACGTACATGATCTTATAAAGTCTTATCTCAGTGACAGATTTCAATACACAGAAATAACGCAAATGTGTCAGAATAGGGCTATTGAAATAAATTTTAGATCGGAGCCTAGAAAGACTCGTTTTGGAGTCCCACAACAGCGTTTTAGGGCCGCTTTTGTTTTTACTGTACATAAACGACATGCCAAATAATGTGGCCCACCCCATGGTATTGTTTGCCGACGATAGCACAGTTCTAATAAAAAATACTCATGATGTAGACTATAATAAAGATATTAATAGTACTCTCAGCAACATCATAGAATGGCTAACTAATAATAACCTGCTTATAAATATTGACAAAACCAAGGTGATGCATTTTAGTCAAAGGGTAAAAACTATGAATATAAATGTAAACTACAAGGGTGAAATAATTGAAGAAGTACACCAAACAAATTCTTAAGGTTAGTTATAGACAAAAATTTGACTTGGAAGCCACAATCAGAAGAAATCTGTAGAAAACTCTATAAATTCTCATACGCGTTATATAAGCTGGCTAAAGTTGTGAACCGCGACGCAGTGTTATGTGCGTATCACGGCTATGTAGCTTCCACACTTCGGTATGGTATCATATTCTGGGGGAACTGTTCAAATAGAGAAATTATATTTAAATCTCAAAAGAGATGTATTAGAGCTATGTGCAAATTAAAGTCGACAGACACATGTAAACCATATTTTAAGGAAATGAGGTTGTTAACATTTCCCTGTATGTATATTTTTGAAGTTGCTTTATTTGTAAAAACGAACCCAACATTGTTTACAAAAAACTAATAGATCAAGAAATCCTCATAGGCTTCAAAATGTTACTTCAAAAACAGCCCTACTAAGTAAAAGTGTAATTGGACTAGCACCAAAGATTTATAATAAAATTCCGAATGATATTAAAAATCTTGACATTAATAATTTTAAATTAAAGCTAAAATCGATTCTGACTGAAAAATGTTATTATTTTATTGTTGACTATTTAAATCACAAAGAATTCTGCAAGTAACTGTTGAGCCACTTTAACTTACCTATGCATGATGACTTTGATTGTGACTCTTTGATTTCTTATAAATTTAACATAGTACTTATTGCATGTTAAACTGTACCTACGTAATGAAAATTTTTGTATGCTTTTTAGCAGAATGTAGAGTACATAAATGTGTTAAACAACTTATATATCCACCTACATTCCACAAATAAACGATTTTGTATTTTTTGTATTTTTGAAAAAAAATAGGCAGACGTTAAAAGGTAAACTTTTTTGCATATTCTGAGACCTACAATACACCGAAATTTTGTTTAATGACTTTTTGCAGTCTGAGTTTGAGGCGAGTTCCCCATTTAACCACTTCTGACACACTTGTCACAAGTATTTACGATAAAATTGCCATAAGTAAATAATGAAACCTAATCTGATAGAATTAAGCGCTAAAGAAGAGTAGAGACACACCAGTACATGTAACGATCAATAATTACACACAAAATATCAAAATTTTAAAATTACATTCACTCGCAAAAAGCTTCGCCAAACAAACTTAATAGTATCGATATCTTTTAACTTTTTGTCAATCCCTATTGCTTTGCTTGTTCGTACAGGCGCTCGCACACATCAAAAGTTGCGTTGGTGTGACTGCATTGGCCAATTGCAACGCTTGCTTTTGCGGCCTTCGATTCACGCACACATGTATATGCCTGCGTGGGTATTGCTTAAATTAGCAGTAGTACATTCATTAACAGTGGGGGGTGAAGCGGCGACAGCGGTTCCCGTACAAAATACGCGCTAGGGCCATTCTAACTTATTTTCTCTGTTCTGTGGTTGGTGCGATACTCACCAACTATCCGCCAACCCGGATAAGACGGAATTAGTACTTTTTACAAACAAGCGCAACCCAAAAACAGGAAATCTTCCAAAGTTCTTCGGGAAAACGCTAACTCTGACACCGACAGTTAAATATCTTGGGGTGAGGCTGGACAGCAAGCTAAACCGGAGCGCACACCTACAGAACATCATTAACAAGGCCCAAATCACCTTCTGGCAGTGCCGGGCGGGGCCTCATAGGAAAACAGTGGGGACTACACCCGTCACTCATGATGTGGCTATCGGCTACATCGGTGATAAGACCCGCTATAACATATGGCGCCGTTGTATGGTGGACCAGAACAAAGCACACACTGCATGTTATTCACTGAACAGTTACGGTTTGTTGGTCGTACCTTTAAAAGTTACATAAATGAAGTTAAAAATATATAATTAAGAATAATTATAAAGCTTTCAGTAAGTAAAGAGACAAGGTCAACTTGCAATAAAGATTATTAAGCTCTTGTAAAATTCTATCTGCCAACAGCAAAAAATAAAGTATTTGTAAAATTGCAAAATATGTGACCCTATTGTGACGTCACAAAGGGAAGGGGGCTCTCTCGAATGTGACCAACTGCGACAAGGGTAGGGGAGCGGTAAAAAAATCGCGTTAGTGTGACGTACTTAATGGTGACCCATTATGTTTTTTTTTATAAAAATTATACTTTGTGCTTAGTTTGTAGTAAAATTAACATTTAGAACCACACACTGGTAGTCACTTTTTGGTCAGATAGCAAGGTTAGAGGAAGGGGGGTGTCATAAAGACGTGGGAAACTCCCAAGGGCAGTGTCAAAATACGTTTGGGAAGCTCTGGTTTAGGGGTTAAGTAATCTCCAAAGAAATCAGTTGGTGTATTTGTAACTGGGGGTAGTGCCTAATAAGTAAATATTAGTGACAACCTTTACATTGATGCTCCAAGAACTTAATGTGCGATGTAAACTTAATTGTGGTAATGGAATTAAAACATGTCAGAGACAAATTGTGCACACTAATAATGACATAAAAATGTCTTTGTTCACTGCCTATACTTATAATCTTTTATTGTATTGTCTTTTTTAGGAGTAAACAAATTTAATTCCTTACAATAATTTCTTTCACTTGTATTTGCAAAATATAACAAAAGGGCCTGCAGGGCTAAAGTAACTATAGTATTATTTTATTCTAAGTTCCAGATACTAAGTATGTAAAGGTTAGATTGAAATGTAGGGGTTAGGTACTTATTCTTTTAAAAGTTTAAATAGAAAAAAAAGTTTATCTACTATACTTTGTAATAGGGTGTACTATATCTTAAACTACTTTTACACTAAGTATAAAGACTTGAAAATCCATCAATCAGTTACCTTAGCTGCCCCAACTCAAGTTACCAGCCTGTCTGCTTCGTTGGTCTTATAGGTAACAAGCTTAACTATCAAAACAGAGGTCATGGGTTTATTCTCACTAGAGGCCGCATTACTTTATAAGTTTTTTTTTTTCGCAGACTTTTAAAGTACAGTCGACAGCGGATCCCCCCCATACATGCTTACTCTGTATTCGGTCATATTACCAGTGACTATGTAACACAATGCAAAGGCCGATTCGCCGTCCACTGTACCTCACTTAAAACTCTTATCTGAAACACATTAGCTGCTACCCACCGGTTTGATGGTCGTTAATAAAACATTTTGTTTTTATAATGAATAAATTTTTAGAATTTGAGCTCACAGTTCTGAGTCAAACCTATCAAATAAAAACTTTTTCAGCTTAGACTTAAATAAGGCTTTACTTACACAGTCTTCTTCTAAGAAATCAATACTATTTAGGATTTTAGGAAGTAGGAACTTTCTCGTCCTCTCACCATAATAGTTACACATCGTTGGTATTATGTATCTATTTTCAGGTTTTCTAACATTAGGTCTAGGCAGTTTATTAATTTTAAATTTTTTACACTTATAGTTTTCTACTGCTATCGAAAATTTAGTTTTTTCATCCACTGGTAGTATGTTACATTTTTTAAAAAGTTTAAAGTAACTTTTGTCACCGTTTTCTTTGGTATTTTTATCAACTAGAAGTTTTAACAAACGAGTTTGCAATATCTTTATCTTATCAATTGAATGTGTGCCCCACAATATTTAATCTAACATCTGGTTTTTTTAGGTGTGGTGAATGTACCAGCATACATTTAGTCTTGGCTACGTTCAGAATAATTCCCTTTTTCATGGGACCATTTAAGGATTTTATGTAGGTCAGCTTGTATTTTACTCTCTATAACTGTAATGTCTCTATCAGCATACATCAAACATGTATCATCTGCATACATATAGCTTATGCAATGTTGCACTACGTTACACATACTATTGACATGCATGATGTACCCAACGGGTCCATACACAGATCCGGTGGGCACCCCATACATCACATCTGCCTCTTCCCCCGTTATTCCATTAATTCTAGTACGCAGCGTTCTTTTGTTAAGATAATTACGGAACCAGTTGTTTGACGGGCCACGAATACCGCACTCATTCATAGCTTCTAGTAATATCTCAAGGAAAGCGTGTCGAACGCCTCTTTAAAATCGATAAACAATAACGTTACATATTGTTTATCATTTAATTTTAAGTTAATATCGTCCGAGAACTGGGCCAGCGCCGTAGACGTGCTCCGAGCCTTTCTAAATCAATGTTGCGTATTAGAAATCACCATATTATTTTCCATAAACGAACTTATTTGTCCTACGATCGCCTTTTCTAATATTTATTCATGACGGACAGAATTGCCACCGGGCGATAGTTAGTGTAATCTAAATGGTTGCCTTGTTTATAGATTGGTCTTATCACGGCCTTTTTAAGTAGGTCTGGCCTAAGTTTGTATTTCCCTGTTTGTGATGTCCTTGCCTGGTTACAGCACAGGGTATCCTAGTTTGGGACCAGGACAAGTTATTGTGTGGAAGTTATGTAGGGGCTGCTCATTCCTGCGTCTCTCCTGCAGGCAGTCGGAGCGCAGTATCCACGAGATGCTGAAGGACACGCCTCCGCTGCGCGAGTCCAGTGACTCCATCACCTCAGGCACGGAGCCCAAGTTCCCCGCCTCTCGCTCCATGCCCTTTCCGCCCGCTTACGGTATATTTATGAATTAAACCGATTATAATTTAATCACGATTCCTCAAATGCCGCTTAAATAGTCTGCAGTAAAGGGCAAACTTTACCATAAACTATTTGTTTAAATTGCACTCGGAATGTTTTAGGGGGTTCATGTTTTTATAAGTATCATCATTAATATTTGAAGTCAAAACTTCACACGCTCTTTTTCTGAACTGTGAACGAAACTGAACCGTCACGCTCGGGTCAGTGACGCTCAATTGGATATACTCTGCTCCAGTCAGTAAACTAAACTATTAGGTATATTTAAATCCCGACATTGCGGCACTGTTTGAGTTGCCATGATCACTAAAGACTGGCTGACTTATATAATTTCTACACAAGATCCACTATAGTCATAAAGAGGGGATACGATAATAATATTCTTTATTGCACACAGGGGTTCTGCTTGTCAATACGAGAAACCATGAATTGTAAAGTGAATCTGGAATAACCGTATAAAGTATCAAAATTATCCGAGTGCCAAAAGAATATAGTCACTGAGTCAACTCGAGAGGTTTTGGCCTAGCGGAACAACCAGAGGTATTTGAAGAACCTGTGGTAGTTATTCTAGGGTACAACTTTAACTACAAGAGTATTACTAGTTGCTCCAGGTATAAGAGTTACTGTCCTGTGGCTCGATTTATTCTGCATTGTTTTTGTAATATGTAAAATGTGTCCGTTGAAATAATTATTATAGCTTGAGTGCTGAGCACCTTGAGAATTTCTGACTCAAACTTTTGTTCAAAACAAGTTTGTTTTCATAAAACAAGTACACAGCAACATTGCAACGCTGTTTAATTTAAATTGTATTATAACAGTATTGAATCACCAGAGTGGCTTCCAGAGATGAGTGAGAGTCATTGCCTTTCGGGGTTGGGTTTGGCAATTTGTTTTCAACTGAATTGAGCTTTACATTGTTCTAACTTTACTGCGTTTGTAACAAAGTGCAAAGTTTTATGTTAATTATTTGATTAAGTAGATAAGTAGAAGAACAACAAAGATCGTAAAGATTGCACCGAATCGGCAGACAGACTGTATAGCAACGAGCAACTTTATTTATCATCTGTGGGCGCGATTTTGCTAAAACGCGGGCGTTTTATGGCGCGCATCTGTCAAAATCCTAACTTCATCCACATGATTATGGTATTTCCCCCTTCACAGCACCTCCAGACGTGTCGGCGGGCGCGGGCGGCTCAGGGACCCTCCTGCGGGCCGGGGCCTCGCGCATGGAATCGCTCAAGAGCTGGTCTCTCTCCACGTACAAGTGCACCAAGCAGCTGCTCTACGAGAAACTGGGCAAAAGCTCGCGCACTGTCGATACTGGTGAGTTCACAACACAACTCGTTGAGGAGCAAATACGCGTGTTTTACAAAATGTATTTACGATTATTATTTTTTTTTTTCAATAACCCGTGCTGAGAACAATTTGAAGAACCTATAATTCGCGTGATTTACAAAATGTATTTACTATTATATTCTTTTTGTTGCACTAACCCGTGCTGAGGACAATTTTAAGAACCTATTCAAGTCCCGGCACGGGTGGAGTTTTTAGCTACTAAATAGGTTTGTAATATTAATTTATTTAAGATCCCATTTTCTGTGGCTGCTGTCGTTGTCTAGCATTATAATTTTGACATAATGTTGTTATAAACGTAACGTGTTGTCGAAATAACGCAAACTTCAAGATTATTTCTGCAATATCGGTAATTATACCGACAATCTGAGGCAGATAGTTGGCGGCCGCTGGATGAGGATGACCGAGGACAGAAAGAAGTGGCGTGCCGCGGGGGAGGTCTTCGTCCAGCAGTGGACGAGTACTAAGCAACACTCAATAATCAAAAGTAAAAAATTCTTAATTTTATTCTGCAATTTGATAAAAAAATTACAAGTTACTTATTTGAAAAATTCTATTGAGAACTTTTTGTTAGCAGTTATATTCTTTTAATAATAATTTGCGAAGAATTTTGAGCCATAAATCCCAGTCACCCAGATTAGGTTCTCGACCGGTAATTTTGAACCACCTCATAGAACCCACGAACGTTGCGATTTAACTCGTTCGTTGCAAATTAACTACAATAACTCTCTGAAGGAATGTGTCAAATAAACAACTATTCTTTGCATCTAGATTCTGTTTTTGTAAATTAAACAGTAACAGAATTTTGCATTATTTGAATTTATGTTATAATAATAATAATAAGTAATTTTTCTCAAAGCTGCTTGGAAATTTGAGCATTATTTCGACAACCTTCTTCGAGATAAATCGAAATTGCTGTACTGGCCAATTACACGCGAGCAGCGGCCGGAAAAAGTTCTATGAAAATTCATAACTGTCGTGTTTTGCGGCCAAATAAATTACATACTAAACTCATATCTGTCGTGTTATTTAAGAATGGAACAATCTTTTACTCCGAACAATGACAATAACTTATCAGAGGTTTTATTTAAATTTCGAACTGGCCTAGGTAATGAAAAAAAAAACTCTTTAACGCGGCAAAAATTATTGTAGTTCGTTCGTGGTTCGATTTTGAAAGTTTATTGAATTTAACAGAATGAGTTCAAGTGATGAAAATGACTGCGATGAACTTATTTTAACGCCACCTAAAATTCAAGAGGCGGCAAGAGCCGTAATAGAAAACTTGTTACCGCCAAAATCGAAAAAAAAAAAATTTTTCAAATGAAAAGTTCTGCCTTAGTACTACTTAGTTTTAATTTCCGCGCATTATTTGAGAAAAATCATATACAACCCTTGGCCACAACTAGGCATTGATGGACTCACGTATGTGGGCCGAGGCGAAGCCGAGGTTCCACGCTCGTCCATCAATGCCTCTTTTGCTGGCCGCTGCAGTAATGTACTATTTCTCACATTTCGCTTCCTAAGTCGAATGGAGCTACGTCAATACCTAGTGTATTTCCTGGTTATTTTTACCATATCGATTAACTCTTTTCCATAAAATTAAATAAATGAGATTTCCCGTAATTTATGTAATAACAAGGATATCATTCCGTAACTCATTTCTTTACTTGACGAAACAATGTAAATCGTCATACAATCACACATAATAAAATTCAATACTCTAAGTAGCTGAGCTTTCACTGCTTTCACTTATCACCTTTCGCCCAGAATAAAGGCTCAGCTCCCGCTAAAAACACAAACACTTTAATATTGACATATCTTACACTCGCACCCCTTCAGAGCTGGAGGCGCAAATCGAAATGCTTCGCGAGACTCAGCGCAAGTACAATGGAATCCTGCGGCTCAGCGGAGCCCTGACTTCTCAGCTGGGGGCGGCGGCCGCGTCCCAGAGGGCTCTCGGCGAGGCCTTCGCCGAATTGGCACAGCGCTCACCCGAGTTACAGCAGCAGTGAGTATTCATAATGACACATGTTACACTCGTCCGTCTTTAGAACAGAGACGCAGCGCAATTATAAGGGCGCGCTGCAATGCGGCAGGGAGTGTCGATTATGCATCGGATGTTTTATTCGAGAGAATTTTTTTTTGAGATTTAGACGTATGAAGTCGTTCAGGATTTTGGTGCGCGTAATATAAGACCTAATATAAAACCTGACCTATATTAGGTTAGGTTCTATATTAATTATATGTCACAGGCGTGACATTTTGCGTGTTTTTTTTTCTCTCTTATAATATTCCTTTTAAGGGTAAAATATTTAAAGGGGAGCCCCCCATACAACAAACCTGATTATTTTGCTGTTTTTTGCTCGATATTAATAACTGCAACAGGTAGACACTTGAAATAATCGAATGTACGGAAATGGTACGGAACCCTTCGTGTGCGAGTCCGACTCGCACTTGGCCGGTTTTTATATACAATAAAGTGTTCTCTATACGTAACATAAGCAGCCTATATACATCCCACTGTAGGGCACAGGCCTTCTATCAGGGAGAGAATATGGGCTTAATCACCACGCGTGCCCACCGCGGGTTGGCGATTTCAAGCGCTGAGGTATGTGAATAGCTTAGACACTCAGGTTTCCTTACGATGTTTTCCTTCACAGTTAGCGAGTGGTATTGCTACTATAACCTCACAAATGTACATAACTTAGAAAACCAAGTCATAGGTACATGCCCGCACTGGGGATCGAACCTGGGTCTCTCGCTTCCGAGGCCGATGTTCTACCCACTAGGCTACCACCGCTCCGTGTTCTCTATCTATCTATTCCAGGTTCCTGTACAACGCGGACACGCAGCGTTCGCTAACACGCAACGGCGAAACGCTCCTAGCCGCGCTCCACTTCTTCAACAACTCCCTCAACACTCTCACCAACAAAACGATTGAGGACACACTGCTCACTGTGAGGCAGTACGAGACTGCGCGGTAAGTGGTCGGAGGCTGCTGTTTACACCACATCTGGTTATACTCCTGTAGGTTATCAAGTCAGGATGTATTCAATAACTAGCTTAAGAATCTCACAAATAAAACTATCGAGGTCTCACTGTGAGGGAGATCACTGTTTACACCAGGCTTATCCGCAAGAATAATATATGATTGATGTTATCTTTAAACATTAATGTTACATTTAATATGGTTTCTAAATAATCCGAGAATTGATGAACTGATGTCGTGCAACGACTAATTATACCGTCTTATTGATATAACACCAAACTTGACGACTCTATAGCAGTATGCAGTATCGCACTTTGTTACTTGTAATATTTTTTCAATGCAGTCATCACAATAACATCTTTAACAAATTTTCACAATATTTTTTTGAGTATCAATAATTAATCCACTTCCAATACGAAAATACAACCAGAAAAATGAATTACACGTGATAGCAGTAGCAGTAATAGCGGTAGTTAGTTTTCTTTACATACATCTTGGAACTTGATCCGGTGAATTTATATAAAAAAAGTATTAAGAATATTACATTTTTGCTCATAGGGATTATATTGCGTTATTTCAATAACATATTTAGGTTCCGGAGATTGATTCATAGATAGATAGATAGATAGATAGAATATTCTTTATTGTTTGTATGTTTATTGACTTGACTTTATCTTTTTGGACAGGTTTTAACGGCCAGTCAATAATCTGCCAATGTACGAGAACCCGGAAGTGTAACGGAAGTATTAATGGGCATTGTCTACCAAGAAATTAGCGTTTTTTTTAAACTTACTTCCATTCACTTGTGAAACGAAGGTGGAATTAGTCACTCACTTATTCAGAAAAAAAAACAAGAAGTCAGTGAATATTAGCAATTTATAATTGTGGCATTATACCTTTAAAATGAAGTATAATTTATAGTTATTGTTAATATTTAGAAAAAAGAACGAAAGAAAAGACATTTATTGTAACAACAAGACACATCACAGAAAAAAATAAACAGATAAGTGACATAATATGAAAATAACAGTTTTAAAATTATCACAAACATAGATGTAGTGCGCGTCGTGATGCGTTTGGAATTAATTAAAATAAATACAATAATTTACATATGATAAAATAAAAACTAATATGTGTTACATATTAGTTTTAAATTAATATATTTTAACCTGTTAGATTATGACCTTGAAAAGAACAATTAAAAAAACCGGCCAAGTGCGAGTCGGACTCGCGCACGAAGGGTTCCGTACCATTATCTATACAACATTAGACAAAGATCGAATTTGAGAACAGCGCCATCTATAGAAACCAACAAGAAGCGTTTAACATTGACATTTAACGACATGACATCGGCGCTGTGAAGGTTACATAGATGGCCGCTAGATGGCGAGCGCTGTCTTTAGACCACGTTTGTTGTATGGGAGCCCCCTTAAATAGTTATTTTATTTGTTGTTATAGCGGCAACTAAAATACGTGATCTGTGAAAATTTCAACTGCCTAGCTATCGCGGTTCATGAGATACAGCCTGGTACAGACAGACGGACGGTGAAGTAATAGAGTCCCGTTTAGCGTTTATCCTAAAAGCCCTCGTTACGGTGGCCCGCTCGGGTCCTTTAGAATTTTACAGATGAATATATTTAGGACAACGCCCATTGCCAGCTTCCTCTGTCCCCAGTGTGGAATACGACGCGTACCGCAGCGAGCTGGAAGCGAGCGGCGGCAACCCGCCCGAGCTGTTGCTGGCCAACATCGAGCGACATCGGCGCCAGTACGAGCGGCTGCGAGACGACGTCGCTGTCAAACTGAGGCTACTGCACGAGAACCGGGTGAGTTGCAGCTGAGAAGGGATCGCACCCACACTACGTGACCCGTTCACGGGGGAGTTGGGGCTTCAAAATACCACGCTCGGTCACAGGGCCGGCGGAGGGGGGCTTAGGTCTTCGTCACGTAGTCGATATCCTCTAGGGACATCTCGCTTTTTTCGAGCTATATTAGAATAGAACTCGCTTTTTTCTAGCTATATTAGAATAGAATAGATTTTATTTAATAACTTGCATACACGGTTACAGAGAGGTAGATGTGGTACATTGCAAAGTTACTTGATTTTTCAGCAAACGAACTACGCTTAGCCGGTATCGTGGGGATCAGTAGAGTGATTTCCAATCAACTTATTATAACCATTGACCAATGACTTATGATAATGTTTAATCTCATAATAGGAAACTACAAATTACAGTGACACTAATTAAGTGGGAAAACCTTAAAAACGAATGGGCGTTTTATTATTTTATCTGTCCTGTCAATATTGTTATTTGGGAAACAACATCAATTATGGAACGCAGGATCTAGGATCAAAAAGAGCTGGTACGTTATGGATAACCACCAAAACCAAAACCGTCTAATCTGCTACAATTACTAGTCTAGGATCTAAATTCGTTTCTGCGCATTAAGGTCATCGCTCCATAACTCGTCGCAACTACTGTACCCAACCAGCAAAACAGTCGGATAAGAAATTATTTTACTCAGCCTATCATCCTATAAAAGCGTGTGTCTCGACTATTTAGCCATTTTCACTAAATTGTGCAATAATTGAGTGGAATAAACGTTTACAGCACTTTTACTTAAAAATTCTTAGCGCTTTTATATCATGGAATAGCAAAACAAGAAACGTGCTGGCCACTTTTATAACACGGGAATTTGCTGGTCTCCCCAGGTAAAAGTGATGAACAAGCAACTCCTCCTGTTCCACAACGCGATCTCCGCCTACTTCTCCGGCAACAACGTGGCGCTAGAGGCGGCCGTCAAGCATTTCAACGTGCTCCCCGCCCCCCCCGCTCCCCCCGCCACCGCCCCCGCGCCGCCCGCGCCCCCGCTGCCGCCCACGTAGGTCCCCGGCGGGGTCACGGGGTGAGGCGGGGTCGGACGACCCACTACAGTTCAGACATCCTAAGTGTCTAATCTGACACCCGCACGGTGTTATTTGTAAAACCACAATTCCTTTAAAACGCTTCTCAAATGCAGATTAAATAGTAAAGGAAAAAGACTTATTTAGACTGCGTTTGAGGAATCGTGTTTTTATAAATAAGAAAGTTAGTGTCTCAACACATTGTGCCGCAGATACGCAGGCGCAGGTCGGCGGCAAATTTTACGTCCCGACGTATTTGGTTGATATGACACTTCAAATAAAAAATACGTGCGACATAATTAACGCTTCTCTCGTGTATCAGTCAGACGATTCTCCACAGTCATAGCAGCGATTCCTAAAATTATTATGTATTGAAAATAATAATAATAATAATTAAATGACCTACAGATATGCATCATCATCAATCCATTATGTCCCCACCGAGGGGCGCGGGTCTCTTCGCTGAGGAAGGTATAGATAGGCCATGCTCCACCACGGGGGCCAAGTCCGGATTGGTGGAGGCTTGTAGACTAGTGGCTCGTCTACTGTCAGAAGTTGTCAAGCCGCCCTAAGGCCTCTGACTTGGCTTAACGACTGCCATCTATCGACGGCAGCCGGCACCAACAGCTTAACGTGCCTTGCGAAGCACGGAACCGCTCGGAAAAATGCCACTAGCGTTAGGCATAGACGGCGACCCATCCATGCACTGAACGCGCCCTGTGTTGCTTAACCTTCGTGATCGTTTAAGATCACTCAGGCAGCCGGGGCTACTAATATCTGTAGCACGATACAAGCTACAGATATTATTTTAAATTAATGGCTGTCCCTTCAAAACTTAAAGTGAAGTCAAATCTTGAATTTGATATTTTGTTATGGTAAGAGTCACAACTCACTGCCGAAATTGAGAAAACCTGGGTGCCTGTCATGTTTACACACCACAGCGCTTGACATTGCCAATCCCCGATGAGTAAGCCCATACCCACAGAGGGCCTGTGCCCTACACTTGGCTGCGTTATGTCAATAATCAACTGACTATATCAATGGCTTAACGAACGGTTCGATTATTAAAGGAGAAACGGCCCTAATCCGACCGGTCATTTTCATTCTGTGCTCATTCGTTTCTTATTTATAGTTTTGGTAAAATAAATTGGCAGAATTTGTCGACATCGGCTGGTTGCCATTATAAAAAGAAATTTCAATATTCCGTTTCAATAGTCCGTTAGCCATACATCAAGAATTTATTGAACGTGTAATTAATAAGTCGGTGTAGTAAAAATGAAAGATGCCGAACGAACCACTCTAACTTTTTTTCATTGGATCTTTTCATTAATGAATTCATTCGGCAATGTTTCATTCCCAAGGGAAAACAAAAACGTTTGAATTTGTGTTGAGGGTCTGGGGTTACAAACTGTGGTGCTCTCATTAGCCTTTCTCAATAATTATAATATATGATATTGGTCTCGGTCCCTAACCGCAGCAGAGGTTAAAAATGGTAGGGGCGAAAGGTAGCGTTGTTTTGGTTGTGTGCGTTCCCTTTTTTTTATTTTACTGTTCATGGCCACCACCTGCCAACCACCAGGTGGTTGAACTTCAATTCGTGGTTTACTATGACAACTCGACGTGCATTGCAAAGTCGATTAACCCACAGATTAAAAAAAGTAGACTGGTACGCAATGTACCTCGCATTGTCAAAATAAACTACGAATGGTAGTTTTATGCAACTCGGCCCAGAACGGTCGCCGTAACATAAAATAAAAAGCGTCCCATCTCTGACCTACCGCTACTGCGCTTCTGATACAAGCAATCACTTTTTTGAACTCCAATTTTCATATGCACTTTTTGCTGTAATGTAGGTAATCAGCGTTAATTGCGATAGATGTCGTCGAGTTGATCACGACCAATCGATATTGACATATTGACTACGGCGATAAATGACATTAGTGGTCGGTTTAGTTTGTAGTCAGCTATTCATAAGTCAGATCAATAATAACTCCATAAGAAGATGGCGGTTTGATTGGCCGAGTAAGTCCTTATTGCTGATAGATTGCAAGTTATTAGTGATTTTTGTACAACCTCTGAATGGAGTGACAGGATTTATATTGTAATCAAGCATGTTTGAGATTTAAGTAAATATTACATTGAATGATCTTAAGACCCTGGTTTAAAAGTCAGTTCACAATGTTCTTAGTAATTTTTTTAAGATATTTTTTTGGATAATATTTAAATACCTAATTAACTTTATGGGAGCGTATTATCAAGTTTCACTGTTATGACTTAGATAGAACATAGCTTTCGACCATTAGCCAGAAGTTGGCCAGAAGTACCATAGCTATTCTTCTTTGTCTTACTCTGTGTAAACGTAGAGAATAGCAAACAATGTATCACTGTATTATCTTCATGAAACATATTCTTCGACCAATATGTACTTGCTTCATATTTCAATATTAAGTTTTACAAACAATTGTGGATTGAAACTAAGTTTTTTTAGTTGTCCATAAAGTGAAATTAAGTATTAATTTTGAAAAAGCTGTGCCTCCAGCTTGTGTTTTTTATAAAACAACACACAGCAATCGCATTTTTAATGCACAAAACATTATTTTTATTTTCCTTCACCGGCAACGAAAATGTTTTACATATGGAAAACTAATTGTTTTATGTAATAGCAGGAGGCACAACTTTAGCTTTATGCTAAAAACTGAGCTTAAAGTTTTTGTGAAATAAAATTTTTATTCCAGTATTTATAGCTTGTTATATATTTTTATAACTTGCCTAGCTAAAGTTTTTACCTGAAATTTCTTTTATATTAAATAATAATTAGATATGTACTTAGGTAATTATTATATATTTTTTGAATGATAGGCATAATTTGTTTACATACACTTTTCTTCTTATATTGTATTGTATACCTATAAAAATATTTTTCAAATGATGTAACTATGTGAAAGATTCACAGAACATAATATTATATCTGTGGATAAAACTGTGAGCAGCATATCCAAAGATCATTCAAATCAAACTGTATTTATTACACTGTAAGGTTCATAATCTGTAACTGCACTATAGATGTTTGTCGGGCATACCAACTATTAGTAAATATAAACATTTACATACAGGCACATACATTGCTTCTGGCCCCACACTAGGATACCCTGTGTTGTGGGAACCAGAAACGGCGACATCACAAACATGTAAACATCCAAGACCTGGGGTTTTTTCCAGGATTCAAACCCGGGACCTCTCGCATGGTATGCAGATGCACTACCGCTGCGCCACGAGGTCGTCGAAAGTAGTTGATAAACAAAAATACCATTTGAACTTCATGCAAGAAAGAAAGGTCCTGGATTGCATATCTTCTTGTAAATAATGTACTTATCAGAAAAAGTTGAGTATTAAATCTTACTGACAATATGGTAGATCTTGAATATGTTATTAATCTTGGAAATATAGCTAGTCAAACCTATTTATCCATATTTGTTTAGTTTGTATGACTGTTTAATTTACTTAGTAGAGATTTACTTGTAAGGAGTGTAAAATAGATCACTTTATTGTGCTGATTTTGTTGTTTTATTGAAATAAAGTAAAAATTATTTATTACAAAGTAAGGTATCTTACATTTCCTTCTTTTGCGCAAATCATCAACAATACAAAACTAAGACTTATAAAAAACTTTTATTATCTTTACTATTATCACAGGGCACTTCTGAACTTAAATTGGTTGCAATTATGTCAAGCTTAAAGCTAACTTATTGCACTACCAAGCAAAGCTGAACCTCGTTCAGATGTCTTTCCCAGTCAGTTCCAACCAAATTGATCCAGCCAATATGGTGTTGAAATTTCTTTCCTTATGCCTTCACAGCTTCCTTGTCAACATCTTCCTTGAGTACCTCTTCAGCTTCTGCTTTGAATTTGTCCTGCAATTTACAGAAAAGACAACGTTATTGTTGGAACTGGAACTAGTTTGTAAACATAGTGGGTTACAGATTGTGAGTAGTTAGGTACACTTACCACGTCGTAAATGACTTTTACGACCAGAGAGCAGCTCGGACACGTAGCCACTTCTTCTCCTGCCATTAGTTCTTCCTGAAAGTATTATCATTTAGGATTTCAAGCAGAAAACAATATGTAGTTTTTGGAATCATTGATTTCACAAGGTTTTTTTTCTAACCTTACTTATCTGAAAACGATCGCCGCAAGGACACGGATAATAGTACATTTCTTCATCCTCGTCATATTCGAAGTCTTCTATTTCTACTTCGTCGTGGAATATAGTCATATTAGCACAGTTTTAAATGAACAAACAAATTCCACTAAACATTACGCGTGAAGGTCTTTCACCCAGATTAGAAAAGAAAATTCTTTTTTTCGTAGTGATCATAGACTACCTATAACAGTAACAGTGTTGCCAGATGCTGGCCGGCCAATGTCGCCAAAACTTTGAAGAACAGTCGCCCTAAAATCGCCTAAGTTCTCGTAGCCCAAATCGCCTAAATTTTCAGCTTTGTAGCCCAAAATGGCCTCAATAAAATGTTTTTTTTTTTTAATTGTGGTGCTCATAGTTAATTTTGTACGCAGATGTTTTCTAAAATTCTCTCAATTAATCTTAAGAATGTAAAAATACTTTTTATGTATAATTACTGGTCCATCTTAGCAATTAATATTTATTGCACCCTTATACCGCTACAAATCCAAAAAATGCGAAGATCAATAAACAAAGATACAATTACCCAATAAATACATATAATTTGTTTTGATTTCCCAAGTAGCCCAAAAGTCGCCGAAAATAAAATTGATATAATCCAATGAGCCGTTTTCAGTACAAATTCACAAAGCAATTCATAGATGGCGCTTACAGGCGAGGCCATAGAAGAACCGGAATACGGCTGTCAAAATTAATCTGCGCTAAGCAAAATTTGACAGTCGTGTCCCTGTTCTTGTATGTGCACGCCTATAAGCGCCATCTATGAAGTGCTTTGTGAATTTGTGCTGAAAACGGCTCATTGTCGCCCGGTCGCTAATTGCAATTTGGTCCCCAATTCACCCTCGGAGATAGCCCAAATGGCGATAAATCGCCTCATCTGGCATCCCTGAACAGTAATGTAATGTACTGCCATAGAGGTGTGTACTGTGGTGGTGCTGCTATATTAGAGATAATAGTGATGTGAAGTGAACCGGTCCTAAGAAAACTGTTTTTTTAAAATTGTAATGAGCCGTTTTCAGCACATATATTGATTTTATCATAGCCATCACTTACTATTTCTTAGGATGTCTGCGCCCCGTGCAGTTATAAAATGTCGGTAAAGCAGCAGTAAATAAAACAAAAAATCAATTACAAGATCTTTGTTTTAGTTAAGTCACTTTAAAAACTCAATTTTTAATTGTGAGTTAACTGCAAATAGAATATTTATCCGTGTGGCGCCGGATTAAGAATAGTGTCACTTCATTTCCTTCCGTGGCTGTCGTGGAAGGCGACTAAGGAAATCAATTACCAGAAGACGGGCAGCAGCGTCAACGAACCCGCCTGCCAACCGTGGCGATAATGGCAAAACCCCTCTTGGTTATGAAAACTACGAAGGCGGCCTATGTCCTGCAGTGGGCGTCAAATGGCTGATGATGTTGATGATTATAATATTTATATGTATACACGTAAAATAGATAAATAACGTGATGAAAAGTTTTGGTAAGTAACGTTCTATTGGATGATTTTTTAAAGTTGACGAGCGTCTGTTCAATATGTTATAAGTACACCATAAGCAAATTTTTGAAAAACTGAAAAAAACGTTTAAAAATTTAGTTTGAGCGAATTTTTGTTTTGTTTTTTCAATATCTGCTTAAATTAACTAAAATTATCCCTAGCGTTGTTTTTTTTATTATTATACGATGTAATATAAAAAAGATATAAAAAAAATAAGTTGCAAATATAACCTTTTGGTCAGTCACTTGGAAATTATAACCTTTTGACCAGACAGTACTGTAAATATATCTTTTTGGTTAAAACACTTTGAAAATAATCATATTTTTTATTATCATTGTAGGAACCTTTATATCCATGATATAGGTACATAAAGAAAATCTTATGTTAACAGAAAATAACATCTGCATCTTTAAACTTACAGGCATCTAAACAGACAAATAAATCTTTAAATTAACTTAAATTAAATATAAATTCAAATCCTCTATTAATAGTCTCGACAGTGGTATCCATTATTGGTCATTAAAGACGGCACAGCACATACAACGGAGATATTAAAATGATAAAACAATTTTTAATCTAAACAATTTTGAATTGACTGGAATGGAAAACTGGAAAAGACACGACAAAATAATGACAGTTTAACACAGATTAAAAAGAAACAACCATTGATAATTTGTCTTTTTTTCTTGTCTGGGAGGGAAGGCAAATTGTGTTACCAGATTAAAAACTAAAATTAAACGGTTAAGTGGTTTTTAAAACATTACATTCATCCTAAATAATACAAATATAACTTTTTAAATGAAACTTTTCTTCCTACTGCTTTATTGTATGAAAAATATATCCTTTTGTTCACAACAGCTTTGACAAGAATCCTTTGTGTGTAAATCTAATGTAAATATAACTTTTTGATTGGGACTACGATTTTTAGACACGTTTTTATATGGGAAATATAACTTTTAGGACAGAATTACCTGTATGATTCAATAGATATTTATGTTAAGAACCGGAAACAAAAAAAAAAAATAAAAAATATTGCCATGTGTAAATATAACCTTTTGAACAGACGCTCCTCAGTTGATATCGTAATTCTTGGATAGAGTCTTTAAGTAACCCAGGTATTTTCTATTCAAACTATGCCTGAGTTACTCTGCGTACAATACGTATTCAAAAACATGGATTCTATTCAACTTTTTTGTTTCTGTGTGACAAAAATCGATTTTTGAAAAAAAAAATCGATTTGCTAAGAACAATCGTTTTTTTTAATCGATTTTCATATGACCAAATCACATCCCTCTAACCATTCAGTCATGCATGATCTCATCATTCCCAAATCATTCCTTTATGAATCATTCATTCCAAAAAGTTGTTCGATTCGAATCAGAAGGGGATTCTTTGGCGGGAATTTGAACCGCAAGTTGCAAATTTTCCAGTTTTTAAATTTTTTGCTAATAATTGCATAGTTTGTCTTATTTTTGTAAATATTAGTGTAAATACAGTTAATAATAAAGTGTAAATATAAAAATGGTTGGAAACGAGGGCGGGGGGGATAATCCCCCTGCCCACCCAGCCACAACCTCAGCTAAAAGGTCTCGTGGGGACGATGTGGACCCTAGTGGAGACGGCGGCGGCGGTAGTGGTGAGGAAAAGACTTATTTTAAACCCAATTATAAAAGACTCTATCCTGAAAATTCTACAAATACAGACTTTAAAGTTTTTGTTGAAAGCACAAACATGAAAGAGAGGCTGGGCAACAAGAGCCCTATTTACCTGAACCACATTTTCACGACAGGTATTAAAGGTGTTGTGGCCATTCAGCGTATAAACGCCAACAAAATTGTGGTCGTTTTTAAGCAGTACAATACTGCAAATAACTTTTTGATGAACTCGGCATTTCTTGAAAAGTATAGCATGCGAGCATATATACCGGCAGCGCAAATAGAGAAAACGGGCATAATCAGATTTGTACCACCGAACATTTCCAACAAAGAACTCTACACAAAACTGTCGTCAGTGTACGAAATTATAGCAGTCAGACGGTTTACCAAAAAAGTTGGACAAGAAAGAGTGCCGCTACAGACGGTCAGCATCACTTTTCTTTCAAATACATTACCTGACAATGTTCAATACGACCTATTCTCATACAGAGTGTTCGACTATGTGCCTCCACTACAACAATGTTTCAGATGTTTCAAGTTTAATCACTCTGCTCGTGTTTGTAACGGCAAGCAACGCTGCAGCTGTTGCGCGGGTGAACATTTATACAAAGAATGCGACAGACCGAATGACCTTTGCTGCATAAATTGCAGCGGGCCTCATTTGGCAATTTCAAAAACATGTCCAGTAAAAATGAAAAAACTTGCAGAAAAAAAAAGTAAAATAACATATGCAAGCATTGCCGCTACAAAGTCAAAGCAGAGTGAGGAGGACTTCCCTCCCCTTGTTAATAATGTAAATAAGCCTAATACTGTAAATAAATTGTTACCTAATGAACAAAATGTAAATATTACCAATGTAAATAACACTACTTCAAATACTTCCAAGAATACCAAACCCAATATGACCCGATCTGACATAAAAAGCCAGTTACTAAACAACAATGACTTGGCCATGGCCATAGTTCGAACTTTAGTTGAATTAGCAAACAAGGGTGATGATAGCCCCATTACTACATCATCAATTAAAGATTTATTATTTAAAAACCTATCTTAATTTTTTATGGATAATAGAACCAATACGCCTTTATCTTTACGTATTGCACAATTTAACATTCAAAGTATTTATAATAAGAAACCCTTGCTAATACAGTTCCTACAGGAGCAAAATATAGATATTTGCCTGTTGAATGAGACATGGCTTAAAAATACTAGACCCTTTTCTGGTATACCTGGTTATAATATGTATTATAAAAACGCGAACAATGATCACGGAGGAGTTGCTATTCTATTAAAAAATAATATAAAACATACTGCTCTTCAAACTAGATTTTATCAGGACATACAAAATGTTGCTGTATGTATCGAAACTGAAAGAGGACCTATAACTATTTTATGTGTTTACAGCCCACCTAATAGTGGTCATACTAGAATACAAAGATTGCGATATATAATTAGAGACCTCCCTAAACCTGTTTTAGTCTCAGGAGATTTCAATGCACACCACGTTGCCTTCGGTTGTGCTACTACCAAGGGTCGTGGACAGGATTTGTATGAAGTTATAGATGATGCGGATATGTGTATATTAAACAATGGTATGCCCACAACCGTGGCTTACCCTAATAGGAATCCATCTGCTATAGACGTTACATTCGTTAGTCCTGAGTTGGCACCTTTCTGCGATTGGTCTGTACATGATGATGCAATGGGAAGCTATCATTTACCCACATTTATTGATTTAACTCTAAAACCTATTAAATATTTATGTAATGACCCGGTTGACAAATTTATATATTCTAAAGGAAACTGGAAAAAATTCCATGACCTATCTAAGGAAATTTTTGAAGACTTTGTTATTGATTCTACTAATCCAATTCATTCGTATGAAGAGTTTTGTAAAAGGCTTGAGAAATTAAAATGTGAATGTATTCCGAAGTTTCATAAAGGTTCTTCTTATACTTCCAGGCCACCATGTATTTGGTGGAATCAAGAGTGTCAGACTAGTGTAATTAATTCTTATGAAGCCCTTAAGGCCTACAGGAGAGATCCTACAATTGAAAATTATATGAATTATAAAAAATTAGATGCTCTTAAGAAACGAATCATAGCAGAACAAAAGAAAAACAGTTGGCGAGATTTATGTGCTTCTTTCAATAGGACTACTCCCGTTAGTCGGGTGTGGAATTATATTAAAATTTTTAAAGGAATGTATTCTAAAAACAAAGTTAAAAATGATGAATTTATTGAACCTCTTTTTACTAAATTGACAGATTCTAGTAGTTCTGCTAATATTGACAATGACCTGTTTGACCAGAATAACGAAACTGATAAAGGTCAAATTTTGTTAAATCCTTTTACTTGGAACGAATTTAGGATGAGTTTGGAATCCAGAAAAGATACAACTCCTGGTCTTGATGATGTTCCTTATTTACTAATTAAAAAACTGCATTTTTCAGGACAAGAGATTTTATTGCATATTTTCAATAGTCTTTGGCAGAGTCAAATTATCCCAGAACAATGGAAAACTCAATGTGTTATACCCATCTTGAAACCTGGCAAATCTCCTCTTGATGAAAATTCATACAGACCAATTTCACTTTCTTCATGTATTGGCAAACTCTTTGAAAATATGATTAAAATTAGACTGGATTGGTTCGTAGAAGTCAATAACTTGATTCCATCTATACAATTTGGATTTCGACGTGGGAGAAGCTGTGCTGACAGTTTCACTTCCTTAGTGTCAGACCTGAAACATGCAAAAACCAATAATTCAAGTGCTGTTTGTACATTTCTTGATGTACAAGGAGCGTTTGATAATGTTGATCCGAAAATCCTGGTTAGAATTCTGATAGAGCTCGGAATACCCGGACTATTATGTAAATGGTTGTATAATTTCTTGACAAATAGAACTATGTATATAAAACATAACAACATATTACATGGGCCTAGACTTGTATCTAGAGGAACCATGCAAGGGGCGACTCTATCACCCCTTTTGTATAATTTGTACACAAGTCAAATTTTAAAGTATGTGGATAGTAGTATAGTAAACATCCTGCAATTTGCAGATGATATTGTATTATATACTGTAAATAAGAATCTAGACTTAGCTAAATATCACATTAATAATGCCCTAAACCAGTTACACAGTTTCTACACAGGAAAACTAAAACTTAATATTAACCCCAATAAAAGTTCAGTGCTTGTAATAAGTAAATCTATATCAAATTTAGCCATAAGTTACAATAATTCCATAATTAAAGAAACTGACAATCATAAGTTTTTAGGTGTAATAATTGATAACAAATTAACTTTTGAGAAACATATCAATTATATAAGTAAAAATTGTTTGAAGGGACTAAATATAATGCGATGTTTGGCTGGTGTCTCCTGGGGTGCTGACCCTGTTATTTTAAGCCTCTTGTACAAAAGCTTAGTTAGAAGTCATTTTGATTATAGTATCATAGCTTATATGGATAGTATACATGTACATAAACTTGATAAACTTCAAAATAGAGCATTGAGAATAATATCTGGAGCAATGTGCTCCACTCCAATAAGAGCCTTAGAAGTAGAGACAAATATAATGCCCTTGTCCATAAGAAGAGTCGAGTTAATCATAAGATATATATTGAAGATAATTTCATCTAAAAATGAATTTATAATTAATAAAATTACTCAAAGTCCAATTCACACATTGGATAGGGCATCCACTGATTCCATTTTACGGGAAGGTGTGACTCCTAAACTGTCTGATATACTTTATTATGTATATAACAAATACTCTAATGTTTTCTTAAATTACACTCATTGGCCTTGTTACAGTGGATCATATAAAAGCAAATTATTAGAAGTTAGAGTATGTACTAAATTGGTTAACAATAATTTTGAATTCTTAGAATATGTAGACACCATTCAAGATTTTTATATATTATATACTGATGGTAGTAAAGGAGAATTATGGGTTCGTAGTGCAATCTATGACCCAACTCAAGATCTTAAAATAAGTTATAGATTGGACAGTCATTGCTCTATTTTCACGGCAGAGGCTTATGCTGTTTTAATGGCTTTACAGCATATTAAGACAGTAAACAATTATAGAAAATTTATTATATTCACTGACTGAGGTTTAGATCTTTTAAGATCGTATTTAGAAGGAAGGGTCCAAAAAGCAGACGTAAATCGTATTAAATCCTCGGGTTCACTTGTAAAAATAGGAGTCCCGCAGGGATCTATCTTAGGGCCGCTCCTTTTCCTAGTCTATATAAATGATTTACCGTTTATGGTACAAAAAATGTCTGAGATAGTGTTATTTGCTGATGACACGTCACTTATTTTTAAAATAAGGAGACAAGAAAATAATCTTGACGATGCAAATAATGCTCTCTCGCAAGTACTAGATTGGTTCACAGCAAATAATCTGCTGCTAAATTCTAAAAAGACGAAATGTATAAAGTTTTCCTTACCTAACGTACGAGTAGTTGAGAACAACATAGTAATTGGACATGAAAAACTAGAATTTGTAGATGATACTGTATTTCTGGGCATCACCATCGATCCAAAACTACAATGGGGTCCACATATTGTAAAATTAGCACACAGACTTAGCTCTGCAGCATATGCAGTGAAAAGAATTAGGGAACTCACTGACGTTGCAACTGCTAGGCTTGTTTATTTTAGTTACTTCCATAGTATTATGTCCTACGGTATACTACTATGGGGCCGGGCAGCAGACATTGAGACTATCTTCATCTTGCAGAAGAGAGCCATCCGATTTATTTACAAGTTAGGTAGTAGGGATTCACTAAGAGATTTCTTCAAAGAAACCAACATCTTAACAGTTGCATGTCAATACATTTATGAAAATATTATGTACGTTAGAAAAAATATCAAAGACTTCGAAAATGTTGGTGGCCACCATAATGTTAATACTAGAAATAAACATAAATTGTCATTTCCACTATTTAGACTTGCAAAAGTTAACACATCCTTTATGGGGCACTGTATAAGGTTCTACAACAAAATTCCTCAAGATATATTAGAGTTACCTCCAACGCGATTTAAAAAATGTGTTAAGCACATTCTGTGCAAAAAGGCTTACTATAACATCAAGGATTATTTAGAAGACAAAGATGTTTGGCATTAAACAGTAGATTAATATTATTTAAAGGACGATTGTGACTAGTGTTCAACACATTCATGACTAATATTTTAAGTTGAAAACTCTGTTAATCAAGTTAAAACGTGTTTTGAAAAGAATAAATGTGGAGTTTCTTTGTTAGCTTCTTCTCCACATAATCCATTAATTGTGAAACTAACAACTTTGACGTTCATTAAGTAAACATTCTGTTTTTACAATGAATAAAAATATTTGAATTGAATTGACTCCTTAAGTTTGACACTTTGTTTAAGTAAATTACAATTAAGCTATAAACAGAATTATATAATTTATATGATAAGAGAACTTATCTTCTTTTTAAAACTAAAGAATGTTGAAGTAGTATTTAAATGGATACCTTCTCATAAAAATATATCAGGTAATGAAATTGTTGACCAAGTAGCTTACAATGGCACTAATGAAATAGATGTAAGAGATACCGTCAAAACTCCATTAACAGACTTCCAATGCACTATTAGGAAAGAAATGAAGCAATTATGGAAAGAAATGTGGAAGAAAGACCAAGAACTGAAAGGAAAATGGTACGGTTCTCTACAGACTGATTTACCTGTTAAGCCGTGGTACGCTCATAAAGATTTTAAATATGCCAGTCGTGACTTCATATGTACAATTAACAGATTCAGATTTGGCCACCACAAAACACCTGCACATCTCGCAAGACTGAAAATAATACCAAATAACCTGTGTCCTTACTGCAACAGTGATGACATTTGTGACATTGATCATGTGTTGTTTTCATGCCGTCAATTTTCAATGGAACGACTAGTGCTTGCAAGTGAAGTTAGTAGTTTTGTGCAAAATAATACCGCCCGCCGCCTGAATGATTTATTGTTGAACAAGAAATGTTTATTACCATTATATAACTTTATCAAGAACACTATCAAGACCCTATAAACTTCTTCTCCTAAATGAAGAGAATTTGATCTCTGACTGATCAACTGAAGACTTGGCCTAAAGGACTTAAATCCAGGCCATTAAATATTAAAAAAAAAAAAAAAAAGTTGTTCGATTGGGTCACTATATTGTACGACCCGATAACGTACAGCCAATAACGCACACCCCGATAATTCATGCCCAATGGGCACCAATTATTGGGGTGTGCATTATTGCCCGTACGTTATTGGGTCGCGCAATATCGGTACGGACCGATAATGCACGGACGATTTTGTACGGCCAATAATTGGAGTCCATATCGGTGCCCCGTTCACATATGTTTAGTGGATTTTACTTGACATGAAATCAGCTGTTGTCCATAGGATTCGTTTAAAAATTTATTCCATAATCTAAGGTTTTTTGACATTCAAGGAAAACCGAATGTAATTTCTGAACTTCGAAAAGGGTGACGCACAAACTAATAAATCCCTACCTACTATTGTTCAAGGTTATTGAAGGCTTTAGCTCAGCGCAAGACTGGAAACGAAAGACGCGTTTTTCAGTACCTATGAGAAACAGATTACTTGGGGTGCCGGCCGGCGTGTCAGCCATTACAACTGATCGCAATGCCTAATTCAAATTCCCGAAACTAAGTTTCGTTGCATTGCATACGCCTTCATCCTTCCTGTAGTCGGTTCCCGTGCCAAATCTATTAATGGAGAGATTATCCAGGTTCATTAACCTACAGGTAGCCGCTGCTGAGTTGTCGGTGAAGTTTCAAACGTGGATAATATAAGGATAGCTTCTGGTGCCACAGTGATTTTTACCAGTGTATCACGTCGAGCGCTCTGGTTGATCCCTGTCATACTTTCTTATTAATTATCTCTACTAATGAACTCGTCCATATTGTAGGTATTGTATTACTTTGCACACAAGCTACTCTTCTGATGTTTCTGGAAATCGGAAACTTATCTGAAAATAATATTTTACAACAATGTGAGCCGCTGCCCTATGGATGGTCGAGTTGTAGAGATAAAGGCAGAAAATGAGTCCTAATCCAAAAACAACTCCACTCTGCCAATCTTTTCTCAAATCATACCTAGGTATTAGGTACATCTAAAACATAAATTGACATGAGTACATCCCATCATGAGTGCAATCAACAACTTGCATTTAACTACAATTCTTCTTACAGAAGTCGATTTAAATGGTGACTTAAGGGACATTATAAGGTGGTACAAGTCTGCCTAAGTAGTTATATATTTTTATTTATGTTACATACTTGTTATTGTTTCTTTGCTAAGAGATCTAAGTACACAAATTAATATAATTCCTCAGCTGCTTGCGTGATAGACATACATGTAGTTAAAATAGAACTGAATTAACACTATAACTTTGCAATCTACGGAACACTCATCCTTCCCCGATGAGCATCTAGAAACTTGTATAACATGTTACTTTAATGTCCTTGAAAATATATTGCAAGATAGGTGATAGTGAAAAAAGCCCTGATAGGTATTTTTTTATGCTATTTTAGGTCATAGATAGTTTTTTTTTCATTTTAAGCTACTTTGGTAATAACATTAAAGGTGGAGTATTAAAGTGAGTATTATTGTATTAATCTATAGAAAACGCCACTGGTTGTCCAATTACATAATATATATCCATGTAAGATTGTTTTGTCTTGTAACTATATTGTACAATTCTTTGTTTTCTTTCAATAAATAAAATACCTAAATATTTTAATCAATTTCATTATTTTCATCTTCAATGCAAAAATACTGACATGTTATCACCACAGTGGCAAATGATTTTCAATGACAGCTAAGTCAATGATGAACTTATGTGCCTACCATGAATAAAGGAGTACAAGAAAATCCATCTTAGTGTTATCTTCTTTAATAAATTTGTATCGACAAACATTGTTTATGTGCTAACGACAAGCTTCACTGCTTGCTGTTGTTCTTCCTCGTCTTTGAATTCCGGGGAGCTTGGGCAACGGCTCCATCCATAGACCGACTTTAATGGGCAGCCAGCCATAGCCAATCAAAGTGGCCTCCTTTCTAAGTGATCTTTGGCTATCAACTCATTTTGTGTTCCATGGAAGACTAGTTGAGAGCTTACTGGTCAGGCATAGACTAGTTTAGTTTTCATCTGAAATGTTGTAAGTTTATAAGATAGTTTAACCTATACATAACAGTTCTCTACGGTCAGAACATACACTTAAGGAGGTATAACAAGAAATGAAAGTATCAAATATAATCCATAATTGGTGGTAGCACAGTTGGGAGAACGCTTGCCTCACATTCAAGTCATAGGATCAAATCCCGGCGTTTAACTTGTAACATTCATAAAGTCGCAGTTTATGTGCTACTTTGAATAAAAAATTTTGATTGTGAATCCCAGCACATCCGCATGTACAAATCATTGATGAATTTATTTCTTTGATCTCTTAGTTGAGTAAGTATTTAGTACCAATACCTCTCCCTAACTGTGAAAAACATCGTGAGGAAACCCGAGTGCCTTAGATGTTCACATGCCTCAGCACTTGAAATCACCAATCTGCGGTGGGTACGCATGGTGATTAAATCTCTTTCTCTCTCAGAGTAGGCCTGTCCTGTGTCCTCCACAGTTGGACATATATAGGCTACATTATTATGAGCTATGTTAGGAGTTTCAGTCCATGATCGAATCAGGAATGATGAGATCCGCAGAGGAAACAGAGTTACTGATATAGCTCGAAGAATTGCTCAGTTGAAGTGGCAGAGGGCGGGGCACATAGCTCGAAGAACTGACGGGCCAAAAGTTCTGAATTGACGACCGCGGACCGGATGACACAGTGTGGGAAGGCCCCCCCACCAATGGTCTGACGACCTGGTTATGGTGGCGGGGAGTCGCTAGAATTTCACAATTAATGGATTATGCGGAGAAGAAGCCAACAAAGAAACTCCACATTTATTCTTTTGAAAAATGTCTGATAATGATTAGGAAAAGTAATTAAAACATTTACCACACTATTTTGATGCAAATGATCCTTACCAATGCTTAGGTAAATACTCGTACCTATTTCGCATTTGGTAGCTTCCTTTTTTCCTGTCCGCATACAGCTACTTTCCTTGCAAAATGTATTATTTGCAACATTAAATACTCTTTGATTTGCAAACGAAATTCAATTCCGTTCAAGGTTAGAAAATATTTTGTCTGTCCAGTGTTGCCAGATGGCCCTATAAATTTCCCCCATAATCTGAACAAAATCACCCCGAAAATAGTGCGTCTTACACTAAAATAAAACTTTTATTATTAACCAGATATTATACCCAGCAAGTGTTGTAAGAGAGTGCGTCACTTCTGGTTCAGCAATCCACTTAGAAACAGAGGCAACTCAAGCTACTTACTTCCGGTTCCGCGATTTTGGTCACCTGGTCGCTCAACGTTGCCTCATGAGTCGAGTCTCTCACCAGGAGGTCTTAATGTGATGCTGTTCATCGACACTGCTTAATAATACAAGTTTTATTTTAATGTAAAACTTGCGCTATTATTCGGCATGTGACGACGTACAGCATCTGTTGTGAGAGATGTCTTTGTTGGCTCCTAGTGACTGCATGACGACGCTATGTGATTAATTACGCTGTAGATTTCTGTGTAAGTACTAGTGACGAGATGAGTAGACGATTAAAATTGTAAAATTATTGTTATAACATAGAATTGTCTTTGTTCGTTAATTGCGAAACATAGTTATAAATTACTGGACTGAATAAATCTTTTTGTATTTGTATTTTTTGTATTAGTGAATTTATTGTATACATACTTGGTAGAAGCAAGGAGAATAGCAAAAGGTATGCCTTTAGTTTCCAGTCTGTTACTGTCGCTGATCAATTATGGGGTAGAATATAAATAGGGACCTAATTTAATCGAACCTAGTTAACAACGCCCCCTTATTAACTTCAGCTCCTTAATTTCTGAAAGAGTGGTGTAAGCATTGACCATAATAGCCAAATTAATTTATTATTTCGTCTTTCAATTCTTTCTGATTTAATTGTTGAATTCCCAAAATATCTTTAAAATATGGGCTTACTAAAAATTAATTGCTCCTTGAGATAGGTACTGCGTGATCTTGAAGACTTGCGAGTCTATTTGAATTCTTGCACAGCCGTGGTTTGTTGGTTAGTAATAGACATAAAGAATAGATGTCTGATGTCATTTGCCCCTCCGCTGATTTAACAGGAAAATGGTACTCAGACCATCTGATTAAAATGGAATTCCACGAATGAGTAGGTATTAAAATAGATAAAAATCGGGAAGTTAGCTGGTTTTTTAAAGCACAAAGATGCAGGTTACCTGTGTTGATTAATATGACCCATTCAGCGCATCTTGTAGCATATGGGTTGCACAATACTCCGTTAACGATGACGGTGACCGAGCCTCGATAGCAGCACCACGGTAAGGTAGTCGTGGATTATCAATGTGACTAGTAGTTAGATTCGGCTAACGATACTCTGCATGTTCCTTTAGCTCACGGCATTCGGTCTTGCGTAAGACTGATCCCCGGTTTCTCGTACACTAACAACCTGTTAATCTACTGTTAACAGCTGTCAGTGGTTTCTTTGTATGCACTTTGGTCAATTGACAGCTGTTAACAGTAGATTAACAGCTTGTTAGTATACGAAAAACTGGGGGTTAATCGATTGGATAAACAATAAAATAAAAAAAAGCACAAAGAGTACAGACCAAAATGGTAGGTTAAGCATTTCTTTAATGAATTTTATTGTCTTAATATTGTAAGATTTGTCAAACCATCATCGGCCATTTGACGCTCACTGCAGTTTTCATAACCATGAGGGGTTTTGCCATAATCGCCACGCTTGGCAGGCGGGTTGGCGATCGCAGTATGTGGTTCGAATCTCAGAAAGTCGCTGCGGCCCGTCTCCTGGTAATTTATTCCCTTAGTCGCCTTATACGACATCCACGGGAGGAAATTGAGTGAAGCTATTCTTAATCCGGCGCCACACGGCAAACCAAGTGACCATATATTGGAGCTCAAGAGATTAAAGTTACAACTGCGTCAAAAATATAAAAGTTCAAATTGGGCTGTATCTCAGTAGAGTTTAAACATAGCTATTTAGAGGGTAACAAAACACTGATCCGTTAAGTGTTCCATCATGAACCAAAATAATATAAAACTTTTTTTAATTCTTCTTAAATAGGTATCTCAATCATATCACCAATAAGAGGTGTTATTTTGATATTAAAAGAAAAATTCCATTTTTTAATATAAATGATCGGATGTTTATTTCATTATGAAGAGGAAGGTATGCCGTTAATAGTAGAAAATAATGAGGCAAATGACCACCATGACCACGCTTACAGGACCATATCCTTTTCATGAAATTTTCCATAAACAAATCGCAAAGTTGCTGCCCTATGTCCTCGATAGCCTCACGAATTCCATCTTTGAGGTCTTGAATCGACGCTGGGCTGTTGGCGTAGACCTTCTCTTTTACGCGGCCCCAAAGGAAAAAGTCGCAAGGTATTCATTCACAAGATCTCGGTGGCCAATTGTGATCACCTCTTCGAGAGATAACACGGTCCGGAAACTTTTCCCGTAAAAGATCAATGGTTTCGTTGCTTGTGTGGCACGTAGCTCCGTCTTGTTGAAAGTAAACGTTGTCCAGATCAAATGGCGTAGTTTCTACTTGTAAAATGTCAAAAAATGACAGCTTCAAAAGTGACATCTACCGAAATAGCAGGCTATTCAAAATAACACCTCTTATTGGAAAACCCTTTATTTTTTCTACTTACTAATCCTAAAGTTTTAATTAGGGACAAATTTAGGGAAATATTTTTGTGCTAGTGAAAACGCACAGAGCTGCTAGATATTTTTGAAATTTCTCCGGAAATTTTCCCGGATAAGGCCGTGAATCTTTATAAATTGAGCATCGTTTATAGTATTCACGTTTTGGGACGTACTACCTACGTACATTTTTTAATCAGTCACAGTTAAACAAAGCCCAAATTACCGTAAATCTGGTAAAATTACCCTAAGCGGCAACACTAACTATAATAGTCCACAGATTAAATAGAAATCATATGGCCTGACAGAAGAGCAAACCGTAGTTTTTTTTTTTATAATAGGTTTAACGGCTCTGGATACTAGTCCTTTTGAGCCTGGCAAACAGTAGATTGATTGGTCACAGACTACAAAGAAAAGCACGGTTCACATTACAAGCGCCTGTGCGATGTTTCCTATTCTGCAATCGGGTCCGTCATAAGACAAAAATACTATTTCGAAATATATTGACGATTTATTTGATTAATGGTTTATATATAACATTAACTTATTATTGTTTTGCTTATTTTGGTAATTATTGTTTTGAAATATTTTTGTCCCATAACATACCCCATTGCAAACGCACCCGCGCTTGTAGTGTAAACTGTCCTTTTGTTCCAAAGTCTGTGATAAATCAATCTTATCTATGGTTTGCTCATCTGTCAGCCGTTTGATCTCTAGTTAATCTATGGACCACTATTAGTGTTGCCAATTAGGGTAATTTTACTCGATTTAAGGTAATTTGGGGTTTAATCGTAACTGAAAAGATACTATACCCACATAGTACGCACTTTCATCTTTTTGGCGGTAAAGTGAAAATAGTCACAGACCGTTTGCACACTACATACCCCCAGTTTCTCGTACACTAACATACTGTTAATCTACTTTTAACAGCTGTCAATTGACCAAAGTGCATACAAAAAAAATACCACTGACAGCTGTTAACAGTAGATTAACAGCAGTAACAGCTTGTTAGTGTACGAGTAACCGGGGGTTACTGTCTTTACAGTTTATGTTTGAGGAATTGACGTAGTGTGATGCGTAGTGATGTGAAAAGCAGAAAAGATTTAATCGATCGATTATAAATAAATAAGCGAGAATAATAGGTAAAATTTATTACTTACCTACTTATATCTTACATTATATGTATTCATGTTATTTGTACGTTAATTAATTTATAATGTGTATACAATATTGTTTGGTTTGTAAAATTTGTTAGTATTGTGGAAAAAAATGTGATAGTCGTATTGTTATTTTTAAATCGTGCAAAAAAGACTTATTACTATATAGAGGAGCCTACAAATTGATACAGTACATACCTAATAATGTAGCCTAAATACGTCCCACTATATAGCACAGGCCTTCCCTCAGAGAGAGAGTATGGGCTTAATTACCGCGCGTGCTCACCGTCATTTCAAGCGCTGAGATATGTGAACACATCAGACACTAGGGTTTCATCATGATGTTTTCCTTCACGTTTAGCGAGTGGTATTGCTACTGCAAATTAACAAATGTACGTAACTTAGAAAACAAAGTCATTGGTACATGCTCCGGGGTTCGAACCCATGACCTCCCGAATGTGAGCCCGGCATTCTACTGCTCCGCTGCCACCGCAGTACTTTATTATATCATATAGTAAAAATAATTTAAATACATACAAGGGATGGTAGAGGTCCTAAGACTTCCATGGCAGTAGAGGGTAGAGCTGAATAAATATCTCTCGCTTAAATTTTATCAGTGCAATTTCGTTGCTTTCAACTATCTATCTCTCCAACCTCTTGACAAAGACTGTGATGCATGATAAGAGTTTTTCAACTGTGGCCCCCTGCGCAGCTCCCCTTTCACACCTAAAATTAGTCATTGCGCAGGAATTGACGAACTTCACCCACTCACCAAAAATAATTACGCATAGGTTATTATAGTACTAAAGTTTCACAATCTCGTGCTTCCATTTTCCATTACAGAACACAATAAAGAGATTTTTCTCTACAAAAATGAGCAACGGAGCAATGATGTTTTGTTGTGTATCGATAAAATTCTAATATTGTTGTATTTTTGTGTGTTGAGAGGCACAGGGTTTTCAGTTCCAATAATTTTTACTGTTTTAATGTGAGTAACCTACCACTGACCAAATTGATTTCGACAGAAGTACCTATATAAAAGTAATTTATATGGTGCTCCGCTATGTAGGTTTACAAGACAACCTAATATAACCTAACTAAAGGTTTTGTCGCTGCGCCCCCTTTTTCTTTGGGAATCATAACAATCCTTCGATTATTTTTTTGACGTAATGGAGGGAATCCTTGTACTAAAAAACCACTCTAAAAGTGATTGCAAAAATCCAAAAAGATGTTGGAAGTATCTGCTATGAAAGTATGAAACCTATTTTAATTATTTTCTCTGCAAACACAAATTTTCTCCAGGAAATTTTATTCTTGTTCAGTAGCATAGCTGCGTCTGTGATTAATATCACAGACTATTGATTAATATTTCAAATAAAAAAAATCCCGATATTGACTTTTTACACCAAAAGTTTACTTTTCTGTCTCCTTCAGGTACCTTTTGCAAGACCCGGCTGGCAACACTAGTCCGTGTTGAAGTTCGTTTGCAAATATTTCATTTTGCGAGGAAAATAGCAATTATATTCTCTGTTAAAATAGTTGTATGCGGACAAGAAAGAAGGAGCTACCAGATGCGACATAGGTACCAGTATCTACCTAAGCATTTATCATCATCAGCCATTTGACGCCCACTGCAGGACATAGGCCTCCCTCATGACATTCTAACCATGAAGGGTTTTGCCATAATTGTCACGCTTGGCCGGCAGCTTGGCGATCGCAGTATGCGGTTGGAATCACAGGAATCTACCTAAGCATTGGTGAAGATCATTTGCATGAAGATAGTACGGTAAATCCTTTAACTACTTTTCATAATAATGCAGGCTGCATTACTGTACAGTTGGACGCTGCGCAGTACGTCCAACTGTAGAGCACAGGCCTACTCTCAAAGAGAAAGAGATTTAATCACCATGTGTACCCACCGGGGATTGGTGATTCCAAGCGCTGAAGTATGTGAACATCTAATGCACTGGTTTCCTAACAATGTTTTTCACAGTTAGGGAGAGATATTACTATGTACTAAATACTTATTCATCAATGATTTGTACATGCGGATGTTCCGGGATTCACAATCAAAATTTTTTATTCAAAGTAGCACAGAAACTGCGCCTTAATGAACATCATATGTTAAACTAGGTGTCCATTTAAAAATTCAGATCATTTTAGAGAAAAAATGGACAAAAAAACTCCAAACTTAGTCTTCAAGTCCTTAATTTACAGATTTTATATAAATATTCTAAAACCTCGAAATCATGCATTGACCTGGCTTAAATTCCATACATCATTGTCATCTAAATAATCTTTAATGTTATAGTAGCTTTTTTTGCACATTGTGCTTTACACATTTTTTGAACCGTGTTTCTAGCAAGCTTATTATATCCTCAGAGATCTTATTGTAGAAACGTTTACAATGCCCCATAAAGGATGTATTAACCTTTGCCAGTCTAAATTTTTGGGAACGAAAGTTTATGTCTATTTCTAGTATTTACATTGTGTTGGCTACCTACAGTTTTAAAGTTACTGACATTTTTCCTAACGTACATAATATTTTCATAGATCTACTGACTAGCAACTGTTAGGATGTTAGTTTCTTTAAAGAAATCTCTTAACGAATCTCTACTGCCTAGCTTATATATGAATCTGATCGCTCTCTTCTGCAGGACGAAGATGGTCTCAATGTCTGCTGTCCGACTACACAGTAGTATACCATAGGACATAATACTATGGAAGTAACTAAAATAAACAAGCCTAGCAGTTGCGACATCAGTTAGTTCCTGGATTCTATTAACTGTGTATGCTGCAGAACTAAGCCTATTTGCCAATTTTTCTATATGAGGAGGGGTCCATTGAAGCTTTCAAACCTATGCCTGAATGAGAGGCAAGCGTTCTAACAACCGCACCACCACCACCCCCTTAGGTGTATGGTCTGACCTTGTGAACGGTCACATGTTAAGGTTCAACTCTCTTACAAACTTTCTAAATTTCAGATGAAATGTAAGCAAGTACTGGATGTCCGCAAGCAAGCTGGTAGTGGATAATCTAGATTCGGCTTCATGCCTGGCCAGTAAGCTATCACCTATTCTTCCATGAAACACGAAATGAGTTGATAGCCAAAGATCACTCTTAGAAAAGAGACCACATTGGTTGGCTATGGCTGACTGCCCATAAAAGGATGGAGCAGTTGCCCAAGCTTCCCGGAATTCAAGGACAAAGAACAGCAAGCAGTGAAGCTTATCTTTAGCACAGTAGTATAAACAATATTTGTGGATACAAATTTATTCTACCACTGAAGATAACACTAAGATGTTTTTTTCCAAGGAATACATCCTTTATTCATGGTATGCTCATATACCTCTACCAAGCTAAGTTTGCACCTCGCGTCGATTACCTTAGGAGACGAAAACTCGTAGGACGCGTATCGGTGACAAAGATGCTAACCGTACCGACGCGACGACCATCACGGGAAGGATCGCATTCCAGCGAGGTGCAAACTGAGCTTGGTCGAGTTGTAAATTCATCAATGACTTAGCTGTCACTGAAAATTATTTGCCACCGTGGTGTAGCATGTCAGTGTTATTTGCATTGAAGACGACAAAAAAGTGTGTAATGAAGTTTAATAAAATTCTCAATACTTACACTAAACTTTAATTTTATTACCAAAGTAGTTTAGAATGAAATTTAATTATTTGTGACCTAAAATGGCAAAACAATACCTAGTAGTTTTTCAAGAAAATTCGTTATACAAAAAAAAGTGAACTGCCTGAATCGAAAACCATTTCGAGCTTAGCATCCAAACTGCAGTATTTTTAATGTAACAGATTTTTATCTTAAAAGATGAGCCTTATTTTGAGTAAATAAAAATATTTAAATGCCCTTCATTTGTCCGCTATGGTGACGTCACATGTTATATCGTCTGTGGAAAAAAAACTACCAATGGCCTGACAACTTTCTGTCTGTCAAACACATCGATGTCATTCGATTTATTGATTTTCTTCCCACCAGACAGGGGCCCAAACCACCATTCTAGTGGTGATACGACTAAGGTGGCAACACTGAAAACGATTTTAAATGACAGTAAACCAAGGACAAACTAGATTGTTCTATTCACACGGCAAACGCAATCGCGCGGCTAACACAGCTTGGGTAGCATATGACGTCAAAATAAAAACTCAACTGTTTCAAAACTTTGCGAATTCAAGTAACATGTTTTATAAATTTGTTGATGCTCATCAAGGAAAACATTAAGTAGGTTTTTTCTTGGTATGTTAGTGTGTAGGATGTCTATCAACCTCTTTCATATCACTCAAGCAGCTGAGGAATTATATTAATTTGTGTACTTAGATCTCACATCTAAGCAACAATAGCAAGTAACCGAGCTTACGTAGTGGTTATATTCTCTTTGCCGAGCTTTGCTTGGTACTTTTTTGGGTTAATCGTGTTTTTTGAAAAGAATGTTTAGATAAGATGAAAAAAAAGGGAAAAAAATAATCGGACTGGAGACATCTGCTCTGGATTCAAACCGGGGCCTTCGGGTTTCGAAACCGCCCAATTTCCCATCTGAGCTATCACAACCTTGTAGATGGTGGCGAAATTTACCTTCGTATTCTAATGATATTGTAGCAGTTATTCATTGCCGTAAAACACGGATAAAACGACGTTTTCTAGGAATAAAACCTAGCTAGATCGATTTGTCGCCCCCGAAACCATCTGCATACTAAGTTTCATGAATAGTTGGAGCCGTTTCCGAGATTCAGATTTATAAAAGAATTGTTCGTTTAAAGGTACTTACCTACCTAAAGATAAAAAACATTTATTGTTCATAAAAACCTGCCAAGTGCGAGACGGATTCGCGCACCGAGGGTTCCGTATCTACCAATTTGCAGGTAGGTACCTACTTACATAATATGTGAGTACCTACCTTATAAACAGTTCAGGAATCGGGTCTCGCAGTTTTTTCCCAGCTTTTCCCGAAATTCAAAGACAATTTTTTATAAAATTTAATTGAGTATACTTGAAGATACATAGATACAAACAAAAATCCTGTGAATTTATAACTACGGATAGTCCGTTAGCATCTATTCTATTGTATTTAAATTGTCTAGTTTCTTTGTAAAGATTTATTTCTATGATCTGATATTAAGGGGCTACAGGCAGTAACACTAGCGCCAAAGAGAAAAACTTCATATCTTTTTTACAGATCGTATTTTCAAAAAGTGTCTGTATAATCTCTCAATCATGTTAATAGTGATTTTTAGGATTTTTAATGCAAAAAACCAAGGACTAAATAGCATTGACGCCAAAAACGGTAGTTTTTGGCATAAATGCTATCTAGTCCCAGGTTCGTTTTCATGTTTCCTAAAAATCACTGTTAACATTATTAAAAGATTGTGCAGACACTTTTTGCAAATACGGTCTGTAAAAGATAAGATTTTTTTTTGCATTGGTGGCGTTAGTTAGCCCACTGGGTTTCCTTGATTGGAGATTTGCGTTGACAGTTTGCTGTTAGCAACCTGTCAACGCAAATCTCTGTCAGTTTAATCTTTTAGCATCCCAAACCCCCAGTTTCTCGTACACTAACACGCTGTTAATCTACTGTTAACAGCTGTCAATTGACCAAAGTGCATAAAAAAAAAACCACTGACAGCTGTTAACAGTACATTAACAGCTTGTTAGTGTACGAGAAACCGGGGGTAAGTCAGAGATTAACAGTCTGTTATGTATTTTTTAGAAAAAATGAGTTCATGTCAATGAATCTAGCCGTCAATGGTTTAACGTTGTGAAAAAATGTTACTACGAGGATGGTGTCACGCAAGCATGCTTGAACTCCGAGGAAACTGTGGAAGCCGAGGAAGTAAAGCTGATCGAGAAAAAAATATAACTATAAGTAGACTCTATAGCTTTATAAAGGGTGTTCGCAACAATACATAAGAACATTTAGTGTTTGTTACGAAGCGTTATTGCGAATTGCGGAGGGTGATTATTGAAATGCCTTCGTTCTGTTTTTTAGACACAATGCAGTAGAGTGTAACGTCTTATAATTATATGAGTTGACATCTTCACAAATAGAGCTGCAACGTTACTAGGTTCTTTAACCAAAAATTTGCTATCTAGATTTTATCCAATGCCAAAACAAGTGCATTTTATCATTTAAAGAAAGTTATAGGAGTCTTAAAATAACCGGCCATGTCTGGCCACGCGCAGTGTAGGGTTCGGTAGAAATTTTGGTTTTACATGTGTAATGTATGTCGGTAGACCGTGTTTCTCGTCACTCAGTATTAGTTGTAGGTTAATATATCTCTCCCAATAAACGCTTATTCGTTAACGGACGTATTTTATTGTGTCTCCGGCAAGAAGTACTGAAAATAAGGACTGGGCTGTGGACGTGAACCCTCATACTTATCAACATGCTTCATAGAACTTGACTTTGATGAAGTTGTAAACTTCATCCTCTTCGCCTGTTAACTTGCCGTGATAGTTTACTTAGCCTACTTAGCCGTGATAGTTTTCCTTTTAAGTTCATTATTATGTGCTACTATTTTACATGTTTTTACGTTTCTAACCCTGTATCCGGGAGATGGGTCGCCCCATCAGCTTCAAAGCTAAATATTTAATTTTCGAAAACGGATCCCTAAATCGAAAAAAGTGTGTGTAGGCGAGAAATTGCATACCTAATTTAGGTGCAGAGGAAGTACACTAAAAAAATTAAGTTCAATTACATCGGGCATTTTTTACGACTGCTTTTATGCATGTAAATGTCTTTGAAGTTTTTTTTAGTCTGTACCGTTGCGCCAGCATGTTAACGGCATCGCATTGTAATCACAGATTGTAATATGGATAATCTTTTACGGAACGCTTTCGCTCAAGATGGAGCACCTTGAGCCTAAGCAGTCTCACGAAGGTTGGTTCGAGATCTTATCTCCAACCATACTCCGGCTGGTATTGTTTGTCTTACGATTACTTACCGAGAGGCTTACGTATAAAAATAGATAGATAGAATATTATTTATTGAACACAGAGACAAAAATACTTAACTTTAAAATACCTAGTTAATCTTATACGTAAATAGAAACATGTCCGACAATTATTTTATATTTATTTTGAACGCAGCTTTGAAAATAATTAAAGCAAATTAGCTATTATAAACGAGGCACCACTCTATCAAGTGATTTTCTTGTCTATGGTTGGACACGGATTATTGCCCCGTACCGATTTTGTACAGCCCGATAACGCACACCCCGATAGTGTACAGCCAATAATCCGTGTACATGTACACGGATTATTGGCTGTACATTATCGGGGTGTGCATTATCGGGGTGTGCGTTATTGGGACGTGCGTTATTGCCTCCCGTTCGATTCAGTGACATAATTCGTTCACTCATTTTCGTGGCGAATGAGGATGGTTGTGGTGGTCTCGTTTCTTATTTCGTGAATTTTATTAAAGTCGTGCAGTGAGTGAAGTGTGTTGAAACCTGACCTTTAATCATAAAGCCCGCGATACGACGCCGCAATCATGTTCAGCTGGCTGAAGAGGGAAGGTGAAAAAACTGAAAGCATCGACAATGTCGTGGAAGGGCTCAAGAGGATCTACAAAACGAAACTTCTGCCCTTGGAGCAGCACTACCAGTTCCATGACTTTCACTCGCCGCAGCTGGAGGAGCCGGACTTCGATGCGAAGCCCATGATTTTACTCGTGGGTCAATATTCAACCGGAAAGACGACTTTTATCAAGTACCTCCTGGAGCGCGACTTCCCTGGTATCCGCATTGGGCCCGAACCCACTACGGACAGATTTATCGCTGTTATGTACGACGAGAAAGAGGGCGTGATTCCCGGCAACGCTCTGGTCGTCGACCCGAAGAAACAGTTCCGGCCTCTGAGCAAGTTCGGGAACGCCTTTCTGAACCGCTTCCAGTGCTCCACGCTCGCTTCTCCCGTCCTAAAAGGCATATCCATCGTAGACACTCCTGGTATCCTGTCTGGGGAAAAACAAAGAGTCGACAGAGGCTATGACTTCACTGGAGTGCTAGAATGGTTTGCGGAACGTGTTGACCGTATCATTCTACTGTTCGACGCCCACAAACTAGATATCTCTGACGAATTCCGACGCAGTATAGAAGCACTGAGAGGGCATGACGATAAAATTCGCATTGTTCTAAATAAGGCTGATATGATCGATCATCAGCAGCTCATGAGGGTGTACGGAGCTCTCATGTGGTCTTTAGGCAAGGTTCTACAGACCCCTGAAGTAGCTAGAGTGTACATTGGCTCTTTCTGGGACCAGCCTTTGCGGTACGACGTCAACCGCAGGCTATTCGAAGACGAGGAGCAGGATCTCTTCAAGGACATGCAATCGCTGCCCAGAAATGCAGCCCTCAGAAAACTAAATGACTTAATAAAACGAGCACGACTTGCGAAAGTCCACGCATACATTGTTAGCGAATTAAGGAAAGAAATGCCCTCGGTGTTTGGCAAAGATGGCAAGAAGAAGGAATTAATTAAGAACCTAGGACAAATTTACGATAGAATCCAGCGTGACCAGCAAATTTCACCTGGTGACTTCCCTGATATGAAGAAAATGCAAGAGTCGCTGGCGCACCACGACTTCACAAAGTTCCACCCACTGAAACCCAAACTCTTGGAGGTGGTGGATCAAATGTTGGCCACAGAGATTGCCCGACTGATGGATATGATTCCGCAGGAGACTGTCAATGTTGTTGAGGAGCCGCTAATCAAAGGTGAGTACTTTTATGATTGTTTCAGATCCATTTTTCACACTGGGGCTTGCCATACATTAGTACACATAGCCTCAGTCTGGGTGTATTTCCATGTATGTGATGTCCTTGCCTGGTTACCATAGCCTTGGGTATCTTAGTTTGGGACCAGGAGAAGTGATTGCACTGTGTGGAAGTTATTATTATTATTGTCTTCCCATTCAGATAATTTTTCTCAGTAAGGCTGATCTTCCTTTTGGCTCCCCTCTCGCTTTCATATTCTAACATATGTAATGATTGCAAAATAATAATGACCTTGGACAAATGTGGTCTGAAGAGGAGATAATAAAATTACAGGTATTTTAGACATTTTATGGTACTTAATTATTATTAAAAACCTATTTAAAGGCTAAAAATTTTACCTATGCCGGGACTTCAACCTACAACCTCTGGCTATCTGTGCGAGCACTCTCCTAACTGAGGTTTTTAGAATTGTCTGCAGCACGGATTAGTGCAACAAAAAGAATATAATAATTATTATTACTTAGTTTTTGATAGAAAAAAAGTTTATAATGTTAGTGGCCAATTTTCTATATCATAAACATAAATATATATCATAAAAGTGTAACAAACATCCTCAGGCACATCCTCAGACTACATTTAATTATACTTAAAGGTTAACTGGTAGTAAACTTAGCAATAATAAGTATGCCTTTGTATCAATCATGTTGGTTGTGCAAGAAAGAATTCTTTACTAAAAATTTTGAAACGTGGGTGTCAGAGGGATGCCAGAAAAAAGAGCAGCCGTTATCTCAAATATTTTTATAATGTTAAGAATTAAATAAGATAAATAAGATAAAAATGTATTTATTACCTCATCAGAAAAAAAAACTTAAAACAAAGTAAGGCTTATGTAAATAGTTTTGTCGTGATATGTTTTGTGTTGTCTCAAACTTCAAACTGGGTATGTCTAATTGGACAAACAAAGAACTATCCCGGCTCAATCAAAATCTTGCTTTAAAGCAGTGTATAGCAAAGGTTACTTTGGCATCTAACAGGACACTTTGAATTTACTTTGTTCGTAGTATTATTACTAGTATTTGTACATACCTACCTATCTAGTCTCCAGTTAGGAATTAGTATGTTCTATCTAGTTATCACTAGGCCAGCCAACACGATAAGGACAAGCAAGCTAACATTTTGTAGTGATACAAGCACAGTAATTATTGCCTTGAATGTGTTAAAACAGTGTGATATTGCAATACCTAGTTCTGATAAGATTCCATCGAATATGGAGTGAGGTGTGAATCACACAAGTGTCTAATTTCTTATCGTCATGTGGTGTTCAGTTCGTACTGGACAATCAAATCTCATAATATCGACGGTGGAAAGGAACAACACTTGAAGTGACACTTTGGTTGAAATTGAGTACATATTTGGAATCAGCGTTTTTTTTATATAACGAATATGTATATAAGTCAATTTCGACCAAAGTGTGGCTTCAAGTGTTTTTCCTTTCCACTGTTGATATGGTCTGGCACTGTGAATCATTAATTTCTCAGAATAATTCTTAACGCAAGCACGCTTTCTCGAGAAATTACACAGTTCTGCTGACAAGGCAATTGTAGTTAAATTCAATTAATTTTATTTCAAATATAAATAAAAATTCATATAAAGTTGTTAGTGATCTTATTCTAGTGTTAGTAGGTACATATTCTTATTTCAGTGACTCTACAATGCACTGGCATTGCTTGCCACTTGAAAATGGCAGCAATGGTTTGTGTAGGCACAATCTACCTTATCGGCAATTTGTTACGCATTTGTGTAACTTGGCTACTGAGTACCGGAGTTGGTGGTGTGTCTAATACAATCAATCAATCGGTCCATACTCATCCATTGCTGGATATGGCCTCGGCCATCCTCATCCAGCCATGTCCAGTGCATCTAATTAAATGCCTGGAATTATGCTGTCACCTCCATTGGGTTTACCTTATACATTTAAGAATTGCAACTTACGTCATCTCGGTATTTTAATAAGTAGAAGAACGATATAAAATCCTTAAATATAAGGGGTTAAAGTATGAATTGCCGTTTTATTGCAATAGGTTCTTTGAATTGACATAGAATCTTCATGGTTTGAGGTTTTCGAATGAAACTTTTTTCAAATGGTTTCTATGATGTTCTTTTTTTAAAAAAATGTGAAACATATTATTTATATATATATATATATATATATATATAACTTATTTGAAAAAATAACATGAAACAGTCTGAAATTTATGCGAAAATACCAGAATCGAACACATCTGATGTGATAAAATTTAAATCAAATAAATCTATAATGTTGCTAAGAATCCTGATTCTTATAATCAACTATTAGTTATTGGTTAAAATGCATGCACACAATTAGAAGTTAAATAAATAACTGCCACACAACACAATCAGTGAGCCATGATCATTTGCCCCTAGCTTTTCATGGATAAACAAAACGGTATAATTTATGCAGACAGATAACTAATATGATTGATGGATGTTTACAATTATGGTTCAAGAGTTGAACCTCATTTAAATTGGTCAGACAGACGTCGTAGGTTTAGCATTTAGTGTCTCTTTGGCTTCAGGTACGAAACCCTAGAAACATAACATAACAATATAACATAAACTCATGCCTGTATCCCAGAGGGGTAGGCAGAGACCAGGGACTGCCAATTGCTACGATCCTGACAGATCGCTTTCGCTTCCTCAACATTCATTAGTCGTTGCATGCACGCACGCTGGTTTCGGGTAATTTTTATCTTGCCCTTTGCTAATACAACCCCTATTTGGTCGAAGTATGTCCGTCTGGGTCGTCCCTTACCGGCCCTTCCATCCACATTCGCATATATTTGTTTTGTCAATCTTTCTTCCTTTATCCTCTCCACATGTCCAAACCAACGCAACATTCCTTTCTCAATTCTAGTCACTAAATCCTCTTTCAGTCCACAACGTTTTCTAATCACACTATTGCGTATCCTGTCATTCAAAGTAACACCAGACATACTTCTCAAGGACCTCATTTCTACTACATTAATCCTAGAAACGTTATGTCAAAGACTGTGGCTCTACAACCAGCTTTGCAGCTGGTAATCTCTATACCTCTGGTGCAGTTAGCGCCGCGAGAAAGAGGCTTTGGTCGTGAAATTATGATACCTAGCTAATAAAAAGCGATAAAGTACACCAAACTAACTCAAGATCTAGACATCTGAGTTCACCGCCTTTCGTGCGTAATCGCTGACATCGGCCTGGATACGCTATCGCATCGCGATTCGCGCCACGAAACGATAAGTCGGCCCAAAGCAAACTTGCTAACAGGCGCTGTCAGCGCGCCGAGAGTTCAAATACAGACTCGCTGGTCCAAAAACGGCATCTTACAATGCTACAATGCCTACCACAGTGGATGGTAGCATAGCATAGCATAATCAGCCTATATGCGTCCCACTGTAGGGCACAGGCCTTCTCTCAAGGAGATTGTATGGGCTTAATCACCACGCGTGCCCACCGCGGATTGGCGATTTCAAGCGCTGAGGTATGTGAATAGCTCAGACACTCAGGTTTCCTCACGATGTTTTCCTTGACCGTTAGCGTGTGGTATTGCTACTATAACTTCACAACGTACATAACTTAGAAAACCAAGTCATATGCCCGCACTTGGGATCGAACCTGGGTCTCTCGCTTCCGAGTCCGATGTTCTACCCACTAGGCTACCAACGCTCAACGCAGTGGATGGTAAGATGTGAATTATCTGTTTAACTATCTTACAATAGAGCCATAGGCAGTCTTAGTCGCCCTAAGCCGCTTAGTAAAAGCTGCCCCTATCTTTTTAGGGTTCCGTACCCGAAGGGTGCCAAACGGGACCCTATCACTAAGACTTCACTGTCCGTCTGTCTGTCTGGCTGTCTGTCACCGGGCTGCATCTCATGAAACGTGATAGCTAGGCAGTTGACATGTTTACAGATGATGACATGTATTTCTGTTGCCGCTATAACAACAAATACTAAAAACAGAATAAAATAAATATTTAAGGGGGGCTCCTTATAACAAACGTTATTTTTTTGCCGCTTTTTGCTCGATATTAATAACTGCAACAGGTAGACACTGGAAATATTTACAGAATATTTAGTTTTATATTAGCTTCAAAAATACTTCATTAAATTAAAATAAATATTCAAGGAGGGCTCCCATACAACAAACGTGATTTCTTGTCGTTTTTTCTTGATCTTTGTGTCTAATGTTGTATAGATAATGGTACGGAACCCTTCGCCCGACTCGCACTTGGCCGGTTTTTTTTTAATTACAGAAGGTATTCATTTTTTTATGTTTTCCCGTTATCTGCATTATCTTATTGTCTTTTGATCTTGTATAATTTAAGTCACTCCTCGCGAATTAGTGTTTCCGTGATTGGCCTAAAATAGCTCCTGAAATAGAAAGAGATGGAGAAACTTTATTGTACCCAAAAAAGGAAATTACCTACAGAAATTTTCTTTAACCTAAGAATACAGAAGGAGGCGATGCCCAAATCCCTAAAACGTACCATTTTGAGCGCCCTCTTTTATTTTTGCCTATGTTTATACGCTGCATTAATTAGGAACTAAATACTTCCACAAAAATAGTCCGCGTAACGATGGCAGACGACTAGCCTGAAGTTTGAAAGGAAGGGTTTAACTATTAAAGTGAAGGGGGCGTTTAGGTGTTTTATATTCCACGGTGTCAGGTTCATTCGACATCGGTTGTCCAATAGGCGGCGGTGGCCGCGTTATCAATTTTTGGATTGTGAAGGTTGCATTTACCTTACCTATGTACTAAATCGGTCATCAGCTGAAACCGTAAATGCTGCTGCTACTCAAACTTGTTAGTGTTCCTAAACTTTCAATAACTTGAATTATTCTATAGACCAACTCGTCATAAATCAGCGTCAGAGGTAACACTTCGCCATCTTCAGGAATCGAATCTCTAGATTTCTGGTCTGCAACAACTTGGTTGTGGGTTCCAATTAGCTAAGCGCTGATTTCACCGTTTTTCGCTGGTCCTTAGCTAGCTATTGTGTCTGGTGGATTAGTAAATACAAAAATGGTTCAAAGCATAAAATCAAAGGTAAACTCGACTTTACGATTAAACCAGTAGCGGGCCTAACAAAAAGTAACAATAAAATGATACGATCGGAAGAGAATGCTCCGCGATGACTCGAGCGAAAGTTGCGAGCGTTTTTGCTACGGGGCTGTTGGTTCTGCTAACATGAACCCCATTTCCTTGAAGTTCCTTTGCGTCCGAAGACCAGATATACTGGTGTTCGTGGATTTTGTAATGAAATCGTGCTATGCCCAACGATCGTGACCTCTGGTGTTGTACAATTGGCTTAGGCCCCAGGGCCAGGGTGTCGGTGACTTGTGTGAGTGTCTGACACGTTCTGATTGCCATCGCTGACTCACTGGATTAACTTATTGTCTGTAATTGGACAGTTGATATGTTTCAGTTTGCTTTGTGACTGACTACCACTCTCCAATTTCTCCAGAGTTTGTTCTTGATGTTTCTTCTAACTGACCTTCGTGTATTCATCAGAAAAGTTATTTTTTACCAAAGTTTACCTCTTCTATAAATGTCTCTAAATTTCACCTCTTAGGAACTAGAGAATCGCTTTCAACTCTTTGTTTTCCATCTGGTTAATTCCAAAGTCAATTAGTAGTTTGGCACTCTTACCTCCGCTCACAATCAAAACACAACGACATGCGTGAATTTCTTCTTTTTTTGTAACCTGAGGTTTATGATGCTTTATAGTTTTTGTTTTTAAAGGTTTTATCTGTTCTTGCAACTGTACATTCTTTATCAAATGAAAAACCATTTACTTTCTATTCATGAATTTATGAACATTGCCCCTCTGTTGCCAGTAATGCTGTTGAAATTCACTTAAAACTCCCCATTCGAGCGAGAGTGATGAGTAATTTTAATTACGGACGTAATTGACGGGGCTTTGCCCCCGGAGTTATTGGTGCACTTCCTGATACATGTGTCAAATCTATCTAGCTGATTCCCGCTTTAGAAATATCGTTCGTGTGAGGCTTCATTTCCGTCGATACGACATCCGTTACTGTAATTGTTAAACTGCGTTTATGTAGTCAATTTTCAGAATCTTTCAACTGAATATAGGAAGTATCATTACCCCCAAATGACCACGTTAATGAAATGCAAGGGATATACTTTCCACTGATCCAAGACATCAGATGCAAAACCCATAGTTGACGTACCTTAGAAACAACAAATTGCTGTGGGAAGTGGCTTAACTACTTGAATTAAATCCCTCCCATTCAACTGCACTGATAGACATGAAGAAAGTTCTTGAACTTTACAGTAGCGGTTATGATACAGTTCGTTGAATGACCCTCACGTAGCGATGGGCCGAGTCACATTTTTTTCAACTCGAGTAGCTCGAGTTTAAATAAGGGCTGACTCGAGCAGCAACTCGAGTCACCGTTGTCTCAGCGCGCATACCCGTCAAGTTGCGCATGTCGGTTGTGCCTGATACACCAACGCGGTGGCGGTGGCCGTCCATATAAATAGTACTGCAAATAGATATATAAGGGCCACCATCGCCACCGCGTTGGTTTGTTTCATCCTTTATGTATGCACAGCCACGTTGATACTGTAGCTCGACTTGCATGTTGTACCGTTCTCACTCTGACACACAGCTCAGTCGCATAGTACTGACTCACTCAGCCACACTCGCGAGTCAGCTCGCTCGCGCACACCCGCCGAGGAAACTCGGTTGACTGGATTTCCAACTCGAGTTTACTTGCTGGCAGCCAACTCGAGTAACTCGGGTAAATTGACTCGAGTCGCCCATCGCTACCCTCACGACTATAACAGTCATAACGACTTGCTCCACTAACAAGCGCGGATTGGGTCAAATGAATCACTACACTACACTGTGTAAACCTGGCTAGTTTCGCTGTTCCACTTGGGCACTTGCTTGGAATATATAAGGAGGTCCATATCGACCTTGATAAGGCTACGACTCCATAGAAGGTGCATTGTTTGTGACCGGGAACTTTTAATTGATAATCGGAATAACGGCTGATCCGTGTAGGCACGTTCGTAGGAATATACGCTTGAAAGCTTGCTTTCACCGTCAGCCACTTCGGAAACATCTTTTTTCGCGAGTTGAAGACTAATCTTCATATATTTATATTTCGCAGACCCACTGCGTTATCCTGTTATTTCAATTTGTCAATCTCACTGTAGTGTATATACATCTATCTGTAACTCTGTCGTCTCGAGTAGCGCACGCGCGGGACGCGGGGCGGGGGGAAACCATTGGTCACCGACCGCCGCGGATTGGAGACGTGTGTGCTTGCTGCGAGCCGATATTGTGATTTCCACAGGTTTCAGTGTCAGGGTACACTACATGTGGCGACGAGGAAAACTGTGAGTAATTTTTGTGATTTTTATTTTTGTGGAGAAGGAAGGCTAGCTTAGCTATGTTATACTATTATCTAGCCCGATCAGAGTAATGGACTTACTTGCACGTTGCTGGTACCCACTATTCATATCAGACAAACCACAATTCAAATTAATACAATGCATTTCAGGTATTTATACCTTTTCGCCTAGCAGATAGGATACGCTATGTTAGTTTCCATTCCATTCCATAAGGCCGGCAACAGGTTCATAATCGTTCTCATAGTATAAATTGTTTACATTAAAGATTTTTAGGTGTTATTACTGGATGGACCACAGCGGCTTATCGCGTGCGGAATAAGTGCGAGTATCGAACAAACAGAATGAACTAAACCCAGTGTCACACACAGCACAATACACACCAGTGTTGCAGACTATAGCTATCTATGAATGTTATACAATTCATGCAAGCTTGCTTACGCTATTTAGTTCTTAAGGAAAAGGCGACACCTTGTACTTTAATCATCATAATATACCTACTATATCTACTTGGGTTCGAACCCCAAGATTGTTTCTGAAGGAGAAGTGGGTAACTACGTAACCTATCCTAACTTAATAATATTATCACTTCAGATTGTTTCTGAATGAGAAGTGGGTAACCAAGTAACCTATTCTAACTTAAGAATATTCTCTTCATAATTCCCGATGTATTCGCGTTCTACCTATTTTAGATAGATTGCTGTTTTGCAATGGTGGTCCTACTTACTAATAAGATGCGCCTGACTCTATATACAACCGCTCACTACCTACAACAAAGTATCTTACGTACCTACCTATTTGTGTTTTGCCTACGGATAGTCTGTCTCTGGTTTGATTTTGTTCTCGAGTTCGATGGATACCTAACTGCTTTCATAGAGAGGAACATTGTATTCTCGTACCTATAGGTTGTATAAATACGTTAGCATTAAAGTAAACAAACGAAAACTTGCAAGCGCGGTTGTTTAGAGATTTTTATGGTGAGCAGATTTACCTGCTGGGCATTAAATTGCGACTGGGCATTAAATTGCGGCTAAGCATTAAATTGCGATCAAGCATTAAATTGCGACTGAGCATTCAATTGCGATTGAGCATTAAATTGCGACTGAACATTAACGTTTAGAGATTTTTAGGGTGAGCAGATTTATCTGCTGGGCATTCAATTGCGACTGGGCATTAAATTGCGGCTAAGCATTAAATTGCGATCAAGCATTAAATTGCGACTGAGCATTCAATTGCGATTGAGCATTAAATTGCGACTGAACATTAACGTCTAGAGATTTTTAGGGTGAGCAGATTTATCTGCTGGGCATTCAATTGCGACTGGGCATTCAATTGCGGCTAAGCATTAAACTGCGGCTAAGCATTAAATTGCGATCAAACATTAAATTGCGACTGGAAATTGAAATTGCAATGATATTTTGTTATTCATGAACACTAATATAAAAAATTAGAACCGACACAAGCATTAAATTGCGGATACCCATACAAACATTAAATTGCGAAGTGGATATGGTATAGAAATTTAATTGCGGACATACCTACCCCAAACTTAGCATTCAATTGCGAAAAGTTTTACTTGAGTTAGGGATTAAACTGAATGTATATCATTGTATGTAACATATTAAGTTACTTTGTCTGCAGGTAGCCAATGGCACTGTACAGTATAGAAAAGTTCGAATGTGAAGGGGAGGTTGGTTCAGTCTCCGTTCGATGGGAAAGATGGAAAAGAAGTCTATATATTTACCTCGAGGCGGCTGGCATAGATAACGATGCAAAGAAAAGAGCCAGTCTATTGCATTTTGGTGGAGCTGAGTTACAGGAGATCTTCTACAACATCCCGGGAGCCAATGCACAAGAAGGCGACCTCTTTAACATTGCGATCCAAAAGTTGGACAGTTACTTTGCACCTAAACAGAGCAAGGTATATGAGCGACATTTGTTCAGACTTATAAAACAGGAGCCAGATGAGAAATTTGAAAAATTTCTTGTCAGACTGAGATTACAAGCAAAAAAATGTCAATTTGAAAATAAAGAAGATGAGCATATTATAGACCAAATCACTGAAAAGTGTAAGAGAGACGAACTGAGAAAGAAGATTTTGAAAACAGGCGACAAGATTACTCTAGATGAAATAGTAGCAGAAGCAAATGCACTAGAGGCTATAGATCGCCAATTAGAAAACTTTGGCACAAAACTCGCTGAAAATCAGTCAATCAACCGAGTTGGTACAGAGACATGGAAGGAGAAACAACCCAAACGTACATTAGAATGTAGCAGATGCGGAAGTACCAAACATTTGGCCCGAGACAGCAGCTGTCCTGCAAAAGGAAAGGCTTGTCTAAAATGTGGGATCACAGGACACTTTAGAAATCAATGTCGGACTAAACAAACGCAGAAAAGAAAACTGGAAGGAAAACGATCAACAAACTATAGTTTTGGAACAAGTAAGAAAAACAGAACAACAAATAACGTTGACGAAACTGCAAATATCACCACTGATGACCGAAAAATCGACTACATTTTTAATATTGAAAACGATGTAAAGGTTACATGTAACATAGGCGGAACAAACGTGGATATGTTGATAGATTCTGGCTGTAAACACAATTTAATAACAGACCAAACCTGGAAGATGATGAAGAGGAATAACGCCCGAGTTACTAATCAAGATCCAAACCCTGGTAAAACGTTCGTAGCCTACGGAAGCGCGACACCGCTAAAGCTGTTAGGATCATTCGATGCAGATATAAAATTATTTGGGACATTATTGAACACGACGTTCTATGTGATCGAAAATGGTACGCGCGACCTTCTAGGGCGTGTGACGGCGACGTCATTAGGGGTACTTCAGATAAATCTGGACATCAACCATATCGAGAGCGAGGCATTTCCCAAATTCAAAGACGTTTTAGTTACAATCCCAATTGATGACGCAGTAAAGCCAGTTGCCCAGCCGTACCGAAGGGTCCCTATTCCGCTTGAAGAGAAAGTTGAAAAGAAACTAAACGAGCTATTGAAAAAGGATATAATCGAAGAAGTCAAAGGTCCTTCCAACTGGATCTCGCCTATAGTACCGGTGCTAAAAGACTGCGGGGACATCAGATTATGCGTTGACATGCGTCGAGCAAATACAGCTATACAACGTGAAAACCATCCACTACCAACAATGGATGAACTGCTACCAAAGGTCAAAGACGCCAAGATCTTTAGTAAATTGGACATAAAAGATGCATTCCATCACATAGAGTTACACCCAGACTCAAGACACATCACGACCTTCATCACCAACAAAGGTTTGTTTCAATATAAAAGGATGATGTTTGGCATCTCGTGTGCACCGGAAATTTTCCAAAAAACATTGGAACGAATCCTTATATGCTGCGAAGGAGTCATCAACTTTATTGATGATATCTTGACGTTTGGAAAAGATTTGGAAGAACACGACTGGAGACTAAAAAAAGTATTGGCAGTATTAAAAGAACACAATGTAATGCTGAGGGAAGACAAATGCATTTTCAGGATTAAGAAGGTCAACTTCCTAGGTCATGAACTGACGGAACATGGAGTCAAACCACTCGACAAGTACATATCAGCAATAAAAGATTTCAGGGCCCCAACAAATATTGCTGAGTTGCAGAGTTTTCTGGGCTTGGTCAATTATGTGGGAAAATGGATACCCCACCTGGCAACAGTAACAGAGCCATTAAAGGAACTGCTGCGGAAAAGAACGGGAAGAAATACTGACATCCAACATGACTGGAGAGAATCCCAGAAAAAAGCATTTGATGATCTCAAAGCTGCACTTATGAGAGTACCAAACTTAGGATATTACAACCCCCATGATAAGACGATAGTCGTTGCAGACGCAAGCCCCGTGGGTTTGGGTGCAGTACTGGTACAAACTAATTACAATGGTCCCAGAATTATCGCATTTGGTAATAAAACCCTTAGCAGCTGTGAACGTCGATATTGCCAGACAGAAAAAGAGGCCTTAGCGTTAGTGTGGGCAGTGGAACACTTTAACATGTTCCTTTATGGCAAAGTATTTGAACTAATAACAGATCATAAACCCTTGGAGGTTATATTCGGCCCGAAAGCAAAACCTTGCGCCCGCATTGAAAGGTGGGTATTAAGACTGCAATCCTATAATTTCAAGGTGAAATATAGCCCAGGAAAAACTAACATAGCCGATCCGTTATCGAGACTCTGTAAAGTGGCAGAAAACCCGACGGCTGTATTTAAAGACCATGTTCAAACCATTACCGAATCTGCACGCCCAGTAGCCATTCCATTACAAGAGATCACCGAGAATTCCCTTCAAGATGCGGAGATACAGAAGGTTAAAGAGGGTCTATATAATGACAATTGGGACGAAACCGTTAAAGCTTATAAAATTTTTCAGAACGAATTATGCTTCCACGGTGATATCCTCCTGCGAGGGTCAAAAATCGTGATCCCAACTAAGTTACGCGAAAGAGTTTTGAGAGCTGCCCATGAAGGGCATCCTGGTATAGTCGCGATGAAAGGGAGACTAAGAACCAAAGTATGGTGGCCTAAGTGCGATAAAGATGCTGAAAATATCTGCAAAGCCTGTAAAGGTTGCATTCTGGTTTCTGCTCCCAGCCCTCCAAACCCTTTAAAAAGAAGAGTTCTACCATCCGAACCATGGGTCGACATAGCGATCGATCTTATGGGCCCGTTACCAAGTGGTGATTACATCCTGGTCGTTGTGGACTATTACACAAGATATAAGGAGGTGAAAATATGCAGAACCATAACAAGTTCTGAAATTATCGGACTGCTGAAAGACATTTTTAGCAGACTTGGCAATCCAGTCTCGATCACAGCAGATAACGGGAGACAATTCTCTAGCCAGGATTTTAAGAATTTCTGCTCAGAAAGGAACATAAAGCTGTACAGCACAATTCCTTATTGGCCTCAACAGAATGGAGAAGTCGAGCGTCAGAACAGAGATATCCTAAAACGCCTTAAGATATCCCAAGTGGAAAAAAAGAACTGGAAAGAAGCTCTTCGTGAGTATATGGTGATGTACAATAGTACACCTCACACGGTTACTGGAAAAACACCCGCAGAACTATTCTTTCGACGACAATTTCGGGACAAACTGCCAATGATTCAAGACATGACGCATAACTCAGAAGATCTGGAAATGAGGGACAGAGATAAAGAACAAAAGGAAAAAGGAAAGGAATACGCGGATAGAAAGAGAAGAGCTACAAGTTGTGAATTAGGAGTTGGGGATAAAGTATACGTGAAGAACATGAATAAAGAAAACAAACTGAGTTTAAACTATGAACCCGATACACATACGGTGGAAGCAAACAAAGGAGGTGACATTAGTCTGCGGAATGATGAAACTGGCCAGCGGCTTAGGCGGAATGTAGTACATCTTAAACGAGTAGAAGGACAATGGAAAGTAGAGCAATCAAATTCTGATTGAATACAATTGTTGATTTGGAATATGTGTTGATGATGAGTGATATAATTTGTGGTACGTAAATAAATAAAAAATATTGATTGTACTGGTCGAGTATTTATTTACTATTGATTAGATGATCAAAATCTAAATATTTAAATCGAAATCTATTAATCAACAAATCAATTGATATGGAAGGGATGTAGTGTATATACATCTATCTGTAACTCTGTCGTCTCGAGTAGCGCACGCGCGGGACGCGGGGCGGGGGGAAACCATTGGTCACCGACCGCCGCGGATTGGAGACGTGTGTGCTTGCTGCGAGCCGATATTGTGATTTCCACAGGTTTCAGTGTCAGGGTACACTACACTCACCTCAATTGTTCGTCGTGCCCTCTCGACTTTACCATTGTTTTGCGTCATTAGTTGTTAGCTGTTTTTGGCTATTAATTTGTGCAAGTTACACGTCTCTCCTACCAATACGCAATGTCTTTGAGAACATTGCTGCATTGTTTCACCGAGTATATTTCTTGCCTATTTATCTATTATCTTCACTGTTACACCATTTACAAAAGAGGTACGTTGTTGGCAGGTTATTCTCACGCGTAACTAGGTGGATCTCTTATTCTATCCACTCTATCTGGCTAAGCGAAGCGTAGCACAATACCCACATAGACCAAATCAAAACTTATTTAACTCAATATACTCAAACGTGTAAAAAGGTTGGTATCAACTCCGCCTTTATTCTTGCTTGCTTATTTCCAGATATAGTAAGCAAAAGATAAAGATAAGAAACTATTCTACATGAAGGCGAGTGAAAATAGTGTTCTAGCAACTGCCACTTTACGCAAACGTTTTTTATTCAGCTCTAAAGTAGCTAACAAAATGATCAATACGGATTTACGCATGTTCCACATAATCACTACCATGAAATTATGGTCGTGTATAAATTGTACATTATACAACCTTTACTTGCTTACGTTCACATAGAGCGTGCGCAAATTATTTCCCGTCATCAAATGTGAGTACATTTATGACATAATAGCGGTACAAAAGGAACAACGTTTGCAGACTCCTGTGCATGCATACAGCAAATTGAAATGGTTTACCAGCTAACTACAATATCAAGGTGCAGCTTGATGTGCCTCATACGAGGAAGATATTGATGCCCCACCATTGAAGAGATCAAAGGTTAGTATTATTTAAAACTCGTGATGCTTATACATATTTATGCATTTACCGGGCTTAATCGCGATTGTTGATTAGGTAAACTTGACTACTTGATTCCCGATAGCAATCAGACCCTTAAATGTATGACCAAAGATATGAGTTCCAAGGATGTTTGTCAAATTATTCACAATTATAATTCATTCCAATATTTCGTCCACAGCTATAGTAGATCTAATTTCATAGCCTCCAGCATGTGATGTGACGCATTGTGGAGTGTAAACAGTCAGCCTATTAACACTTTAATACCAACCTGACCCTGACTCATCCACGACCAAGCTGGAAACTAAACGCGTGGAAAATCACCTTTCGAACTAATTAAGGACTTATACCAATCTTGTGGAAACAATTCTGAAACTACGGTGGAGTTAAGAATGGTCGAATTAAGAATATAATTTTTGCTGTATAACCTGACTCAGCTATCGCCAGTTGATATAACAGCACTGTAGTAACAGCCTTTAATCCCACAGAAAACATGTAACAGATAAGAGTATGTTTGCACCAAGGCACGGCCTGGTTGTCACACACAAGTAACGACACAGTAAATACCAGATAGTTAGCTTCAGCGTCTACCTACTTTACATGATTAATATCCACTGTTAAACCTGCTTTACTATACCTTCTCTTTCACTTTCTTCTTTGGGTAAGAAAGCTTTTTCGCGACGATTATTTGCCGCCTTTCAGACCTCTGGTTCTTTCACTCTTGAGACCAACTCTGTATGCAAGAAAGGGTAGTTCTACATAGCCATGCTATCAAAGTTCATGTCCATCTTTATTCTTTTTAAATTTTTTGAATGAATAGGTTACATTTAGCAATTGTAGTTGCTTAGATCTAGACCTTCATGTTCTACCTTTTCGGGTATATGCACATATTTAGGTATTTTTAATTAACATGCATAACAATTAGGACTTGCACATCTCGTTTGGTCTAGGCATAACGCGACTTAGGCCCACTACGTTATAGTTCTACAGCGAGCAAACGCGTTCTGTCACGCTCTTTTCTGAGAAATTCGATGAGACAGCACTACAGTTAACTATTTACTTAGTGAAATTCTCAATTCAGAAACTGGCCCTTAGTCTAAATATTCCTTAATGAAGTAGAAACAATTCTTAGAACTAGTAAGGGGATTTTCTTTATTTACATGAGGTGACTTATTATGTATATCATGTTTTTAACCGACTTAAAAAAAGGAGGAGGTTATCAATTCGACGCGTATTTTTTTTTTATTTGCTTATGTTCCTCCATAACTCCGTCAAATATTAACCGATTTCGACAATTCTTTTTTTGTTCGAACAGATATAACGTCCCATTGGTCCAATTTTTAATATCCGTATGTTTCACAAAATAGCGTAAAAGTAGTCCCAAGTTAATTTGGTGATGTTCTGGTGAAGACTTTCCCTGATTTAGAACATCAAATTTTAAAGGAACGAATCATGTACGGTAAGTTATGGTTATAAGGGACTTGTTTATTTTTCTCCCGCTCCTCCACTAAAAACTGAAAAATAAAAAAAATTAAGTAAAAAATAAAAACCGACTTCGAAACACTACAGCACTAAAAAGATAGAAATAATTTAAATAATTAGAAGTATTTATACATGTAGGTATTGTAGAAGTATAATTTGTAGTCGGTGCCCAGTTTCATGACCAGCACATATAGTTTTTATTTTTTATTGGAGGCAATGGTTCTCTCCTATAGGATCCACGTGGCACATCTTTTCCTTCGACATAGTTTCCTACAAGGCGAAACAGGGAGCAGTCGATATCACCGTATTGCGTACTTTGTACCCATCCGAGTTGTCCTTTGGTGTCTATTTTACATGAGACTCCGGCACACCTGTGTGCTCTGATGACCTTGCCTCTGTATATCGCTACGCTTCGTATTCGGTGGACTTTATCGAACCGTACCGGGTCGGTTCACGGATGCGTTTAGTCTTTGTTTCCTAAACTGACCGTGGTTTTTCTTTTTGCAGATTCATGTTCAATGATCTTTGGGTATATGATAAAATAATTAGAATGTTGTTTTTGGCTCTTTGTTTTCGTATAAAACCGTTTTTTGTGCAAGTTATTGATCTTAAATGCATTGGCTTTTTTCTGTAACTACTCTGAGCGGTCTGCTGTAGTTACGTAACTCTGTCTGGTTTTAATAAAACGTTAGTACTTGATTGCAGTTGGTGTTGTAAAAATCTAATTATTATTATTTGGTAAATTGTCATTTTTCTTGGTAACGATGGTACAACCAACCATTATTTAAAATATTCGGCTTTGGTTTACCTGTTTCCTTATTTTTTTTTTCCTTTTTAGGGTTCCGTAGTCAACAACAGGAACCCTTATAGTTTCGCCATGTTCGTCCGTCAGTCTGTCTATCCGTCTACCTGTCCGCGGCTTAGCACAGAGACGACAAGTAGTTACTAGAAAGCTGAAAAGTGACATATACATATTAATCACGCCGACAAAACGGTAAGTATATAAAATATTAAAAAAAAAAAAAATCGGAGGAGGTCGGTAACAAACACTGTGACACGAGATTACATTTATTTGAATCAGGCAACGAGGCTCATACAATAAATACCTTCGCCTAATTAAACACCTGGCGAGGCGGGAAGACGACAGGTGGACCAGGGCAGTAACGGAGTGGCGGCCAAGAACCGGGCGGCGGTCGGTCGGTAGAACAACAGCCCGATGGTCGGACGATGTGGCCAGGTCGGTAGGGGGCCCGTGGATACGAATGGCGAGAGACTGCGAAAGATGGCGTGATGGGGAAAAGGCCTATACCCAGCAGTGGGCAGAGGTGGGCTGATGACGACGATGATTAAGGTGAATTGTAAATAAATACCGATTGTTGCTCAGTAGGTGCGTCGTACCGAGAGGCTCTTTTCATGCATGTTATCAGACTGAACCTCGTGTTGCCTGAATTACGAAATAAATTCTTAGCATTGTTCCGAGTTCTAGTACATACATTCAATATGTATGTGTTTGCCGTCACCTTAAGTGGCATTTTCAATGAGTTATTCATCACAACTGCTTATCGTAGAGTTGCGACAATCGACAACGTATCGATGTATTACGTGCGTTATCGCGGAACGGGGTGAGGCATTATATTGAAAGACTAAAGTTCCTAGAATGGAGAACTTGCATAAAAAAAAATGTTTTCACATAGAAGTATCTAAGTGTTTTCATCTCATTGGAGAAGCCATTTTAGAAGATAAATAGCCGTGGTTAGATTTTCTACGAGTAAGCCCACTTGCACTATTTCTTAAATGTCACTTAGGTCGCTATTTAAATCGACTTTTATGTAAAGAATTTTAGTTAAATGCTGTTTAAGCCACATTTTTCATGATATAAAATGTCGGAAAGTCATTCTAGTCACTTGCCATAATAACGCGCCATACAAATCAGGCTCTTAATATGACGTCAAAACTTAAAGATTTATTTCGTAAAATTAGGTTTTTATGCGTCTACGCCCTTATTATAAAACTTTTAGAATTCAATGAAAAAAGTAAATCTATTATTATTATTATTAGTATTACAGCAAAGTAACTTGATATTCCGTACTTTTTCATACCTGAAAAAACCCGGAAATGTATTTTTATGGTTTTATTTTTTTCTCAGTTTTTCTACGTTATCTATGGTATTAAAATAATTTCACTCCAATCTATGTTTGATGCAAGTTCCCCATTACATAATATTCCGGATGCTGATGATCATAATAATACTGAATGGACTTGTCACGCCTAAATGAGTAATATATTGAATTAGTAGCCTCGTTTACCTTCACTGCTAGATAATACGAATTTTCCTTATATTTTACAAGGTGTATGGAAACAACGGGAAAAATGAATAGTACATTACTTCAGAGGGAAGAAAGTGACAGTTCCATACCGAGATTATGGCATTTGCGCCACGAGCTTGCGAGGGGCTCAAACCATTTGAGGTATGGAACTGTACTTTATCCTGAGGTATGCATAGTGCTTTTTATTACACCTACGAGGAAAATTATAGACATAAATGCATAGAAATGTTTACAAAAAACACAAAGATAAATGCTAAATCAATCGAAGTTTTTGCGAAAATGCGCGGGCTTTTCCTTTTTTTATTCGCCCGTTTCTGGAGTAGGCTAAGATCATAAGGTCATGCAGCCACTTCTTCCGTAATTCCGCGCGTTTTATATACAAAAATAATTTCGTTTTTAATTTTCTGTATGCACCAAGGAGGTTGGTAACTGGTAAAAAAAAAACTGTATGTGGCCAGTAACAATTTACTTGAAATTTAATTAGTAGACAGTTAAAGTCTCTTTGCAGTATGACTGCTGACAAATTTAAAAAAAAACCGGGTATGTAATGGAATTTCATACATACTTCCCACCCTTGGGTCGGAAGGATTTTCATACAAACTTCCATACCTTGGGATGAAAGGATTTGAAGGGCGGGATAAAGGCGTTTCTTCCCTCTAATTGGTATAATTAGTATGTATTTTCAGAGCAGGTGTGATAAAAACAATATTTCTTCACTAACGATACATTTAAAACTTTATTATTAATGATAGGTTATGCTTACAAAAGTTTTATATCGAAGGAAATTATGAAAACTATTATTTAATCGGATCCTTATTGGAAAATGTTCATTTATCTGTATTGAGGAAACGGTTTTCGGGTTTTGCAACGCGTTCTATTTTTCAAATTCAAAAATTAAGTTAAGAATTTAGTTTCCGAAAGCGTTATAGATACTCCCTGTGGAGAATTTGGACAGTTGATTGATGGTTTGTTGAAAAGTCGCCTGTAACGTAACTGAAAGCGCCTGTTAAGCGATGTTAGGGGAGCGGTAGAACGCCGGCTTCTCATTCGGGAGGTCGTGGGTTCGAATCCGGGCATGTATCAATGATTGCTTGTCTATGTTACGTTCATTTGTGAAGTTATAGTAGCAATACCACACGCTAACCTGAGTGTCGGAGGTGTTCACACACCTCGGCACTTGAAATAGCCAATCCGCGGTGGGGACGCGTGGTGATTAAGCCCATACTCTTTCTGAGAGAAGGCCTGTGGCCTGTGAAGGCCCTACAGTGGGACGTATATAGGCTACATAAAAAAATACGTGCTGTCGATTCTACATACAACTGCAGTTACTGAGTACTTATTTGGTTTTCCCGCTTCCTGTAGTACTGCTATTTATAACGCCGTAACTGGTAAAACTTATTACAATAAGAGTCAATACAAGAAATCATAGTTTTTGATATAGTGGTGCGCAGGCGCGTAGATATATCCGCCCTGATGGTGACGTCAGTTCCAGCTTCCGGAACCGGAAGTGATGTCATGATGACATATTATTATTGTGTAGTGATGGCACTCACTCGCTAACTTCATTATTTTGTGCCTGCCCAGTGCTCATTGTCAATGTGTTGTCAGCGTTGTGGCCTTCAAATACGTAGTCAGTACAATCTACGTAGTTGCAAATTAACTGCGTTACTGCCATAGTTCAATCAATATTACACTTCAGTTAAGGATAACCTGTGCTGACTGTAATGACATCACAAGCATGGAAATACACACACAATGAGGCCATTTGTACAAATCGAGTAAGGCGACTTCCAGGGAATCGAACCCACTACCAGTTTTGGTAGTCAAGCGTGTTAACCGCTAGACCAACGAGGCAGTCAGTTTGGTTTTTTCATAGTTAAAAGTTACTATTTTGTGCATTTTTTTGCGATCATCTTGAGGTCTAGTTGAACTACCGTTTTATTTGTATTGAAGGGAAACCATGTAAGCTACTTGAAGTCCAATGAGCAGAACAGTGTGATTTAAATTGAATTGAAAAAAGTACTGGAGAATGCACATCAACTTTGTTGAGAGCGATACCCGAAGCTTATCGTGAAACTACTGATTTGATATCGCATTTATCGGATTCGTAGCAGAACGACCCTGACTCAGAATATCAACCATATGTAATGGTTTCAGCTGAAAACGGCCGTTTCTGCTGCGGCTTCTAAAAAATGCAATTAGGTACCATTGATATTTGTGATGTTCAAGGATGGTAATAAAGATAAAAAAAATAAAAAAATTCAAACCTTTTAACTTTTTAGTGCTGTAGTGTTTCGAAGTCGGTTTTTCTTTTTTATTTAAAATTTTTTATTCTTCAATTTTTATTAGGGGAGCTGGAGAAAAATAAACAAGTCCCTTACAACCATAACTTACCCTACTTAATTCATTGTTTTAAAATTTGATGTTCTCAATTTCCATCTCCGAAAGTCTTCACCAGAACATCACCAAATTGAAACTTAAAACTTATGAGATCATATTTACAAGGGAGGGTTCAAAAAGCTGACATAAATAGGACTAAATCATCAGGGTCGGAGGTTAAGATGGGAGTGCCACAGGTATCTATTTTGGGGCCGTTCCTTTTCCTCGTATATGTAAATGATTTGCCGTTCATGGTTCAAAACATGTCAGAGATAGTATTGTTTGCAGATGACACGTCACTTATTTTTAAGATTAAGAGACAAGAAAATTACCTTGCGGATACAAATAATGCTCTCTCTAAGGTACTATATTGGTTTACTTCTAATAACTTATTATTAAATTCAAAAAAGACAAAATGTATAAAATTCACACTTCCAAATGTCAAAATGGTTGACAGCAATGTTATATTGGGGAATGATAACCTCCTCAGTCCTGACCTTGAAAATAACACTGGTTTTCAATTGTTATTTTCAAGGTCAGGACTGAGGAGGATAAACTAGACCTTGTAGAAGAAACGGTATTTCTGGGTATCACAATTGATGCAAAGCTTCAATGGGGTCCTCATATAGGAAAATTGGCAAATAGGCTCACTAACTGATGTCGCAACTGCTAGGCTTGTTTATTTTAGTTACTTCCATAGTAGTATGTCCTATGGTATACTACTGTGGGGTCGGGCAGCAGACATTGAGACCATCTTCGTCCTGCAGAAGAGAGCGATCAGATTCATATATAAGCTAGGCAATAGAGATTCGTTAAGAGATTTCTTTAAAGAAACTAACATCCTAACAGTTGCTAGTCAGTATATCTATGAAAATATTATGTACGTTAGGAAAAATATCAGTGACTTTAAAACTGTAGTGGCTACCTACAGTTTTAAATTCACTGATATTTTTCCACAATGTAAATACTAGAAATAGACATATACTTTCGTTCCCAAAATTTAGGCTGGCAAAGGTTAATACATCCTTTATGGGGCATTGTATACGTTTCTACAATAAGATCCCTGAGGATATAATAAGCTTGCCAGAAACGCGGTTCAAAAAATGTGTGAAGCACACTTTGTGCCAAAAAAGCTACTACAACATTAAAGATTATTTAGATGACAATGATGTCTGGAATTAAAGCCAGTTCAATGCATGAGTTTTAGAACATTTATATAAATCCTGTAAATTAAGGACTTGAAAAGACTAAGTTTGGAGTTTTTTTGTCCATTTTTTCTCCAAAATGATCTAGATTTTGAAATGGACACCTAGTTTAACTGATAACGTTCATTAAGTCGCAGTTTCTGTGCTACTTTGAATAAAAAAAATTTTGATTTTGATTGACTTGGGACGCGTCGAATTGATAACCTCCTCGTTTTTTGAAGTCGATTAAAAATGGGGGTTCTAATTTTTTTATTTTGAAGTTGTGTGGTGGCCGAAATAAGCTTGAGAACCTGTGATCCAGTTACAAATAGGCCCAGTTTAAATTGTTTGTCATCAGCCATTTGACGTCCACTGCAGGACATAGGCCTCCTTCGTGGTTTTCATAACCATGAGGGGTTATGCCATAATCGCCACGCTTGGCAGGCGGGTTGGCGATCGCAGTATGCGGTTGGAAACTCAGGAAGACGTTGCTTGCTGCCCGTCTCCTGGTAATTGATTTCCTTAGTCGCCTTCTACGACATCCACGGAGGGAAATGGAGTGACGCTATTCGTAATCCGGCGCCACACGGAGCCGTATAATCGTACAGGGTTGTATAATAATGCAGCCTTTATACTTCCCCCTTTATGGCACAGACCTCTCAATTGCAAGCGCTGAGTTATATGAACACCTCAGACACTCAGGTTTCCTCACGATGTTTTCGTTCAGTTAGCGAGATTTTGTTTGTATGACAGTTTGCAATGGTCAAATGAACTTTCTGTCTCCACCTTGTTTATTTACGGTAAGGTGCCAGGTCGGCTGGTGTGCGCAGAATGCTATAGCGATGCGAATGCCAAGGCAGAGCGCGCACAGTACGTGAGGTCAATGATCCATATTTGCGCCGAGAAAGAAATTCATTGGACTGCCTCGTTGGTCTAGCCGTTAAGGCACTTAGCTACCAGAACAGAGGTCGAGGATCTTTAAACTAAGCAAAAAGAAAACAGAAAGGTGTAGTAGAAGTAAAGGCCATAATGGTTCATTCTATTAAAAAGTGGTGTGATCGGTCAGACGATACGGCTATACGATATTAGCAATGCAAAATAAATTGCTTTGGTTTGCCCAAATCAATGCTATCGTACCAAGATATTACGTTTACATTACATATTCGCTTACACGAGTGCAAAGCACACTTATTTGACAGCGCCTCTCCGACCGATGCGATCATTTACAGCCAAACTTACTCCTAAATCAAACTTCCATTCTATTCCTTGTTGTAATTCAATTCACCCAGCCGATGTCGGCAAATATAAAACAAGTTCTATGATGTTACTTAGTACAAAAGTCATTCTGTTAAAATGTAAACAGTGAAGAAGGACGGAATTTGACAACAATTAATTCAAATAGCATCGTGAGACAGCTTCGAGTTCCTACAGCGAAATTAACCGTAAAATCGGAACAGAAGCTACAGAGACGTTACCAATGAGACGTTACCAATGTTCGGTGATGCGATTGAGGTATTATACTATACTATGCTTTACAGTACGCCGAATATAAATACCAATACACAAAGTAATCTTACAAATTAACAGCGACAAATTTCAAGATTGTATGAAAACGAATACGGGTTTAAACATCAGTTGTTCCAGACATCTTAATGATGAAACAGCTGATAAGTGGCAGGTGTTAACTTTGGTTGTACAGCTCAGTTTTTTGCTAATTTGAAGTTGTCACAATAGTAAAACTAGTTCGTGGTGACGAGGAGGAGCCTCCTTATCATCTGAAAAAACCCCATATCTAGATAGATATGAGGTTTTTTAACTCCCTCATTTAGTTTGCACCGGTGGAAAGACGTTGAGGATGTGGAGAAAGATTATGATAATAATTAAACCATAGTTAAATATTTCCTACTTGTGTTTGATAAGATCACTCGCAATGAAAAACTGCAGCGCCGCACGCCAATGTATTCTTTGCGCGTCGTGCGAAACCGGCTGCGCTGATGTGTTACGGTGTTATTGGTTTAGATTTTATTATGAGGAAATGTTAAACACTTTTTTGCGTTAGTTCCTGCAATCTTGGAAAATCCCATTCTCCTTGCTTTTCAGGACGAAATAAAATGTGTAAAGTTCTTATTACTGATCTTATTACTGTGTGCAAAGACTTCAAAATCTAGTCTATGGTGGTGCAGTCAATTCAATTCAATTCAAATATTTTTATTCATTATAAAAACAGAATGTTTACTTAATGAACGTCAAAGTTGTTAGTTTCACTATTAATAGATTGTGTGGAGAAGAAGCTAACAAAGAAACTCCATATTTATTCTTTTCAAAACACGTTTTAATTTAATTAACAGAGTTTTCAACTTCAACAGTCACTTCCCATTTATTTCCAGTGTAGACACGATCCGTGTGATGATGACCGAGATGATCCACCGTACTACGCTACATCTCAGAATCGAACACGGAGATTTCGTATTTTGTAACAGCAGCCCGGGGCACTAAGCCACAAAAAGGAATGTCTTTTATTGTATGCCTCTGTGATGATATCGTGATGACGGTAGTGAGTGACTGCTTCTACCATTAATGCCCGGGGAAGTGTTGGAAATTGACCAACACAATTACGACACATCGCATTCTTGTCTGCCGTCCGACCATGAAGTTGCACAACTTAGATTAAGCTGAATATTTCTTTCTGGGTTTGCTGACCACATCGTTCAGGAGTTTCGTAACACTTCAGTTTTAAACAACCAGTAATGGACCCCTTCCGGTAGAACAAATAGTGCGGCTACTTTGGTAGTGAATAATTAACCGTTTCAGCCCATTCCCTTCATCAAGGGAAGTAGGCAAACTGGTACACCAGTTCCGTCGCTGACGATGATCGATGATATGTGTAATTTCGTTTTAATTCGACTCGTTTGTTTGCATCCGGTTAGAGACCTCGAAGGCTTACAGCATCTATTTTGGGACCTCCAATAATAAATTGAATTAAAACGAATATATTGTTAAATCCGAGGGAGCTATATCAACTGCAGGTATAAATATCGAGTTCCACTTTTTTCAAACAAACCTACATTTGTTTGAGAAAAGTGGAACTCGATATTTTGAAGAACTATCTCTCCTTTTGGTCTTAAGTAGAACACAAGAGTCGGGAATTGGCCATTAAATACGGTATACAACCTAGTTCCCAATGATTCCAGGATGTAAGTCCAAATGTAAACAAATCCTTAATAGTTAGTCTCTGAATCGTGATCCAAACAGACCACACTCCGCAATTGTCACCGGAACCTTTTGTGCGCTGACATCACAGTGTAGACGGCTCTGAGCTGGCCCATTGTAACCGACCTACTTGACTGAATCGACTGCATTGTGCGCGCATCACGACAGGGCTAGAGTCATACACCCTCGCGGTTGGGCATTGTTGGAGGAGGGCTTTACGTAGGTTTGAATTGAATGGTCGTTCGATATAATGCAGTTTTAGATGTAGTTGTATGTTATATATGACTGCCTGGTTGTTTGACTAAGGAATGTCATTTAGTTCCATCTGTGATTAGACGTTAAAGTTTACTTCACAGAGGGTTTAATATCTGTGGTAGTATACCACTTATTAAATTGGACCAGATAGGTTAGGTCACTAATCAAATGCACAATGATCGTTAATATGCAGCGTCCTCGACTATTGTTTGCGTAAACAATGAGATTCGTCACTATTTCTCCAGACGGCCAGACGGTCTATCGTAATGGGCATAGAGATTAATCAATAGGGGCAGAAGTCATGCGCTTCGCTTCGCCTTTTAACGGACTTGTAACCGTGACGAACTGATTGTATAACCAGATGTGTGTCAGCTGGAAACCGCTGATTCGAAGCATTAATTTGATATTACCGCGAATGTGGTGTAAACTGCCGTCCAGATTATTCTAACGAACTTAATCCAAATAAAAAACCAGATACAGTCCTAAATTTAATAATTGGTTTTCATTGATGTGGTACCTTAGACATGATGTTTTCTTCACGGTCTTCTATAAGTGGACAACACTTAAAGCAAGAGTGATACGGATATGTGTTAGTTTATTTTGTGTTGCTGACGCATTCTCCTTTGGCTGATCTTCGATACGTGTACGAATTTTCTTCGACGACGCATCGGCATATTTTATTTTGTTCCTCGAAGCTGCTCCTCAACCAATAATGGCACTGCGCACGCGACAATAGGCGTAACTCGGAAGCGCCGGATGTGGGTCGCGGCGCGCGCTGAATTGAACATTGACCGCCCATTGCGCGCGCGCACGCCTTAGGAAAGTTGATGGCGCTCTAGCGACTTTTCTGGAACTTATAAACAAACAATAATTGATGAAGAGAACAGTTTAGAGCAGAAGCGACTGAAACCTGCATAAACATTCTCTTACCCAATGTAGTTTTCTCAAACGTCGAAGTCTCTAAAAAAAAAAAACAGCCAGGTTTTGAACCACGGACTTTTGTTTTGGTAGATGTTACACTGTAAGTGTAGGCCTGTATCAGTCCTTGGCAATATTGTTCCGCTGCTGGGGTGAAGTCTTTGTCGTTCCAAAATAATGTTGAATCAGCTTCGTTGTCGGTCAGTCCTCAATATACTCGTAAATTGTCTCTATAAATAATTTGATACAATTATACTCTGCAAAGAGGCTCTTAATCCGATCTTGTGACTCGGCCCGTTCGTGATAGCAAGTAGTTTGTTTAACGATTCCTTCTTCGTAACGGGACCGAAACAATTGATCCATCTGTCTCCATTCTGTCTCCTTGTGTTCAGACGAAGAATAATGCAAGCTTGGTACTGTCTCTCGATATTTCAGCTCTGGGTACGGTATTTGACTGTATCAATAAAAAACAAAATACAAATGCCTATTTAGAGGCTAAAAATTCCACCAATGCCGGGACTTTTTTAGCCTCTAAATAGGTTTTTAAAATTGTCCTCAGCACGGGTTAGTGCAACAAAAAGAATATATAAAATACAAATGCTTCTTCAAAACAAGTGTCGTACTTTTTACTAGATATTACTATTTTAAAGTCAATGAAACAATGTATACTGAATTCCGTTTTAAAAGGAACCCATTTGTTTCCCTGACAAATACTGCTTTTTCGCCCAAATATTGATGAGGCACATTTATTTGGTTTAAACTTCCTTATTACTACAGTAAGTTATTGTTTGCGCAACAAACTAATTATTGACGTCTAAAATTGGGTCTCTACTGTTTGAGGTTAGTCGTTAGCCTTGCATATTCCTCTATTCTATTTGCCAACCGAAATAGATTTTTGATACTAGAGCTCCAGTTTATTCTTTTCGGATATTACGGTACGGAGCCACGATTTAATTTAGCTTTTTTCCTTAATATTGACTATAATATATCAATCCATCAGCTCGTATTCGTCCACTGCTGGACTCTGCCCCAAAGCACGCCACCTCTTTCTGTCCTCGACCGTCTTCATCCGGTCGCTGCCAGCAGTCTGCCTCATACCGTCTGTCCAGCGAGCTGGTGGGCATCCTGCGCTGCGTTTGCCAGTTCGTGGTCTCCAATAGAGAATGTTTGTACACCATCGGTTCTATTAGCTAATTTGCCTTAACTAACTTCGAGAAATCTGTCATCTTGATCCTTTTTAGGTGTAAACACTAACCAAACAAAAAAAAACCCGGACAAGTGCGAGTCGGACTCGCCCACCGAGGTCCGTACAAATTTGTAGGTACCTTATTTGTAATTTCTTTACCCGAATTTCAAAGACAATTTTTTTAAGATTTGATTACAATAGTAGATTATGAATTAAGGGGATAAAGCAGTGTATTATGTCTCGGGCGATATTTTGAACCTCAAGGACGAGGGATCCTAGGGTTAACTCACGAGCGTAGAGAGGGAGTTACAGAGTTAAAGCTAGAACCCCGAGGCCGAGGGGTTTAAAAACGCCCGAGACAAATACACTGCTTTATCCCCAAAATGCATACTCTACTTTATATAAACACTGCGAGGCAATAAAACATAATACAATTAAAAAGATTTGCAGTTTAGCGCCTTTTCGTTCTATTTGTTTTTTTTTTTTTTGTAGCGGCAAATTCTTCTTCATGCAGGTTTCTATGAAAAGTTTCATTATAATTTTGAATACATTCTCCTTGATTTAGGGCTCTATGAAAAGTTTTCATTCTAATTTTGAATAAATTCTTCTTGGTGTAGGGCTCTATGAAAAGTTTATATTCTAATTTTGACGTTTGGTCATGGATTGCAAGGAGCTCGTATATTCAATGTTGATTGCATTCCAAATTCAAATGTCATAATTCCCTAGGGGATTATGAAATTCAGTACATTTATAATGACCCGGCTAGACCATAGGACACAAATGACTTGCTTTAAGTTGAGTTTGCATGACACATAATATGCCATTGACGAGCAGGTGTTATATAAATGTAGTTTTCATGATGATTTAAACAAAAAATAAACATGAGGGCAAATGAGCATCCAAGTTTTTTTGGAGTCATGAGTGAGCAGCAAAGTGTGTGAGTGAGTGTATGCGTGGGTGTGTGTTTGTGTGCGAGTGCATATATGTTTGTGTGATGGAGATTATACGAGTATGTATGGATACTTCATAAAGTTACATTATGTGGCTGGATAATCATCTTTTGCCATCTGTCACAGTCTCTGGTCATCGCATTCACGGACCCAAAGACCGAAATCTCCAAACTGTTCCAAAGGGGAAAAACCTTCTGCTATCCGTTTGGAAAGTATCACGACTTTATATCTCCCCCTAAACACCTCAAGCGTGATGTATTCCTGTCACAACCGCAAGACGTCGTATAATAAAGGCGTATCTCACCGCATAACCTAACGGTTCCATTGTTATCGCGGGATTCCATCCATCGGCGACGCAGTGCGGTATTGGCTGTTGAGTTGACGTGGCTGGAATCACCGAGGGATTAATTTGTTATGAAGTTCAGCCTGGGCTGCGTTTCATAAAACTACAATTAATTGTTTATTGTACACTAGCTGTCCCGGCGAACTTCGTACCGCCACAGAATCCGTTTATACGATTCTTGCACAGCGCCATCTATTTATAAAACACATCGTTCGCTCGCACAACGCCATCTATTTTAAACAATAAATTATAGCACGGAAACGCATTACCGGGATATCAAGAATGCTATGACTCAATTCAGGTCTTTGTCTGTCTGTACGGTAAGTTTCATGTAAATCGGATCAGCCGTTATTGCGTAATTGAGTAACAAACATCCAAACCTCCAATTAACCAAACATCTTCACAAACTTTCACATTTATAATATTAGTAGGAATGCGTAGCCGATTAGTACAATTAGTCAATCTTGCTACATGTTAATCTGTAGGTTAATTGACTACGCAATGTGCCCAACATAGTATTGTCATCATCATAAGCAGCCTATATTATATACGTCCCACTGTAGGGCACAGGCCTTCTCTCAGAGAGAGAGTATGGGCTTAATCTACACGCGTGTCCACCGCGGATTGGCTACTTCAAGCGCTGAGGTATGTGAATACCTCCACTCAGGTTTCCTCACGATGTTTTCCTTCACGGTTAGCGTGTGGTATTGCTACTATTGACTAGTATTGTCGTAGTAAACAGCTAATTCTAATTTTGCTGTGTTATTTATTTTTTAATCACAATTGTCATCCCAGATAGCAAAGTTTGTACGCTTGTTTCGAATTTCAAACTATCAAAATAAAGTTTGAAATTCGAAACAAGCTTGCGTGCAACTTTGCTATCTGGGATGACAATTGCAATTTCAAAATAAACTTCCAAGTTACCGTTCGTCTATCTGGGATATGGAAAAGTGTCATTTGCGTCCTTCCACATAAGTAAAAAAACCGGCCGAGTGCGTGTCGGACTCGCGCACCGAGGGTTCCGTACAAATTTGTAGGTATGTACGTATGTACTTACATCTTGTAAAAAGTTCGGGAATCGAGTCTCGCACTTTTTCCGAGCTTTTACCGAACTTCAAAGACTATTTTTTTATGATTTAATTATAAACGTATAGTTTCACATTTTTCCCTGTATTTGTAGTACATATAAGAAGATATTACTTTGCTAAATTTCATAATTCTGTTTTACTGTTTTGCGGCATAAACGGCCGTATATTTTTTTCACGTTAACTTAGAAGTTTGATTTTTTCACAGCTTCAAGGGACTGTAGACCTGAGAATATGGTTTTAATTTCAACTCAATTCGCGTTTCCGACATAAAGGGTCTAGACAGACAGACGGTCGGACGGACAACAAAGTGATCCTATAAGGGTTCCGCCTTTCCTTTTGAGGTACGAAACCCTAAAAAAATACAATGGCAATGTAGCGGACTTAATGCTATAAGCATTTTCTGCCAGTCAACCACAGGTGGTGCAAGAAATTAAATGGTAGGCACACGAGATGAATGATTAAGACGAATCGCTCCGATTCTCTACTTTGAATCTTGCAGTGCACATTTGCTTTACTTCCGATCTTGGATTTCTGCTTCTTTATTAGTATTATTAGATATTAACCTACCCCTCTTTACTCCAGACTGTTTAGGTTTGTGGCTGAAAGGACCATGGTCCATGGCTGATCATCACGAAATGATTGGCACTTCTCCCCTGAGATGTGTGTGGGTTGAATTGGATTTTTGGCGATCTATTTCACTCTTCGTTAGCACCAAGAAAAAAACCATTAGCGCCCTGTCTTAGTCTCTAAACGCGTATTACCGCGTGGGCGACGACGGACGCGCATCCTCGTTAGCGCGAGGATACAGCTATCCTGCGCATCTAGACCGTCTTGGAGACGGCTGGACGTTTTGAGGGATCTCGGCAGATTGCTTTGACCCCCAAATGCTTCCCGTGATTATATGCAACTTGTAAGTCATTCATAGCGTGACATTATTGACTTGGGGAGCTACAGCTAGTGCTCTCCACTGTATGGAATCGTCCGATTTAACTTACTTCGAACTGTCATATACCTCGGAAAAATAGACAACCTAATACGGTGTGGACAGGTATTTAAAAGGAGGACTGGCCATCATTCGAGATTTGTATGCACCCTGTATTTCCTTGGCTGTCTATGAACAGAGATGGTCTATTGCACAGAATATTTACGAGGTCAGAAAATAGACGCTAGTGATATCTAAAGCTAATGTATTTATCTGTACTAGTTTTAGTCTGCAGAGCCCACCTCAATATCTTGGCAAATTAACAATTTGATTTAATTCCGATGTGAACAAATAGCACTGAATTCTTTAATGTGTACTGACCGACAATAAAAGTGATCCATATGATAGTCGCGCGAATCGCGTGATGCACGTCACCAACGTCACAGCTGTGCACGTAATTATACATGAATCTAGCCCACAGGTTCTCAAACTTATTTCTCTTACCGTTTCTTACTATTCAAACAATATTAAGAAACGGTAAGTGAATTTATTACTCTAATTATTTTATGACTCGGGTTAGGGTAATAAAATAATAGAGCACCCCATTTTTTTAACTTGCCATTGTTGACCATGTTAAAAGCAGCTATCCCATCTTAAAGTTGCCTTCTGATATAGATTTCAAAGAAAAATTACAATTCTAGACAGCTTTAACGCCCCCTTAATTTCTCTGGGTCTTCTACTGCCTCTTCAGCCCGTACAACGGGGCGTTATCGCCTACTTTAGCTAGACCTACGATTTCTATACTCTGCCTCATATTTGGGCCATTGTGCGCCATAAAGCAAAGCTGTGAGATCACTCTCCTTCCAGAAGGCCAGCTGTGGTCCAATGTTATCGCCCACTTTGAGAAAGACTGATCTAGCCGGCCGCCCCCGAGGTTTCCTGCCTGTACTTTCACTGGGCGATAGCAAATACTGATTAACTAGAGCTTTGACACTAAAAAGACTGGACGAGATTCATGCAGAAGCTTTAGCGTGAAAGGGAGCTATACTTACTCGAAAAGTAGGCCTTATGAAAAAAAAACGTGTTAAGCACACTACTCAAAAAAGGGGTGCTGTAACATTGAGGATTATTTATAACACAGTAATTTAACGAAAGGGACGAGACAATTATTTGTTTCTCGGTCTTACAATATATTGCCTTCCACATTGTCTGAGAGAGAGGCGAATGGTTATACAAGAATAACAATAATAATTTGGTAGTTTACCTAATATATAATCGCGACAAGACCCGTTAAATAGATACCTAAATAGTTATTCAGTTCCTTTTTAAGGTTTCGTACCCACAGGGTAAGGGACCCTATTACTAAGACTCCGCTGTCCGTCCGTCCCGTCCGTCTGTCACCAGGATGAGGGCCGGTTTCTGAATAGAGAATTTCACTAAGTAAATACTTAAGTCACGTTCTGTCACGCTCTTTTCTGAGAAATTCGAAGAGACAGCACTACTCAGTTAACTATTTACTTAGCGAAATTCTCAATTCAGAAACTGGGCCTGTATCTTATGAACCGTAATAGTTAGACAGATGAAATTTTCACAAATGATATATTTCTGTTGCCGCTATAAAAACAAAATAAAAAAATTAAGGGAGCCCCCCTTGATTACAATACAACAAACGTGATTTTTTTGCTGTTTTTTATCTTTGTGTCTAATGTTGTATAGATAATGGTACGGAACCCTTCGTGCGCGAGTCCGACTCGCACTTGGCCGGTTTTTAACTTTTGTTTTAACAGTACAATAATATTAACGGGTATTTGGAGGACGAGTGTGTCTGGTTTTCAACACTTGAGTAATTGAGTTAAAGAACTTTCAAAAGAATAAATGTGTGGAGATTCTTTGTCAGTATAATATATTAATGTTGAACTGACAGTAAACTTTTTGTTTCGTTTTTATGAATAAAAATCTAAGCTAGGGTTGCGATCACAGAACATACTCTGTTCTGTGGTTGCGATGTAGACTAGAAAAAGTTTTATCCACGAATTAACACAGTAAAATGGTATTTAAAGCTCAAATACAACACACTCTCACTGAGTTTTGCATTCGAAATACCTATTCCCGGATTCGCGGACGGAAATGCCAGGATCAATCTGACGCGCATGCTCACGGCTTCTCCGCATGCTTCTCTGAGGTTTTCAATTGTTAATGACCTCAGGGCATTTATTGAGATATCTGTGTTAATGACCCTTCTTTTCAATCGATTGAACTCCTATCCAGTAAAAATATATTTACTGTAAATACTATCGTGTATCGTGACCGTGTGAGATGGCATTTGCGGGCCGTGGTCTGTACATCTAATATACAAAAATCTCGTGTCACACTAGTTGTAACTTTGTTAGCCGAAACGGCTTCACCGATTTTTATGATTTTTTTGTGAATATTTGGTAGATCTGAGATAAGCGCGTAGGCAATATGGCAAAAGAACGTTTGTCAGGTCATCTAGTATTATATATAACACTGTTAATTAAATAAAAGTACTGGACAATTTGCTTCTCGCTTTTACTATAAAACAGTCCATATTGTCTGAGAGAGTAAAATAGTTATTGAATAATAATAATTTAGCTAATGAATAATCGCGATAAGATCCGGTAAATTTATAACTAAATTTATGTATAAAGATAATAAAGGTATTATATACGTAAATAATATATAGATCGCTTCGCCAACAAACTGCTTTGCAGTTTGGCGAAATTGTGTACTAATATTAAGGTTTTTTTATTTCGAATAAATAAGCGTAAAAAAATTGTTATCAAGACCCAAAACTTAACATAAACTCACGCCTGTATCCCGGAGGTGTAGGCAGAGACCAGGGTTTGCTACTTGCCACGATCCTGACAGACCACTTTCGCTTTAGACAAAATAGCTTCTTTGCACGAGCGAGTAATCTATTTAAGATTTTTCCCTGTGCCGATGACCTTGAGCGTTTGACACAGGTGTGCAGCACTTCAACATTTCACCGCTAGATGACACGACTGAATTAATTCCTAGTAGTAATCTCCATAGAAAGACGCGCGCGCGGCCGCACACACACAGTCTCATTCCCTTCGCGTAAGCACACGCCGCCAAACGCACACATAGCCGAATTTCGAACGCGTCGAGCGAGCCGAGCGGTTTCTACTTTTCTAGCCGGCTCGCCAGCCCGCCCGCGTACCTACGCGTAGATTGAATAGACTTCAATCTAATGCTTTCTTGTATAGCATGCGCCATTACAAACAAAAAAGATAAAGGTAGGTACATCTCTTCAAAACTTATCTATGCTTTGTAGAAAGAATAGCTTTCAAACAAAAATCACATGTTTAGTACGTATTTGTTTATCTACCTACTTACGAAATAGTACATGTTTTTTCACAACCACAGGTTTTTATGTCAAAAAGTAAAAAAAAATCATCTTATCTTTTTTCAATAAAGTGAATTTGACTTTGATTTCACATGGATGTGACTCAGTGGCAAAATTGGAACGTAGGAAGCGACTTCCCCATATGAAATAAAAAATATATTTCAAATGCCAATTCCATGGAAAGTAGAAATTACGACCATTTTAATTGTTATCCGGATTTTACGTCGTTAGGGTTGTCACGCTCTCAGATAGTAATTTATAATCCGGATCTGATTTGATTTTGAAAAAAATATGTAAATACCTGGTGCCATTATTATTGATATATTAATTAAAATACTAACATGATATACATCGCATATAACAACTTTATGTACACGGTGTGACGTGAAGAATGTATATACCTACATAAAGTTGATCAGCGAAAAACAGCTAGATAAAATTGTTGTCCCATTTTGATGTTACTAACTTGAAATTTTCTATACGATTAGTTTTTTTGCTAAAACTGACGGAGAAAATCGAAAACTTGGAGAAGCTTCTTTTTTTTTTTCAACGGCTTGGGATAATGGTAACACTTAGGGGTGGTCTTTTAAAACAACATAAACTCGTTGCATAAACCCTAGATAGGACGGTGACGTCAACAAATTTTTATGGCAAATTTAATAGTGCCGATTGAAAAGTAAACTTGCTTAAATTTTCAACCAACACCTAATGCAGGTTTTGCCACCGGGCCCCGCTGGTCTAGCGGCTGGACTAATATTGTATCAACTTTATAGTCACACAGCATTTGAATGCTAAAATAACTAGACGTGCGAAAATTCTTGAATTTTTGGTTGTTCTAATTTCGGTCTTATCAGGTGCTAAAAGATTTTCAAGTTCCACATATGGTATAAACTTGGAATTTTCCATCCTTACAGGGTGATCCCTCAATCCGATAAGAAAAATCTGACTTGGAAAATCCGGTCTTTACAGCTTTTTTGTCAAAGCCTGAGAAAACGGTAACATTACGGGGTAGTCTTGTCGAACAAATGTTGAATAAGACCTTGGGTTGGATGACAACGTTAACTTACTTTTTACAAAATGGCGTAAGTCGAATTTCAAGCTGGCTCCTAAAAATTTAAAAATTCTGATTTTTATCTCTGGGTCCGTTTTTGTATGAAAATTAGTATTGGAGGTTTTTGTGGTTACTGATGACTACTCTGCGCCATGTTTATAAGCTGTTTTCGAGGGTCCTCACGAATCGTCTTGAACGTAGGTTTGATGACTTCCAGCCTCCCGAACAAGCCGGTTTCCGAAAGGGCTTTAGTACCATAGACCACATCCACACGTTGCGGCAAATTATACAGAAGACTGAGGAGTATAATTTGCCATTATGCTTTGCGTTTGTGGACTATGAGAAAGCCTTCGATTCGATCGAGTTATGGACAGTGCTCGAGTCTCTCCAGCGTTGCCGTATTGACTATCGGTATATCGAGGTGCTGGCTGAAATGCTTGTACAACAGTCCACTATGACCACAGAACCACTATGTCGGTCCGAGTACAGGAACAGAGTTCGGAGGCAATTCCATTGAAAAAGGGCGTAAGACAGGGAGACGTTATCTCTCCAAAAATGTTCACAAACGGACTGAAAGATACCTTCAAGCTTCTGGAATGTCAGGGACGCGGCATCAATATCAATGGCGAGTACATCACTCACCTTCGATTTGCCGACGATATAGTAGTCATGGCAGAAACGATGGAAGACCTCGGCATAATGCTCGAAGACCTCAGTCGAGTTTCCCAACGGGTGGGCCTTGAAATGAACATGGACAAAACGAAGGTCACATCGAATACTCGTTTCGTGCCCACCCCGATAACATTGGGGAACTCGACTCTCGAAGTTGTAGACGAATACGTCTACTCAGGACAAACAGTCCAACTAGGCCCGTCCAACTTTGTGAAAGAGGTCAATCGTCGAATCCAACTCGGCTGGGCAGCATTCGGGAAACTTAGAAAAGTGCTTTCGTCTAATATACCTCAATCGCTCAAGACAAAATTATACAACCAGTGATGACTTATGGCACTGAAACGTGGTCTCTCACTATGGGCCTCATAAGAAAGCTCAAGGTCACGCAACTAGCTATGGAAAGGCCTATGCTTTCTCTACGATATCGAATCAGAAATGATGAGATTCGTAGATGAACGAAAGTCGTCTACATGGCCGAAAAGTTCTCGAATGAAGACCACATATCGGCAAGCGCAGCGTAGGACGACCAGCCGACAGATGACCTCATCCAAGTGCCAGGAACACGCTGGATGAAATCCGCTTCCAACCGGTCTTTTTGGAAATGCATGGAGGAGGCCTATATCCAGCAGTGGACTTCTTGTGTTTCCATGACTCAAGAGGTTTATTTACAAAAGCTGTTGAAAATCTTTAAATATAGTGTAAAAATACAGAGGATTATAAATATTTTAAAAGAGTGGAAATTTTGATAAATTTGAAGCTTGGATTAAGATTTTGGCTCAAAATCTTTGAATTTAAATCATCGACTTTATGCAATTTTTTATTTTATTTTACACTACGCGCATTCACTGAAGCGGTTTTAAAAGGGTGAATATGTGTCATCGCTTCCGTGCCTGTGTGGCCACATACTCCATTAAGCGAATCTGACAGGAGTATTTTTTTTCTATGGTATAACACAAACAAAATAATAAAAATTTTAAGAACAAAAGCAAAATAATTTATTTTTTACAGAAGAAAAAAAAACATTTCAAAATGGATATTGACCAAAGAAATAAAACAAAAATTATGAAAATGGATAAAGACTTCGTTGCTAAGGATGTTGGCAAAAGAGCTACAAATGGATTTGAGTGCTTATTTGGCCTGCATCCTTGTTTCAGCACAAAGACTGATAAATATAATTATTAATAAACAGTGCCGCCTCGTCTTAACTTATATTGGTATATTATAACAGATTAATCTGTTGATAATCGTATTAATAGTGTAATTCATACCATTTCTATTATTTCATTCCAATAGCACAGGAAACATATAGCATTTAAGTGATTTTTGTCATTAAAGCTGATAGTTAAAAACTATCCATACCATAGTACAGGGAATTCTAGTTTGATTGCGTTGTGTGGACGTTATTATTATTATTATAATTTTGGAACTCCCCACCGACGAATATTTTCAAGATACATTAAACTATTCATTGTGACACTTAAATAAAAATATGTAATATCGGTAAACCAGGAACTTCTATTTCTATTTGGTTATTTTTTGTTACACTTTTCCTTTTTGTTAAGGTTTTAGTTGTTTTTTTTTGTTACGTGTACTACTTTCTGTTGTTGTCATTATGATTACGGAACCCAAAAAATATTATGAGCGTTAAATTATATATTTAAATTACGTTGTACCTAAAAATGAGCATCGAATAAATCATGAATAAAAAAACCCGGATTTTGTGACAACCCTAGCAAAAACAATTGAATAGGATCAACTTATACATGTCATGGAAGTGTGATTTATATTACATGTAGGGAAGGTAAAGAGCATAATTATTGCAGTGTAGATAACTTATCCCAATACGGCGGAATTTCGAGAAAATAAAAAAACTAAAAACAAGTACACATGTATATAAATTATAATTGCTTTAAAATTTTTAGCATTACGCCATTGATTCTTCTAACAATACTTCCGCATGTACAATAAAATGCGTGATAAAAATATACAGTGTTTTATTTTATTTAAAACAGAAAAACATGTCAGGCAGATAGAAAAAAAATTTACAGACGAAATCTACACAGATTCGTTTATGAATCAAGTATTATTCGTAACGCCAATCGAAGTTATTATTTACCAACACATTATTTACCGCCTATGTACCCTACAATCTAACGAGGAGGCGAAGTGCGAGCGCGAGGACTGAAACAAAACTCCATCAAACTAAAATGAACCTTAAATGCTAGGTATTAGAGACTACAATACTCGAGCAGAAAGTCTGGCCGCGTGCGGCCGACCTAATCGCGACAATAAATGGATTATAATACATAGGTAGTTAGGTTTCATTTTTAGTGAACCTCGCTTTTACCGTGATTTAGGCACAAATAATAGAACGATGTTTCGCTTAGATTCATAATGTTACAATAGCTCGGATGGGAAGAGGCGTCCCTTGAGCGACAGAGAGCTTTTGGTTCGAATAATGATTATAATAAATGATCGGTTTCCTTTTTACTTTTCTTCTTTTTATTTTCTTTTTTAGTTATTTACTTAATTAAAAAAATACAGGAAATGGGAGTTTACATTTTATGTTTTTCTAACGATTGAAGCTCGATCACTACTACAAAAATCAGTCCCCGTGCGTTGGTCTTGCAAAAACTCGAAAATGTCTCCACCGATTGGACTAATAGGTATATAATATTTTTTGTTTTGTTCGGACATGGGACGTGGGGCGAGGGCGCGGAAAAGACCCATCCCTTCAGGATCCTGTTTCATAGAACTACAATTCATTGTGACTATGACCGAAAGCCGATTAACCCACAGATTAACAAATAGACTCTGCTGCGCAGTGTACCTCGAATTGTCATAATAAAATACGAAATTATAGTTTTATGAAACTTGACCCAGTACATTTTGTACGAAAGTGAATTGGAAAGATGCGGCGTCTTTTTCGGTCCCTCACCCCACGTCCTTGGCCTACAATCGGTAATTTTGTATGAGAATTGCTACTTTGAATTAATTTCACTATAAGTATGACGCTCGAGGTGAACTTTGGAAGGTTGATTTATGATTGATGAATCGCTTATGAAAAGTTACAATCAAATCAATGGTGATGCGAAGAGCGCCTGGTCACAGACAACATGCAACGAGTAGCTGGGCTTTTCCTCGTAAGGCGTAATGTGATAAATTGATGAAAACGTTTTTTTCTGAATGAGTAACTATTGTTCCTGTTAGTTTTAAACGTGAACATACAATATTTTGATATTGCCCGTAAGACTGTATAAGCTTAAACGTAATCCACTGCGCATTTAAAATGGCACATAAATTCTTAGGTTTGTTTTAAGCATTCTTACGGAATATATTTACTCATAGAAGGCGTAAGGTTATGACAGTTGTCATACATGCCATAGGGAATCGAGGAGTTAAATTATATCATATATTAATTTCAAAGGTCTGCCATCTTCCTAGAGGATGTCACAAGCGATTCAAAAGCGTCTTCCAGCCAGTTCCAGCACACTGTAGCCCCTTAACTCTTTTAAGTGATAGTTAGACATTGATCTATTTAACTCAAACATAGTCACAGTAAGACAAAAGATCGTTAAACATCATTTCGGTTTCCTTTCTGATGCGAGTACAAGAAGTATTCTCCCTGGAGATAGGTACCTAGTTATTTCTCATAAGCAGCCTATATACGTCCCACTGTAGGGCACAGGCCTTCTCTCAGGGAGAGAGTATGGGCTTAATCACCACGCATGCCCAACGCGGATTGGCGATTTCAAGCGCTGAGGTATGTGAATAGCTCAGACACCCAGGTTTTCCTTCACCGTTAGCGAGTGGTATTGCTACTATAACTTCACAAATGTACATAACTTAGAAAACAAAGTCATAGGTACATGCCCGCACTGGGATCGAACCTGGTTCTCCCGTTTCCGAGTCCAATGTTCTACCCACTAGGCTACCACCGCCTAGTTATTTAATATGGTCTAACGGCAGTGGTGAACTTTCTTTTTCTTTTTCCAATTTGTGAACATTCAACGACGCGCCCTCGGTGTTGTAGTGTGTAGTGTGGTGTAAACTTACTTTAAATTTTTTCATTCACTTGCACATGTTTGCCACATAGTTACTATATGCGGAAACTTATTCTTAGCTTATGTGTAGTTATTCTAAGTCTCTGTCCATTTATAATGTTAGCTGCAAGTTTCCCAAACAAACAAATAATAATAATAATAATAAATAAGTTGTATTACGTCTTTCCCTTTGTCGCAGACTATTTAAACTGCTTCTGAGTGTTAGAAATCGTGTTTTTATAAGACTTACGGTAAGACCGTATTATAAAACCCGATTCCTTAAAACACATTTAAAAAACGCCGATTAAAATAGTCTATGGTAGAGATCTTACAAGGAAAACATGTAGCCATAGATTAAATAAACAGAGGTGTAGATTGGTTTTAGAAGAATCGTGTTTTTTATAAGGCCGTTAGTATTTGTCTCACACACAACTTAGATTTACCATGACTGGCTGCACCACCTCGTCGTAACTAATGAATGATTAAAATGAATTGGACTGGATAGTTCGAAAATAAAATGTAACTCAATCCCCTCAGTATCTAGTTTATTGTTAAAACTGTCTGTATCATTGGAATTTATTGTACTCGAAAACTGCTCGCAAGTGTTACGTATACCTACAATGATAAGAGGAGTGCTTTTCGTAATATTCCACTTGTTTAAAGAAAGGCTTACCTGTGCCTCAACGATAATCGCAACGATAAACGGCTTGTTTCTTTTCGTAAGTAAAAGACAGAAAGTAGTTCTCTGCCGAAGCGTGACGGATTCTTGGCATCATCGCGAATCACAAGTGAATTAACTTTTCTTAACGTACAACATGCAAAATAATTCAATCAATTAATTTTAAACTCGAAAAGTGTGTCGGTTTGCATCAGCTTTACCCGCCGTCGACCTCTGAACACAGTATGAATCTTAAATACATTACATAAACTCACGCCTGTATCCCGGAGGGGTAGGTAGACACTAGGGTTTGCCACGATACTGACAGGCCGCTTTCGCTTCATGAACATTCATTAGTCGTTGCATGCGCGCACGCCGATTTCGGGTACTTTTTTATCTCTTGCCCTTTGCTAATACATCCCCTATTTGGTATGAATTTTACTACTGTAGTATTATAAATTAATGCGAATATTTGTTACTCCATCACGCCAGAACGGTTGAATGGCCCTGAATGAAATTTGGCACGGAGATAGATTATATTATAGATTTTTATGCCATAGTGCGCAACAGGAGTGCCTCCTTAATGTCATTGCAAATAGGACTGACAGCCCTATGCTGAGGCACTGGATCTCAGTTCATTTAAAACAATAATATGAAATAAAATAATAATATGCTAACTGAAACTACTTTAAAATCTCTGTAATATTAATATTATTACTAAAACTATGGACTTGTTCCGAAATAAATATATTGATTGATTATTGTCTGGAATAGCACAAAGGCTACTTTTTATCGAAAAAATGCACACTGGAACTATCCACGCCAACGAAGTCGCGCGTATGTACTATTTTAATAAGTAAGTTTTTGATTTAACTTTTGGTTGTTATTAATGTAACTGCAGTCGGTACAATGCGACCCCGATGATTGTCATCGTTGCCTTGACTTTTTTAATGAGTCTCGATGCAGCATTATCTGCCACAAGGTCGCTCGGTCGATCGATCGAGCACAATAGTTTTAGTAAAAACCTTACTGTTCTTTGTAAGGGCAATTGTTCATTATAAATTTTATTACGTTCTCTATTAGAGCCGATCAGAGGTCGCAGACTGTTGTCGGGGCAGAAAAAACACGTGGCAATTGTGAACTTTAGATACCATGTTTTCCTCATTAAGTGCAATTTTATTAACATAATACCTCAAGGCGGGCGACCAAATAGGGGATGTATTAGCAAAGGGAAAGATAAAAAGTACCCGAAACAGGCGTGCGCGCATGCAACGACTAATGAATGTTGATTAAGCGAAAGAGGTATGTATATCTTACCCCTCCGGGAAATACGGTTGTCAATGAATATATCTTAAAGTACAGATTGTTTCAAAATTGGCAAGTTTTGTTTTAAAGACCATCATATCAGAATAGTTTGTATGATCATCAGAGTTCGTTTGCCGTCACCTAGGTACTAATCAGCAGTCTAGTAGTAGCAAGGAGAATTTGATTCTCCTTGCTTGTAGTTAGTAAGGCAAATCGATAACACAATCTCCTGTCTGGAAATAAATTGCAGATAAATAAAATAACTAATAAAATAACGTCCACAATACTAGCACTTGTAATGGGCGCTGATCCAGTATTTTGTAAGACGGAATGGGGGAAAGGAAACAAGAACAAGTCTCTTTTTCATAAATGGATGTTAATGGACCGCCCGAAACCTCGTGCTATGGTGACCAGTGGCCCTATTACGTAAGACCTCCACTGTATGGAGTTGTCTGATTTAACCTACTCCGAACTGTCAAATACATACATATTTTGACACTTTGGAGTCGTCAATATGGTTAACCCGATAGAGTGGACGGTTATGTGATATAGAAGGGCAGACAAGAAAAACATAAACACAGATAAACACCCAGCCTAACTTGTTCGAAATTGAATCCACATGTAGGAAAATGCATGCATACCTAATGTCAAAACCACAGAACAATAGGTGGCCAATACAACCTATATACAGAAAAGCCTCATAATCAATGATAAGTTGTGAACCGTATTACCGATCTTCTGCAACCCGACGAAAGCTACATGCACTTATGCAAATTCTATATTTCATAAGATCGCCAATCGTTTGATTGGTGGGTTGAAGATAGACCTTGTTCTTCGAGATGATTTGTATGATCTAGATATATCGGATATATAAATAATAATAACTTCCACACATCACAATCACTTGTCCTGGTCCCAGACTAGGGACGCCCTGTGCGATAGTAAGCAGGCAAGGACAACACCCAGACTGAAACCATTTGTAGGAATCAGGTACGGCGGCCTAGTACGCATTGGTTTTGGCAGTCCAGCGTGACCGCTAGACCGACGAAAAAGTCAAAGGATCAAGATCTGCTTATATTTGCTTATATCTGCCTCAAGTGCATGAGGGCAACCGGCCGCGCGTGGCTGCTAGGCCGGTGCCCCAGTCACGTCTCTGAAACAAAATAAACCCAATGTTTGCCCGTCTGCCCACGTCCAGCTATTGATAACCGTCCCGTTGTTTCTATAAACTGAGCAGCGAGGAAATTACAATTATAATGTATTCGGTTCGGTAACAATAAACATTCCCTTGAACTTGAATTGTGTTTTTCATGAGCTAAGTTTAGCTCTCTACTTATTCATTAAGTTGTATTATACACAGCTGGTGAAATAACGAAACTATGTATAGGTATTTTGTTTCGTTCAGTTTTGGTCAGGGTGGAGACAACTAAAAAAAATACATACCTACTATCAAAATCAATAAATTAATAATAGGGGTTTTTTTTTCTTGAATTAATGAGATGATTGAACAACCTAGGACGAGCGAACAATTTGATAAACATTATTGCTTCCTAATAATTCTCTCAACGGTTTGTTTACATGTACACCAAAACTGAATCCGGAATTAAGTTAATAATGTGAAAAACATAATATTTTATACGGTAGTTTTAATCCAGTTGGCTTACAACTACCCCATGGCACTAAAATTATTCTTATAGGACAATATCTTCACATAGCATTTTCAACTTTCCCATATTACGACAATGCAACGATCACTTCACCAAATCCTCCATTGTCCAAAATTCCAGGCGGTGCGTTCGAAGGCGTGGAAGATCAGGTTTCCCCCTTCGGCTACGGGCGCGGCGAGGGCGTGGACGCCGGCCACGGGGACCCCGACTGGATCTGTAGCAAGGAGAAGCCCTACTACGACGAGCTGTTCAAGTCCCTCAACCCCGTCGACGGAAAAGTCACAGGAGCCGGTAACTATCTAGCCTTACGCGGCCCCAGGGACGTAGCACGCTTCACGCACCACTACCCACACATGCGCGGCTCTCTAACTTATCACAGGTCCTTGGAAGTCCTCCTGAAATCCACCGAGAACTGTAACTTGCTTACAGAGTTGTGTCTCACCTTGAAAAAGGACCCCGAGGAAGTCGACGCTAGGTTCGACAAGATAGTTGATGCTTTATCGGTGACGGCGCAAAGCTGCCTGCTGATGACGAAGTTTCTGGTCAGGGACGAGGAAAGGTCCGTCAGACCTGACAGTGAGGCGGGAATGTCGTCTGGGGTTTCCATTCATAGCGTGAATGATAGTCTGCCTATAGAGGATGGTGAGACGCCGACTGGGTCTCCGAAAAGAAATGTAGAGCTAGAGGATAGCACTGATGAATCCGAAGATGAGGATAGTGAGTCTCACGAGTTAAACTTAGAATTGCCAGAGGACGATAAACTACCGAATGTCTTTCAAAGACTCCATTCTCTATTCACTGCAGTGAAAATTATATTCCTCGTGGTAACAAACTCAATCATGATAGTTATATTAGCGAATTTATTATTCGTAGCGTTGGTTTACTCGATTACGGGGAGGCATTACTTGGAGTTCCATGTGGATAGGTTACCAGGGTCGTGGATGGACCACGTTAAGGCCTTAGCCCTCGGTCCTGATAAGGAAACGCTGCGGGTTGAGACCCTGACCGACTTCTTATGGCGTAAGACTTTGTGGAGGATTTTAAGGCAGTTTTTTAATGATATGGATAATAATGTAATTTGATTTTTATTCTTAATTAAGTTGTTTGTTATGTTTGGTCAGGGATTGTTTTTAGCAGTTTATAGTGTGTGGGTGGATAGAAGAAGAACCTGTTTGACAATCGGTTCTTTTTGCTTAATTTACGCTATGTGAAAAATAGTGTTATGTTTACTAGTGTTCCTAAAGGACTTAATTAGGTTGGCAAAGGTAAAGATACAATGAATTTTCCTCCTATATTTATTCTGTAAATGTAAATAGGTAGTAGGTAGCGCATTTATAAGGTTCCTGTCATCAATTTAACAAGAAAGTTTTTGTATTTTTACTTTTAGTCTACGTTTTAAGACTAGAGAAATGAATTAGTAAAGCAAAGTTACTATAACACCGCTAATTTTCGGTGTTGAGTGTTCCCAACTTACAAACCGAAGCGAACGTAAACCGAAATTTTCGTGGAATAACATGGAATGCATTTTTAAACTTTGTCGAAAATCTGTGTCTGGTTCAAGTACATCTTTATACCAGTTGGGCCGCTATTTCCCCCACAGGACATACAAATGTATTTTATACTTATGAGTCATTCTGAAAACTACATTATATCAGTCACACACTCACAACATTTCAATCCCAAATCCCAAAGAGGTGCTCAGACAAAATTCTGAGCTTATAAAGTTATATTGGTTATTCCATAAATCGCTCAATTTATCTCTAAAATTAAATACGTTGTGAGATACTCAAAATTATATGTGGTGTATATGCTTTAGACCAAAAATTATTTCTTATATAATAGTAACAGATATGATGCTTCATTTATTTGTTGTGCAACGTAATATTCTGTCACAAATACTTAAGTAATGTTCTGTCACGCTCGTTTCTAAGAAATTCAAAGAGACAGCGCTACAGTTAACCATTTATTTAGCGAAATTCTCAATTCAGAAACGGGTCATTAGCCTTTTTATTCTTATGCTATTCAATAGTTGTGATCAGGGACCTCATGGGCACCATATCCTGTCGGAATCCTGACGTTTGCGATAGTAATTAGTATTAGACAGTTAGACGATTTGAATCGCTCAGGATTTGCGTGTAATATAGGGGCTGTTTTGAACACCAAAATTAATAAAAATAAAATAGAATAGCTTACCGAACCGACCATCACCTAACCCGTCAAATTTCAGCGGCTAAGACTGAGATGGTCAAGTCCAAACTGCCGAACTCCGTCCTGGGCAAGATCTGGAAGCTCTCCGACATCGACAAAGACGGCTTCCTCGACGACGAAGAGTTTGCGCTCGCCATGCATCTCATGAAGGTGAAGATCGACGGCCACGACCTGCCTTCGGAGCTGCCGTCCCATCTCGTCCCGCCGTCCAAAAGGAACTAGGAAGCCAACTCCTTTGTACAATCAGGCTGATTCTGCCAGAAGCTACTGAGTGTTATTTAAAATGCCGGAAAGTTAATTAAACTTTGTGATATTGTTGGCTGACTAAGCTGAAAGGATGGTAGGCGGTAGACACGCCTCCTCCACCTTAGGTCTTTTTTATAGGTATTTTTCTTTATATAGCGCGTCCAATTGTGCCTCTTACTTTAATTCTAAATTGGGGAAGTTATCTCAATCGCTAAAGCGTCATCACTAGTGTCTGGAAGATATATTTTTCTTAAAAGTTATCAAGTTGAAAGTTGTACCTACTTTCCGGCATTTTAATTTTTATCTTTTTTACCGGGGATCAGCCTCGTGTTTTCGCGTTATACCAGGTGTAGGGGCATGTAATTGTTAAGTATCATGGTCGCTATCAAGTTTACAAATAATTCGATCGATTCCTCTCTTATAATGAATATTAAAACATTCTCGGATGAGAGTAATAAATACATAAAATATGGGGATAAATTTGCTAGGTTTGTTTTATTTCGTGGTACGATAGAGCGTGTTATATGTAACCAACTCAATACTAGGCGTACAGTACATGCCCAATCACGAGATATGTGGCTTCGTTATACGCGTAGTTTAATACATTTTTATGTTCGCTGATAAACGGAATGTTTATAGTGCGATAGCTCGGCAATGGGTGTCCATTATCACCTGTATGACGTGACGCGCGTGTAGTTATGTTAGTTGAGAGGCTGTGGACGTTTCAAAGCCATTCCTATGTTACTATCTAGCTAGGCAACGTGCGAGCGATACCATTGGATTTTCTATACCAATGTAAACGGATCACGTAAATAAAGGTGCACTAGAATGGAATCGCTTACACTTTGTCTAAGGCCACTGATGATTTATGCACTAGTGTATGGAAACCGAGAGAAAAGCTAGGTTCCCTATAAAACTATGCTGCGAAAGCAGATATTTTGGTAGATAGGTTGCCGCCAGGGTGAATGGGTCATTGAATTAAATAGTAAATTACCCTTATACCTACGCAACGAAGCGTTTAATGCAATAGAAATGAAACTTTTCTAAACCTCATACACACACGCTTTTGTCTAACTAGGAATACTTAGAAACATTCACGGTAGTTCTGTTTTCAATAAGGTGATTGTTGTATGTCTTTTTAAGTTAGTGTGGCTGTGAATCCATTATTTCAGCAATAGTGATTCAAGTATGCATATTTCATTATAAAACATATTCGCATACAGTTAGAGAGCCGTGTGTGTGTGGTTTTTAAAGAAATAACTGGTACTGTGCAACAATATAGTTAGAAAATTACCCAGTTTACTATGGTCCTCTTTCTCTTATTCAGATATTTTCGCATCGCATAATAATGAATATAATACGAACAAACGTGCAATTCAATATTTTCGATTTAAGAAGACCCAATTTTGTTAGCTTCATTACTTACTTAATTTATTTTGATGTTTTATCTTTGGTGCTACGCGAGATTTGACATCTTAATTTTAAAATTATACTTACTGTTTGATTTAATTGTTAAATTACTTATATATTATTTTAAGGCGTACACTTCAATTATTCTTTGTTGATGTAATCAGTTTATTTATGTTTGAAAAGAAGCTAATTGTTTAAATATTTAATTCTCACATCATTTAATTTTGTTCCTATTAGAATTTACATTTTATGAAAAAAGTACATCAGTAATTTAGATACAACATTATTTTACAGTTTTGGTACTTACATGGTGTTACCAAATTAAATGAAGGAAAGGATATTTTTATTTTTACACTTGTTGCATATTTGAGCATTTGTCTATTTTGTGTTGCATTTACCTTACAATCATTATAAATAACGAGCAGTGCCTTTTCCGATTGAATCATTTGCTTTCTATCGAGAGCTGTTATATTCAATTGTGACAGTTATATAAGGCCCCTTAAAATTTTCGTATTTAAAAACCAAAATGTACCATGCTTGTTGCTACACTTGTGTAAATACAGATTTTATATGCTTTAGAATTTTGGAATGTATTTTAACCTATTTTCGGTGACAGGATGTGTGTACTTTTAAAGTTTTATAATCACATAAAATGTCAACAGCATGCTGTTGCCGAACAAAGGGAGTGAGTTGAAAGTTTTTACATTTGCTACTGTGTGTACATAAAGATATGTAAATGTATAAACGATGATATATTAAATTATACATAGTGTGTAATAAATAGTTAAGTATGCAATTACTTTTTTATTTCTCGTAGGTCCCGAGTTTCTTTGACCAGGATAAGTTGGCAATAACAAGGCCAAGAAAGTATTTCAATAAATTTATTTTAACAAAACCAATTTTATTTAACCTGTTAGATTATGACCTTGAATATAACAATTAAAAACCATCATTATGGTGGCCTGATTGGGTCATTTAGATCTACATATTATGCTAGATAATTCGCCTGATGAAGTTCTCTACACACTGATAGGTAGTTTCTTAACGAACTTGTGTGTTAGCACAGTCCTCTTAAGTAATCTTTAAATATTATAATACAGACATTTACATGTTACTAATTTACTTTCAATGGGAGGATAAATGCATGAAAATAATAAGCAACATCTGTGGGCCTTTTTGAAAGCTAAATGACATGACCTGAATATTCTATTTAAGTTGGAATAATTGTGAGCGTAAGGAGCCACTCCTCTGCTGCAACACAGATCTGTGCCTATATGGGCCCCCTATATGTTCCATTCTGCAAGGGCAGTTGAGGGGTTAACTCATTACCCCTTCCTACCTGACTGACTGCTTCTAGGTCCCAAGATGTTCCTGAGTTATCACAATAATTGCAGCTGAGTCCGGGTATCATAATGTTGCAATAGGCCACAGAATTTCCTAAATAAAACGAAATAAGTGTCACAGTAAAAAAGCCAGCACCATACAAAGCCAGCCTATGTTATAAAACTAAAATAGTTTTCATGCACATAATTTTGCATACATTAGAACTGACTAAATAAATTGATTTCATAAGTCTCTAGTGCAATGCAGCCCTCAAATAAATATTGATTGCATCCTAAAATGGGACCAAATAAAAGTAAATAAACATGAAATTGTGATTAGACATTATTTTTAAGTGAAATCAAACATCTTCAACTAAACATGGACATAGCTACACCCTGTAGCCGTATAATGAGTAGCTAATTTACTGTTGATTAGGGCCCGGAGGCCTCGGACCTACTTGGCGACGCAACTGTTCCACCAAATCAGGGTTTGCCGCCTGCATGTGCTGCGCGAGAGCCTGGCCGGCCTCCAGCAGAGCATTCATACCTCCACCAGCAGCCGGAGATTGGTTTGTTGTTGTATTACTCATAAGACCGGATATTAAGTTCTGCATGTTTGGATCAGCCAGCATTTCAGTCGCCATGTTGAGAAGAGCCGGGTTCTGTAGTAAGCCGCCAAAATCTAGAGGGGGTCTCTCTCCACTTTGAGACAGGCGCTCATCAGTGAGTCGCAGATTAGCTTTGTAGGACTCATTATCGGGCTCGAGCTGCGAGGCACGAGCGTAGGCCTGCAGGGCTTCCCGGTGGCGGTCCAGGGCCGTCAGCGCCAGCCCGAGCCGCCCATGCGCCTTGCTGTAGTTCGGTTGGATAGCGAGCGCGGCCGTGCAGTCTGCTACAGCACTCTCGTGGTCTCCTAACTTGAAATTGGCGGCGGCGCGATTGCAGAAGTAAACAGCGTTGTGGGGATCCAGTTGTATGGCTTTAGTGTACTTTGTCAAGGCCTCTTGGTGTTTCTCGGCTTTCATGAGCTCGTTTCCTTCGTTTTTGAGGCGCTCGGCTTCCGCCCGGGCCTCTGGCGTGGCCTCGGTGTTTCCAAGGTGCTCCCGGACCAGCTTCACCAGGTCTAGGCCCTTCAGGACATCCTCGGGCCCCAATTCGAACGCGGTTTCAAGGCACTGGATGCCGACTTCCACACTTTCCCGGGAATCCACGCTAAGTTTGTCGCCTTCCAATTGCTGTTTCAAAAAGTTTATAATACTAGCCGCGACGATCTTTACTTCCGACATGGTGAATTACTTTTGATGGAGTGGAAAACGGTATTGTAATAGTATTGCGTGGTTTCCGTATCAATTGGTTTCGTATTTTTAGTTTTTGTGAAAAACGACAACGAAAATGTACGCATGAAATGACAATTTGGCATTGTTTTTTTTTTGAGACGAGCGTGTTCCGTGATATCTCAATAGAAGTTTTGTAGATTTCAATCACAGACTCCGATCTCGGTCTGTGATTTCATTCTTAAATAAATTTCATTGGTGGCAAAATTTCAGATAGGTATTTTGTATATTTTATTTTTGACAGAGTATTGACAAAAAGAATTGTTTTATTTGAGATTCAGCTCGAGTCACGTTAGAATTACAAGAATAAATCTGGAACACTTAGTTAAAAAAAAAAACGCGGTCGCTAGTGATGTACACATAGTCGATTATGATGCCACAATCGAATTAAAAATATACCGGACAAATATATAAAAATTCTGTTTACTTATTAACGCTTTTAATTAAACAAAAATAATAAATTACAATACCACATTCGCTTACAACATAACTGTGCTTAAACACCAAGCGTGAAAAATATCCGGTCCATTTTAAACCCTCAAAGTGCGTCTAAATATCATTATGGTCTCTCGAAGGCGGCCTGTTATCCAGCAGAGACAGCCAGTCCCGCAGACGCGGCTGCCGCGCGTACTGCTCCCGCGGAAGCGCGCGCGCCGCCAGGGCTGCCGGCCCGCCGCCTGAAACACACAGGTACCTATATAAACTTTGGCCTTTGCATAGTGGCGTAACTATACCATCTGAGGCCCGTGGCAAGTTCATTGGATCGGGCCCTCCCAGTAAAAATAAATATTTGGTTTGAGGTACTAATATATAAAAATCATAATTGTTACAAAGTTTTGTTAAAAAAAGTACGTTACTTCTGAGCTCGCGGACGGTGTGACTGTAGATTTAATTTTAATTTCAATAAGTAATAATGAATATTTTTGAGTTTATATAAAATTATTGTAGTGTCAATTTAAATTATCAAAATATTTTGGAACGTAACTTAATAATTTTTGCCGAGGGTAGTAAACTAACAGTTAATACTTTCAGAAAGACGCCTGTCACCTCAGTCTACCGAGACCACAGCACGTGCAAAAGTAGGTACCGAAATGGTCGGTGTGGAGTTTCTTCAGCCTTTATCTCCACTGCAAACTCGAACCGAAGGCAGTAGACATTGTCATTCAACAAACAGAATATAAATTCTTTTATTGACGTAAATTTGAGATTTACCCAAAGCAGCGCCGCCGAGCCAAGCAACACAATTGGGCTGCGCGGGCGCCGTGTGGAATTTGAATGTCTTGATGTGGAGTCGCTCGCTGCAACAAGGATATACCATTAAAATCAATTTTCTAGAAAGTACTCAGGGGCAAAAGATTACATCACTTAAGTCCAGGTCAGGATTTAGGAGGTTAAGCAGCCTTATGCGTCCCACAGGTCAGGGGACAGGCTATCTCTCAGAGAGAGAGGGCTTAACAACCACGCGTGCCAATCGCGTCGCGATTTCATACTATGACGTCACCAGTTGTGAGTGGCGACTCATATATAAATAAATAACTTCCACACAATACAAGCACTCGTCCTTGTCCCAAACTAGGATACCCTGTGCTATGGTAACCAGGCAAGGCATCATAATGTTTGTATTGAAGGTGAGGGGTTATCATGGAAGGTTATTATCAGGTTATTCTTACTCTTCCTTCGGTGCCCGTTAATGAGTTAAAAAAAACACTAGAGCACTCATGTAAGAAAGTTTGCAAGAATGACACCTCGTTGACTTTTTTTAACCGACTTAAAAAAAAAAGGGAGTTCTCAATTCATCGGTTTTTTTCCCTGGACCGATTTGGAAAATTAATTTTTAACATTTAAAATGGGCTATCTAATCAGAGCAAAAAAAGCAATGATATAGCGTATAATGATAAATAAAGAATGACTTGTAAGGCGGCAGCGTGACGAGCCGCCGCAGTTCGTCCGCCAGGCGCGCGCGCAGGCCGGGCAGGTTGGCCGTGCCGCCCGACACTAGAATACTCTCCGCCAGAGGGCGCCGCGTGTCGATGGGGCACTGGAACATCATAATACAGTTCTAGTTCGACTGGAGATTTCCGCACTTAGCCTCATAGTTGGGCCATTGTACGTAGCAAGTATTTGTACTCGAAAAGCTTTTATTATTGCGATTTATTTAACACTATAGATACATAATAAATTACCTATTTATTTATTCAGTGTTGTAAGTTGAATGAATTTCAAATGTTGAAACACGTTTCTCGGCCCCCACGATACGGGCAAGGCCCGCCGTGGGGAACACTGTAATGTCGATCTCTTTTATTATGTAGGTAAACCGTATTTGTAAACTTTATTTTGTGCATAACATAAGCAGCCTATAAACGTCCCACTGTAGGGCACATGCCTTCTCTCAGGGAGAGAGTATGGGCTTAATCACCACGCGTGCCCACCGCGAATTGGCGATTTCAAGTGCTGAGGTATATGAATAGCTTGGACATTCAGGTTTCCTCACGATGTTTTCCTTCAGTGTTAGCGAGTAACTTAGAAAACAAAGTCATAGGTACATGCCCGCACTGGGAATCGAACCTGGGTCTCCCGCTTCCGAGTCCAATGTTCTACCCACTAGGCTACCACCGCATTTTGTGCAACCTGATATTAACAAGTTATTGTTATTCATAAGTGCTGAGGTACGTAAATACCTCAGACATTAGGGTTTCCTCACGACGTTTTCCTTTACAGGTAGCGAGTGGTATTGCTACAATAACTTCCCAAATATACGTAACATAGAAAAAATAGTCACGACGTCCCGAATGAGGAGCTGGCGTTCTACCGCTCCGCTACCACCGCTCTTACTCTAATTCACTGAAATCCGACCGTGGTGAAGATAGGCAAAGTGCGGGGTGAACGCGCTTGTCGGCGGCGGGACTTTACGATACAGAGTACAAATACTTTGTAAAATAAAAAACATAACATAACATAAACTCACGCCTGTATCCCAGAGGGGTAGGCAGAGACCAGGGAGTGCCACTTGCTACGATCCTGACAGATCACTTTCGCTTCCTCAACATTCATTAATCGTTGCATGCACGCACGCCGGTTTCGGGTACTTTTTATCTTGCCCTTTGTTAATACATCCTCTATTTGGTCGAAGTATGTCCGTCTGGGTTGTTCCTTACCGGCCCTTCCATCCACATTCGCTCGATATATTTGTTTTGTTATATTAAAATAAAAAAATAAATACAATTGGCGGCCTTATTGTTCAGAAGAAGAAGAAGAAGAATATTCTTTATTGCACACAAGAAGCGAGACATAAAATAAGAGCAATTTCTTCATAACTAACAACTTCACCAAAGTAAATAAAAAAAGTAACATATTGGTAAAAGTATTAAACCGTTAAACAAAGAAGAGCATGTCGCCTCACCTGCATGATACACTGCAGCACCAGATCGGGCAGCGAGATCATGTCGTTATCCCGCTCCAGCAGCACCTCGGCAGCCCTTTCCCGCGTCCGGCCCGACACAGTGATGGCGGCCCGGCCGGCCAGCGGGTAACGCGCCGGTTTGACCGCGGCCGGGGGGGCGGACTCCCACTGCGAAGCGCGGTCGCGGCTCGCGATGAAGCAGGTCTTCACTGGGATAAACAGATAACTTCCATACAACACAAACACTTATCCTGGGCGGCGAGTTTCTTGAATCGATAGATTAGATTAGATACACTTTATTGCACACCATACAATTATAGAAGTAACTGAAAAATGTTACCTAAATATTTAAGTTACATAGTATACTTTTAGGCTGTATCTACCCACTAGACTACCACCGCTTTTACAGTTGTAAGATAGCATCGCTAAAAGCGATCTCTTCCAGACAATTTTAGGGTGGATAGGACTGAAAGATGAAGAGAGTTGTCCAAGAAAGTGACATTAGTATGGCGATGTTTGTTTCATTGTCACATAATAGTCTGCCGACCAGTCGCATTCCAATAGTATGGCCTGTGGAACTTACATGCCTACATTTGTACAAATAATAGCCTCAGTCTCGGTGTATTTTCACGTTTGTGACGTCCTTGCTTGGTTACCATAGCCCAGGGTATCCTAGTTTGGGACCAGGTCAAGTGATTGTGTTGTGTGGAAGTTATTATTATTACTTAACTGGTATATTTGCGTTCATTGGTATTTGTTCCCAACTCACCTTTGATGTCCTCGATGATATGCTCGGGCAGATTAAGCGTGGTCCCGTTATCCTCGTCCAAGAGTCGCGCCAGCTCGGCGTGTAAGGCGCGCGCGCCGGGCGCGGAGCCCTGCAGCGCCTTCAGTACAGGCGTCGAATGCACCACTGGCAGGAGACGTAGTTTGTTTACTGTTTTGTCTTAAAAACCTATTTAGAGGCTAAAAATTCCACCTATGACTTGAACCCGCGACCTCTGGCTAACCGTTCCAGCGCTCTCCCAACTGAGTCTATGGGCAAGTGCAGGCATCAGCGAAATTTCGAGCCTCTTTACAAATTTCTCTGTATTACGTACAGGCAGCGACACCTGGCCGAAGCAATTTACATCACTTGCAGCCCCGAATAACCCACTTTGCAGTTAGGTTTTAACATCGGAATGATGTCGCTGTACCTAGATGAGTATATTCTTTTTGTTGCATCAACCCGTGCTGAGGACAATTTTAAAAACATATTTATTAGGCTAAAAGCATTAGGCTAAAAATTCCAGGGGTCACGGGCTCAAGTCCCGGCATGGGTGTAGTTTTTAGCCTCTAAATAGGTTTTTAAAATTGTCCTCAGCACGGGTTAGCGCAACAAAAATAACATAATACTGTGTTGTCTTTCAAAAGTCTATTTATCTATCTAATCAGCCCATAAACAGAGCCCACTGTTGGGCATAGGCCTCTTCTCTTTCACGCCAACCCATCCGGTTCCTTGCCAGTCTCGTTCAATGTTTCACAGCCGCTTTCACAAAGTCGACGGTCCACCGGGCTGGTGGTCTGATCCATTTCAACAATGTTACCGTTAAACTCAAGAGTCTGTTATTCTCGCAGGGACTGGGGCATGATGAGATAGTGATCGTCCCGAATGTTGTAAGTTAAGTATTTTCAGTATCAGGATTAGGGTTGCCAACGTTTTTTCTAACAAATACAGTATTTTCGAAGCTATTACCAATAAAAATATAGTAGATGGCAAAATAATGGTAAAAAAATAGCGGCAGTCGTGCCGCGCGATTCACGGACTTACACTTGAAGTGCGCTTTAGAAAAAGATTAAGCTTGGGTTCTGCTTTACGCAAAATATAGTAGTTTCGCCTACTATATATTTTTTTTAGAAATATAGTATTTGAGCCCCTAATATAGTAAAATACTATATTATATAGTAGGGTTGGCACTCCCTAGTCAGGATCGTGGATAAGTCGCAAACACTGGTCTCTGCCTACTCATCCGGGATACAGGCGTGAGTTTGTGCAATGTAATGTAATGTTTTTACAAAGTATATGAATAAATAAATTGCCTCTGAGGAGGACTTTAGAGGAATCGTGATTTTATAAATAAGACCGAACTTTACAAAGCAGCGGCACAATAGTTGCCACCTTTTTAGGTAGCACTTGCCACTATTTAGGGTTCCGTACCCGAAGGTTGCCAAATGGGACCCTATTACTAAGACTCAACTGTACGTCTGTCTGTCTGTCACCAGGCTGTATCTCATGAACCGTGATAGCTAGGCAGTTGAAATTTTCACAGATGATGTATTTCTGTTGCCGCTATAACAACAAATACTAAACACAGAATAAAATAAATATTTAAGGAGGGCTCCTATACAAGTGTAATTTTTTTACTAGATAATAATAACGGCAACAGGTAGACGCTTGAAATATTCACAGAACATTTAGTTGTATATTCTCTTGAAAAATAAATAATTAAATTAAAATAAATATTCAAGGGAGGCTTCCATACAACAAACGTGATTTTTTTGCCGTTTTTTCTCTATCTTTGTGTATAATGTTGTATAGATAATGGTCCGGAACCGGTTTTTATTGAACGTTATCACTTTGAAATAAAGTCCTAAACCAATGAAAATTGTATACTAGCTCAGCCCGTTAAAACTCGGTTAATTAAATTCTCTGCATCTAGGATAGAATAGCTTACCAGCGCAGACCTCAGCCTCCCGCGCGCCAATGTCGATGACGAGCGCGGTCGGCGTGCCGAGTGTGAGCGCGCACAGCCGCCCGCTGTCCGCGAACACTACGCCACTTACCTGTAAGTACATGAGCCAAATTTATAACAGCATTTTTTACACTAGATTATTGATACAGATTATCCTACATAATATTATAAAAATGTGAAATATGTTTGGATGTAATACAGTAATTTATTTATTTTAGACGGCACGCACGACGGGTAGACTGAAGATTTCGTGAGATTACACTGTTGAACTGCTGATAGACTTGAGCATTCACTTGATAAAACCAAAGTATGTAAAGCCACACTAAAATATCAATTTAAACTTTTGTCTCAATGTAAACAATTGAGCAACTTCATCGAAGGTGTTGCGTTGGTACCTATATTCGCGATTTCTGTCAACGGTTTTTTTGCGTATGGACCGAAGAATTTAAATATACGTTGTTTATGTGTAAGAATAATATAGGTATAATATAAGTAAATAATATATAGAGATAGAGCGCACCGCCAACAAACTGTTACGCAGTGTAGCGAAATTGTGTATTATATTAAGGTTTTTTTATTTTTTTGAATAAATAAAAAAAAAAACTCTATCAACACCTTCATTATAGGCAGGGATTTTAAAGAAATTAATAAACTGTGTTAAGAATTCTGTTTGTTTTACAACGATGAACGTTTAAAAAAATATGATATACACTAGTGATTTGAGTAGGTAAAGTTTTGAGTACTTTATAGGGCCGCGAAATTCGTGAAACTTTAGGTTGGCTGATGATCATTAGGTTATGATACAATAAATAACGAGACAATACTGTTTTAATTTGTTTGTTTTATTTCATCGTTGTGATGTAATTATAGTGACCACTTAAACTATCGAAAAAACCTCTTACCATATCTACTACCATATTTATATGTTTCAGCATTGTAAAGGGTGTGAAGGAGCAGATTGAAGAGAATTTTCATTATTATAGGGATCTAAGTACATAACAATTTTGTCACATTTTTCAAAGGTAATCAAAATGAGGAACAAAACCATCTTACCTCGTAGTGCATGAACAGCACTTTGGCCAGCGTTTCTCTGAACAGTGTAGGAGTCAGCAGAGACTCCACAACCACTACCTTCCTCTCTTTAGGGTTCACTAAGACATGCCTGCAACATTAAAAAGCATTTGCTAATGGGGTTTTGGGAAGCGCTTGATAGGCGAATAAATTATTGATAACGAATGACCTCAGACGCTAGGCTCACGATGTTTTCCTTTACAGTTGGCGAGTGGTATTGCTACTACAACTTCACAAATGTACGTAATTTACAAAATTGTCTTTAAAATGTTAATGTTAAATGATAGTGACTTTTCACTAGAACTAAAGGTAAAATATTTAGAAGTCAATACTCGATTTTTTGCACTACTGCAATGTTCTTAATTTTTAAAGTTTAAGTCTTATTTATAATTAAAAAAACCGGCCGAGTGCGTTTCAGGCCACGCGCAATGTAGGGTTCCGTAGAAAGAGGGTTTTTTTACCTGCTTTACGTAACTAACAACTTCATGGAAGTCATTTTCAATGGATTTTGTGCAGAATTTTACTGTTATAAGTTGGTTGCCTATTACTTGTTAACTAGTAAAACCTACTTAGCCATGACAGTTTTCCTTTTAAGTGCATTATATGTGCTACTACCCTGAATTTTTTCACGTTTCTACAATCAACCATTTAGCCAGGAGAGCGGGGGGGACGCCCTACTCGGACAAAAATTTGCAATTTCAAGCTTAATATTTCGCAAATGGAACCCTAAATAAAAAAATGGTCTTCCTACACCCACAATATTTTTCAACGACTAAACCCACGATATCCCACACTATGGTGTAGGCGAGAATATTTTTTTCGAGGTTTTATTCTACTGTTGTCGGCTTTATAAATATGTACATCTAAGCCGAATTTCAGCTCTCTAGTACTTACCGTCTCTGTGCTAAGCCGCGGACGGACAGACAGATGAACGGACATGGCGAAACTATAAGGGTTCCTTATCCACTACGGAACCCTAAAAGGCAGCCTCAGAAGCAGATTAAATAATCTGTGGTTACATCTTTTCTTTGACCACAGACTATTGAAACTGACTCTGAAGAATGTTTTATTAAGGAATCATGTTTTTATAAATGAAACTGTAAACCTTTACATTTTTGTAGAGACGTCATCCACTGCATATTATGTTGACGGTTACCATAGCACAGGGTATCCTAGTTTGGGATCAGGACAAGTGATAGTGTTGTATGGAAGTTATTATTATATATAAATGTTGATGTTTTGTTGTAAATCCTACAAACAAAACATACTTGAAGTAGAGCACATGCAGCATGTGCACAAGGTTCTCATAAAGCTCCTCTGGACTGTCGTAATCGAACACTCTCTTGAGTTGCCGCTCTGTCGGGCTCCAGAACTCACTGCGGACGATGCAGCGTGGAGCACCCTCGCCAGTGAAGCCGAACCTACAAGGTAGTATAAATATAGCGTAAATAGTATCTGAAATGTGTCTTTTAATTTTTCAAAATAAGTGTCAAGATTAACCCATGTTAGGCTTGACAAATAAAAAGAGTGAATCTTGCCCTGGCCTAGAAAAAACAGGGTTTGAATCCTGGCCTATGACATTTGTTTGTAGGACAAGCTCGTCTCGTTGTCACAAATCTGTGCCCAAATTTGTATAGACCACCTATACATTCCATTCCGCGAGGGCAGTTGAGGGATTAATGTATGGAAAAAACTACAAAAGTTGTCTTTTAAACTATGTTTTCACTATTTTTATATGAGGACCATGAAAAATTATCAACAAATTTATCTCCACTGCTTCGGCAGCAAATTGTATGTTCAGCATAGATGTGCAAGGGTGTGTTATTACATGATTACTTGAAAGTATTTTAAATACTATTTGCCACTCGGTCACATGACATTGACGGTCAGCGAGAGGCAAATAGTTTAGTTACTTTCTTTAATTCAATTGTATTCATTTATTGCCATAAATTACAGTACTCATAGATCTTATGAACCATGCTACACTCACTACTTTTTATTTCTATTCAAGGAATGCCAATACTATAGGAGATTCCTGATATACAGATGTGTTCTTTGGACTTCTGAGATTATTTAAAGCAGAAGAGTAATCAAGAAAAACGATTAGCAAGAAGAAAATAGTACTAACTTGGTGTAGTCATATCCGAGGTCCAAAACTACGGCTTGCTTCTCCTGTATGAGGGAAATACCCTCATAAAGGGGCATCATAGAAGTCATAGATTGCATTTTGCGTTTAATTAAAAGTTCCTCGTATTAAAAAACCTATCTAACTCTAGGAAAATCATGAAATAAACATTTGTAATAATTGTATTGCAAATAGAATGACGTCAGACAACAAAAAGGTTAGTTGTCAGTTTGACACAATGCTTTGACGTTTTGTTTAAGGTAATCTGTGGTTTTGTTGCGTTCACGAAAAAAATAAACGTTATGTTCTGTATCCAGCTCATCAATCTATAAACAAATGAAATTGATCTTTTGACGGTTTTTTGACAGAAAATTAACACCAAAAAAATTATAACTTATTCATTTTACTAAATAAAGCCAATTCTCAGCAATGTTAATGAAACGCGCAATGATCTCAAAAGTTCCGTGTCGTTTGCACACAAGTTTCTGTATCAAAGAACATGCAAGTTTTTCAGGTAAGAAAATACCTATGGCAAGCCATTCCCAAAACCCAAGATTTCCCTGCATCATTACGAACATTTTGCTTCAAAGAAACCAAGATTTTGCTTCAAAGAAACCATGATTGGGAAATGAACGGCTTAAGAGATAAGGATTCGGAATGAGGACCTCTGGAAGTGTATCAATCAGATACCTGTCCATCTAGAAATCCTGGATAGAAAATGGGGCTGGGTAGGCCACAGACTACGCCGGGACAAGTGATGCCTGACCAGACAAGCCCTCCCCTCATAACGTATTATAGTCCGCACAGATCTTTTTGGCGGTAACGTGAACATGGATCGTTTGCACATCGCTTACTGTCTTTACAGTATATGTGTGAGTAATTGAGGTGTGATGCGTAGTAAATTACTATTAGTCAATTACTAAAGTAGTCAATCTGTGACTATGGTCACGTTACCGCCAAAAAGATTTGTGCAGACTACACCACCTTGGGCAACCAAAAGAGGGGCCGGCCAAGGAGCACCTGGCCTGAATTGGAAGGCCCTATGCTTCCCTAAGAGTTAAAGGACCGAAGAAGAAGAGATCTAAGTTAAAGTAGCACATTCTTTGCATATTTTTGCAGAAAATGTCTTCGATTAGGCCTTAGATTAGGTAATAGGTATTCATATTTAATTTTTTTTTGTGGTATTCGTGCTGATTTCATAGCTTATGAAATCAGCACGAATACCTATAGCTTATGACACTCGCGCAAACACGACGAAACAGTTGAGTTCTTATTAGTTAAAATGTAGCCATTGGTATTGATTAAGGAACATATAATTAGGGTTGCCAACTTTTTTTCTAACAAATATAGTATTTTCGAAGCTAAAAATAAATCTAAAAATATCTCTAAAAATATAGTAGATGGCAAAATAATGGTAAAAAAATAGTAAAAAATAGCGGCAGTCGTGCCGCGTGATTAACGGACTTATGGCTGGTTTACATTTGCTATTTTTTTATACTTTTTTAGCACGCTTTTTTAGACCATACTAAAAAAGCATGCATTTAGCAAATGTAAATAGACCTTGAAATACCGCTATTATGCTCCTAACGCTATGCGTCATAGCGCTATGAAAAGCTTCCTAAAACGTTATAATTTCAAAACGTTATACGGGGTATAACGTTATTATATTGGTCGAATAGCGCTATTCCAATAGCGCTATGCCCGACTTAACTTTATAAATAGCGCTATAATAGCGTTAACGTAACTTAACATAACGTTATATGGCATCTCTTTCACACACATTCCGCCATCATTATAGTCTATCTTTTTCACGCATCGCGCGTGGTTATGTGAGTATCCCTCCCTCCCTTGTGGATCTGGGTGCACGAGCGGGTAATATACAAAGATCATTCCAGTTTTCCTCCAACAGAAAAATCTTAAACTACTTAGAAATTGGTTAAGTAATTTTTCTTCATCCCCCAATCTCGGAAAGAGTATTTTTGCTATTCGATATCCAAGTGCAAAAGACGTTTTTATCCGCTAGAGGATAAAGTAAATTGAATTTAGAACATCGTATTATATGAAATAAATACGAAGAATTTACATGTAAAATCTTTCCACAATTTATTCTCCACCTTACACTTTGATTTTTTTGCCACATTCCAGCAATTCCACATGCCTGAATACAGCATTATTCCTTTTTCTTCCCATTCTTCAAGTATTGCCAAGTAGGTTAGAGGTTATTTACACCGACACGTCTTTTGCGCAGAATCAAATAGGTATAAACATGTAAACCAAAGGAACGATGTATTTACACTATTATATAATTTATACGAACTACTTACACTTTTTCAATACAAAAGTTTAGCTGGTAACGCTTCACAGTGTATTATGGGAGCCATTTTTCGGACGTCTGCAGGCTTATTACAAAAACTGATACAAATCATCATAACAAACACTAGAGTAGAACTCCCGTGGGTCAAATGAGCCTAGTTAAAGAAAAAACATTGTTGAAATTTCTGAAAAAATTATCCGGTTAAAGTAAAAAAAAAAATCTACGCTTATTAGTACCTACCTTAAAAGCTTTAACTTTCACAGTATTAACGATAGTCGCAAATTGCTTAGAACCATAGATATAATTATTTGAAAATTTTTAGTTTTAATTTATTTTCTCAATTATTCCACCAAAGTGGGAAAAGTTATATAGATGAAAATTTAGATCTCTTATTATTCTATCCATTATAAAAAACCCACATCCCACTTTCGTGGAGTCTATGAGTAATAGTAAATTATTTGTTTCTTATAAGGGTTGTCACAAATATCCGGATATCCGGATGTAGAAATACCGGTCAAGTGCGAGTCGGACTCGCGTACCAAGGGTTACATACCACGCCAACCACCCAAAAAAATATAATATGAATACAATTTGGAAAAAATTAAGTACATACTTAGTGTTATAAAGCTTCATCTTGATACCATGAGTTATATAGAAAAGTTGACGTACTAGAAATGCAAGATGTTAGCAACCATATTATTAGTTAAACCAAAATAATGCAATCTTCTCTTCTTCTTCAATCGTCTTCTACGCGGAGTACTGAAGATACTGTAAAATCAAAGTTTTCTATCTCGGTGGTAATACTAGGATTATCTTGGTTAAAATCTGGGACAGCTACAGATTTTAATAATTTTATTGCGGTTGCAGGTAATGGTATCTTCAGCTGTTTATTTTGTCTTTTGGTTAGCCGTCCATTTGAGATCAAACGATCTGAAGATTCCAAAGCCCTATGAAACAGATTTGTCACTGTTTTTAAGCGATCCATTTTTCTATAATGATGCTCGCGATCACTTCCTTCCATTCCAATACAGTAGAACGTCGATTATCCGAACTAATTGGGGGACATGGGTGTTCGGAAAACCGATTTATTCGGATAATCGAACTATGTTCTTTTATTTGCCTACTTTAAAAACCTATTTAGAGGCTAAAAATTCCACCCATGCTGGGACTTGAACCCGCGACCTCTGGCTAACCGTGCCAGCGCTCTCCCAACTGAGCTAGTGGGCAAGTACAAGCATCGGCGAAATTTCGAGCCTCTGTACAAACCTCTCTGCATTACGTACAAAGTAGAAAAAAAAGGCTTCTGTTTTTAAAATTGTCCTCAGCACGGGTTAGTGCAACAAAAAGAATATAATTTACCTATTTACCAAGAAAACCTATTTTTAATAATATAATAGCTACAATCAACGTCTGAAAAAATCTTTAATCTTCGGTGGTCAAAGCAAGCTCACCCGCTTATACAAAAAACCTAGCGCAGCAAGGTCACGCACTTTTTGAGTATCTCTAAGCATGCAAATGCTTCGAATGTTTTCTTCTTCATGATCTGCCTCACTAGTTCATCAATTACTAGAGGCATCAGTCACGAGGTCTACCATTTCACTATCCCAGATTATCTCAATCGTTGACATTCATCCATTGTTGAACCTCTGTGTTGGCACAAGTAGTGGGGAGAAACGGACCTTGAGGTTGGTAGCTAGTTCGGTTAAGCGGTCGTTCGGATGACCGACGTTCGGATAATCGACGTTCTACTGTGTTTGTTTCTTGATTCCGAGGCCTGTTCAGAGAGCGTTGACGTATTGGTAAGCAACTTGTTTACAAAACTCGCCAAATTTTTGATAATCTATTGGTAAGCCACTAGATAAAACACTTAAAATAACAAGTCATCAAGCAGCCATTTTTCGAGATCCAAAATTTCGGAAAAAGTTTGTCGGTTTTTGTCAGATAATTCGCGTGGTGTTTCCGTCATTAGTCGTGCCAGAATTAGGACGAACAACATCTACTAGTAAACCCAATTTTACCCTTACTTGATTTTTAATTTCTTTTTTTCTAGCATCAATGAGCCGCTTTTGTTCTGACTTCTGAGTCATTCTCCACATCTTAACCCTCACCCGCACCCCCGTTCCTCAACGCTATATGTATCGACATGGGGTTTTAGGAAAATACCTTAAGAGGGTGGACCCATTCCCATGCCACACATAACAAATCACTGGAATGAATTTACATTGATTTCAGTATTTTATATCTCATCAGAAACATAAATGTAAAAGTCGTAGGCTGAAGAAAATGAGTGTCAAGTTTTTCTCAAAATGCCAAATGATTATTACAAATCTTCAAGCGATCTTTGCTTCTAAATATAAATTGGCGAGTTTTTCAGTTGTTTGTAAGATTCTAAGACGGTTAAATAAAATTTTGTTGAAACTTGATGTTTAAGGCCCCTCGCCCACGGCGACTTTTTGTAGTGATGCTGTCGCGCGTTTACGCAACTGCATCGCTACGAACGCGCTTTAGTCGCATTTCCAACGCGCTACAGAAGCGATGCCGATGCGCTACTAACGCGGTACAGCATCGCGACTGTATCGATGCAAACGCATATCCGTGTTGGACGACATCGGGAGGAGAACGGAGGAAGGGTGACGCGTGAGTAGTGCAACACAGACAGATCGAGAGTGCTGTTGTCCATCGGTCTAACGGAGTCTATCTTGCAACTGTAGCGATCGCAGGCATTTTTGTACCGTTACTGAATCGCATTTGCATCGCGACAGAAGCGCGACGGTATCGCGTTTGCATCGCGACTGAATCGTGTTTACAGTGGGCGAGGACACACAGCTAGCGATCGCAACGCGACTGTATCGATGCGAACACGCGACAGCATCGCTACTGCATCGCTACAAAAAGTCGCCGTGGGCGAGGGCGCTAAGGAGCAAAGATCGCTTGAGTTTATAATATGGCATTTGGAGAAAAACTTGGCACCCATTTTGATCTCAAAGATCACCCTTTGACTATAATTTCTCTCCTTCGAAAGCTTGCCTTGTAGAAATTTTTAGCAATAAGACCGCCATTTATACTATGTAATTCAGTTTCATTTTGTAACTCTATCTATAATAACCTTCGTAAAAAAACATACCCGGATAATTTTATTATTCGAAAGCAAGACTGACAACCCTGACGACAAAAAATCCGGATATAACTAAAAAAGGCTATAGTATCTAGACTCCACGAGAATGGTATTTGGGTTTTTTATAGTGGATACAGTAATAAAAGATCTTAATTTTCATCTATATAACTTTTCCCACTTTGGTGGAGTTACTGAGAAAATAAATGATAACCAAAAATTAAATTAAATTAATATCTCTTGTTCTAAGCAAGTTGCGCGATTCGTTAAAGCTCTGAAAGGTGTATCATTAAAGTGCTTTCAACCTGCCTAAGCAATTAAATAGTATTTCGTTTTGTTCTCAGTGCAGAAATTTTCTTAGCTGTAAGTACCTAAAATTTGGTAAATTAACTTTATTTTTTCCTTAACTGTTGCTGCACGGGAGTTCTACTCTAACAATTTAAATGATGATTTGTATCAGTTTTTGTAATGAGCCTGCAGACGTCCGAAACATGGCTCCCATAATACACTGTGCGCTTGGATAGAGAGGAACGCGCGAACTTGTTTGTGTTATTTACGAGTATTATTGTCTGTAAGTACTTTCGTTGCTTGCTCCGGGCGATTCCCCGCCACGTTCAGTGCGGCAACGCCGCCGGACACGTTCGTCCGCCACGCCACGCCCTCCCGGTAGAGCGGAGCGGCAACAGCGCAATAACTTTATTAATAACGTTATTACACTGTTAATGATTTAGTTATGATTTCGTTATGTTTCTCGTAGAGTTTTGTTATCATAACGATATAATAGCGCTAAAATAACAGAACGAAATGATTTAAACGTTACATAACATTTAATAGCGCTATATTTTATAACGTTTTAAAGGTCTGAATGTAAATACGCTTTCCTTTTTAGCAGGCAAAAAAATCTGACTGATGGTCAGATTTTTTATCCATGATCTGTGCTTTAAAAAAAAAGCAACAAAAATGGCGTCGCAAGTAAAATGGACACGCGATTTAACAATTAAACTAATAAACGAATATGAAAAACATGAATGCCTGTGGGATTCCTACAGTGAAAGCTACAAAAACAAAATTCTAAGCGACAATGCGTATGCAGAAATTGAAAAAACTTTAATCTGTTAAGTATCCTGTTTTTCAGGCGTTCAGCCAATAACTGTGATATTATTTCAACAGCTTGCAAAATTATTAGAGATTCCATATTTTCGACTTGCAATGCGAGTGCTTTCTTCGCATTTTCTATCTTTTATGATGAAAAAAGAATAGCAAATGTAAATCGGTGTCTTTTTTTAGCACTCTTTTATTTAGCATGCTTAAAAATCAATGCTTAAATAGCACGGAAATTTAGCAAACCAGCCTTTAGACTTGAAGTGCAAGCTTTAGAAAAAGATTAAGCTTGGGTTCCGCTTTACGCAAAATATAGTAGTTTCGCCTACTAGATATTTTTTTAGAAATACACACATCAAAAAAAGTTTGTGATCAATAGCATAAGCTCCTATAATTCTTTAAATTTAACTTTATCAAGAAAAAATCTATGTTTTATGTTTGAAATTAAAATATAAAACTATTTTTTATTATTTGTTTAAAAAAAAATTGAGCCATTAATCATAATGTAATTGTGATAGAAATTTCATAGAAAGAAAAATACTGTTTAATTAAACTTAAACAACAATTTATTATTAAAAGGTTGAATTCAATATAAAATAACTCCTTCCCAGGCTCGAACACATGCGGAGATCCTCCTGGGCATGCTGAGGATCAAGTTATCCAGCATTTCCTGGGGTAACCTATCCCATTCTTCAATAGCGGCTTCCCTGAGCTCTGGAACTGTCTGGGGACGTGGCTCACGGTTCCATACAGCTCGTTTAAGAGCATCCCACGCGTGCTCTATTGGGTTTAAGTCGGGCGAGCCGGAAGGCCAGTCTAAACGTGTGATATCGTATTCTTGAAGAGCAGCATTGACTCGTTGAGCTTGATGTACGGGCGCATTATCATCGACCAGTACAAATTGGTGCCCATGGTTTACTCGGAATGGTCTGACGATATCATCAATAACAACTGCATTGTACATGTCTGCTGTCATGTAGCCCCGATACGGGATCAAAGGCGTTCTAGCCCCAATCATAATGCCACCCCAAAAGGACACCGATTTTCCGCCTTGCTGAACTGTTCCAGTGGCAGTTCTTTGTCTTTCACGGTTGCCTGGTCTTCTCCAGACACGGACACGTCGGTTATTTGGATGAGTGCTGATTCGGGATTCGTCAACGAAGAGACAGTTTTGCCAAATGTTTTCTTCCTCACCTTCTTAATTTTGCCGAAGTCTAGCCCACTGCAATCTTCGTTGTTGACGTTGCCGGGAATTGATCGGAGCTCGCCAAGACCTCCGTGCTCGTAATCCAGCGTGGTGCAAGCAATTGCGAACGATCTGCGTGCTAACTTCAAGCCCAGAGGCGGCCCTGACTTCTGCTTTTATTTTAGTGGCGTTGATTGTTGGATCACGGGCTGCCAGCAATCTAATATAGCGCTTTTGGGCAGCTGTCAAAACAGTTGGGCGACCGCTGCGGGGTCGGTCAGCTAAATTCCCCATTCCGTGGTACCTCTGCAACGTAGCCACGACACAGGATTGGGATATAGCAAGTCTGCGTGCTAGTACTCTCGTGGTGTATCCTTCTTCCCTCAAAGTTACTATTCTTGCTCGTAAAACCTCTGATAATCCTCTTGGCATTTTTTCAATCACAACTTTCCGCAAAAAATATCTTGAATCGGTTATAATTGACTAAAGCAGATCTCTGAATGAGCGTAAGCAATTCAATTCAATTCAATTCAAATATTTTTATTCATTGTAAAAACAGAATGTTTACTTAATGAACGTCAAAGTTGTTAGTTTCACAATTAATGGATTATGTGGAGAAGAAGCTAACAAAGAAACTCCACATTTATTCTTTTCAATACACGTTTTAACTTAATTAACAGAGTTTTCAACTTAAAATATTAGTCATGAATGTAAGCTAGGACTGAAAGCCTTTTAATATGAAAAAACAACTAAACGGTGTCATTGTTTTGTTTTCTAATTCTTTATTTTTAAATAAAGAATCTAAAAAGAAGAAAAAATCATAATATAATCTACAGTAACAAAAAAGATTTCAGTTTTTCAAAGTGATCGCAAACGTTTTTGATGTGTGTATAGTATAGTATCAGCCCCTAATATAGTAGGATACTATATTATATAGTAGAGTTGGCAACCCTACATATAATCGGACATACATACAATACATACGAACCAAACACATTACCCCAAGGAATATAATACTCCTTATTACCCTCCTTTTGGGCTCCGCCGCAGTAGTCGGGTTGAAATATCGCGGAATGTATTCGAAAAAGCGTAACGTAATTCTGGTTTACAAAACGCTAGTTACGCTCCGTTCGCGCGATCCCGCTTGGATTCCGATAGATACTTACTATTCTCATCACTGCGAGGGACAATTCATTGCATTCGACTGATTTCAGATTTCCTCAAGTTTGTTGTCTTTACCTAGACCACTTCCTTTTCCAGCGACGACTTACAGCGCCACTTTACGAGGGTCAAATCTGCCCTCTTCGCCGGTGACTGTCCTCCACGCCAACTCTCCCTCAGCCAAACGGAAACCAGCGAGGTCCACTGGGCGACTGCGCTGCTGCGTTGGCTGCCTCGGCAAGTTTTTGGACTCGTTCATCAATAACTCGTAGCGTGTGAGATGTTTCGCTTCGTGGAGAATAAAGTGTCAATGTGTTGTAACTCTTCGTAAACGTTTCATAATGTTAAGGGTTTAACTTGGGTCTTTATTTCTTATCGGAGCAGTGATAGTCAAAAACATACATGTCTAACTAGCGCTAAAAAATGATCCCACGTTCGATTGTGGGTTAGCGGACGGGGCTTGTCAATTGTGTTACCAATAGGAGCGAGTTCAGTATTACCCGGCAAAATATCTACTTCAACCGTCAGACCGCCATCCACCTTGCGAGGTACCTTAGATAATTCGACGGTTTATACAGCATGATGAAGTTAATAGTTAGACGTTTTTGTATACCTATAACCAATCATATGTTACGCTTTTTCATTGAGGTACTACCGCCCAATCAACGTTCACGTCGTTACGCATGGCGCACATAATGAACTGATCACAGAGTGATTAACTCTGTAGCGCATGTTGCGCTCATTTCATTGTTATAGAACAGACTAATCGAGAGGACAGAGGCCGATTATGAGAGTGAATTTTGTAGAAAGAAACACTTTATACTTTGTTGCACACATAAAACACATAAATAAAACACAACATTTACAGAAAAATGAAAGTGTACATGACGACTACTAATAATAATAATAACTACTTCTATGGTTTTTTTATTCGTAGCATTGGAGTCATTGTTCCTCCGACAGCGTCGTTTTGACTCGATACAGCAGCCTAGATATGACTTGTATTTCTTGATCTGGCATCCTATAGCAATGCAAAAACACGGAAAATACACGGGGCTACCTAAAACATGCGAGATTTCTGAACACTTCAGAACAAGAGTTTCTCCTTTACAACTTTTATTCTACAACTTTTGAGTTTTTTGTTAAAATTTTCTAAACATTTTTTATGTCATTTTACTGCTTTTCCTTGTGGCGCTGTTTGATATAGGTACCTATTATGCTTAAAACTTTAAATTGACACTCTCAGGACAGTAAGTTGCCGGAGGCTTCGATATTAGGTAGTAAAAATTATATTTAAAACCCAGATATTTTGAAATATCTAACTTAACTGTGAATAAATCATAGAAAAGATGTTCCCAAGTAATTGCTAAACACAAACTAGAATTGAGGTATTTAAGGAATTGCGCATTTTTATGTTACCCTGTAGGTGTAGGTGTTATTGAAATAGCCCATGTCTAACAAAAAATAGGAGGATTTTAACTTTTGCTCATTGGAAGTTGTTTAATCAGCGATAACTGATGGAAACGAGTTTGAGGTTGGCGTTCTGTCATTAAAACGTTATCTAAATAACGACGAGAAACATTTTGCTACGTAAAACAAGATGAGAAGTCATGTTGTCTGAGCAAGCAGCTTAGATAAGGGCTAGATAAGAAAAAAAAACGCAAAACTATTCAACTAAATTTTTTAATTTCTTAGAAAAATCCTCTATGATACATATTTACAAACATAAAAACAAAATATCAAATTGTCACATTTATAAAAAAAAGCTTGAGCAGGAACGAGCGACAGCACTTTCTGAGTAGCGGGCCGAAATTGGTCACACACAGTGATACACTTAGGAAAAACTTGATACATGTCGTCGGAATCACATTAGGTCAAAATCAACCATCTCTTGGACGAAGCTCGGTTTCCATATCGGTTCTTTGCGTTCTGTCTCACTCTATTGAACTACCTAGAGCGAGACACACAAAATTGGAGCCGACCTTTGAGCTAGAGTAAAGAGGGTAAGACTGACCCAGACCAAATGCGACCCGCAAGTCAAGAAGCGCCACGCTCGCGTCAAACACCGCACTAAACTAAACCTAGCCTAAATTGTTCTAAATTAAATAATGGAGGTAATCAATCGCGCTTTGAAGTTGACTATTCTCTCGGAGGTCTGGGCCAGACGCAGGATCAGGTCCTGGATTAGGTTGGCAATCCCTCGGTTTGCGATGATGAAGAGCCGGGTGATAGGGCCGGGAACTCCTTCCGTCAAGTTGTCACCTTTGCCGGCTGTCACTTCGTCACCGTCGCCCTCGGCGCCTGCTCCAGCGTCACCTCCACTCGAGCCCGAGGAAGAGCCAGCTACCAGCTGGAAAGGTAAGGTTTCGAGGTTAGAAATCAAGATGGCGGATGAGCGAGCCATGCAGCGATTGGCGGGTTCGCTTCCGTGATGGCGGATAAAGATGGCTGCCGAATGGTTTGAAATTGAAAGCGGCTCTAACTAATCGCTTGACTACTTTTGTTAGGTAACTACAAACAATTGAGTTTAAACATGTATAAATTGATTAGGGTTTTTAAACAACCAGAACAACGACGATCTCTCCGGCACTGTATACTGCTACGACTGCAAACAAAACTACAAGCTTCAATGTGTCTAAATGTACCCTTCTGTGTATGCAATAGTTCTACTGTGCGACATTAGGTAGGATACTATTCTCAAATCTATTTTTCAATCGACTTTCCTCTTTATAAGCTCAATCTCGATCGAAAACTAGATACGTAACACGAAAAAGCAGTGTGATAGAGGCTTGCAAATATGAGAATACCACCCCAACAGTCAGATCTACAGTGCATGTCTCTCGGTAGTGTCCTTCAACTATCTACGATTTGTCATGTGTACTTGGGTGTTCGGGTCAAAGGTCCCAGTGTGCGAGGCGGTGAGCCCCACGTTGAGAGAGTCAGTTCCGGCGAAGATCCTGAAGGCGGTGCCAGCAGCCCGCGCCATCGCCTCAGCTGGGCGCTATTCGCGGGGTATAGGGTTGAAGATGGTGTTGTTAGAAGATAAAAGATTTGGCATCATAGAATAGATCAGAGTGAAGAAAGAAGCGGTGAAATGAGATAATCTGCATAGTTTGGAATTGTAGATAGCGCGTTTGAGTAGGCTTTGTTATCCAGCATTAAGTGCTGAGAAAGTACGATAATGTTTGAGATTTGGATAGTCAGTGAGGCGGAAATAAAATTGTACGAATGTGTTCACTGTTCCTTTGTACTGGTGGTTGCCGTGACCTTTAATACTTACCCATTAAAATATGAGAAAGACAAGCAAGCAATATACGTAAGTATTCCGTTGTCATTTTATTTTATTTATTAGGCACACAAAACAGACATTAGCCAGTACATTTTAAAGATAAGATTAATTATTATTTAAAATCTAGACTAATCTCCAGAATGTGTGTAGACAGCATGATCATAATTTGCCATTGGCTAATTGCTATTATATTAGGTTTTGTCATATTAAATACCAACATTTTGATCAATACCAACAGTAAAGTTCGTTCCTAATTCTTCAAAGCTGTCCTGATAGTTCATGGGTGGATGGTTTTTTTTATTCTGTCTCTCTATCAGCACTTACCCTGACAATATCGAAAAGGAAGTTCCCGGACCCGCCAGAGCTGCTAGTGCCTGCGCCCGCGCCGCCAAAACTCAGGAATCTGGAACGAAATAAAATTAAATAAACATTTGTGAAGTTGCGTTTGTTTGGACATGTGGAGAGGATGAAGGAAGGAAGATTGATCAAACAAATATAACGAGCGAATGTGGGTGGAACGGCCGGTAAAGTACGCCCCAGGCGGACAAACTTCGACCAAATAGGGGATGTATTAACAAAGGGCAAGATAAAAAGTACTCGAAAGCGCCATGCGTCCATGCAACGACTAATGAATGTTGAGGAAGCGAAAGTGATCTGTCAGGATCGTGACAAGTGGCGGTACCTGGTCTCTGCCTACCCCTCTGGGGGACAGGCTTGAGTTTATGTATCTATGTATGTATTTATTTGTGAAGTTATAGTAGCAATACCATCGGAAAACATCGGGAGGAAACCTGAGTGTCTGGGCTATTCGCATACCTAAGCCCTTGAAATCGCCCGCGCACGCGTGGTGATTAAGCCCATACTCTCTCTCTCTTCTCTGAGAGAAGGCCTGTGCCCTACAGTGGGACGTATATAGGCTGCTTATGCTATTCTTGTTTTAAAATCTTAAAGCTCACATCACAGCTCGTGGAACACCCTTATGACTTATTTTTATTTAAGATGTCTAAACGTAAACTTTTAATAGTACTGAGAGGTTTTTCTTTGGTGATTTGTTATATTCTTACATCTATACACATGAGCATAAGATTATAATATGGCTCAGTTACCAGCTTATCACAAGTGACGCAAAGAAATGTATAGTATGTAAGGAGACACAATGCATCAGAAATCAATAATTTATTTCAACGTACAGAATTTACATTGTGTTTGCTAAATGTCATTTTGTAGCGGCCGTATATGTAGCAGAGAAAAAGGCAGCGGAGAAAAAAAAAACTACACTTTTCTCAAATCATCTTGCCTATAAGAGCCTATATGATATGATTCCGTGTATGCCATCAATAACTTTAAAAGCCAAAACAAGCTGCAGCCAGAAACAGGAACAGCACCCGTTCACGAGCATAACGCAGGGGACAGCCATGATTTTGGCTCTACAAAATTAAATGGAGAGTTCAACGATACGATGTGTGCACTACTGGTGTTGAATTTAAATGGTGGTGAAAGAGAAAAGGTAGTGGTTGCTCGTCAGGAACGTGGTACGTACAAAACAGTTGATTGATTGCTGTCCCAGAGAATCATGCAATCACTTTTGGTATGCAGGATGGCAGGCGAAAGGAATCTAATATGAAACTGTAATCTCCTCCTTTATTATGCGCACTAAATCCATAACGATTGTAATAGAGTACAATTGTTTAATTTTATACTACAGTCTGTTAGCTTTTAGAATATACCTCGGGCTCTAGAGTAGGCTTCGGTTTTCGCCGAAAGCACTACTTCCTGCTCTGTATAAATCTTTTCTTCACTATTTTGAACAGTTATTTCGAAATTAAGTGTCATATTAGTTCCAATATTTCTACATATTACATGAATATATCCGATTCTATCCGATAGTAGCCGACGTAGGTATATTCTAAAAGCTAACAGACTGTAAATGCTATCGCAAAAGTCAAATGCTCGGATAGGATTTGGTGCGCATAATTAGGCCTCTCCTAAGATATTTCTGCCATACATGTTTCTGCCCCCTTGCTGACTTTCTGAGTGTATATTCATTACTCAACATAATATTAATTACTTTGAGTTAAGATATGAATTGAATTGGCTTTACATAAATGTCTCACAATTTTTTTAACTTGAGAGGTGCTAGTTTTTACTTGTAGTTTACTTTCCTACAATATAGTAGATTAGAACTCTCTATTGTACAGACCAGAAAACAAAACACATTAAAAGGCTTACAAATCTAAGTTTTGGCGTAGGTATAAAATTGGCGGTCTTATCGCTAAAACCATGGGCAGTGCCGACTATTGTAAAGTTATTCTACCTTACTTTAAGTTATTTTACCATACGTAGGACCGCGGTTTGCCGAGGTTTTCTTGTAATAATATCTTTTGCAATTTTATTCAACTTACTTATGTCAATTTTAAATCCATTTCATGACTGTAATCGGCTTGCAATTTTTCCACATGCAAAAGTGTAATTGCAACTACTTTATGCTGTGTTACATCAATGGAATATATTGCAACACACGCAAATGTTACATGATGTGTAAATGTGTAAAATACATTCAGCTCAATAGCCAGACGTATGAAATTATTATTACGAAGCTAAAATCACGCAAATACTTTTTAACCACTAGGTTTTCACCAAATATCACATTACCTAATTTGAAATGTATGTATTGATTTAAGTAAAGGAAGGCACGTATTCTTACATACTGACATCAAAGGGGCCGACGACATTGTGAAGACAACTCACTCTTCTGTAAGTTCGATCTCAGATACGTAGGATACATGCAATATAATGAATACAGTATTTGTGTCTCAGATCATCTGTATCAAAGTTCTTTTCAGATACCCCAACTTCCACCATCAGTATCTTCGAGAGAACAGGAGTGCTTCCGAGATAGGATCAGAGAGAGCATCGCTTTGACTTGTATCATTAGCGTCATATTACGCGCCTTGCTCGCATTTGAGTAGGTACTACCGGTTTTGCCTTGAAAGCCTGAGAGGGAAGAGAGAAGATAAAACTGGTATTTTCAGTTGATTTATACCACCCAGATCTCTTGGTCAAGATGAACTTACGACTAAAATAGAAGATAGATGGGATTGACAAAAATCCAGATAGGTAGGCGTGAAAAAGATGAGGCCTGTGTGCAACGTTGTGCCCTACAGATAGCCTAGTATAAAATCATTTAGTGATGACATCGACCATCGTAGAATTTACGTCTGACCATGGTATATAATTTAACGAACATTGGAAGTCAATGAAAAGAAAATCTCACATGCGAAGCAAAATACGCGCAAAAAGTTAGAACAAACGCTGCTCTCACTCTCGGTGTATTGTAGAGAATACGGTACACACGGTACATGGCAAAGCATTCCATTATATCGAAGGTAACACAAGAGCAGTGTTTCAAAAATTAAATACCTTGACTTAGTTGCAAGATTTCTGATTTCGCCGATGCTTGCACTTGCCCATTAGGGTTTAGCCTCTATATTTAGAGGTTTTCGTTGTATTTACTTTTATAGTAAGTGTTAGTAAAGTAAGACATTCTTGTAGCTTCATCGCAAAAAGAATCTTAGAATAAGATTTTCCTATCACGCGGCCCTCTTTACAAGTCTCCTATCACATTCTAATTGTTACATAAGTTCGTGCACTAGAATTTAATGTCATCGCGTGATACATTTCACAAAGATTCTGCAATGCCTCAGTATGACATGTGTTCTTAAGCAAATAAGTACACACATAAATATCTACAACAAGAGCGGAAATTAAAACAAGAAAGTTCTTGGCCGGAATCCGTCTCGACTCGAATAGGAAGCCACTTGATATTTTGCATGCACGTGCGGTTCGATCAAGTACCGATGTTGAGATTTGTCAGGCCGGCATTCGATGCGATGTTTTCTGATATTAATTCATCCAGGTCTTTTCTTTCGTTGATATAACCATAGACATTTTGTCTTGGTAGAGGCAATATTGATATTAGTTGGAAAATAAATTGTAGAACAGGAATGAATAAGCGAGGATTGGTCTGTCGTTACCAACCTCTGTTTCACAATCCCCGCATAGATACTAGAAGCCCGCGTAACATATAAGTTTGAATCATCATAAGCAGCCTATATACGTCCCACTGTAGGGCACAGGACTTCTCTCAGAGAGAGAGAGAGAGAGAGTATGGGCGTAATCACCACGCGTGCCCACCGCGGATTGGCGATTTTAAGCGCTGAGGTATGCGAATAGCTCAAACACTCAGGTCTCCTTACGATGTTTTCCTTCACCGTAAGCAATTGGTATTGCTACTATAACTTCACTAATGCCCGCACTGGGAATCGAACCTGAGTCTCTCGGTTACAAGTCCAATGTTCTACTCACTAGGCTACCACCCCATATGTATAAGTTTGAATACAGAACGAAAATGAATTATATTACAAATAAACGAAAATAATCGAGATATTGTGAAACAATCTCTTGATCTAACTATGAAAGGACAAGAAATAGTTACTATCCAAGAAAATAAACTCGTGAACATAATTGAAAACCCGAACCAACCTCTTGTTCCTATTCTCCTCGCTGGCGTCCGTGTCGTCGAGTGAGATCTCGTCGATGCTGGCGGAGTTGGTCTGCGCGGCCGACTGCTGGTCCTCGCTGGCAGCCACTTGCTGGTCCTGGGCCTGGCCTTGTTCCTGGGCCTGCCCCTCGCCGAACGCCACCCTCACCTCGGCTTGTTGCGACTCCGCGCCCGACAGAAGCTGGTTCTCATCGGCCGCTGCGTTCTGGAAAATCAGAAGTGGGATCAGCTTTGTGCGTAGGACGGAGGCGATGATCTCAACATGCGATGGATGACGTGACCGACGTGTGGGTTAAAAATGGCCGCGCTGCCGTCCTGGGCAGGCTGGTGAGAGTGGTTACAGTCAGTCAAGTACCCAGTAGACGTGCACATAGCGCCGGCGGCGCCGGGACTCTTCTGTCGTCGCTTCGGTCGCGGCCTCTGTTACGGCCGTCGGCTTAGGACCGTCTTCGTCTTCGTCCTCGTCGTCGTCCTCCAGCTCGATGGTCCCACCCCCCCCGCCGGTGTTCCCGCCGGCCCCCCCGCGGTTTCCGCCGAGGAAAGCGCGGAGGACCACCGGGCCGAAGGTCGAGAGGACCATGCTCGTTAGCTGCTGCACCTTCTGTTCGATTATCTAGAACACACACTGGCCTCTTATATCCCGGTCCTTGCGGTGTGCTGTAAGGGTTTCCCGCTGCAAAAGAAAGCCGTATTATGCTGGTCTGGGGTAGGCGTTATGCGTTAGTGGACTATTCATGTTGCGGTTGAGGCCAAGCTTTGCAAGCTCTAAGCTACAAAAGTATCTACATAACTGGAGATACCGTAAACGTTAATCTTGTAAAGCAGTTGAGGCTCTAATGCCTTGAAAGATACTTAGCTGTATCGGGGTATTTATGTAGTTAGCTTCTTTTATACTTTGCTTATACATATTCAGTCCATGAATAGAGCCCACCGCTGTGATAAAGGCCGTCCTTTCCATTTTACATGACTTATAAAAATATTAAACCGAGCTATAAGTCTCAATTGCAAGTAGTAAATCCAATCAATAAATCGCCCGGTAATAACCGCTAGGTCTTAACAATAGGTTGCTCAATACGTACACACACTCACGCTTATATAGGGTTACCTTTAAAATGCGCAAATCCTGAAACGCCTCAACTAGAATTTGTTATTTACCTTTGTTCTACGATTTTTGTTCTTTGTTGTTTTTTTTTTCTTTGTACTGGTACTGTTTGGTGGATAATGAAACATAGACCATGTGCTAGCCTGTCTTGCGTAAAACGCACGCTTCAAATCATACGACTGTGTTAAATAGTATAAACATACCGGAGGCTGCAGCACTAGTATTGCATTATAAGCCTTATTTATTTATTTATTTATTTTACTTTATTAGGAACAACAACAGCGTAATCTGATTATAATTACTTATTAACTAATTACTAAAAATAAGGCCAATAACAGTTGTCCAATTTCAGGTAATTAGATAACAAAAGTTTTTGTAAAATACCAACCTTTAAAGGGAACTTGCGTAAAACCCAGGTTGAAGTGGCGTTGCTTTTACACCTCAAGATTTTTTTAAAAATAAAACCTTAAAAATATTTCTCTGTGGGCTTTTCGGGGTCCCACAAAATGCGAAAAATCGAGTTACTCTAGTAAAAAAAACAGGCCAAGTGCGAGTTGGCCTCGCGCACGAGAGGTTCTGTACCTTTATCCATACAATATTAGACACAAAGATAGAGAAAGAACTGCAAAATATCACGTTTGTTGTATGGGAGCCCCCCTTAAATATTTATTTTCATCATCATCATCATCAGTCATTTGACGCCCACTGCAGGACATAGGCCTCCTTCGTGGTTTTCATAACCATGAGGGGTTTTGCCATAATCGCCGCGCTTTGCAGGCGGGTTGACGATCGCAGTATGCGGTTGGAATCTCAGGAAGACGCTGATGCCCGTCTGCTGGTAATGTATTTCCTTACTCGCCTTCTACGACATCCACGGAAGGAAATGGAGTGACGCTATTCTTAATCCGGCGCCACACGGCTAAAGAATTCGCGGACTTACGCCATAAGCATTTTCTACCAAAGTATTTTCTGAGGTTAACACGAGCACTAGACATAATAAAACTGAATTTTAACGGATATTTACTCATTTACTTTTCCATTTTACAATTTTCCGACGGTTCGGTACTTTTGCAAGTGCCGTGGTCTCGGTAGACTGAGGTGACAGGCGTCTTTTTGAAAGCATTAACTGTTAGTTATCTATCCTCGGCAAAAATTATTAAATTACGTTCCAAAAATATTTTTGCAAATTTTTAAATTGAAATTGACTTTACAATAATTTTATATAAACTCAAAAATACTGATTATTAGTAATTAAAACTAAAATTCAATCTAAACACAATTCTCAAAAATATTGATAATTAGGTAGTTATTGAAATTAAAATTAAATCTACAGTCACGCTTCTAGCAAGGGGGTCTCATGCACTTAAGCACTGGTTCCCATGGTGTAGCTATGTTCCAACTACGATCTCTATTGAAATTTGGATGCCGGCGGATCATTCTAGGAAAGAAACGGTCCTCTCGGGGTAGAACTTGAACTTTATCAAAATGAATGAAGTGGTTGGTACCGCTGAGTGTATGTTCACTGACTGCAGATCTACCAGAGCGCTTATGTTTCACGTCCGCGATATGTTCCTTCACCCGCTCAGCTATGGTACGCTTAGTTTGACCAATGTACGAGGAACCGCATTCGGTTAGGTGGAAGAAAGATAAAAGAAAGATATTAAGTATAAACGCATTTTTTCGTGCAAGTTCTCCATTGACGTGTTTCAGGAAATTCGTTTTTTTAAATTTAACCCTGTATATAGTTTCGTAGTACATAGCGATTGTGCGAAGGCTGGCAGCCTTTTTTGTCTCTTCAACCTTTAGGTACTTCTTTGTCTGCTATTAGCTATGATTCATTTCAGTCAGTTTTTGCTTGGGTGTAAACATTTTTTAGTAACGACAAAGCCAAGAAACTGACAGTTGGGGTTGATATTCACTTAATAAATGAGTTGGATTTGACATACGACGAAGAAACCACTTCGCAGATATTATTGCATCCCGGCATGTTGACAAAAGCTAAATGAAATGAAATATAACGTTGAATATCGCCTTGACCATTATTAATTTTAGGTATCAAAATCTCGCGATAAAAAAGTCAAAGCGATCTCTGTTATTAAATTTTACTCCTTCGATAAGATCAAGGGACACCACTCATCATAATACACGTAAATTAAAATAAATGTGTAAAAATACCACGCAGAACTGATGGCCGATGGGGCCGAAAAGTGCTCGAATGGAGACCACATATCGGCAAGCGCAGCGTAGGACGACCAGCCACAAGATGGACAGAAATGACCTCAACTAAGTGGCAGGAAGACGCTGGATGCAAGCCGCTTCCAACCGGTCTTTTTGGAAATCCATGGAGGAGGCCTATGTTCAGCAGTGGACTTCTTGTGGCTGAATGATGATGACGAAAACAAATGTTCTATTATACGTTTGACCTATCTACTAGCTTTTTATTTTATTCCAATTCTTCACCTAATTTCAGTGGACCTTTCTCCTGTTTAATTGGTGTGCACACCAGTTAAAATGCCTGTGACTTCTGAGTGTGAGCCTCTTAAATTGTTTTGACCCTAGCGTTACTATTTCGTAATAGTAATCTTTAAGTACACACCTGAGTAGAAGCGCAATGGTAGAACGTTGGCCTCAAATTCCAGAGGCGTTTAGTTCGAATCCCGTCGTGTAGCAATAGACTTACAGGCTTATTTTTGAACCACGGTTCCTTAAAACATTCCTCAAATGAAGTTTAAATGGTCTGCGGTAAATTTATCACAGACTATTTGAAACTGTATTCGAGGAGTGTTTCAGAGGAATCGTGTTTATACAAATAATACCGTTACGTACATGTCAGTATTTATAGCAGCAATACCACTCGCTAACTGTAAAGAAAACCATCGTGAGAAAACCCCAGTGTCTCATACCGAGGTGATCCCATGCCTCAGCGCTTTAAATCACCGATCCGCGGAATCGCGCGTTGTATAAGCCCATACATACTGAGAGAAGGCCTGTGCCCTGCAGTGGGACATTTATAGGCAACTTATACAAATAATTAAGCCCATTCTATGTCCCTGAGAGAAGGCCTGCGCCGGGTCAGTGGGCGGAAGTGGGTCGTATATAGGATGCTGATACACACCTGGGTAAGCTGCGGGAACAGCTGGCGCAGGATGCCGATGGTGCGCTTGTTCCGCTCGCTCATCTCGACGCCGGGCGCGCCCAGGTTCAGAGAGTTCAGCGTCTCCTGCAAGGAGAGAGAGGGTCTAGGTTACTTTAAGAATAAAATTATGTACCTACCCTTATACATAAAACCACGATTCCTTAAAACACTCCCCAAATGCAGTTTATAAAGTCCGCGGTAAAGAATTTCAATCTCACATGTTTCAGGAAACCCTGTATACTTATTTATTACACATTAATTATTATTGCCGATGTTCAAACTACCAGTTATCGTTCATAATAGCGGGTTAATACCTATATCTTCTAGTATTAGGTATCTGCTGATACTACTGATTCTAATATATTACTATTAATATCCTAAGCTATGCAAGTTAATACTATAACATTAGTATTAGCATAAAGATAAACAGATGAAAAAAAATATTAAAATTTGCAAACACGCATGTACAAAAATAACAACAAAAATTCAATACAAAAAAAACGTTAATGTACAACCTAAAGAAAAACAATGCGCAGAAAGAAAAAAAAACAGTTCTGTATTAGAGTTAATCGGATTACTAATACATGAATCTATTCAATATTACTGATATGAAACGAACCGATATACGGTTCGATCTTTAATCATCGGTCGCGCCTACATAGTTGCCCAGAAGTGCCAGTAGTGATTCGAGCGCCGACCGCGACCCCCTTAAGATGATCAATTCTCACGGCCTCCCGGCTGACAGAATTATTGTCTACTGAAGATGTCGCGATAACCATCGCGTGTCTGCGCAGACGTCTCTGTTAATGTTTCATTATTACATAATTACTTATCTAGCTGGGCTTGTAATGACCGTGCCCCTTAGGGGATGACTAGACTGGGCCTGGGAGACTGTGTTGAGTTTTGGATCTAAACGAAAGAACTAGAGTCTTTGCTGCTCCGACGATCTGAGGCAGATTGCCAGTGGTGGCTGGATGAAGATGGCCGAGGACAGAATAAAGAGGCGTGCCTTGAGAGCGGCACGAGAGAGTAAGTGTTTTACTGAGAGAGAGTAAGTGTTTTACTTGTGTTCCGTGTTTATTAGTGTTTAATTTGGGACCAGGAGGCAGGCGGCCCTGTCGCATGGTTTATCCCATAACCCTGGGGCCAAACCCGCACTTTGTAGGTTAACTTTGTTTTCGCATATTTTGTAGATAAACTTTGTATACTTACGACTATACTAACAGTTGCAATTGTTGTATGCAAGTACTATCGGTGACAAATGGTTTTGTAAAAGTTGATATGTATTGTTTTTGCTATTATATCTAGGACAGATATTTGTTCATAATTATATTGTTCTTGTACAAGACGGCTCTTGTTAATCTTTTATCTTTAATAAAATTGTTAGTCTTTTGTATCTTGGAAAGATGTATGTTAGTAATCTGTGGTAGGGTACCCGTTGCTATATATATATACTGTACTATTTAATATAATTTCATCTACATTGGGCCATTGTTGAGTTTTGGTATTTTGTTAGCGGGGAGCTATCAATAAATTAATATTTGTTGTCAATATTAATTACTCTAACGCGATGGCGAGGGTGTCATTGGCCAATGAATTGCGTTGGTTTACCAATGCCCAGGGGCTATTGTCACGTAGGGATCGTGACGATGCCATATTGGAACGTGCAGAACAGGTGTCTCAACGTCTCATTGAGGCGGAAGGGGCCATGAAGTCGTTGTCAGGCAGTACTCCAGCACCCACCCACGAGGTCTGGGCAGGTTATGAGCAGGACTTCACCCAGATCATGGAGATTGGTGACTCCATAGTCCAAAGGGCATCGGACATCAGGAGACAACGTGAGGGTCATGTTGTACCTACTCATACACCCAGGGAGGAATTAGTAAGCATCACAGGTAGGCTGCCCACCCTACAGCTGTCACATTTTGGAGGCGCTGTGGAAGAATGGGTTCCATTTAAAAATATGTTTACATCTCTAGTGGACTCTAGAGGAGACTTGTCTCGTGGACAAAAAATGGCATATTTGTTGTCCACTCTGGAGGGCGAAGCGAGGTCGCTCGTCCAACATCTCAAGGTCGAGGACGACCACTACAGCATTGCGTGGGAGTTACTGAACACGCGATACCAGAACGTGCGCCTATTGGCTGATGCGCATGTCAGTCAGCTATTGGCTTTGCCCAAGCTGACCAACCGGTCACAATTGAGGCTGCAGTTGTTGACCCCAATTACAGTGGCCTGTAATGCACTGAGGACGTTGGGACTGCCCGTGGACGAGTGGTCCTTTCTCCTCGTGCACATTACTTTAAGTAGGTTGCCGACAGACATGCGTTCTAGGTTCGAACGGGAGTCTGCGGAGCGCGATGTCAACGCGTTGCCTAAATTCGTGGACCTCATTCAGTTCCTCGAATATGAGGCCAGGGTCGTGGAGACCTCACAACCGGACTTGAGGCAGTCAGCGGCGCCGACGTGTGGATGTGGCGCCTCACAGGGGCGCAGGGCGTCTCAGCCAGCGCAGCCGCTGCGAGGACGCACTACGGCGCGCTTGGCGGCACTGGCGGCGGCCGGGAAGGACTCGGCTTGTTTGCAGTGTGGGCACGCGGGCCATACTCTGCTGAAGTGCCACGACTGGCAAGGGTTGCCGGTTGCTGATAGGCGGCGCATGGTGAAGCGCAATAGCCTGTGCTTTGGCTGCCTGGGGGACCACTTTGAACGGAACTGCCCCAGGCCCCAGCGTTGTCGTGCATGCGGCGGGCCGCACCACTTAATGTTGTGTGCCAACAGGTCGGGAGCGGACTCTCCGACGGCACAACAGCGGCGCCCTACGGGCGGGGGCCCCTCAGGGCGAGGCCCCCCGTCCGATGGGAGGAGGAGTCCTCCACGAGGCGCACCCCCACACCGGGAGCTGAGCCAGGTACCTGCGCGTGGACCCATGGGGGGCCCCGCACCTGCGGGTTACCATGCAGCCGGCCCGAGTGTGAGTTGGGCCCCTACGGGCGGGGGCCCGATGGTTGATAAGGGGAGAGGGTCTCCTCTCTGCGCACCGGTTCCTGCGCGCGCTGGCGTGGAGCAGCGCGGCCCAGGGGTGCCGCAGCGGTACTCTCCGCCGTGCCACGAGTACCCACGGCTGGAGTACCACCCGCCGTATTACAGGTACGGTAGGGATGCAGGGTATACCCTCCCTGGGATGGCGATGTGTACTCGCCAGCCATATTACCAGCAGGGGCCCCCCTACGGGAGGGGGAGTCTGTAGCTAGCCTGCCCCTCTGCAAGCGCAGAACCGAGGACGGTTCTGCTGCCCACCGCGGTGGTCCGCGTATGGGGCCCCCAGGGAGATTCGGTTAGGGTTAGGGCCCTGCTAGATTCGGGGGCCCAGGGATGTCTATTATCAACACGAGTGGCCGAGCAATTAGGTTTAGGGCTGGGTGCCCCTTCGGTGCCCCTCTTGGGAATTGGCGGTGTGAAGGTTCCGCGTCTGGCGGGGCAGACGCACCTTACCTTTTCGTCGGTACACTCTTCTACGCTGAGGATTTCCGCTATGGCCATGGTAATGGATACCATTGTAGGATGGCAGCCATCTACAGATCTCCCCTCAGGTATAAAGTTGTGTACGTCGGATCTGGATCTGGCCGATCCACTTTTCTACCATCCCGCTCCAGTGGATCTACTCCTGGGCTCGGATGTATTAGGATGGGTCCTACTAGGCACCCAAAAGGTTCTGGGGCCCTCTTCACTGGTGGCAGTGTCGACAATTTTTGGATTTTCTGTAATGGGGCCAGTCTTTGAGGACTCGACTCCGGACGAGTCGAAGGTCATTGCGTCTGCATCTCTTGCCAAGGCGATGCAAAGATTTTGGGAAGTTGAGGAGCCTCCCATGGTTCCAAGGGTGGATCCGGACCATGAGGAGTGTGAGGCCTTTTATCAAGCCAATACGTCGCGGCTGACGTCCGGTCAATTCGTAACTAGGTTACCGTTCATTGCTTCTTCTCCTGTTCTAGGGCAGTCCAGGGCACTGGCGGAGAAACGACTGCTGGCCATGGAACGGCGCATGCGGCGTGACCCCGTCCTTCGCGATAAGTACATTGAGTTTATGCGCGAGTATGAGGCATTGGGCCACATGTCTCCGGCCCGAGTTGATTGGAGCTCAACTGAGCATTATTTCTTGCCTCACCATGCGGTGGTGAAGGCGTCGTCAGGTAAGCTGAGGACCGTATTTGACGGCTCAGCCCCCACGTCGACAGGGGTGTCATTAAATCAGTGCTTGCATTCCGGTCCCAAGTTGCACAGGGATGTCGTGGACATTATACTGAACTTTAGAAGACATCAGGTGGTGTTTGGAGCGGACATCCGGATGATGTTTCGGCAGACGGTTATCCATCCAGATGACAGGCGTTTCCAGCTGATTCTCTGGCGTGAACACCCGGAGGACCCGGTGACTGTCTACGAGCTCAACACCAACACATATGGGTTGAAGTCCAGCCCTTATATTGCCATTCGCTGCTTGTTAGAGTTGGCAGAGCGGGAACGGGCCCGCTTTCCCCGCGCAGCCGCCGTGTTGGCACGCGACCTTTATGTTGACGATGTGTGCACCGGGGCCCAAAGTATCGAGGAGGCTCTCATACTGCGGGATGAATTGATTGCCATTCTAGCAGCCGGAGGCTACGAGCTGCGGAAATGGTTGTCTAACGAGCCGGGTCTGTTGGAGGGTATCCCGGAGGATCACCAACAGAACCCTAATTTGTTTGAGGACGTGGAAGATCCCAACATGATAGCGGTGTTAGGAATGCAATACCAACCCGTTAACGATATTTTCACGTTCCAGGTGGACCTGGAGCACCAGAGGGTCTGGAGTAAACGGACAGTGCTGTCCACCATAGCTCGTATGTTTGATCCGAACGGGTGGATTAGCCCAGTGATCTTCCTGGCCAAGTGTCTGCTGCAGCAGCTCTGGATTATGGGCGTCTCGTGGGACGAGCCGCTCATCGGGCCTCCACTGGACACCTGGCTTGCGCTGATATCTTCGATGAAGGAGGTCAACCGGGTTGCCCTGCCTCGTCGGATTTTGCCGCCGGGCAAGTATCAGGCAAGTCTGCATGGGTTTTGTGATGCATCCGAGCGGGGGTACGCTGCGGTAGTGTATCTACGTACGGTTGATTCCGAGGGTCGGGTCAACGTCGTTTTACTCTTGGCAAAGAGCAAGGTGGCTCCTATTAGAACTCGTCTGACCATACCTAAGCTAGAGTTGAGCGGAGCTCATCTGTTGTCCAGATTGTTAAGCCACGTCTCTCGTGAGCTGGCTGCCACCATTGACATCCGGGATGTCTTTGCATGGTCAGACAGTCAAGTCGCGCTGGCATGGTTGCGCGCGGCGCCACATACTTTGGAAATCTTCGTGGGAAACCGGGTTTCCCAGATACAGAACATTGGCATCCCCATCATCTGGAGACACGTCCCAGGTGATTGGAACCCAGCTGACTGTGCTTCCCGGGGCTGCACAGCTCCGGAATTGGTGTCTCATTCACTTTGGTGGGGACCAGCCTGGTTGGAGGAACCAGAGACTTCGTGGCCTGTCCAGCAGGTGGACAGGTCGATTCAAGTTTTGCCTGGCGTGCGGGTGCACGCCCTGGCTGTGGAGACGGCCTTGGATCCCGACTGGCTGCCTGGGCGGTATAGCAGTCTGGATAAACTGCTGGCGGTTACCAGCTGGATTAAAAGATTTGTTCGCAACTGTCGAAATCCGAGTGATAAACATTTGTCCCCAGTTGTGAGTGCAGAGGAACGTCGGAACGCGCTGCTGCACTGGATTCACATCGTGCAGGTGGACCGCTTCGAGGCTGAACTTCGGATCCTGCGCGAGGGTCGCACCAAACTCAAGGGAGCGGTCGCCAGGTTAAATCCTTTTACGGATTCGGAGGGACTTTTGCGTGTTGGGGGTCGGCTTCGGAAAGCTGACCTGCCTTACGGAAGCCGCCACCCCTTGTTGTTACCAAAGGATGGACCTTTGGTAAAGCTCTTGGTGTCGGATCGACACATTCGTAATGCCCATGCCGGATGTGGGGCATTATTAGCTATCCTACAAAGGGAGTTTTGGATATTGTCTGCTCGAAGAGTCATTCGAAGCGTCCTCTTTCAGTGTGTACCTTGTTACAGAGTGAAGGCTTCACTCATGCAGCCGCAGATGGGAGATCTGCCGCCGGACCGAGTTAATCAGTCTCGGCCATTTGAGGGAGTCGCAACGGACTTTGCGGGGCCGTTTTCAGTAAAAACGACCACCCTTCGCAACGCTCGGGTTGTGAAGGCTTACCTATGCGTGTTTGTATGCTTGGCCACCAAGGCTGTCCACTTGGAAGTAGTTTCAGCATTGTCTACTGAGGCCTTCGTCGCCGCTTTGGATCGTTTTGTGTTGCGCAGAGGCCTGCCCTCACTCATTCGCTCCGACAATGGCTCAAACTACAAGGGTACCATAAACTATCTAAAGGATGTTAATGTATTTTTAGAAAATAATGGTGATAGTTTAAGTCAAATCCTCGCCCGGAAAGGGGTAACTTGGCGGTTTAGTCCCCCAAATTGCCCTCACTGGGGAGGTATCTTTGAAGCTGCCGTCAAGTCAGCGAAGACTCACCTCCGCCGCGTGATCGGAGAGACTGTCCTGACGTTTGAGGAGCTTGTTACTGTGTTTTGTAAAGTAGAGGCGGTCCTCAATTCTCGTCCTCTCTGTCCCCTGTCCCCTGATCCAAACGATCTAGAGGTCCTGACTCCTGGCCATTTTTTGATTGGACAGCCACTTACTGCGCTGCCAGAATACCCATGGAGGGATGAACGTACGTCACGGTTGTCACGTTTTCAAATGTTGCAACAAATGGGCCAGGACTTTTGGAATCGTTGGTCGGTTGAATACCTGCATCTGTTGCAGCAAAGGGTGAAGTGGACAGACAGGACCGAGCCTCCTAGGGAAGGGGATTTGGTACTTTTGAAAGAGGCCAATTGGCCATCCTTGTTTTGGCGCCGGGGGCGCATTTTAAAGTTGCTATTTGGGGAGGACGGAACTCCACGCGTCGCGGATGTGTTGGTCGATGGTTCGATTCTGCGACGAGCCGTAGCAACGCTCTCTCGTCTCCCGGTTGATTAGACTAGCGGCCTGAGCCTCTCAGCCCGGAGCGGGGGGATGTTCGGAATAAAGTAGCAACATTGTCTGTGACAGATGACACTTACTTTTGAGGTTATTGCACTTGAAAATTTTCTTGCTTGGTTGGCTCGTGGTTGAGCAAATTGTACATTGTAAAAATACGTTTGCTGTCGTGGTGGCCCGCGGGCAACGTGATTTTGGTTAAAAATTGTGAGGCAATTGGATTGCCGGCTTTATATCTTCGCGTGGAGTGAGTTATAAAGAAGGAGGGAAGGTTCCCGAGTCATTCCTGACGATTTGTGGTGTTGATTTGCGAGGTCTTGGTGTCGAGAACCTGCACTGAGACGCAGTTTTCTGGGGAAGAGCGCTCTTGGGGTAGTCTGGGGAAGACTAGGGCTCCCACTAGCGATCCGGTGCAGGCATCCCGGGAGGCGCCGGCTGCCTAGTCGACGAGGAACGTCTTCAAAGGACTGTATATTCTGTAAGTGTTTTACTTGTGTTCCGTGTTTATTAGTGTTTAATTTGGGACCAGGAGGCAGGCGGCCCTGTCTCCTTGGTCTCTGGTAGCAGAGCGGGTCCTATACCCAACATCTAGTAATGACCTAAAGTAAAGCACAGTGTATACAGTTATTTTTAAAATTCGTGATTTCGGATTCACGACAATTAGAGATTGTATTTAACAACAATTATTGCAGTTCTGACACTTGAGTATTTTTTCATTCAAATGTTGTATTGGTTTTCAGATTTTCATATTCATAATTAATTTATTGATCTGTGAGTTACAAATTCATAAAGGCGTTATAAATTTAAAAAGTTAGTTGCTACGAGTATATGCTTTGTGTAAATAGGCATACAAATCAATGTAATAGATTTTAATTAAAATTAAATTACAACAATAAAACTTCGACCTTGTAGTACCACCGTCTGATAGATAAATGCTCAAAATCATATGTCACAAACTCAAACAAACTAGGTAGAATAAATATAAACAAACATAAACATTTACATACAGGCACATACATTGCTACTGGCTCCACACTAGGATACCCTGTGTCGTGGGAACCAGAAACAACGACATCACAAACATGTAAACATCCAAGACCTGGGGGGTTTTTTTTTTGTCCCCAGCTGGGATTCGAACCCGGGAACTCTCGCATGGTATGCAGATGCACTACCGCTGCGCCACGAGGTTGTCCGCGCTTAAAATTTACATTCCTCTATGTAGGACCTCCGGAAGCTACGACATTATCATTCTACTCAAAGCGTCAATTTTATAATTTAATAAATTTTATATTCTTCATCATCATCATCATCATCAGCCATATGGCGCCCACTTTTTCATGGTTTTCATAACCATGAGGGGTTTTGCTATAATCACCACGCTTGGCGAGCGGGTTGGCTATCGCAGTATGCGGTTGGAATCTCAGGAAGACGCTGCTGCCCGTCTCCTGGTAATTGATTTCCTTAGTCGCCTTCTACGACATCCACGGAAGGAAACGGAAAGGAAATTTTATATTATATTTCGTAAAATATCAATCTGATATAAAAACTAATAGAGCGAAAGTTGTAACCTTAAACTCAAATTGACGATTTTGATGGGTTTTTTGTCTTGCTTTCCTTCAAAAACTAAATTACATCCATTGTGAAGAGTTTTAACCTCGTCCAGTCTACAAAACGCTTTAACGCCAACTGTGACTTGTCGATTTGATTGTAGGTTTGGTTATTGATGATGACGATGATGACGTTGGTATTCTCAGTATCATGCATTGTATCGGTACCGAGTGTTAAGTAATTAGCATTGTTGCTTGCTGCAAAGGGGCGTGATCTTTACACCTTATTCAGAATTAACCTTTGACAAATAGGACGGTAGTTCGGCATAATCGTCAGGCTTTATTGCTTAAGTGAGGTATTAACCAATAGTATGTTATAGGACTGTCAACAGATCAAGTTTTCCATTTTTAGGGTTCCGTAGGTAACAACGAACCCTACGCTGAATAAATTTGTTTGTATTTTTTCGTATCAGACGATAGGAGCATCCTTAATTTACCTGCGCACTGTTGGCGGGCGCGATGATCTCGATAATCTCGGGAGTGTTGTCGCCCAGAGGGTCTGGGTTGGCTGCGGGCGCCGGCTCCGGCGCGGGCGCAGGCGCGGCGCGGGCCACGGCCAGCCCGACGGCGCAGAGGAGGAGCCACGCTGAGGATCTCATGGTGGTCTGTAGGGTACTGGAACGAAAAGAGAGTGGGTTAGTTGATTTGCCAGATGTCTATGTCTACAGGAGGGGTTCCTAATTTTTTCGACCATATTACCCCTGTGACCTACTAGAGAAGTGGATTTTCCCCCTTATCATAGATTAACACTTATCATAGACTATACAGCATGCTTGTTCCTGTAAGAATATGACTTTGAAAGGAATAATTAAAAACCATTGTTATGGTGGCCCGATCGGGTCCTTTACAATTCTACAGATTGCCGTGCTGGGGCCAAATTATGCGCACAACATTCTGGCGGAATCCTGACGTTTGCGATTGGAATTAGTATGGAATTTGACAGACGATTTGGACTCGAACGGTCCAAATTTCGAAAGACGATCAATCTATCTATCTATTTATACAGCCCATGAAAGACGGCCAATGTTAGGGGGTTGGTCTCTTCCCCATCACGGAAGACTAGGGCACGATTGTAGGGTTCGAAATCGTGGTCCCATTATTGGAGGAACATGGGACTGTTTCTTGTATCCGTGTCCCATTTTTCGGGTGAAAACAGCAAATTTACGAATGGGCTTGGCAATATGCGATTTTTCGTACATATATAACATAGATTTGCATGAACAATGTAGTGTTTTGTGTTCGAGTGTGTGATAATGAGATCGAAAGTGGGGTTTGCCTTTTGGGGTGTCATAAAATAAATCTGAAATAAAAAATGTATTTAATGTTAAGAATTTGTATTCTGTTTGTTGAATACACAATGTTAGCTACTTCCTATACTTAAGTAATATGATATTTTTTAATATTGCCTTAGGATACGTTATTGTAACCTACGAACTAGTGTAAAATTTGACTTTTGAAAAAGACCGTTTTACTTATGACAGACTTTCTTTGAACGATAAAAGGGCGAGAACTTAAATTTTTCGGTTGGGTCAATTGAATTAATAGCCAAGTGTTTTTAAAGTTACGACAAAACAAAAGTGAGCAGTCAACCACATAACAATTGCGTAGGCAACATCTTTGATTCATATCCGAAAAGGTGTTATTGCATCGCGATGTTTCACAATTTAATAAAAGTTTTGGTTTGCGGTGAGGGGACATGCATTATGTGTTAATAAGTTTTGTGTCGAAATGTGTCTGAGTCGTAAAGATATAATTTTTTTTTTATTGACGACGATATCCACACTACACAATCACTTGTCCCGTCAGCCTAACGTGGCACGCGTTTTGTCCGCGCTTGTCGCAGAGAAGTCTCTTTTTAACCGACTGCAAAAAAAGAGGACGGTTCTCAATTCCGTTGTCAAAAACCGACTCTACGCCTGCCATGTTCGGGAATTTACCCCGGTACCGAGAAATTGACAAAGAATCGCCCCATCTCGCGCTCTCGAGCGGATGAGAGTGGGATAGCGCGAGTCTACGTTTAACTCGCGCGCGGGATAAGGGCACATGCACTAGGATACCCTGAGATATGGTAACCAGACATTGTCATTGGAGATATGGAAAGCATCTACATTGAGGCTATTTGTACAATCAAGGTACGGCGCCACTGTGCAGGAATCGAACCTACGACAGGGATCTTGGTAACCAAACGTGTTGCTAGTACAACGGCGCAGTAATTGCCTTTACTATTGTTTCAACCTGTTTCCATATTCAGGTCTTAAATCTAGGTGTCTGGGGTATAGTAATAGGAAGTTACGTGGTTAACCAGTTACCGGTTTCAAAGTTGTAAATTGTACCAGTAAACCAATATAACGTGCTCTAAACTTGCAACAATAATTGATTTGGGATTTCCTGCAGTACTCTCACCTATTTTACCACCGTCTTTTGTAAGCTTTGGTAGAAACAAGAAAAATAATATATTACATTAACTCATTCCTGTATCCCGGAGGGGTAGACAGAGACCAGGTTTTGCCACTTGTCAGGATCCTGACAGACCTCTTTCGCTTCATCAACATTCGTTAGTCGTTGCATGCGCGTACGCCGGTTTTGGGTACTTTGGCTCTTCGCTAATACATCCCTGATTATGATGATGATCTGAGTCGAGTCTGATATCGTTTATAAGCCCATTGTGTTATATGAATACAGTAAATACATTGACCTTTTTGAATTTAATCTGAATTGGATTCTATGCGGTTAACGTAAGAACGCTTTAAAGATCAAACTGTAAAGGCTGACAACTATGTCACAGAAACGACCAAGATTTCCGGCAAGCCAAGAAGCTATGCCAACTTGCTCACGAGTGCTCTGATGTTTTAGAGCTCAAAGAAATCCTATAGAAAGGTCCATAAGTTCATTGGGATATAAATCAAAATCTTTTAACACATGGAGCTTCTTTCATGGTGCGAACTCCACATAGTATTGTATTGTATTGTATTTATTTCATCTTTAGGTAGGAGTTAGCGTGTCTGGGGTCAGAGCGCACTAACCCGGCAGTAAGGTGAAAGGTCCAATTCTTGTCCCCGGTCCGCATCATTGACGTAACTAACCGCGTTTTAAAGCCAGGAGATTCCTGGTTACCTCTTCGTCGAAGCAAATGTACAAAACTAGAGGTCTCCAAGAAGATTTTGTGATACCACTAGTTGCAAAACCTCCACATTATATCTGGTGTTAACAACCTCAGTGATACTATTCCTTGGCTGCTGGTGACCCTTGGTCCGGTACAGCTATTTAAGTTGGTAGTGACCAGAAGATGTTTCTTAGTTAACCAGTGCTTTTGAAACTAGCAAAGTTTGCATAATAAGCTTCGATTAGTTTGCACTTTTGAATCAAATTGATGGCTCGATTAGGGTCGGACTAATATATTCCAGCGCTGCCACATAGCTGATGAAACCGAAACAGTTGAAAGCTAAGAAATCCGTTACCAATGAACTCTGTTTTTTTTTTCTATTATTGGTTCGATAGCCCTTGAGGTGTTTACAATACTTATCAAACGAAGAGCAAGATATTTTTTTTGTAAATCTGTGTATATTTGAAAAATGTGTGCAAATCAAACGTAGCTAGATTAAAAGGGAACGTTTGGTAGTAAATCAGATGACCAGAAATAATATCGGCAAACGTTGTTTTGTCATATTAATTAGCCTACAACCTATTCTCAGACCTACCAAATTTACACAATAAAATAAAAAAATCGGTGAAGCCGTTTCACACGAGATTTTTATATATTACAAACTGCCATTATGTGTATTTAGTATCCAAAATATCATTTTTACGGTCTTATTTAATTTGTTAAGAACCTTATTTCTCTAAAACACTCCTCAAAGGCAGTTTAAATAATCTGTACTTAATCCCACCCTTCTACCACGTAATATTTAAGTTGCCTCTGAGGAGTGTTTTCCGAAATCATGTTAACATGTGTAACAGCCTCTTCCAGACAACCTTAGGATAGAACTGAAAATAACAACATAGGAGAGTATGCAGTACTTATGTTATGACAGTATAATTTATTATTATAAAACAACTTATTGGGATATTATAATCGCACGGTTAAAAAGTTAAATGATGATGGAAGATTAAATACTGTCATTATTTACGTTGTTAATATGGAGAATTATATAGTTACACTGTATTGGGGCCACCACGCAAACATAATATTATTGGAAACGTAAATTAAACTGACAAATTAATTTGATTGATTATAGAGAAGAGCTTCTTTTAAATATAACTCTGCTACGGCGGTTCACTTTATTCACAAGTGTACCCTTATTAAACTAGGTGTAAAATTTGTAATAAAATTGTTAGCGCTTAAGTAATGCCTTTATAGATAGGTAGCCAATATAAGGTGGCGTAAGACTCTTCGATTATATTAAAACTTATTGTAGCATTAGGTGTAAGAAAATGTGTTTACTGCTGAAAAGAAAGAATTTGGACATGTACTTATTTATATAAGGCACCTGTAACTGCTAATGTTAACCCAAATTCAAGCAATAAGGTTTCATTTCATTTCATTATTGCGTCGAGTACTATAGCTTCTCTATTAGTGTTCTTACACTTTTGACGACATTGAAACGGCAGTAGGGAAGATCTGGAGAAGACCAGCGCAAAGCAGAAACGGCTGGCGCTGGTATGAAGAGGCACTTGTCTAACAATGGATATTGACGGGTTTGAGATGATGATGACACTTTTGAAAGAACGAAACAATTTGATACTGTATTTTCTTTGGGCATGTAACACTAGAATTAGACGCTTACAGCATTAGAGGTTAACTTAACTTTGCATCGACGTAATGAGATGATTTATGCAGCGTCCAGTGGCACCTTCACATTAGATGGGTGAAGGGAGCACTTGGACGCTGCAGTGCCTGGAACATTGTTTTTTAGATGGAGTAGGCTTGCCCAGCCCCTATACCATCCTGACAGCTTAGTCGGCGTAGACCATAGGAAAGAAAAGTCAATACGTGCGGGGCCGCCACGCCGCGGGTTTCCTCATGATGTTTTCCTTCACACTTAGCGTGTGGTATTGCTACTACAAATTTGCAGATGTAAGTAACTTTGAAAATAAACAAAGTCACAGGTATATGCCCGCACTGGGAATCGAACCTGGAATTAGACGTTATTGGTTCAATAAACTTAAGTTGGTTACAAGCAGCCAAAATAACTGGTAGCTTCACGCGACAGTACACGATTTCACAAAGCTACCCAAAAATAACTGATTAGCGATTCTGATGTTGACTCTGAAGCGGCAGGTGGTAATTTAAAATCGTAGGAATCAAATCTACAACCTATGGATTGGTTGACATCAAATGCTTCGCCGCTACGCCAACGAAACAATCTTGTTTTCACCTTCTATTGTAGTCAGTTTCAACTAAACTCCAATTCAGTAGACAATTAGTAAAGAGGTTCGAAATTTCGTCGATGCTTGCACTTGCCCATTAGCTCAGTTGGAAGAGCGCTGGCACGGTGAGCCAGAGGTCGTGGGTTCAAGTCCCGGCATGGGTGGAATTTTTAGGCTCTAAAGGTTTTTAAAATTGGAGTCACTTTTACGTCTATTATTATACTTACTTAACTTACTTAAAATATTTCACACAGAAGAGAAAGTCGTAAAACAGAGCATGTGTTAGTAAGAATTCGCTAAGGACATGCTACAGTAACCGGGCACTTCCGAAGTCAATAAACTAGTTCGATAATGATCTGCATAACACGCCAGTTATGGTACATTGCTGCCCGGGCGCAACTGGTCGGGGACTTTTAATTAGTTGTAACTTGTACAAGACTGCTAAAAAGACAAAGTTAATCAGTCAAAATATGCCAAGGCTCGGGAATTTTTCGCTTCGAAATGTTACCAGGAAAATGCACAAGAGTAATTCATAATTTTTTTCTGCCGCTGCAGTGATTTCCTTAACAATACCTATTACTATCCGTGTGGCGCCGGATTAAGAATAGCGTCACTCCATTTCATTCCGTGGATGTCGTAGAAGGCGACTAAGGAAATCAATTACCAGGAGACGGGCAGCAGCGTCTTCCTGAGATTCCAACCGTATTCTGCGATCGCCAACCCGCCTGCCAAGCGTGGCGATTATGGCAAAACCCTTCATGGTTAAAAACCATGAGGGAGGCCTATGTCCTGCAGTGGGCGTCAAATGGCTGATGATGATGATGATGACCTATTACTTTTACATTGTTGAACTGTTTATAGATCCACGTTAAGGCCCTGCCTGTTACATATAGCTATAATTATTAAAAGTTCGTTCTTTCGATCATAGAAAATTTATTGATTTTGATTGTCAGTCTATGGACCCCGGTTTTTCATACCTTATCAATTAATTTCATCATCATCATAATCAGCCATTTGACGTCCACTGCAGGACATAGGCCTCCCTCGTGGTTTTCATAACCACGAGGGGTTTTGCCATAATCGCCATGCTTGTCAATTCATTTACTAAACGCTAAAAGCTGATAAACTAAGAAGTCAACTGACACTGTTAACAGTTAGTTAACACATTGGTAAGGGAGGGCTTACCACTTATCAAATCGCTGACAGGCAGCAGTGTACCAGCAGTCCATAGCCAGCCGATTGCAGTGTATAATAATTACGATATTGCAAAATTGAAGGAGCTATTTTGAGCGGACAAGGCTGTTGAAAATGTAGCGAATATTTAATACTTAAATTTTTAACTTGATCGAGTACTCGCCTTTGAACAAGTTGGCATAGAACTATTTTTAATTGAGTACGTGACGGCATTGAAATTGAGTTGAAAAACTGGCCAAGTTCGGACTCGTGCACGAAGGGTTCCGTACAATTATATATACAATATTTGAATATTTCAAGCGTCTACCTGTTGCCGTTATTAATATCGAGCAAAAAATGGCAAAAAAATCTCCAGATACTCAGGTCTCCTCACCGTGATTTCCTTCACTGTTAGCGAGAGGTAGTGCAATACCACTGTATTGCTACAAAAAATTCACAGGTATACGTAACTTAGACACTGACACTGACACCGACGGCGGGACTGGTCCACCAATTCAAAGTCGCTCAGCGTGCTATGGATTGGATGGATACAATAAGATTGTTCGTTCATTAACGGCAGCCACAGTTCGTTGTATTGAGACCTATTTCGCCATAGGACACCGAGTGGTACACAAAATGTTAATTCGTAATTGCGGAGTCACATGTCGCACTCGATTACGAAAACGTGACGAAAATCCATAAAAAAGGTCTAAAGGGCGAAGCTTTCGGCCTCTGAGGAAACAAACGGGTTACAAAGTGTGTGTAGTAAATGAAAATATGCCAAATTAGATCTTACGGAGGGAGATTCAGATGCGAGAGTTGTAACAGCTCAGAAAAGTCCTTTCGTGCGTTCCACTTTATTAAAATGAACATTAAGGCCGACTTGCACCACTATCTTAAACGTGGCTTAAGAGCATTTAACTGAAATGTTTCTTTGTTTTAATATCAATTTGATTTCATATGGCTAAAAACTCAATTTCATGAAAATGGTTGGAGCCGTTTCCGAGAGAGATATATACTCTGTAATTTTATATTTTTTATGTCATGTGTTCTGGAGTACAAACGCAGCCTATATACGTCCCACTGTAGGGCACAGGCCCTCTCTCAGGGAGAGAGTATGGGCTTAATCACCACGCGTGCCCACTGCGGATTGGCGAATACAAGCGCTGAGGTATGCGAATAGCTTAGACATTCAGGTTCCCTCACGATGTTTTCCTTCACGGTTAGCGAGTGGTATTGCTACTATGGCTTCAACATAACTTAAAAAAGTCATAGGTACATGCTTGCACTGGGAATCGAACATGGGTCTCTCGCATCCGAGTCCAATGTTCTACCCACTAGGCTACCATCACTGTGGTAGCGGTGGAAAATCTACCTATAGTTTTCTGGAGTACAATCATAAATATTATTATCTTAGCTTATTTGTTTATTTATTTATTTCATTAACTGCGATTAAATTTAAATTATTGAGTGTCGATACAAGTTGTGCGTGACTAACAGCGGACATAGACATCGGCGATGACTGGCTCGATGTGAACGTGATAAACCCAAGTATTCAACCAGGATTAGCGATCCAATTCCTCCATTTATCCACTAATGAACACGTGGCATGGACTTATTTACTTTATTACTAGCTCCAAGTAATTAACAGGAGAAATTAAACCATCAGTGATGGTTGAATACAATAGGACTGAAGTACATAAGACAGTATTATGAGGCGAAAAAATGGCTTATGACTGATAATTATTTTTAATTAGTTGGCAGCCACTGTATTTTAAATAATTATTATGTTAACTCGAACTGACTTTTCCTTGTTCAAAGTGTGCACGAAATGTTATTTTCAGTAACTTTATCAGTAACTATTTAGACCATATTATTTATTGCAAAACGTAAATTAGAAAAATCATTGCAAAAATTAAACTGAAAATTTTTCTTTTTAAGGTAACTTTTAATGGCTCCCAACGCCACACATTTCTCTATAAATGTTAATATTTTTTTTGAACTCATGAATGATATGATAAACGTGGATCGAAGGAATAGAGCTAGAAAATCTAGTCTTTGGTATTAGGTTCTCGGCAATTTACGCAATTGAGACATTGTGATAGTCACCTTTTGCAATCTTATATATAAAAATCTCGTGTTACAGTGTTTGTTATCGAATCACCGATTTTTATGATTTTTTTTTGTGCACATTTGGTAGGTCTGAGAATAGGTCGTAGGCTAATTAATATGGAGCCCATTATCGGGACCTGTTAAACGTTTAACTATTTTATATTTGGAAAATAAATAATAAATAATACTCAGCTAAATTATTTACAGCTACAAGTTTTGTACTGATAGTGGTCAAAGTTGCTGATGGCTCGGATTTTAGTTCGGCCATTTGAAACATAATAAGATATCTGTGCTTAGACGATAACGATGCAAAACAGGTTTAGTTTATTGTTATCACGCAAAAGTTGAGCAACAAAATGATTTCTTTGCCAATGCAAAAAATATGACAAAGCGCAGACGCGCACATATCCTCGTGTGTTGTTCATAACATAATAATATGCATATGACTAAATCGCGCGCGTTATGAAAGGTGCATGTTTGTACCGTAATTGGATCTTTGTACATTCTGTTTTAGTGCTTCATGATTTGCTCCTCGAATTTTATACCTAAGTATACATGCATGCTATACATGCTCTCTTCGTAGTACTCTATAAGGGGTCTTTCGGTTTTTTGTTTCTTTTGTTCGTGTTAATAAATAGCTTATCTGTGTTATCTTTCTCGGGTTTGAATAACAAATGTTTTTTACTGTTTTTTGGGACTAAAACTTTCGGCACCGACGATGAGAGCTCCTCATCTCTCTACTCACCATGATTAAGCTCTTCAAATGAGAGCAAAACCTGGTCGGATTCTTCCGACGAAAAATCAAGCATGTGAATCCGGAATTGAGCTAATAATGACTAACAAATGTTTCTTACCATCTTAACCAAAACATAAGAGGTCAACTCATATTCAATAACATTATGTGGCAACAAAGTTACTTGTAAAAGAAATATCAACACCAGACGCTTCAATATACATGTAATATTCAAATTTTGACCTAATGCTACGAGTTGAAACTTTTTCATATTTAACACAAGAGGTAAAACGTGAGATGAAATCGACCACTGGACCTTATTCGTCGACGTCTTATTTATAAAAACACGATTCCTTAAAACACTCGATAAACGTCGATTAAAATAGTCTGTGGTAGAGATATTAAAAGGAAAAGACGTAAACACAGGTTAAATAAACTGCCTCTGAGGAGTGCTTTAGAGGAATCGTGTTTAGGGCGGTTAGTATATCCACTCGAGTGTCGCAAGCCAATAGCTAATTAAATATAAGTTGAATGATCGAAGTCAGACGGAAAAGTAAAGGGCGTTGCTGCCCTTGTCAAGGTGAAACATTATAAAGTTTGTGTAGCTACTGATAAGACTGAGTAGGTAATACATAACATGGGTAGGCCTTCTCTCAGGGAGAGAGTATGGGCTTAATCACCAGGCGTGCCCACCGTTGATTGGCGATTTCAAGCGCTGAGATATATGAATAGCTCAGACACTTAGGTTTCATCACGATGTTTTCCTTCACAGTTAGCGAGTGGTATTGCTACTATAACTTCACAAATGTACATAACTTAAAAAACAAAGTCATAAGCACATGCCCGCTCTGGGAGTCGAACCTGGGTCTCCCGCTTCCGAGTCCAATGTTCTACCCACTAGGCTACCACCACCTTATAGCAGGTAATGTGAAGCAAAAATCTATCTATCGAAAATATATTGAAAAAGCGACAATTGAAGATAAATTTATGTTGACTGTTAAATGAAATTATTCGTAAATATGAATTTGGCAAATGAATAATGCATTGCTATTAGCAACAGTGCACACTTTCCCCCCTTGTTTATAATGCTTGTATCACCACATCAAGGGTTGGCTGGAAGAGATTTCTGCTGAAATCAGCTCGCCATGTACACTTTTTAATTTTTCTGTAAATGTTGCGTAAGTAAGTATAAAGTGTTGTAAGAAAAAAAATATTAGCAACATTGTCTGAAACAGTGTTGTTATGTACCTCTAAAGACTAGTAGGCACTTGAAAGTTTTACTAAAGTTTAATACACTTGACTTTGCAAAATCCACTCACGTTGCTCAAGCACAGACATTACAGCCCACGTAAGTAGTTATAGATGGCGATGTAACCTGTACCTATTTATCTTCTGTTTACTTCACGACATTAAACGACCGACAAAGTTACAGAAACTAGAACGATGAAGTAACAACAGAATAGGTATGCATAAAAGGAAGTAGATTTTTTTCACATAATGTAAGTTCTTATATCTTGTTTTATGTATCGTACATTTGTATACCCTTCTTGCTTGCGTCATTCGACGAAACTATTCTCATGTAAGCACTCCGTAAAACTGGTTCTATCTTTACTAAGATTGATCTAGTCATCTAGATTTCGCACTAATGCTATGAAAAAAATAGTCCACCACTTCATTTATGGTTTGATGCCGTTAAGTAAGTCATCTTCTTTGTAGATGATATCGTAAGCGCACAAATGCTATTACTGGCATGCTTACTCCGAATGTACAATGTTGCTAAGTGCTTAATAGGAATTGACTCAAGCTAAAATTTCCATTGACTTTGAATGTCTGTCACACGGCCAGAGTACAATCGGAATTAACCTTTACCGACCCTTCTTTAGGCTTTATTATCAGCTGATCTGCAGCGCAAAGGCCAAAGGTCGGGGTTCATAATTAGGCAACTTGAAATGACACGAACGATAATAAGTTGGATAATTAAGAAACTCATAAAACCTTAAATTATGTTGTGACATTATGGTATCTACATATTTTATGTTAATAAGGACAATGAAGAAAAACGGTGTGTGACATGAGGAAACCTTACATAATATCAAGGTGCGAAGCTTTAAAAGTTTTTCGAGAAATAATTCTTAAAAGTATGAACTTGCAACGACCATAGTAACTACCTCTACCATAGTATAGTTAGGTGATTATCTTGATGTAGTAAGCAGGAACCTCAATTTGTTGCGTCAATTGGAGTAAGTGTCAATATAACGTATACTCCCATGATATAATAATAAATAATACCTTCTACACAAAACAATCACTTGTCCTGGTCCCAAACTAGGATACCCTGCGCTATGGTAATCGGGCAATGACAAATATGGAAATACACCCAGACTGTGGCCATTGGGGGGAGGCCTTTGCCCTGAAGTGGGACACCCACATTCTGGAGGCTACATAAGAAAAAAAATAAGACGCTCTCTATTGTAAGGTATTGGTGAGTAGGAGGGCTTCGATGGACACAGTTTTCTACCGACTTAAACCGGAACGATAAATGGGATTTTCTTACTGCCTGTGTAAGTTTGGCTTTATTGATATCAGAATCGTAGGGTCTTATTTATTTATTTATTGATACTTTTATTGCACTTAAAAAAATTGTACAATTCGGCGGACTTAATGCCATAAGATAGGGCTGTAATAAATAGGCGTAAACGTATAACGTTTAATATAACGACACTATAAGACATCACTCAATTATCTTACTTCTCTTCTCAATTATCTTAGTAGTCCTAAAATGCCGCCGACGTTCACTACACACAGTGTGTCAAACGAAATTACACGGCTATTGCAGCGGCATAGTATGGCCCACAGACGAATTATGTATCATTATCGTGGTTACGATGGCATAGCCAGATATAGTTAGAGGCATTGTGACGCGAGCGTTATGTGCTTTGGTATGCGACAATTAAGCGTATTTTGCAGATCGTCAGCGGTTTATTCTTTCGGTTTCCTTATTCTTTGTAGGGAGGCATTTTGAAAGTGTGCTTGAAATGTCGAAGTTAAGTCACAACTGTGAATAAAAAAACATAGAAATATTTCTACCTACAAAATTCACTCTCAAAAAAACGGCCCCTGTCCTCTCGATTAATTTTTACGAATGAAATGGGCGCAAGATGTGCCGAAGAGTAAATCATTTTGTGATTGATTCGTTCTAGGATTGGTAGTATACAAAAACGTCAAACCATTGACTTCATGATGTAGAACTCGTCGAAGTATCTATGCACCTCGCAGGATAGCGGTGTGACAGTGGCAGGTGCATATTTTGTAGATATTTTGCCGGGTAATAGTAAACTAGCTCCGATTGGTGACACAATAGACAAGCCCCGCCCGCTCTCCCACAATCGAACGTGGGGTAAATTTTTAACGCTAGTTAGACATCTATGACTTTTATTTTTAACTATCACTGATTCACAAGCTTATGCCCGTTTTCCACAGCGTAATCTAGTCAATAAAGGAGACGTAGAGTGTGTGAGCAGAAACCTAAACGATACCTTCAGGAACTTGTACAAGATACTTGTGCTTCGGGAATAAACATAGAAAAAGATCTAATGTCTGAAGGTGAGTCGAAAAATTCGATCCCTGCTGAAAATCTTGATTTTTACAATTACTGTCAGTCTGGGTGTATTTTTATGTTCATGATCTCCTTGCCTGGTTACCATAGCAAAGGGTATCCTAGTGTGGGACCAGGTCAAGTGATTGTATTGTGTGGAAGTTACTATTATTATTACTTGAAATTTATGCCATTACGAATACCTGCTCATCATCATCATCATCGTCATCGGCCTACGCTTGTCTACTGCTGGACATAGGCCTCTCCCATTGCACGCCACTGAGCACGGTCCTTGGCTATGCTCATTTATCTCAACATCTGCTCTTCTGCTCATAATCCTAGGACTGATTACAGACCAAGTAATCATCATCATCATCATTCAGCCACAAGAAGTCCACTGCTGGACATAGGCCTCCTCCATGGATTTCCAAAAAGACCGGTTGGAAGCGGCCTGCATCCAGCGTCTTCCTGCCACTTGAATGACGTCATCCGTCCATCTTGTGGCTGGTCGTCCCACGCTGCGCTTGCCGATATGTGGTCTCCATTCGAGAACTTTTCGGCCCCATCGGCCATCAGTTCTGCGTGCTATGTGCCCCGCCCACTGCCACTTCAACTTACTAATCCGCTGGGCTATGTCGACGACTTTCGTTCGTCTACGGATCTCATCATTTCTGATTCGATCTCGTAGAGAAATTCCGAGCATAGCCCTTTCCATAGCTCGTTGCGTGACCTTGAGCCTTCTTATGAGGCCCATAGTGAGAGACCACGTTTCAGTGCCATAAGTCATCACTGGTAACACACACTGGTTGTATAATTTTGTCTTGAGCGATTGAGGTATATTAGACGAAAAGACTTTTCTAAGTTTCCCGAAAGCTGCCCAGCCGAGTTGGATTCGACGATTGACCTCTTTCACGAAGTTGGACCGGCCTAGTTGGATTGTTTGTCCTAAGTAGATGTATTCGTCTACAACTTCGAGAGTCGTGTTCCCCAATGTTATTGGGGTGGGCACAACACGAGCGTTCGACATGACCTTCGTTTTGTCCATGTTCATTTTAAGGCCCACACGTTGGGAAACTCGACTGAGGTCGTCGAGCATTATGCCGAGGTCTTCCATCGTTTCTGCCATGACTACTATATCGTCGGCAAATCGAAGGTGCGTAATGTACTCGCCATTGATATTGATGCCGCGTCCCTGCCATTCCAGAAGCTTGAAGGCATCTTCCAGTGCGTTCGTGAACAGTTTCGGAGAGATAACGTCTCCCTGTCTCACGCCTCTTCTCAATGGAATTGCCTCCGAATTCTGCTCCTGTACTCGGACCGACATGGTGGCGCTGTTGTACAAGCACTTCAGCACCTCGATATACCGATAGTCAATACGGCAACGCTGGAGAGACTCGAGCACTGCTCATGTCTCGATCGAATCGAAGGCTTTCTCATAGTCCACAAACGCTAAGCAGAATGGCAATTATACTCCTCAGTTTTCTGTATAATTTGCCGCAGCGTGTGGATGTGGTCTATGGTACTAAAGCCCTTTCGGAAACCGGCTTGTTCGGGAGGCTGGAAGTCATCAAACCTGCGTTCGAGACGATTCGTGAGGACCCTCGAAAACAGCTTATAAACATGGCTCAGAAGCGAGATGGGTCGGTAGTTCTTCAATAGAGAGTTATCCCCTTTCTTGAAGAACAGCGTCACCACGCTTCTGTTCCATGCTTCTGGCGTTTTTCCTTCGAGCACGACGGAATTGAAGAGCTTCTGAAGGACTTTAAGTACTGGTGTTCCACCCGCTTTCAGGAGCTCTGATGTGATTCCGTCCTCTCCTGGTGCCTTGTTATTCTTGAGCTGTTTCAGGGCCATCCTAATCTCGTACAGGCTGATGTCCGGGATGTCTTCGGTATAATGTCGGGTCAGTTTGGCTCTCGGATCTTTGTTCAAACTGCTAACAGGTTTTGCGACTGAGGTGTATAGCTGTCCGTAGAAACTCTCAATCTCCCTCAGCACCTCTGATTTGGTCGACGCTATACTGCCGTCCTCTCTCTTCAGCTTCGTCAGCTGGCTTTGCCCAATAGACAAGTCTTTTGCGAACACTTTGGAGCCCTTGTTCCGCTCTATAGTCTCTTTAATACGTTCGGTATTAAAGGACCGAATATCGTGCCGCATAGACTTTGAGATATGTCTATTGAGCTGCCTATATGACTTAGCATCCTCGGAGGACTGCAGTTGCAACGCGCAACGTTTAGCCATGAGGTCGAGAGTATAGTTTGAGAGCTTTTGTGGTCTACTCGTACGGTTGGGTCTATAGAACCTCGAGCCCACTGTACGGACAGTTTCTACAAACCTGTTATTGATCTCGTCCACCGATGCGGCGCTCTCCAGGCACTCAAAGCGATTTGACAATTCGAGTTGAAAGTTCTCGGGGTTCTGGATATGGGCATGAGTAGGTCGGAGCGTGGACTTCATGAGGCGAGACCTCTCAAGTTTGACATTGATATTCAATGTGCCTCTTACTATTCGGTGATCGCTTCCGGTTTTCACCATGTTGATCACAGAGACGTCATTGAATATTTGTCTCTTGGAGGTCAGGATGAAGTCTATCTCGTTTCTCGTGGAACCATCGGGACTCAACCAGGTCCATTTCCTGTGAGGTGGCTTCTGAAAGAAAGAGTTCATCATAAAGAGTCCCTCTTTCTCCAGGAAGTCTGCCAACCTTTGTCCTCTCGGGTTCCGTTGCCCATACCCAAATTGCCCCACTCTCATCTCACCCTCGCTTCTTGTGCCCAGCTTCGCATTGAAGTCCCCCATAACCACATTAAAATAGGTCTCCGAGGTATGTATGGCCCTACTAATGTCCTCATACATCGCCTCTACCTCCTCATCAGAGTGTGACGAGGTCGGTGCGTATACCTGAATGACCTTCAGCGAATATCTCTTAGATATTCTGAGTATTAGGTACACCACCCTGCTCGACACACTGTTGATGGCCAAAATGTTATTTACGAGGGACTTGTGGACGAGAAACCCGACACCACCCTGGGACTGTTGCTCGCCCTCCCGGTAGTAGAGCAGGTTACCGGATTTCAGGGTTATCGTGTCCTCGCCCTCTCGACGGACTTCAGATAACCCTAGGATATCCCAGTGTAACCTACCCATTTCCTCTTCCAGCTCAATTAGCTTTTCGTCTGTCCTCAATGTGCGAATGTTGTGTGTTACCAGGGCCAGTCGTTTTCGTTTTTGGGGGTGGTAGCCAGATCTCTGCCGGAGATTCTTAGCACCCCTTGCTCCGCCGTTACCGTGGCCGCTACCGTAGCCAGGAATAGCGGAGCCGCCGGGGACTGGGGGCCTGGTTTTTTGGTGTATTGCCATGAGGGTATTTGCCTTACTCGCCACGCTTGGCATGCGGGTTGGCGAGCGCAGTATATCGTATTTTCGCAGAAGGCGCTGCTGCCTACCTTCTGGTAATGTCCCTTAGCCGGTTTTTACGGCACCCGCGGGAAGAGATGGGGGGGTACTATTCTAAAGCCGGCACCCCACGGCATTCTAAAGCCGGCACCCCACGGCATGACCAAGTAATACCACAAAACAAAACTTGAAATTGCCAATCCGTGGGCACGCCTGGTTTTTGGGCTCATATTATCTTTTTCTCTTCGAGGAATACTTATGCCCTGCAGTAGGACGTGTGTAGGCTGCTTTGATAATGCTACGCTACTGACCTATTGATCCGAAACTAAGCAGAAATACTCCACTACTGTAATTTCCTCAAGTTCCGTACGTTAACCTTATCCAATAACACCTCTGTCTCACAGCGCCGCAAAAGACTGTGTGGGGTGGTAATAACCGAGTATTAGCGTGGTATATAGTAGGTTTGATTGTGACAAGTGCTTATCATGCACGCTTGGACACCTCTAGAGACTTTTAACAGTAAACACATACATGTGTTTAAGTTTCGTAGGTAATTGTTGGGATAGAAGGAACAAAATGTAGTGTGGGTACATCAACACGAGAATTGTTTTCCTATTTGTATATTATTTTAGAGTATAAACCGAAAATCAAATTATTTACAACAAATATGGAGATGTTATAAAGGTCAAATAAAATCTTACAATGTATTACTAAAGTAAACTAAATGAAAATTACATTTAATTTGACTCTACCATAAGCAGTTATCATTGCAACATGTAAGTTACTTACCTCTAGCTTAACTCTGTATTTAAACTAATTAGTAGTTTCAAAGTTAGTATATGTATACTAGTAGGTAACTGTAGGGTTAAAATATTATTGTATGTTCTTTGTTCTAACTTTATTAGGGTCATCGACCTTTTAATGGCCTCTGTGAAAGAAACACGCATTGTTGGGAACATTGTGTATTGGTTACAGATTGGCGAAACATGATCGATTATAAACTTTGCTGTTGAAGAACTAAAGTCTAGACTCCTTTGCGATGAACTCAGAAGGTTGTATAACAATGTTGTAACAAGAGCCAGACGATTAATTTGATGCCTCCTTGAGTTTTAGTACTTGTATTTTTGCTTTATTTTAGCTGAAAAGCGAATAAAATAAATCTCAATCGAATGAAGGCGAAAGGCTAACCGTTTGTCTCGACAAATTAATTAAATTGTGTCAATGTTTTAATGCCATAGCTGCAGCGCCCGAGTGGTCCCTTCACCCATCTAGTGTAAATGAAGATGTCACTGGACGCTGCATAAATCATATCATTACATAGATGCAAAGTGTATACATAGCAGCGGGCATAGGCCTTATCTCAGCTTAATCACAACGCATGCCCGATTGGCGATTTCAAGCACTGATATATGTGAATACCTTATACACTCGTGTTTCCTCACGATATTTTTCGGCAGATTTGGCATTTAATTCTTTAACATATAACACAAAAAACAAAGTTATCAGTAGATGCCGGTATCGAACCCAGGACTCCTCGAATGTGAGGCAAGAGTTCTACCGATACGCTTTGGCGCTTGCGGAGGTCATAGCGAGTAATGTTCCTATTAAAGAGAACAAATGTGCTTTTGGTTCCTTGGAAGGTGCCTGAATGCGGTGAGCAATGTCATTGGCGTGGCAACAACAAAAGTAATTGATCGACAGATAAGATAATAATAACAACTTCCGAACGAAGTCGTATCTATTAAATTTCATTACTTCTAATAATTTAATTACTTGTAATAACGAGTGACAAAACTAATTGCGACGGTCTGTAATGACGTTTTTAAGTGCAACTAATTTGTGCTTCTGCTGAAATGAATGGGGAACTTGGACAAAAAATGTTTTAATACAATCGGAGAGGCCGTGTTAAAAGATAAATGGACGTGGTTAATTCATTTCTCTACGGCTAACACTTTTCTTAATGTGACCTGTCGAAAAGTCACTCGTAGTCACGTGGTACGAAAACGCGCCATACAAGTCAGACTCAATATATGACGTCACCACTTGCACGTAACGTGCGAACCTTATAATGTATGAAGCGTTCAACAATATTCGAGTTATTTCGTAAAATTTTTTTTTGTGCCACCTTTTTAGAAAACGTTTAGAATTCAACGAAAAAACGAAATCTAACTTGTTTTTTATTATTAGAGCAACTTGATTTTTGGCATTTTTTGGGACCCGAAAACACCGAAAAAAAAAAGATTATTTTTCTTGAGTTTTTCGACGTCTTCTATGGTTTTAAAAATAAAAGCAATGCCATTTAAATCTAAGTTTGACGCAAGATCCCAATTGGTTCATTTTATTGCTGAGATGTATCAATAATTCGTTAAATTTGGTTCAGATGTAACCACTCAAATAAAGTGATTTTAGACAGAATAATGTTTTCCTCATGATATTTTCTTCCAGATACTTCTGAGTGTGAATATTTAAGAATCTAGTAATGTGGCAGATTATTTTTTATTTTATTTTTATTATAATCCACTTACAGCTAACAGATAGTATTATGTACTTACTGCCTGACTCGGCAAACGTTGTTTTGTCATAGAGGATTTCGGTAATAAACACTGTGACACGAGATTTTTATATATTACATTGATGTACCTATTCCACGCCTAGTTTTAAAGCGATCTAGTTGTTATTCTCATTTAGAATAAACTTTAGTCAGCATTACTCGCTGGTCGAGTGGTAACACGTTTGAGTACCAACACTACGGTCGTAGGTTCGATTCTCGTTGGGGGTCGCCGTATTTTGTATTCTACAAACAGGTGCAGTCGTGGTCATTTCCCTTGTTTGTGATGTTATTGGTTACAGTACAGCACATAATTGAATCGTGTGATTTTAAAACGACACATGTCCTTTCATTACAACTTTGCAGGAAATAGAAAAAACTGTTTTATTCAAATATTAATATCTACAACAGCAATATTTTAGCATATTATATTGATTTCTGTATGAATAAACTGCAATTTTTTTTTCTAATGTAAATCAATAGGTAGGTGTAAATAATTTAATAAAAAAAAATGGGCAAGTGTTGTTTTAAAAACACATGTGACTTGTGTTGTTTTAAAATCACACGATTCAATTATGAAATAAATAAATAATAAATTATGTTATGTCAGTGTTATAATTATAATCAACTCTGGTAGGCGTCGACCAGTCCTCTAGTCATGCAAAGCTTGCGTCCAACTGGTTAAAACATATAAATATCAAACAAATTTTCCCAGTTGACATCAATTAGCAAAAGTTATTGTTACACAAAACCACGAAGCATGCAATAAAGGAAGTGTTACAAACGGTCTGACGCGTAAATAAATTTCGCCGCAGGCTAAAGAATTCTCTATACTTAGTTTGCTATGCACAGTTCTTGTTCTTGGCCATGCTACTTAATGTAGGTCCGTACGGTCTTTTTTGACAACTATAGGTTTTAAAATGTCCGTAATGTAAACAAAGCATCAGTGTTCTGTTTCTGAGTGACTTTGTCTGGTCATATCCGTTTGAGCAAGAAATTACGTAAAAGTTGAGTGGTCAAAGGAAGTTCAAAATGAAATGTTTAAATATTCTTAACACATAAGAATCGTCGAGTTTCAGCTGCAACAAACCATATTAAAAGGGGTTGAGAAGGCTCCATTGCAAGCAAGTGAAGCACATCCACCTTTTAAATCTGATTATGACTAATCAAACTCTAAAATGTATGTTAACTACGACAATTTAATAGAACTAAAATTTTGATATTACTAACATTGCTAGTATTTTCTGAAGGTCTCTTTGTTTATTCAAATAAATAAAACTTAATTGTCGTTGCTTTCTGTAATGTTTTTTGATAATTCTGGTAACGTACGTAAAATCTGCTGCTCCGAACAAATATTCACACATGAATATACTTACGTATGCTAAGTAGCATTAAGGTCGCAAATGCAATGTATGTAATAATCGGCATGGGCAGGTGAGAACTTGTATTGCGCAGGGGTAGGCAGAGACCAGGGTTTGCCACTAGCAACGATCTTGACAAACTTATTTCGCTTCATCAATATATCAACAACAACTTTATGACTTATATTAGTCGTTAAGATAAGATATGATAAGAATATTCTTTATTGCACACAAGAAACAAGAGATAAACATATTAGAAAAACGAAACATAGACGTACATTAAACGTATTGGTCGTTATTATAAAACATAACATAACATAAACTCACGCCTGTATCCCGGAGGGGTAGGCAGAGACAAGAGACTGCCACTTGCTACGGTCCTGACAGATCACTTTCACTTCCTCAACATTCATTAGTCGTTGCATGTCGTTATTATAAATTTGTTAATACTATCACATGTTTCTACAAAAACAACATTTTCATGCTCTAGTTTTCAATACGCCTACTGATAAGAGGCGACGGCGAGGGCCGCTCGAGCCGGTGCGAGGACAACGCCTTTTGCCTGATTTCGTGTAAAAGTTGTCCCGCTCGCATTGGCCCTCTGACGTCATCATGTGCATAGTATAGTGCGTAATATATGTGAGACTTGGTAAAGGAGAAGTACTGATGTAAAGGACTGTTAAAGTTAAATTGTATCAAAGGTTAAGATATTCTAAAGACCGATTTTTCTGCAAAGTATTTTACAATGTAGTTTTTGCATTAAGTAAACAACTAAGTATGTCCCTTTGTATGTCTAAAAAAAAGAGTATTCATTGAAATTTTCTATTCCGAAACCGGCGGAAAGAAACTCATTATATAAAAGGTACATAGCGACGAATCGCTCGTAGCCCCGGCTGCCTGAGTGATCTTAAAACGATCACGAAGGTTAAGCAACACAGGGCGCGTTCAGTGCATGGATGGGTCGCCGTCTATGCCTAACGCTAGTGGCATTTTTCCGAGCGGTTTCGTGCTTCGCAAGGCACGTTAAGCTGTTGGTGCCGGCTGCCGTCGATAGATGGCAGTCGTTAAGCCAAGTCAGAGGCCTTAGGGCGGCTTGACAACTTCTGACAGTAGATGAGCCACTAGTCTACAAGCCTCCACCGATCCGGACTTGGCCCCCGTGGTGGAGTATGGCCTATACCTTCCTCAGGGAAGAGACCCGTGCCCCTCGGTGGGGACATAATGGGTTGATGATGATAGCGACAAAGACTATATAGTATACATTTACATGGAAAAACAACGTTATGTTTGATTGTTACCTATGACAAGTTGGAGTCGCATATGCCGTGAGCTCTGCAATAATAAAGTGAATTTTGAATTGTGCCGTTTGTGCCAATTAAGCAATGAGTTTCGAGAAATCGGTTTGATATTTCACAAAACAATGTCTTTCAAATCAAAATGCTGAGCGGACTTAATCGCAAAGCTAATACAATTATAATGCAAAACCGTTGTGAATATAGCCTTCACGATTATGCAACATAGAGAGAATCAAACTAGATTACCCCCACATAATTACCCCTTTAAAGCCAGACACTCCATCGGATCCACAAGCGGGAAATAAACCCAGAGCCCCAGACGCATGCGCAGCCATTAGAGCACATTGCAGAACACCCTGTGGTTATAAAGCGCTTATGCAACAGACAATAGCCATTATCTGCACACCCCGTTTACACAGATTTAAATGTGCAGAAGTGAAACTTAAAGAAAGTTAACAACATTTAGGTTCAATTTAAAAATAAAATAATTAAATTATAAAATATATAAATACGTTTTAGGAATTGTTTACTGTTTTAAGCAACTTATATGTGCTTTGAAAAGAAGATTTTTTACTCATAAGGCATTAAATTGAATAATTCAGAACAAAGAAAATACTCCAACCCCAATGTTTGCCTCTCCTGTAGGAAACTCCTGTAGGTTGACTGGTAGAAAGTGTCATTACGACTAAGTCTACCTTTTTTTGCGTAATAAAGAATTAATAAAAATAATAAAATACTATTATAGTTTTGAACACTTGACGCAAATTTATCAATTCAATGTATCTGAACGGAATGGATGCTGGTATTCTACGCAAAGAAGACAAGAAAAGTTGTGTCGTAAGTAGGAAGATGAATGCTTTCGTCGGAGGATTTAGTTCAGTAGGCTAGGCTAATTAAACCCAGAATGATTACATTCCTTAGTTACTATTATTTTTTGTCTTTCTTAATAAAATATATTCAATAGTAATAGCAACAATACCACTCGCTAATGGTGAAAAAAAATATCGTGAGGAAACCTAAGTGTCTAAGGTATTCACACACCTCAGCGCTTCAAATTGCCAATCCGCTTTGGGCACGCGTGGTGATTAAGCCCGTACTCTCTTTCTCTCTCCTGTGCCCTACAGTGGGACATAAATAGGCTACATAAAAAGTATGAGTATATAAATATATAAGCTACATGAAAAAAATATTGTAATAGACCGTTACAACGTAAGGGGCCATGAAAAGAAGTGAAGCAAAAAACCAATAACGTGATGATTGTGAAAAATATAGGCTGCATTATAATAATCTCTTTACCTATCTGCAGAACGCCTACGTTAGAGGCGTCAATGCACCATTGAATAGAATGCTCCAAACTTACAATGAGTGCTGGAGTAAATTAAATTTGGATATTTATCATGACAGCCTTGGCACATTGAAGTCTAAATTAATTCCTAAAATCTGAAAAATGAATTGTATAAAATTCCTTAATTGCATGCATAAAACTGTACTGTCGTTATGTTACAACATTTTGAACCTAATTTAAACCTATGTAACTAAGTACCGTCCTAAATGTCATAGCTTTCATAAAAGTAGAGTTTACAAATGCTTGCATACCTTGCATAATCGCTAGACCTAAGTCTCATTTATTATAAGCTTTGTTATGTTGGCGTGCTTGCTGTTGGTGTACCTAGTAAATAAAATAAAAAAAGTAAAAAATAAATCTTTAATAAACGAAATTCGAAGACTACGTCAAACAAACTTTTATTAAAAAATTAGATAAAGATAAATGTTATTAATTAATAAAGTACCTACAAGCAATTGCTTTGTTGTGCGATGTAACTCTCTCATAGTTAAGTTTCGAAAAATATCTTTGCAGAACGATGAATTCATTAATTATTCTTTAGATAAACATCTTTCACCATTGATATTAAGAAATAATATGGGAAAAATTACAAAATTACCTCGGAGTCAATGTAAATTTAAAATTGATGTAATTAAAATAGTTTTCTTTAATTTTTACGGTTCCGTACCCGAAGGGTGCCATACGGAACCCTATTACTAAGACTTCACTGTCCGTCTGTCTGTCTGTCTGTCTGTCTGTCTGCCTGTCACCAGGCTGCATCTCATGAACCACGATAGCTAGGCTGTTGGCATTTTCATAAATGATGTATTTCTATTGCCGCTATAACAAAAAATACTAAAAACAGAATAAAATAAATATTTAAGGGGGCTCCCATACAACGAACGTATTTTTTTGCCGTTTTTTGCTCGATATTAATAACTGCAACGGGTAGACGCTTGAAATATTCACAGAATATTTAGTTCTATGTTCGCTTTAAAAATAGTTACATTAAAATAAAATAAATATTTAACGACCAGCCACAAGATGGACAGATGACCTAATCCAAGTGGCAGGAAGACGCTGGATGCAAACCGCTTATTTTTGGAAATCTATGGAGGAGGCGAATGTCCAGCAGTGGACTTCTTGTGGCTGAATGATGATGATGATGAAATAATTAAGGAAGAGCTCCCATACAACAAACGTGATTTTTGCAGTTTTGTTCTCGATCTTTGTGTCTAATGTTGTATAGATAATGGTACGGAACCCTACGTGCGTGAGTCCGACTCACACTTGGCCAGTTTTTTTAACATACCAATTAGCTGCGCCTGCGACTTCAGTCACATGCAATTTAAATAAAATCTTTTAAAATATCCTGTATTCAGGTTGTACCTTAATATCGACTGTCCCGTTGGTCTAGCGGTATCACGTCTTATTACCATGCCGGAGGTGATGGGTTCAATTCCGACTGGAGGCCTCCGTACATTTGTGTCTCAGGATAATTGTATTTCCATGTTTGTGACGTCGTTATCTGGTTACCATAGCACAGAGTATCCTAGTTTGGGACCAGGACATGTGACTGTGTTGTGTAGAAGTTATTATTATTAATGAACATACAAAGTCATAGGTACATGCCCGCACTGGGAATCGAACCTGGATCTCTGGCTTCCGATAACCATACATATTGTGACATTGCAAAATTAGTGCAAGTCTGCTAAGTCTTCTTAAAGAAACGTGAATCTACGTTTACCACAAAGTGTAATTGGTAGACAACTTCTTAGCGGCCGCCCGCCAGAGGTCCATTGACCTCGTCTGGCGCGCCCACTGCCTTACATTTCAGCGCTGCCACTTTTACACGACCTCGCGCCAGTTGCGGTAGCTTTCCGTCCACACTCTCACCCGCGAAGCCTTCGGTGCACTTTTTGGTTTCGTTTCAGATTCGTGACTCATATGAGGTAATATTGAGCTGCATTTATCGTTAATCCGTTCAACTCACTGAATTTTTTCGTGCCCAATGTGCATTTTATTACGTTTGTCTGAAGTCGTGAATTTATTATTTTATTGATGATATTTGAATAGAGCACAGGAATTGTTAAATTTAACAAAATGCAATACCTAAATAATCATCTTCTGAATAATAATAATGTAATACACAATTAGTGTTACAAAAGTACAAAGCAATCTAGAAAGTTCTACGAACAATAAGAAAACACAACAAATTCGAAAACTAAGTTCGGACTCGCGTTGATGTCTTTTGTAGCGCTCGTAGCAATATTGTATCGCTTGCTCAGTTGTTACCTACACATTTTGCAATAATCTCATCTTTTTATCTTTATTGATATCGATAAGTTTAATAATACGCTCTCTTATAAACAACACTTTTGCGAAACTGTCCTAACAATAAAAAATGTATGAGCAGCCTACACATGCCGCACAGCATGGCACAGGCCTTTTCGAGAGAGTGTGGGATATAATCCGGCGCGTGCCCACCACGAATTGGTGATTTCAAGCGCTTAGGTTTGTGAACAACTCAGATACTCAGGTTTCCTCACGATGTTTTCCTTTCTTTTTATGGTTCAAAAGATTACTCTGTGGTCCGTCCATCTATCTGTCTGTCAAGACCCTTTTCTTAAGACAAGAAGCAAGATCTCACTTTTTTTTTAATTGTTATGTCACATAAAAAAATATTTTCTTGACAATAGTTTCTTTGCAGTTGTTTTGTACGGAAGAACCTTTTCCCACTGCATAAGTTTATCGTATTTGCACTTGTCAACTTTTATTGTTCAGTTAGATAAATAGAATGTAACCCTCACCTCAACTTGTCATGCGTCGTTAAACAAAGAAGCGTTTGAACTATGAACCGCGTCGCAGAGTTGGGCAACACACTAACGGCAGCGCGTGACGAAAGGCTTCACGGGAGCGCGTAACGCCACGAAAGTGGAAATGATTTGCATTTTGCGAGATAACTACGTAACCCTGACCTCGTTCGCTTTGTTTTTATCTCTATCTACTAATCTCGTCTAATAGCGATAATTTTAATTCACCTACGAGTAATTTAATTTTAATTTGTTTAATTGACGATAACATTTTTGATAAACCTTGTCCATTGTGAATTCATGTTACTCATAAAGCACGTTTAGTTTTGAAAGAAAAAATGATTGACTGTTGTCTTAAAGAAATTGCTGTTAGCAATAAGGCCACCCATTGTACTTTTTCATTGTAACTTTCATATTTTATGTCTCTCGTTTCTTGTGTGCAATAAAGAATATTCTTATTTTATCTTATCTTGATTAAATAATCTCGTGATTTAAATAAGTCACAAATTTTTACTTTCATTTCAAACGTAGCAGAACTCGAAATAAGTTGACACCTACAGTTGACAAGGAAACAACATTTGGTGGTTCCAACTACCGTAATAATTCAGATTAGAGTTTCAAATTAGCGCAAATCAGTTTAAAAATAGGATCCTGATCAATTACCTAGAGTTCATAAATTCAATGAATGGTCATAGATAACAAAGCGACTTTGAGATGCCGCTAAAACTAAAGCTGTAAGTGATAAATAACTTTAGAAGGGAACGTTTTGTAATGTCCATAAGGCTCGACCTCGCTCAGTGGGGCTGACGTGACACACCGCGGCTACCAGCTTGCTACACGGTTCCGGTTTTTACTTAAACCCGGTTTAAAACACACACTTAATAAGTAGGTGATTGTAAAAATATAGGCTTGTTATTTTCTAGGTTATAAGAATAAGTGTGTGTATGGCAACTCACTTGCATTCTTGCCAACGTAAAGAATTTTAATTTGATTAATTTCAATCAATCGAACCGCCCGTCTTCGTCCACTGCTTCTATCACTTCACGTCACTTTCTTCTGTCTTCGGCTACCCTTATTCAACCACTGACAGCAAGAAAAACAAAGGTTCCAGAAAGAAGGAAATTTTATATCACCCATATTATACGTACAATCGATGTAATCATGTAAGTTAATAGCTGATTTCGCCACGCCTAATGCGGCCTAGAACAAATGAACTTTCCGCAGGATATCCTCGGTTGCCCAACGGCTGACATAGTGACATGCTTTCTTCGCTCCCTTATCACCTGGCACTAGAGTTTGAAGTCGAGTGGCAAGAACGTGGATGCTCAATCGGTCAGCTACAATCTTGTCACGTCACTTCACGTAACAGTTGTGCTTGTGTGCGCAGACACTTGTCGAATGAAGATGGCGTGTGAGTGAGGTAAAGATGTACTCACATTGTGAGATTGTTTTGGTTTCCGATAAGGTAAAACAGCAGAGTGATGATCGGACGATAAAGTTGCTTCGGCGGAAGGTCGTAAATGCAGAAGGCAAGGGACCGTGAGAGATGACATTTGGGGGAAAAGGCCTCTACCCAGCAGTACCCAGCGGTGGCTTTGGATGCTGACGTTTGAAGATTACAACGTGAGTTTAACTTTGACATTACTCATCGTATTTTAAGGATATTATACACAGCATCATCAAGAATAATCATCAGCAAATTAAAAAAAGTTATGGCCTCTTTTTTAAGTGGTTTTTTTTTCCAAAAAAGTAAAAAAAACTGAACTTTCGCGCTTGGGTTGGTGACGCTGAATCGGCCTACTCGGCTCCAGTCATCACCTAAATTTTGAAAATGCTATGGTCATAAGTACACACTCTTTTTTTTTTCAATCAAAGACTTTTCTGAGGCTGTAGAACCTCTTTATTAAACTATAATTCTTAAAATGAAATAAAATAGACGAAAAGAATGAGTGCAAAATATACGTATATAGAGACTTGGGCATTTAACCTGACTGATTGAAACTGCGACCAGTGAGAACTGAAACTTTAGACAGTCTGCGTCACATTTACTACATTCTACGACGACCAGTGCACAACAAAATGAGTCAGTATAACACAACCTGCGCCTGCGCATGTGTGCGCGCCCCACTGGCGACTCCTTTCGCCGTCGCCGCCCTCCTTTCCGCAGCACAACGAAAGTGAAACGTGACGTCATCATCAGCCGTTGTTACACGCGCGCTATACATATGTGATAGCACTGAATACCACCATTCTAAGATACGATAAAAAGCGCGCCAAGTGCGAGTCGGATTTGCGCACGAAGGGTTCCGTACCATTATCTATACAACATTAGACACAAAAATTGAGAAAAACTGCAAATGATCACGTTTTTTGTATGGAAGCCGCCTTATTTTATTTTAATTAAATTATTTATTTTTAAAGCCAATATTTTTTTTATTCAATATTCTGTGAATATTTCAAGCGTCTACCTGTTGCCGTTATTAATATCGAGCAAAATACGGCAAAAAATTAAGTGATGGACGGACGGACGGACGCACACGAAGATGGACATACGTCACGGACGTGGCGGCTCAGAACAAGTCAGTTGTGCTTATCTGAGACCATTCAGGTTTTATAGCCAGTGGGTTCTTTTACGGCCAGGTCTTCTGTAGCCTTTTATTTTCTCGTGCAGGATCAGTTGAAGGAGGTCTTATTGATTAGTGCCCATTATGTGGCCTATTTATTGCGGTGTTAGCTCCAAACGGGAATCGAACCTGGGTCTCTCGCTTCCCAATCCGATGTTTTGCCCAATAGGCTATCACCGCACCGCTGCAAACGAATATTTGAATAAAAAAATCATCATCATTATCTTATTATTATTGAATTTAATTCATCACTTGCCTAATATTAGCGCCAGCCAATATTTTCCGAGTATTTTTTTTTGCTCTATCGAAGTCGAGAAATTGATAAACATTACTGGTTTTTGTTTTTTAAGATTTAAATTAATGGGTTGATACGGCAGCAGGAGAGCAATGGACTAGATTAGCAGGAGACCGGCGAGGTTGGCGTGACGGTGAAGAGGCCTATGCCCAACAGTGGGCGTCTTTCATGAGCTGTATAGGTAGATAGGTAGATACATGTCAACGTTTTGGGATATGCTTCGGAAATCAAAGGAAAATCTGAATTAATGCAATAAACTGATATGCGTATTTCAGAATTTACTTGTACATCATATTTTTATTTTTATTTATTCAGACGTTATAAAAAATATATATATTTAATAGTACCAAACTGTGAATACAGTTTGTCGGTACATTGCTTTATTAATTTGGAATGCGAGTAAGGTGACGATTACCGTACAGTTTGGAATGAGAAGATGCTAGAGTGCTCAAGTGTGTGTGTGTGAGACCATTAAGTAACATTAGTAATAAAAGTAAATGAATGCAGCCTAGATCCTGCAATAGAGATTTTATAGACTGTGTGCAATCTTTATGATATAAATTTAGCAATCACATTTAGATGATTGTCGAAAAAACTTAAAGTGAAATATTGCAATTATTCCTGAAATCATCCATCATCACCATCAGCCATTTGACGGCCACTGCAGAACATAGGCCTCCTTCATAGTTTTCCAAGCTTCCCGGTCTTGTGGTGCCCGCATCCAGCGACTCCCCGCCACCGTAACCAGGTCGCCATGTCCTGGTGGGGGGCCTGCCCACGCAGTGTCGTGCGGTCCGCGGTCGCCAGGTCAGAACTTTTTCGTCCCAACGGCCATCAGTTCTCCGAGCTATGTGCACCGCCCACTGCCAATTCAACTGAGCAATTCTTCAACGGGTTCTTTTGCAGACCTTCTCATTCCTGATTCGATCACGCAGTGAAACTCCTAACATAGGTCTCTCCATTGCTCGTTGGGTGACCTTGAGCCTTCTTATGAGGCCCATAGCCAGCGGCCAGGTCTCCAAATTATCCGTTAAGTTATAATTCAGCGCGTTTTGCAAAATAATGGAAATGATAATTATGGAGAGTTTTTTTTTATTCATTTTACAAAGTCCACAGCACAAAGTTACAAAAGATAGGTAATTGATGTAGGCCAAACATAGGCCAATTACTTTCGGCGGGACTTTTAGATTCTGTTAATGATTATAGGTATTAGAATAAAGTCGGGGATGGATTGTCAAAAGCTACAGGTGAACATTAAGTAACCCATACACGTAACATGGTATGACAAATATAATTAAAACAAACTAAACAGCACAGTGCACAAGTGAAGGGTGATTGAGTAACAAAAAAATTTACTGCACATTCGTTATTATTCGATATAAAAAAAACCTAAGCGTCAGTTATAAATAATAGTAAAGAAAAAAACAAGTAATTTTACACAATGCTTTGCATAAAATTCAATTTGGATCGACGTTAAAAGTTGTCTATTCACAGCGTAATGTTGGGGGCATTTTTCTGCGTTATGAACGCTAGTATATGCCAAGTAGCTAATATTGGTCTATGCTGCTCTTTCGACGACACAGGTGTGAGTTTATGTATGTATGTAATAGTAAAATACAGGTTTTTTCAGTCTAAGTTTCAGTTTCCAACAAAAAATGTTCACAATAATAGAGACCTAAAATTACATGAGACAAATGCTTATTTAATTTGTCTATTAATAATAAAAAAACTGAATGCTAGGCGAATGTACAACTTTACCTATTGGCAATGATTTAGAATCGGATTTAAATAGTTTTTGTAGCAAATGGAGCGCGTCGATTATGATCTAGATTTTTTGATAGCGCAGTATGTATTTATGTTCAATGTCGTCCTTTTACTGAAAAAGGCTCTATTTTACAGGCGTTTAACGAGGCATTATATTTGATTAAAAGCACGCTATTTTATACGGGTTTACTTTAAAACCAAGGTTTTAGTTCCATTAATATAGCAAATGCAAAGTTTGAATGAATATCACAGACAGCGGGTCTGAAATTGAAAATTTTACTAACTGATAAAAAGTACTCGAACCTGGCGTGCGTGCATGCAACGACTAATGAATGTTGTTGATGTTTATCAAGATTATGGTAAGTGGCAAAACCTTGGTCTTTGCCTACCCCTCCGGGATACAGGTGTGAGTTTATACTATGTAATTTTACTAACACGGTTCTCGTTAAGGGTGAAATTTGTTAAGAATCTTAGGCAGCACTTTAGAGCGAACACCACGACTGTGTTAAAATGTACTCACAAAAGCCTTTGTTGCAGTTAATGTATAAGCATTTACTTTTTATGTTATTTCCGCTTATATAATACTTTGGCCATTTCCTTGTACGAAATAAATATCGTAGGTACATAACAGTTTAAATACGTCCGAATTCAGAGGCTACGGACTTAAGGCCGAGGCCATATTTGCGATGTTGAATTTATACTTTAGTATCAATACGATATGAGCTATATTGGTGTGATCACACCTTTGACCGGACTGTGCAAAAGTAACGTAATTAAGAGCCAAAAGATTACGGGAGCAAGGAGATTGTTCAAGGCAAAGAACAAAAATAAATTTTATTTTAAGTGCTACTTAAATACTTAAATGGACGATTTGGTACTTGAATGATTTATAAGATTGAATGTTCAAGTTTTGTATTTACCTGATGTCTGTCACAAGAAATACGTACACAAGGAACGGTAGAACGCCGGCTTCTCATTTGGGAGGTCGTGGGTTCCCGGCATGTACCAATGACTTTGCTTTCTGAGTTATGTACATTAAGAAGAAGAAGAAGAAGAAGAAGAAAGACATTTATTATACCAAATATTATTATTATTAAATATTTATTATTTATTTATTTGTAGTAGCAGTAACACTCGCTTGCCGTGAAGGAAAACATCGTGAAGAAACCTGACTATCTGAGGTGTTCACATACCTCAACGCTGAGATATGTGCGGTGGGCACGCGTGGTAATTAAACCCATACTATCTCTCTTTGAGAGGAGGCCTGTACCCTTTATAGGATGGGACGGGTTACATAAAAAAACGAAAGGGTAAGAGAGAGAAATAGATAAAAGAAATAATGTAGAATGCTTCAGTTGAAGAAGCTTAAGTAATTTAATTTGAATATAAATAAATTATGCGTGCATGCAACGAAAGAGATCTCTCAGGATCGTGGCAAATGACAGACTCTGACCTCTGCCTATCTCTCCGGGATACAGGCGTGAGTTTATGTTATGTTATGTGTAGAACTAAATTGTCTCATTATCTCGGTCACTAGTCTATGACTGCTTTCGTCCACCGTCCATCTTCCCGTTTAACCAGATGTCTCGGCATCTCCATTTACGTTTCATGATTCGAGTGCCCGCGTCTTCTTGGTCTTCTGTTGAATTACGACGTATCCGATGCCTATGCCCAACAGTGGGCTTCTTTCATGGGCTTCCATAAGCAGCCTATATACGTCCCACTGTAGGGCACAGGCCTTCTCTCAGGGAGAGGATATGGGCTTAATCACCACGCGTATTACTACTACAACATCACAAATGTACATAACTTAGAAAACAAAGTCATTGGTACATGCCCGCACTGGGAATCTAACCTGGGTCTCTCGGGTCCGAGTCCAATGTTCTACCCCCTAGGCTACCACCGCGGCTTGATAGATTAATAATAAATAAATAGACAATAGCTTCTACGCAACACAGTCACTTGTCCTGGTTCCAAACTAGAATGCCCGGTGCCATGGTAACCAGACAAGGAAATCACAAACATGGAAATACACCCAGATTGAGGCCATTTGTACAGATGTATGGCGGTCTCCAGTGGGAATCGAACCCACGACCTCTGGCATGGCAATCAGACGTAATACCGCAAGACCAACTAGGCAGTCGATATCTTATAATTAGTAATTCTCGTACATTTATTCATCAGTAGCTTATTAAATATTTCAGAAACTGCATAACGAACCCGGACCCTTTCACCCGAAAGATTAATATGCACAATCCCTCTCCAATTGGTCTAGGACCCAATGGCTCTCATCGCGAACCGCGACTTTGCTTACTTCGGAACAGGTTCGATTCTCTGTTATGTAAGTCCGCTATTGCGTCACCCACGACTTTCTTACAACTAGCATTGGGTGACGGAGCGACGCACGTGCTGATTTTACATATTAATAATGCTTTAGCTATCTGTCTTGTACGTTTGTACGGGTTTTCCGAAATGTCTGCTGCTAATTAGAATCTCGGTTGTTAAATGTCAATCATATGTGCCAAAACTTGTTTTGTTGGGCTCGTGAATTAAGAAAACTGTTTGTATGCATATTTGAGATATAATGTTATAAAATATATGACAAATTGTATGGAATCAGGCGTTACTGTGCGGAAATCCATAATAGCATTAAAATGTGAAAATTAATTTGCTAAATCCCGCAAACACCATGCGGTTAGTTAACGCACCGCCCTCCCTCCCACTTTTTTAAGCAGGAGCAAGACAGAAACACAAAAGACACACACAATTCCGCTTTTGGCAGAATTTAGCAAAGTAATTTAAAATGTGATTTAATGCTATATTTCAAATTATTTTACAAATAGTACAAATAAATTGACATAAATTAAATTATTTTCAAAGAAGGTATAACATTTACTTACTTCATATTTGAGGTCATTTGATGTCAGACTGGCAATGCCAACCATTTCACCAAAACCCTTGAACATTATACTTGATTGATGATATTTAAATTACCAAGCACCATTTGTTTTAAGACGGCCATACCAGATATGTTTAATAAAATCAACTACAATGGACATTTAACTGTAGACAGATTAGCGTGGAAGGAAAATTAGGCAGCGCACATGAAACAGTGAACAAACAAGTATAAACACAGAAAGGCTTTAGTTCTCTGCAATGTATATTATAATAGGATATTATAATCTAGAATTCCAATCTAGGTAATTCTAGTCTTATGGTGGATTACCAAATTAAACACAATGTTTATAAAATATCTACTACTTGATCAGCTGCTCACGTCATAGTTGCTGGTAGGTTTGTTTGTCATCTGACGCAACTTGACTGTCAATGAATTAATAAACATTTACAAGTGTGTATATAATATATCTCTCTTTATCCTTCGGCAAGCGTTCCTTCACAAGGTTGTCTCGAATAAATTGCTGATAAAAAGTATCCGGAACCGCCGTGCGTACATTTGCATGAATGATGATGAAGCGAAGTCCGCCCTCGTGGCAAGTGGCAAACCCTGGTCTCTGCCTACCCCTCCGGGATACAAGCGTAAGTTTTTGTAATGCTGATAACGAGCTCAGAGTTCCCTAAAAGTACTTATAAGTTTTGAACACCTCAACTCTAGCTCAATAAAGCTAGCCAATGTTCTACGTGAGCTTCAAATGTAAGCAATTTATCATTGGGATTAATGGTAAACAAAGCTGGCTTTCACAAATAGTCAATTAACGAATTCAGTTGCCAGTGCCAGTATAGAGCAATGGAAAGTTATCAATTAACTACAACGTTTGATTGATTAAATGCTTTGTGCAACCAGCCCTTAAATGGTTTCTAAATTCTACCGGTCATTAAAATATTATAACATTATTTCCCAATACATATTCAAATGTTAAGCGATTCAGTGGAAAAATAGGTTTTATGGTTCTGTTTATTAATTTGTCATCCATCACTAACTGAACCGGCCCCGGTGAACTTGACTGAGTTAAGAAACACGCCGTGGAATTCGTCTCGTTTCCAATTTAATTCTTAATTAATTAGGTGGCGTTTGGTAAATTGTTAGAAGATTTTTTTGTTGTAAGATATAGGTGATTTATGTGTTTCGTTGACTGGCGCTTATGTCTTATGCAGTAACATTCTCAAACGAACAATCTCTTGCGTACAACAAAAATAAATTTGCATACTGTTTTTACCAACCAAAGGAAAGTTCAGGGAGTCACTTAAGATACAGGTTTCCTTATCTTAAATAACTTCCTCAAGTGTTATGTAAATAAAAAATATGTATCACATACTTATTATTATTATTATTGCACAAATACAGTGTACAAAAGTGTACTTACGTAAGCTCACGACTGTATCTCGGAAGGGCAGGCAGAAACCAGAGTTTGTATTTGTGAACCCTGGTTTCTGCGTCTTCCCGCGCCCTGGGACGGACTTCTTTCGTAAGGTATTTAAATCTTTTTTTTATGATACGTTTTTGAAACAAGTGACCTACTTCTAAATATGACGAGGAAAATATTAAGGAAAAAAAGGATGCTAGGTAATGGATAAACGTTGGTGAAACCGAAATAACTGTCGTGACCTTAAAACGTTTAAGAAGGCCTTGAAAGTCTGTGAAAAAGGGTATACGAGTATAATCAAGCGTCTTAGGATCATGGCTCTCAAGAAAAACAGTCTCTGCAGGTTCACATTGAACTCATCTCAGAAAACGCAACAAAACCTACTACTTAAAGTTGACTTTGAAAAAGTTCCCCGCCTTATTTGTCTCACAACAAGTTTCAACCATATCATTGTAACAAACAATAGTGTTTTCAAGTTCACTGGCTGAGTCCCACTCTTATTATACTAGTCTCATTGTATACATATGTCTAGTGACCCTTAATGTCAAACATTTTCTTTGCAAGCAGGTGCCACCAAAATTCATCGAAGATATGTATTATTTTAATGCATACAATAGGCAGATGTATCAAGATCAAGGTTAGATCAACTAAACAACGATAAGTTTTGTAAAGGTCGTGATCTTGGATGCTTCTCATTCTTGAGAATTTGTCTTGAAAGCTTTATGGCCCATCTTCTGAAATTATTAGATTGATAAAAACATAAATTTCGAATTTTAAACATAAGAATCCTATACATGTCCCACTGCAGGGTACAGGCCTTCTCTCAGAGAGAGAGAGAGAGAGAGTATGAGCTAAATCACCACATGTGCCCACTGCAGATTGGCGATTGCAAGCGCTGAGGCATCTGGTTTTGTAAGTACCTCAAATACCCAGCTGTCCGAAACACCACAAAAAACGCATCCTTCTTGTAAACACTGTATTTGAAAGACAACTGTGCCACTTTCCAACCAAATCATTCCACTTCACGGCTTTAAATTATGAGTTAAGAAACACAATATATTAAGAAAAAACTGCAAATCTTTTTCTATCCTAATTAGCTGGACCCAAACGCTACTAATTAGTGTCAAAGGTCACTTTCCATGGCTTCAGTCTTAGCCTGACCTCGTCACGAGGTCGCATGCGCAACCCGCCTCCCCGCGACCCTCTCCGCACCATGCGCCTGAGTATACCCCGAACCCGATAAAGTTTTCCTATTTGTAAACAAACAATTTTTACATTATGCGATTAAAGTCAATAAATCTAAAATAGGGATAACATCAGCGAACAAATGCATAAACATGACTGCCACGTTGGTCTCGCGGTTAACACGCTTGGCTACCAAAACAGAGGTTCGATTCCCACTGGAAGCTGACGTACTTGATTTGTACAAATGGTCTCTGCCTGAGTGTATTTCCATGTTTGTGATATCCATGCCTGGCTACCGTACTACCTGGGACAATTGATTTGTTGTGTGGAAGTGAAACTTATTTATAAAGTTCAACAATTTGCATCAACGGTGTGTTTACATGGTTAGAAATCCTGCTTGGGACGAGGTATAGCTATTGGTATGTAAAGCACACCCTTCGGCCAAGGATAATAACTAGCGGGCTGGTTGTGAACCGAATCGGCTACTGTTTGAAGATCCAACGGTCTGCCGGGCTTTGTTTACGTCAGTGGTTGAGGCTTCAAAAGTGACAGAGTATATTAGTGACAGTATGTATGGTGGAGTGTTTTTTTTTTTTCAATATAATGTTAGTTTGACTGGATGACTCTTTCGTGAAGAAACATTTAAAAGCATGCATGCCTCGTTGACGGCGTGGTGGTTGAGACCTTTTCTAGTTCATCATCATCATAATCAGCCGGTGTCAGGCCACTGCTGGACATAGGTCTCTCCCAAGACACGCTACTGAGCCCGATCTTCGGCTCTTCTTTTTCAGTCACTGCCCACCGCTTTGCAAATGGCGTCGCTCCACCTGGTCACAGGGCTTCGCGGTCTCCACTTTAGAACCAGTCTACCCAACGGCTATCGGTCCTGCGGCAGGTATGAACAGCCCACTGCCACTTCAGTTTGCTAATCCGTTCAGCTATGTCGATTATTTTAATTCTCTGGCGAATCACTTCGTTTCGTATTCGATCCCGCGAACTCATTCTAGTTCATGGGTTCGATTAATTAATTAATTATACTTTATTGAACACGAAAAACAGGAAATTACATAAGAAATAATAACACATACAATTCGATTCGTGCAGGGAGTGCTGTATTATTATTTACACTGTTTGTTTCTCGTTTTCTTCTAATTTCACATGTAAACACAAGCCGTATCCCGGAGGGGTAGGCAGAGACCAGGGTTTGCCTTTTTTCCTGAAAAACTTTTTTCGCTTCATCAATACATTCATTCTTTCGAACTTTTCATGTGCATCTGTTTATTTTTAAAATTACTTCCACTGTTAAAGTTTTTAATTTCTTGAGCAAGTTTTAAAATTTTGCTCTATCCAAAAACTTATATCGTAGCCCAGGCGTTAGATATTAAGCGGGTTGGGTTTTTGACTCTAAAGCCGGTCTGCCTGCTCATTCGGGACATGATAGCGCGATGATAGTCTCGCTGAATCCCAGTGGAGTAACTCGCCGTGCAAGTAGAAGGTCAAGTACTCGGTCGAGTACTCGCGTAAGTGTCACACGCGTCAATAAAGAACGTTCACACTTCACTTGACTGCACTGCGTTGCGTAACTAGGGCAATCGATACTTTTTTGAGGTTTGTTTATATAATACTAGCCGAGCCCGTGGCTTCGTTCCCATGGGAACTGGATGATGAGGAACTGGGTGCGACAAAAATTTTACTATGTGGCAAACTTGGAAATGGCGAGAGAATATCAGCTGTTCCGTACTCAAAATCAGAGTAAATGTCAAAGTCAAAATGTTTTTAATCAAAGTGCGCTACTTTGAAACGTTAACTGCGACTTTATGGACGTTACAAGCTTTGGCTTAGCACAGAGACGATAATCACTACAAAACTGAACTGAAATTCGGCTTATTTATGTATATCTAAGCCGAATTACGTTGACAAAACGGTAGAATAAAAGCAGGAAATTTTTTTTTGGTACCTCCCCTACATCTAAATTAAGATAAGATAAGATAAGAATATTCTTTATTGTACCAGGAAAAACACAAACATGAAATGTTTACAAAAATGCAGTACAATTGGCGGCCTTATTGCTTATAGCAAATTACCGATGCAATTTTTTTTCGCGTGCGCGATACTGTTGTGGGGTATCATTGGATTGATCTTTTAAAAATATTCTGATTGTTGGAAGACCATTTTTTGATTCAGGGCGCGAAATATTAAGCTTTAACGCACAAATTTTTGGCAGAGTAGGGTTTCTCTCCCCCCCCCCCCTCTCCCGGCTAAACGGTTGATTGCAGAAACGTAAAAAGAATCAGGGCAGTGACAAATCTAATGAATTTAAAAGAAAAACTATCACGGGTAAGCAGGCTTCACAAGTTAATGACTAATAGGTGACCAACATATAAAAGAAAAACTTTGTAAGAAATCCGTTGAAAATTACTTTGATGAAGTTGTTAGTTCTGTAAAGCAGATGAAAAGCTACGGTACCTGTGGCGAGCACATGTCAACTCTGCGCGCGCACTATAAACTCCAACATTCCTACATCGCGCAAGCAAAATGTTTCACATGACATACCATAAATATAACGTCCGACGAACATCAGTCGGACCGGCCGTCCCCAGGCATATGATCTGCCTGGCGGGAAATTTCCCTTTATAGTGGAAGAGCACGATCACCCGCTCTTCCCTATATACCTTATACTACGCGTTGCTCGACATGCGCATGGCCGGTTTTTGAATAAAAAATTAAATTTTAAAGTGACCAATTAACTGGAACAGCTAATTATGTTTCTGCGATGTAGAAGTTTTCCCCATAGTGTAAGTTACTTGTATGACGAGTAGAAGATTTTTTAAATCTAAGAATTCTTAAATTTTTTACATTTTTCAAAACGTAGTAACCATTTATTTGCATGCTAAAATCTAACGCTAGCCGTGAAGGAAAACATCGTGAGGAAAACTGAGCGTCTGAGGTGTTCACGCAGCTCAGCGCTTGAAATCGCCAATCACGCGACGCGACGCGACGTGTTTTTTATCTTTATTTACTTTAGGGACTTTTGTACACAACGTGACGTTGGCAGTCTCATCGTGCCCATTTTAATCGTCCCACCACCACCAAATCTACATGTACACTAATATTACACAGGAAAAGTGTGTAAGTTTGTAATCTCCGAAAGTACTTAACCGATTTCAAAAATACTTTTACCGGTATTTAGAATGGACCTTCAGTGTGGACATAGGCAACAGACTAATCCGTTTACCACGCGAACGTAGTCGCGGGCGCTGCTTAGTAAAGTATATATTTAAATACTAGGCTTGTACTCTTTCCCTGAGAGAGAAAGCCTGTGCCCTACAGGGGGACGAATACAGGCGTATAAGATATACTGAGCTGAAGTCTAACCAGTGTAGTCGCGAGAATATTTAAAGCAGTGTTAATTTAATAGGACGTATTTTATAAAGTGTTCGGCAAACATTGTTGACGTGTCGACTAGTGCTAGTCTCTGTCAAGAGACTTTTATTTGCATTCGGAAATTCGCATGGAGTTGATAATGAACAAAGTCATAGGTACGACCAAGAGATGATTGCCTCGTTGGTTCAGCGGTACCACGTCTGGTTACCATGCCGGAGGTCGTGGGTTCGATTCCCACTGGTGGGCGCCGTACATTTGTATAGATGGCGTCAGTCTGGGCGTATATTTTCCTGGTTTGTGATGCCTGGCTACTACAGCACAGGGTATCCTCGTTTGGGACCAGGATAAGCGATTGACTTGTGTGAAAGTTTTTTATTTATTTACTTAACTCTTGAAATTTAGACTCATGATAAAGACTGAAGAAAGGAGTCATAGATAGATAGATAGATAGAATATTCTTTATTGTATGTACACCAGGAATTACATATGAGAATTTAACAATAATATAGTACAGTACAATTGGCGGCCTTATTACTAAAAGTAATTTCTTTCAGACAACCATTGACGGAAAAAAAAATTAGAAGCTAAATGACGGGTAGTCGGTGCAACTAAACAATACTAAGGAAGATATTTATATATTTAATACACGTACATAAACGGTACATAAATATGAGATAAATATAGAAGAAACATACATAAATAAAAATTATCGTATGAAGGGAGGAGATGAACGAAAAATATATCTACATACTACTAGGAATAGATTTCACCAGAAAGAAAAAAAAATAGGTCAATAAATGAGCTGTTGACTGTACGAGACAGACGTGATTAAGATATTTAACAGATTTGTTGAGTTCTCGCTGACGTAAAACATTATGAGGAAAACTGATTGTTTAAGGAGTTCATATACCTCAGCGCTTGAAATTGCCAATCCGCGGTAGGCACGTGTGGTAACTAAGCCCATACTCTCTCTAATAGAAGGGCTGTGTGTGTCCTGCAGTGGAACCTATATAAGCTAAAAAAAAAATGGCTCTGTTATTTGTAGTCTAGATTTATATTATTTGTTGTGCCAAGCAAGCGAAGTACAGATCAAAAAACACACAGCCACCAACAATGCTTAACTGCCGCATTGTAATATTAACAATGACAATATAAAGTTTTGAGAATTTGATTCAGCAATCAATAATTATTAATTCTATAATGGAGTACTGGTCCCAACACTTATGTATGGTAGCGAGAATCGGGTATGGCAAAAAAAGGAATAAAGTAGGATTAATGTAGTAGAAGCGAGGTCCTTGAGAAGTATGTCTGATGTTACTTTGAATGACAGGGTGCGCAATCGTTTGGTTAGAGGACTTTGTGGACTGAAAGAGGATGTACTGATTAGAAATTAGAAAGGAATGTTGCGTTGGTTTGGGCATGTGGAGAGGATGAAGGAAGAAAGATTGACGAAATATATGGACCAAATGTGGGTGGAAGGGCCGTTAAAGGACCGGGCGTCCCAGGCGGACGTACTTCGACCAAATAGGGTATGTACTAGCAAAGAGCAAGATAAAAAGTACCTGAAACCGGCGTGCGTGCATGCAACGACTAATGAATGTTGAGGAAGCGAAAGTGATCTGTCAGGATCGTGGCAAATCCCTCTGGGATACAGGCGTGAGTTTATGTATGTATGTATGTAGTAGCGATTGTCAAACGGTAGTCGAGATTGGTAAAGGGCCGGATAGGTTAGCGTAAAAGAGAAAAGGCCTATGCCCGACCAGCTCTGTTTATAGACTGGTTAGATAAATTGAGCAGTAAAACATGTCCAACCATAATTTATATTATACCTGGGAAATAACGCGCGCATTTTTCAAGTATTTGTTTGCAGTGGAGCGGTTGTAGACTAGTGGGTAGAACATTGGCTCGGAAGCGAGAGACCCAGGGTCGATTCCCAGCATCACCAGAATCACCTATGATTTTGTTTTCTAAGTTAAGTACATTTGTGAAGTTATAGCAGCAATACCACTCGCTAACTGTGAATGAACATCGTGAGGTAACCTGAATGTCTGAGCTATCCACATACCTCAGCGCTTGAAATAGCCAATCCGCGGTGGGCACGCGTGGTGATTAAGCCCACAGTCTCTCCCTGAGAGCAGACCTGTACCCTACAGTAAGACGTATATAGGCTGCTTATATATATTATATTCGTTTGCATTTCCCTGATTTGTTTGCAGTAAAAAATAATAGACCTTTGAAAATTAAACGAAACATAGGAATATAATCGCTCTGTATTAAAGTGGCTAATTAACCTAATGCATTTTTACGAAACAACATTTTTCATCACAACTTCGCGACCAACAGCAGTTGCATTTACATTTCGAAACGCTAATTTTGTTCAGCCACCTCACATTTAACGTCTGCCGGCTCAATAGTATATTTAATTAGTTATTAAATATTTTGCGAAGGAAGGGCCTTATAAAGTAAACAGCTGTTTTCCTCCGCGCGTATCTTCAAAGGATGCTCGCAGTTTAGCAAGCCTGGTTATCGGGGCGAGACGCGTGCGAAGAATTTATACGCACTAGTTCACTGAGGCGTTAATTATGCTGCGCCAACTACGTTGTTGCTGGGAATAACCCTCGGCTTAGGTCTTAGGCTAAAAGGTTTTTTTTCTCGCCACTACCTTTACAAGTTAGGTCAGCATTTTTAACATAATGTTGTCTAAAGTAGCTTAAAGTGGATTACAGGCAATTTTAAGGCGTTCGCCATGCAGAACAGACGTGGGGCGAGAGCGCGGAAAAGAAAGGACGCGTTGTATAGAGTTCGCGCCCTCACCCCGTCCCTTCTGTGTGGGCTTAGTCCGTCCTATCAGTACATTTTATATGAAAATGAATTGGAAAGACGACGCGTCTTTTCCGCGCCCTCGCCCTACGTCCCTTCTGTGTGGCTAGGGCCTAATATATTACGTAGTACCGGCCTTCTCTCAAGGAGTAAGAATGAGAGAGAAGATTATGCGACATTCCTAACCGGCCCTTTCTTTCTTGGTGCCTCACGAATCAAGAAAAAGGTTTTAATAAAAACCTTAAAATTGCCCGTTTAAATGCTAAGGTATACAATAAATAAGTATAAATGACTTACACCCACTTAATGTCACTTAAGTCACCATTTAAATCGACTTTTGTGTCTTTAGTTACTTTAGTTAAATGCTGTTTAAGCCGCATTGCAGAAATTGGAGCAAGACGGTTTTAGGGTCTTATTTATAACACTCCTCATATGCAGTTTAAACAGTTTTTGGTTAACTATTTATTTTATAAATATTCGATTCCACTAAAACACTCGTAAGACGGAGCTATGGCCGGTTTAAAGCAGGAATTCCTGATATAAACCGACTTTAACTCCGTCTTAAGAGTGTTTAAGTGGAGTTGACTTTCATAAATAAGATCGTAAGTCTTTCACTATAAGCCTTCACTATATACTGTTTAAACTGCTTTCAAGGAGTGTTTTTAGAGGAACCGTGTTTATATAAATAGGATTTTTAGAACAATTTTTTAAGTAAGATTTATGTAATTATTTATTCTTTTGGTTGCACTAACCCGTGCTGAGGACTATTTTAAAAACCTATTTAGAGGCTAAAAATTCCACCCATGCCGGGACTTGAACCCGCGACCTCACGGTGAGCCAGAGGTCGCGGGTTCAAGTCTCGGCATGGGTGGAATTTTTAGCCTCTAAATAGGTTTTTAAGATTTACGTAAGTTTATTATTAAGTTTAAGTATGTACTGTTCATATTTGCACTAAATACCCGTCTCTCTTTCTCCTTCGGAAACGTCACAAGGTTTTCTGGAAGAAATTGCTGTTAGCAAGCATAGCAGTTAGTTATTCTTGTATGCAATTAAGAATATTTTATCTTATCTTATTTTTAGTGAGTAGTTCTCTCCGGTCGGGGTTATGCAACTGTTTGGCTGGGTTTTCGTAAATCTTTTCACACTCAACTAGAATTTGAGATCTTATCACGTCGATCAGACGGACGCGAGCACGGTGCAAGCAATCACTAATAGCACCTTACCCAACGACTTGACGTTAAAATTACAATTAGTTTATTGTAGCGGTTTACTGCCAACTACTTAAATAGATTGACGTGAAGTACCTTTTTAGCGGCATCTAAATTAATTGACTTATCAACGATTTAATTTCTGTTCGTAGCTAAAATTTATTCAAAGTTATTTCTAAAATGCGCAATTCCTGAGAAATATTGATATTTAATGAATAAAATAATTCAATTTCCCTACCATATCCAATAAAATCTAATTAATTACTAACATGACTAATATTATTTTTGTTTGGGCCGGTTTTATACTTTTAGACATACTGTACAGCAGCTAGTGTGTTCTTAAAAAAACAAAAATCTCATTGAAAACCTATTGTTATTTTTATATCTTGTTTCATAGCATAATAATAAGTATTGCACGTATACTAAGCAATAACTTGATAAAAACCAGTGACAGGTGCCAAAAACTTACACACTGGTAAACGTGCGAACTTGTGAACTTTCGAAACCCGAACTACGCGGATTCTTTTACCAGTTAGCCGTTTGCAAAAGTACAAGGAAACGAGCAATGTGCCGCAAAACACGCGACATAATCTAAGTGCAAAATAATTAAAATGAACAGCCCTCGCATGCGGTTTTACTTGCAAAATGCGTTTTGCATGCGGAGAAATTTAAGTCTTTTTGTGGAGGATACAAGATGTGTTTTTGACTGAGCTCGGAGGGAGGTTAACATGACAGTTTGAGCATTGCACACAGCGCAATTCGTCTCGCAAATGACTGGCAGTCGGATAATTTATCACCTTGATTCCGAAATGTGATCGATTATTTATTGGACATGACCAGTTTCAAAATGGCTGGCGGTTTAGCTCAAAAGAGGTTTGGTCTTTATTGCCATTTCGGTTTGGTCAGGATGGATTATACAATGATACAATTTGGGCGCCTCGTGACTTAGATTTGATTAAATTGTCAGTCTCGTACACAGTATTCAGAATGTTATTGCCCATCCGTCAAAGTATTATGGAAACCTATTAACTGTGCATATAAATAAACATTTAATTTGATTGAAAAAAAAAAACCAAAAAAGTCTTACTGTTAGTAAACAATTATTTTAGTCAGCAGAATCAATAAATGACCAAAAATTAATGAAACATGGTCAGCAAATTATCTAACGGAATTTAAAATACTGACAAAAATTCGGAAACTAGGCCCCAAACTTTTGTTAAATCGTGACAGTTGAAAAAAACGAAATACTTGCAATATTTTCAAAGCTTCTTGATAAACACGTAGAATTCGTAAAAATATAACGTAAGCGTACCTATATAATAAGTCCAATTTTAGAGTGTAGACCTTCTTTAAAAGAAAGTGAGAGGGAGAGAGAGAGAGAGATAGTATGGGCTTAATCAATTATCACGCGTGTTCACAGCAGATTGTCGACTTCACGCGCTGAGATATAGGAACACCTACCTCAGACACTCAGAATTTTTTTCTACACCGTTAGCGCGTGGTATTGCTTATACAAATTAGTATTAAGTACGCCTTTGTACCAAACATGTGTTTTGTGCAGTAAAGCATCTTAATAATAATGCGTCATCACAGTTCTTTGTCCCATGAAAACACCATGCCTTATATCCAGGCCAATCACAATCACTTGGGCCTGAATCTGGCCGATTAGCCTTGATCCTGGTGTCATCGGCTCATCACACGGCTGTCAGCGCTTGATTGCTGCGCGACCAACTGATTCACGCCTTGTTACACGGGACTGATGCCCTCAGAGAGTTTTTAGAACTAAATTCAAATCTGTAGAGAAGTTCCCAATTTGACAACGATGTCAAATGACAACTAATGTCAATATTTTTTTGGAAAAAAATAGTTCCTTAAGTTGTAACACCATACACGTAAAAAAATTTTGTGCAAATAAATTTTCATTTAATTTCATTTTCATATCATTGGTCCAGCGAGATAAAGTGCGTTGTGTATGCGTGCATTGTAGGGAATTACATATGTGCAGTCAGACTTTGCATACGTGCACTTTTATCAGTTACGGTAAGGACGACTTTGCAATAAAGTTATAAAAGTCGACATGGGCCGCGTTTCATAAACCTACAATTCATAGTTTATTTTTACAATTGGATGTACGTTGCGTAGCAGTCTTCTTACTTGTTAACCTGTGGGTTAATCGACTTTGCAATGTACATTGAATCGTCACAGTAAACCGTGAACTGTAGTTCTATGAAATTGGGCCCTTCTGTCTACTGCACCTAAGCAGTGCGCATTCACTTGGAGATTTGGTTTATTTATCAAGTCAAATCAAAATGCTTTTATCTAAAATAGTACGTAAACTGTAACTTAATGAACGTTTCAAGTAAAATTAGGTGTTCATTTCAAAATCTACATAATTTTGTAGAAAAGATGGACAACAAAACCCCAAACTTAGTCTTTTCAAAGATGTTCATGGCATGTCATCTAAATAATCTTTAATGTTAAAGTAGCCCTTTAGGCACAAAGCGTATTATAGTAATATAAGAGAATTCTTCATAGCAAAAAAAAAAATGTTTATCTACACTCATATCATAATCTTCAAATTAAGAATTCAAAGGTAAACACATATTGACAGGCTTTAAACAATACATAACTTTAAAGAAAATAAAAAAAGTGTAATATAATAGTAGTTTATGCAACTGTCATATAATGAATACCCGTGTTATATGCAGTTGCATACACTACTTTATCTTCACTAATGCAATTAAAAATTAAATTCACGCGTACGTGTATAATCACAGTGATTTTGCCGCCATTAAAATTTAACCAATGAGAGCGCAGCTGCGCGCTTCAATAAAACGCGACCAACCTGATTGGCCCTGCAATCAAGTTGGTCGCGTTTTATTGATGTTATAATGAGATTTTACGATATCGATGTGAATATTATACCATCATGTGAAATTGCTTAAATTGAGTGTTTTGTTGTCTGCGCTATAACAGTAGTAATTATAAGTCAAGTATTGAAAACATAAGTAGAATGTTACAACATTAGTGTAGATAAAGTTACATTAAAGGTCAGATTTTTCACTTTATGTTACAGTTATTTTTTTTAAAGTGGTGCTGTGATCACGGAACAAAACTTAAGTTTTTTTTTTAATGTCAAAAGTTGACTCTATAAAAAACCTAATTTCATTTTCGTGGTACCAAAAGTGCAACAAAAAATACCTAAAATTGCGCGCGCAAAACTGAGTGCCGACGATTGAATGTCAAGATACTTTTGTCGAAATTGCGCCATTTTGTTTCAAAAATAACCGTAGATTTATGTATAGTACAAAGCTTGTCAAACGTGTTTTCCTTTGATTCCTTACTTTGAAGATTAAGACATGAGTGTAGATAAAGTAGTGTATGAGACTGCACATAACTCGGTATTAAAACACTCGCCAATGCTATTAAAAAACTCGCCAAGGCTCGTTTTTTAAAATCTCGCTCGTGTTTTAATAAACTACTATTTCGGCGCTACTACTATACTAGAGAGCTTCTAGCTTCGAGACAAACCGAGACAAACTTTATATAAAAAAATATGTATATCTAGGATACTAAGGGCCGATTTCTGAATTGAGAATTTCACTAAGTAAATACTTAAGTAACGTTTGGTCACGCTCTTGTTTGAGAAATTCAAAGAGACAGCACTACAGTTAACTAATTACTTAGCGAAATTCTCAATTCAGAAACTGGCCCAAAGTACACCGTTTGAGTGGTTACTTAACCTCGTAGGTAGGAGTTTCTACTAGACGCTGTTCAAATAATCTAGAACCACATTCAAAAAGCCCAAGTTAAAGATATTTTTCAGGCTTCCAAAACACTAACCCCCAGTTTCTCGTATCGTTTTCTGTCAATTGACCAAAGTTCATACAAAAAAAAACCACTGACAGCTGTTAACAGTAGATTAACAGCTTGTTAGTGTACGAGAAACCGGGTGTAAGTTAGTTAAATGCACGCAATGGGTGTCGGTTAATCTTGTACTCGGTTACTGTACCTACTACTTATCGTTTGAAATTGAAAGGCACTTCAAACTGGTTCCGTTTTAAATAAGTAATTTGTGTTATAGCAATTGGAGCAACTGGTTTGGAATTGTTAGAGACATTGTGTAATAGAAAAGGCAACGGGGATTATTTGTGATATTTGGTGAAAGACACACGTCTAGAGAGTAGTTGAAGAGACCTAAGTACTCTTTCTTGATTTGATGATAACATGTTTTGGGGTAAAATTAAACAAGGGTAAAGCACTACACATCATTAGCTTAAGTAAACGAGTACGGAATTAACACTGCCATGTACATATAAAATTTAGACCGGCTTCTTGAGAAATCTATGAAAAAATAGATTTCTGTATAAGGAATTACGGCCTCACTATTATGTACATATTGAAGACAATGCTTGCCAATAAACGAATAAACGCAAAACCGCCTAATGTAAATAAACATTGAAAATATCACCCACACCTTCACCTCGCCCATCCTTTAGATTATTTTTTTTTATTTTTTGTTTCACCTTTAACAATAAATTCATTCAATATGCCTTATCCTCCACCTCCACCTTCATCTATCTTACTAAAGACTTTAACTTTAAATTCTATTTTACATCTTTGACTTTCGACTTTAACTTTGACGTATGTTTTTTTACTTTGTGCTTTTATTTCGGCGATAAACAGAAAACTTCGATGAAATCCAAAATAAAAATCAGAAAATAGATAATTCACAAGTAATTTTGTCAGTGGTGGTATTTCGTCAAAAGGTAAAGTAGTCATGACCAAGATCCGAAAGCAATCTAGAAATGGCTGACGGAATTTTTAATTTTGTGATTCAAATGACAGAATGACGGAAATGACAAGGATGTTGTAAAAAGGTTTACACCGTTACAAGTTAATAATGTTTCGGGGTGTATTGATAAACAAATCTTCGGCACCTTGTCTTAATTGCACCGTTTTAGATTCGAAGTATATATTTTATTTATTTTCTTATAATAGGAAAACTGCAGTAAATAAATGAACTTATACCTATGAAAAAGATGCATTATAAATGAAATAAAGACAGAGACCCAATAACAAGTTCTCACTGGTAGAAGTATTGTAGTAGAAAATGCCTAAGTACATATAAGAAACAATATTTCACTCACTCCAAAACAAATAGAAAATATACACTCAATACACATTCATGGTCTCAAATATAATTCCTTTATCGTACACTATAATAACGAAAATATTAAGTAATGGTCAGTCAATCAATATTCGATGTTAGGGAATCGATTGCAAAGAGTTACAGAAGTTCGAACAAATCGATGCTGTTGTTTCCACTACAGAGCTGATTAACGAACGAGCGGCCCTCAAAAGAAATTAATTTTGCCGGTAAGTGGAACGAACGCGGAGAACATGTAGAATAGACGTATTACGGGAGGATAGACGTAAAGGGACTAAGACATTTAAATGAGCTAACAATTCAGGAGAGTCAATGAAACGTTGGGCCATTTTCATTAAAAATTAAATATCACTAATATTACACCAAATATGAAGAGGAAGTAGGAGATGTTTAACACAAAGTTGGCTATAGTCTTGCTTAGGGATTTTGAATTTAAATCTAAGTTAACGAATAAACTCTTGTAGTTTGGTAATATAAATATTATAGCATGGATTCCACACTTGGGAAACATATTCAAGGTGGCTTCTGACAAAGGCATAGTAAATATTATATACATAACAACAACATAATGACCCACACAACACAGCACATGTCCTGATCCCAAAGTAGAATAGCCTGGGTTATGGTAATCAGGCAAGAACATCACTAACGTAGAACAACACTCACTGATGATATTTTGCACAAAACAACTGCAAGAATTGAGCTCACGACCCCGGTGTCGATAATCAAGCGTGTTACCGCTAGACCAACGAGTCAGTGTTACTGTATGAACTTATAACAATATTATTTTATGAGATTTTCCACACACGCAAAAGCTCATTCAAAAACTTAATAGCGCATGCAAAATGTGCCATCCATCGTAAGTGATGGATTACTCCACGTCATTGCAGGAAACTATTTTGAATCTTAGTACTTGAAACTCAGAGATCAAAGTCGAATAGTAATATGATCTAGTCCAGACAAATGAAATGGTCATTACTCGTAACCGAATGGCCATAAAGAGGTGTTTGTGATTTAAGGTCAATATGTTTGTTTGTTGTTACATAATCTCAGTAACAACGGAGGAAATATCACCAGCGATTTATGAAGGAAGAGATTGTTTTGGTTATGTTCAAGAAAGTTTTTGAAATATTGACCTTTTTATAGCGTCAAAATTTATATATATATATATATATATATGCCGTTTTAATTTTCAAGGTTTCCGCATGGTTTTGGGATTTTAAAAAAACAGACAACATATTTTAACGACAAAAAAAATTGCAAAAGTTATTTCTTTTTCATATTTTCACAATAAAAATCATTTGCGCACCTCAAAATGTGTGATTGTAACATATTGACACAACTTAAGTACACTTTTGCTTAATTAGAAATTAAAACTACGTATAAATGGTATGTGTTAATTAGTCTACAAGTTAATTTTGTGTGTAATTAACATAAGTTGGGATAATTAAGAATTGGTAAGCAAAGTGACAGATAACATATTAATATTTATAAAAACTCTGTTAATTAGGGACTTTGAAAAGACTAAGGTTTGACATTTTTTGTCCATTTTTTCTCCAAAATGATCTAGATTTTGAAATGGATACCTAGTTTAACTTGTAACGTTCATTAAGTCGCAGTTTCTGTGCTACTTTGAATAAAAAAATAATTTGAATTTGAAAAGTTACCATACTGCGGCAAGCAGGCAATGTTTAAAAGAAATACTTTACTACTGCAGACGGGTACAAACATTCAATCATCATGACGCATGCAATAGGATCTAAGACAGTTACAAATATTTACAGCGTATTGTAAGTCGTTTCGGTGAATTTTATAGGGTATATTATCATCATCAATACACACAATGTTTATTATGAGACGCATTTTAAAATTGACAAGTACCTAAATATAAGTTGTTCCAACTGTACAAAGGTTTAATACCTGCCCTGGAGAATTAATGAAGCCGCTGATATTTTTTTAAGAACTCAGAGTTAGTCTCCCAATAAAATTTTATCCAAAGGCCTTTGAGAAGAAAGCTTGAAAAATATATTTATGTGTGTCAGTATTTGAACAGCTTAGAGTATTTAATAACAGCTTGATCGATATTCTAAAGGTTATCGAACTGAGTATAGTGAGTCCAACTTCTGTAGTGATTTACGCTTCAGCTGCATAAGTTTTTCCTCATACTCAGACGTTACATCACAATGTGTGGAGTCACACTGATAATAACCGGTATTATGTCTAACTAACTTCTGAGAACACGCCGCGAAGCCGGCAGCGACTAAAACATCTTGGACTCAATAGTGAAATGGGGATTAAGTATACTTTCAAGCCCAATGTTCCCAAAAGCCTCAAAATTATTTATGTTTGTAAAATCAAAACAAAGTAGTTTTATTTAAAATAACACAGAAATTGTGACTTAATTAACTTTGCAAGTTAAACTCGCTGTCTTATTCAAGATGTAGATAATTTTGGGGAAAAAATGGACAAAAAAAACCAAACTTGGTCTTTTCAGAGCTTTTTGGTCCTTAATTAACTGAGTTTACGTATTATTTTAGAACTAATGCATTGGACTGGCTTTAATTCCAGACATCTTTGTTATCTGGTTTTAAAAAGGTGGTGTATCGATTATTTCAAGATTATTTGTGATAATAATAATTATGTCGGACGTCGTAGCGGTGGTGACGGATCGGTAAAGCGCGTGCGTCACATGCGTGAGGTCATGTGTTCGAACCCCGGCATGTACTAATGACTTTTTTTTGTCAGATAAGTAAATTTTTGAATTTAAAATCACCGCTCGTAAGGAAATCTGAGTCCTTAAGGTACTTAAGGTACATACATTTATGGGCATGCATAGTAATCAATCTTATACTCTCACTCTTTAAGAGAAGGCAATTTTCAAGGAGCAAGTACATTTTCTCAGGTCTTAGTATCAATGAATACCGTCTAATGTACGATTGTTTACTACGAGTGCTTTGCGTGCTTTTTAATGACTCGGTAGAAAAAATATGTCCAGAAGGAGCGAGTTTCTTTAGACACTCATCACCGAGCCTCAGAACAAAAAGAAACATTTACTCGCAAGAACTGGTCGACGGTCAGTAAGTAAACCGCCAGCCTGATGGGCTGACGATGTTATGAAAGCGGCCGAGGAATACTGGACGTGACTGGTAAATGATCGAATGGGTTAGTTGGAAAGAAAAGAGGCTTATGCCCAACAGTTCACTCTATTTATGTGCTGAGTGAGTAGATAGATTTGTGTGCGCACCATAATTTCTTCCTATTCAACATAGAAAGAAATTGAGTGTGGTCTGAAAGACGGCACCCAAGTTGAACTTTTAGTTTAATTTCATCTAAGTATTTCCTTAAGATGTCGTGCTAAAGATAAAATTTATGCAAATGACATCAAAGCATGATTAGTGAAGGCTGACTATATCAAGGCCTACTTAGTACCAAAACATTAATAAACACATTTTTTTAATACACTAGTATGAGCTTGAATATGTTTTGTGATTCCGTAAGTTATGCAAAGAAGTATTTTGATACGTCATAAGATAAGAGTCGTCATAAGATATGCAAATGAGGTTATCATTTCTTTTAACACCTTCAATAACTTTCTTATCAAATTTAAGTATGATGAACATAAAAATATGCATAGTTAGTCGTCGTTATAAAATTAATTCTTCTCAGTATCATAACAAAAAAAAATAATTATAGAATAATTAATTAATAGAATCGATTGTCTTCTTCTGGTTTCAACCTGTGATATTTCTTACGTAAACAATACATTAACATGTACTAACAGATGATTCATATAATATGGCAGGGCACTGTCCTGTGAATAGTCACGTAGGTTTATTGATAGAGTTTGAAGCAAGCAGCGCATGTAGTATGAGACCAGATCCTTTAACATGGCAGGCATATGAAAGGCTTTTGTCTGCGCGTGCTCCAGAGAATGCTATAAAAAAAGTAATATATCGCGGCAAATGCGGACAAGACGCGCGCCCGTGTAAAAGTTGCAGGACCTTTGTAAATCTTAGACATGATCGTAGCACGTTAGTGAAGCGACGGATGATCGAGAACTACATTAATGATTCAAATTTAAATTTTTTTTATTCAAAATTAAACAGAAACTGTGACTTATTGAACGTTACAAGTAAAACATGGTTCTTACATTGTCCTAGAATATTAACTTTCATACGAGTTCGTTTTAGGGTGTTTGAAATCTGTTGTTTAATTTATTGTTGTAAATGTTCAATGCATAGCATCAAATTTCTTACATATTTACTTAACTTCTTTACAGGGGGTTTTACTTTAGGCATCCTACAACGACCTTGTATTTTATCGAAGATCTTAGGACAATAAATAAATAATTCTTTACTTATCAATTAACTGTCTGTTTATTAATATCGTAGGATATCGATTCGTGCATTATATGGTAAATGCAGACAAAAACAGACACTTCGTATGTCATTAAACGACTTCAAAAAAGGAGGAAGTTGTCAATTCGACGCGTATTTTTATTTCTATTTCTTTTGGCTATATTTTCACATAACTCCGTCAAATCTTAATAGATTTCGACAATTCTTTTTTTGTTTAAATAGATATAACGTCCCATTGGCCTCATTTTAATTTGGTGAAGATGAAGACTTTCAGAGATGGAGAATGGATTTCTTCAATGGACAGCAGTAAATAAGGCCTAATGGGGCCCATCGTTCGAGACCATCAAATTTTAAAGCAACAAATTAAGTAGAGTAAATTATGGTTATAAGGGACTTGTTAATTTTTCTTCCGCTCTCCCAATAAAAATTAAAAAAAATTAAATAAAAATTAAAAACCAACTTCGAAACACAACAGAATTAAAAAGTTAGAAATAATTTAAATAATTAGAAGTATGTATACATGTAGGTATTGTAGAAGCATAATTTGTAGTCGGTGCCCAGTTTCATGACCAGCACATACCTATATTTTGGGCACCGACTTCAAATTATACTTCTACAATACCTACATAAACATAGACATTTACATACAGGCACATACATTGCTTCTGGCCCCACACTAGGATACCCTGTGTCGTGGGAACCAGAAACAACTACATCACAAACATGTAAACATCCAAGACCTGGGGTTTTTTTTTATACATTTATACATACTTCTGATTATTTAAATTATTTCTAACTTTTTAGTGCTGTAGTGTTTCGAAGTCGATTTTTATTTTTTACTAAATTTTTTTAAGCATACAGTTAAACATAATTGCCTTATTTTCGTACACGGTCATCTCCGCTGATGTCTCTTAGCCCACTATGACACCTGGTCTTTAATTACAAAGAACACGTGGTCCCATTGTCGTCCGGCACGGGAGCTATTACCGTCATAATTACACACGAAGAGTTTACGGGTTACGGGGCCACGTGCATCAAACGCGGAAAAAATAAGTTTAGCTGATAGAGTTGATGTAAGCATTAGAATTTAGTGCCGAATGGCTATCAGGTAGTTTGATGCAGTATCTGAAGTAGAGTACGGATAATGGAAGAATAAAAACAGCTAAGGATAGAAAAATGGAGCATACCTATTGAGAGGCGTGCCTGTGGACTAATGTGGATTGATGTGGATTGATGGAAAAGGCAAGATCAAAGTATGGTTTGGTAAACAAACAGTTTCTAGAAATACTATCGGAGTCAAGAATTTGATATGAGATGTTGATATTTCTTAATTTAATGAGATGAATGCATTTCGGTACAGAAAGTTGAATGACCAAAGACGAGCAAACAAATTGCTAGATATGATTGTTTTTAACGATTTCTGGGTTTGTATACTTGTAGACAAAAGGTGAGTTAAAGATAGTTATTTTCATGCCAGAAAAGGTGCGATAAGACAACCGGGTCATTCTAGGATGAATATTTTTGATTTAATTTCTTTTCATGCAAACAAACTCATTTAATTTCATGTGTACTTTGAGCATATTTGTATCAGTGAAGTTGTTAGACAGTTTTAGTTGTTAAACTAGTAAATTTAACTGTTCAAAAAGCCAAATTATCTTGAAACTGGGAAAATGCAGAGGATGGATGATGGTGTGACTATACATTTTGGTGCAAAATAAATTTCAAGCCTAATCTAGGTTAAAAAATCTATTTTAGATGATTTTTTGTCACGAAACCTCGCCCTATTCAGTTATTAATCTAGATTTTTCGTCAAACATTAATAATCCCAATGCTAAATCTGTTTTCTATCGGCGTGTCGACACCGGCCCAATGTCGACCGCGAGGTTGGCTGTGCAATGTTTCGATGAATTGCATTCGATCCGTTGCCCCCACAATTATTAAATTATGCCGAAACACAATGTAAACTATATACACGTGAGTGTATGCAGTTTATTGTTTATCGAGTGTATATAGTTTGTTACAGTTTTATTTACCTCTGAAGGGGTAAAAAAGAGGAAGTATTCCGAAACAAAAAACACGATTGCCAGTTTAGGTAGGCTATGTTAACCGACATGACGTCATAATTCTAACAAGACCACACATTTCAAAATTGATCCAGGAACTCTGAACTCTGAACGTCTGCAATGTTACGCTAAAATAAAGTAGCTAGAGTAAACTATACACAAACTAGGGGACAAAAAATTATGTAGACATTTATGTAAAATTTATGTACATGAAAAAAGTACCCTTTTTTATAGCGCAGTCTTGTCAAAAGAATTTATAGTTTAAGAAATTGTACAGTATAGCCGGATATCCGCTTTTAATTCGGCAAGTGATAAGTCTTTTACTAAGGTTATTTACAATTACACATTATATCCGTAATGAAGTCTGACTATTACGTCGAGCTTTTGGGCACTTCAACAGGATTCGAATCTGCTACCTTCTGGCCGAGAATCTTAGCTACCCGCTAGGCCACCGTTCTCCCAATGTCGACTGCGCAACGATCGCGAATTGCATTCGATTCACTGTTCAACAATTATAAAGTTATGCTGAAAGAAGCGGCGAAATCGCCACTCCATCCTTGATTCTGTTAATTTGTTAATTAATACCGGGTAAATAATTTATTGGTTCCTCTGTATACCCTATAAAAATAATTTAAGATTACTACGTATATTGAGCATCAATAAAAAATATATCTTTTATTTCTATTAGATTTTGTCGTTCATTATGTCACTTTACTGTTTTTTTATTAATGTAATTAATTAAGTTTATTGAGTTTTGACACATTTTATTTGACAACACATTCACCGGGTCTCTCTATAGCTTTATAAATGTTACCGGCGTAAATGTGTAGAAATTATTCTAACACACAAAGTTATGTCAGCTAAAACTTCCGAGGCTTAGTGTGGGAAAGTACCCGAAAGCAGACGAAACTGGGAAGTTGGCACACGAACAGATTTAACACTTGAACACGTAAAAATTATCCGAACGAACCGATTTACCTGCAATCCCTGAAACCGCGAACTTATCCAATCTAAACTCTAGACACACTTAATAGAAGCCGAAATGCAAACACTCACTTTTCAAACGGAAAGAGCACTTGTAAAAAAACTACGTCTAACAAACAACAAGACCGCGCAGTTTTCAGGGCGCTCCAACTTTCGTTCTCATTTCATAACGGACCAGCGGCGATGCGGAAACGTTACGCAACGGCGCGCCTGTGTGTGTGTTTGGCGTGTGGATGTGTGGGTACGTTACCGGGCTGTGATTGGTCGGTTATTTGCCGCTGCGGCGCGTCCGGACTGCGTGAGCGCTCGCGATTGAGTGTTTTAACTGTCAGTGGGCCCGCCGCCATGTTTGCCGCCGTCGCGCGGGGGACGGGGGTGGTCGATGGTAATCTCCTCTCGGATGATTAATTGCTGGTTGTTAAGTTTTTGGCTGACATAGTTCGGGGTGACGGTTCCGGGTGGTTTATGACGGTGATTGGCGATGCCATACGCTGATTGTAGGATTATCGTAGTCGTAGTGATGTCGCTTATTGCATTCATGTTTTTCACTTATGTGCATTGATAATTATTTGTTGTTTGAGATAACTTTTGAGTATTCTTACGATTTTTTTTTTGCTAAATTAGGTATTATTGATCTGGGATTGAGTGTAATGGAGTCGTAATGAAATTACGACGGCTACTTATTTGACTAGTCATTATCAAAAGTATGTCAATTATTCAACAAATATTGGTATGGATGGAATGTGTAAAAAATGTCTATTGCGTGGGTTCTGAAATGAAAAGAAAACTGGTAATAAAATTCCACGCTATTCACTAACAGTTTGCCAAAATTTGAACTCCCTTGTAAAAGACATCAACGCGGGCGCGAACTTAACTAAATCTAATTTATTGGAGTGCCTTGTCGACCTGGTAATGACACGGTTGATTATAATCATAGGAGTCGTAGGTTTGATTCCTGCATAGCTTTTATCTTTGTAGTATCATGCTCACCAATGCTCAGGAGTATCCTAGTTCAGGGTTATTCCGCTTATTAGAAAAAAAATCTACTTTCATTAGTACTTAAGATATTCTTTATTGCACACAAGAAATAAGGGACATAAATTAAAGTTACAATGAAAACCTTATGATACTTACTTATTTATTAATTTACAATTTTCTAACTTGTTGCAAATATTATAAGGTTATTCCTCCTATCAATGTTTATTGACAGTTGTTTGTCTTTAGTCAACACGCGGGTCAAAAGTCACACTTTATGCAAACATGGGTTTTCAGTGTCATTGCCCTGAATTATATGAGTCAAATACATTATGTACTTTCACAGCGGGTTACTCAAGTAGATTACGTTATCAGCAAACACCATTGTATTGGTTAGCTTTCCTCTATTTTTACAAGATCATTGTTTTGAGAAAATCAAGGAAAACTAATGAAATATGTTAAACCACATTTTCCTCTTGATAATCTATTTAAAATAATTAATGTTATTATTATTAAGTTGAGTAATTAAATTGAGTACCTACCTTGTAATAATAATAATAACAATATTATGACATCTTTCAATATCACAATCCTATTATTATGTAGATTGGTGACTATGAAATATGTTACTTTTAGCAAAAATTCATCACTAGCCTGCTACATCCTCACTGCTTAAGATTGCCTTCCTTGCGCTAAACCTTTTAAGGTCTAAACGACAAAATACTTATTATAAAACTAAAAACATTAACGAGTTTCTTAAATTTCCAACCTCGGTAGGCGTACTTCTCATTCGATTTCTTGTAGATAAGTTAGTTTATAAATGTAAGGCTTGCGTCAACGATGTCTGGCAGCTCTATCCATATGTTTATCTAAAAATAAGCTCTATTAAATAAATAAGTTTGAAAACTCTTGCACCACGACAACACTTGCAGTGCTATCCATGGATAAATTGTATGACTGATAATACTGTCAATCACCTATTTATTGATTTATCTTTAATTTTTTTATCAATTTACCTATTATCTACTTATTTGTCCAGTGACTTGGCACGAGTCGCCCTAATAGATTCCTTTAGGCCTTGTTTTAAACTTTTTGAAGCAGGCTATATACGTCCCACTGTAGGGCACAGGCCTCAGGAGAGAGTATGGGCTTAATCACCACGCGTGCCCACCGCGGATTGGTGATTTTAAGTGCTGAGGTATGTGTGTAGCTCATACAGCTCAGACAGGTTTCCTCACGATTTTTTTCTTCACAGTTAGCGAGTGGTATTGCTTAGAAAACAAAGCCATAGGTACATGTCCGCACTGGGAATCGAACCTGGGTCTCTCGCTTCCGAGTTCAATGTTCTACCCACTAGTCTAAAACCGCTACTAAAACTTTTTAGCAGAAAAAAAATTTGTTTTTATAATGGCTTCTTTTTACTTAGTTCTGTAACCACATTTGTCAAAAGCGGTCCAGCCTTTTAGCTTCTGCGTGGACAAAAATCAACATACGTCCGCGCAAAAGACACATCCCTTCTTTACTTACGCAGTCGGGTAAAACAGCCTATTTTTAGCGTTAAACTCCACTCGTCACACAAATGCTAATATTAACAGCAATATGGTATTACATAACCGATTTAATGAGTCCTAGACTAACGTGTACTTGACACGGGGTTACGTCGAACACAAATATGACCCTAAGGTCCAAACCTGAAGACCTTAGGACCCCAAGGCGGGTGAAGGCTCTTACAACACGCGGTGACTGAACGGTAATTAGTCAGTGGTTTTTCGAAGCCTTTTTGTTTCAAGTGAAACTCATGTCCCGCCTTGGCTTAGTTTGCCTTTTTTTCGTTAATTATTATGGTGATTATAATTGATTTCTATTTTTTTTCTTAATCTCAACGCCTAAAAAAATCCAGTCTGAGGCTTGCACGCATGCTGATGAATCATATACTCTCTCTCTCTCTCTCTCTCTGAGAGAAAGCTGTATAGTGGGACGTGTATAGGCTGCTTTTGCTATATTATAGATCGATACATAGATATAGGGAACACTTTATAGCACAACCATGTGAAAGAATTACAAATAATTTCTTATATCTTAGTAGTGGTATACAGCCGCCAATTGTATACACTCTTATCTTGCATAAATTAGGAAAAAATCGAGTTACTAGGCCATCAACTTGTGAGTGATCGAAAAAGAACAGTTGTTTACTCCACTCATCCACTGAGATTAGACTGGCGAAGGGAGAAAAGTTGAAAATTTGTGCCTAAAAATGAGCTGGGTGTAGTCTCATTAAGAACTATTCTCTAACTTACAGGATGGTAATAAAGGTGAAGTATGCAGTATATCATCATCATCATCATCATTCAGCCACAAGAAGTCCACTGCTGGACATAGGCCTCCTCCATGGATTTCCAAAAAGACCGGTTGGAAGCGGCCTGCATCCAGCGCCTTCCTGCCACTTGGATGAGGTCATCTGTCCATCTTGTGGCTGGTGGTCCTACGCTGCGCTTGTCGATATGTGGTCTCCAATCGAGAACTGTTCGGCCCCATCGGCCATCAGTTCTGCGTGCTATGTGCCCCGCCCACTGCCACTTCAACTTACTAATCCGCTGGGCTATGTCGACGACTTTCGTTCGTCTACGGATCTCATCATTTCTGATTCGATCTCGTAGAGAAATTCCGAGCATAGCCCTTTCCATAGCTCGTTGCGTGACCTTGAGCCTTCTTATGAGGCCCATAGTGAGAGCATATGGGTGCTGAAAAAAATCTCGTTTACGTAATTTTTTTTCTTACATAGACATTTGAAATAGTCGTAAATTAACTTACTCGTAGACTCAGACTAGATATAGACTTAGGTCCGCTCGCACCACCGACTAAAATCCATTTGACTTAAGTTCAACAGAACGTTGACAGTTCCACCATATCTATCTTTGAAAATTCTATTTAACTTAAAGTTAAATGGATTTTAGTCGGTGATGTAAGCCAGCCTCAGACTTAGATTTTTTCAGTTATGTACTTTAACTTTCAATTTCACTTTCTTTCCATGGAGAATAAAAGCTCATGCCTATATTTTACATAAGAAAATAGTTACTAAACCTAAAATACGTCCACTAGAGTTTGTGTCTTACAATTTTATTCTTACTGTTTTTTTTTTCAGATTGATGTTTTTCAAAATATCAGGGCTTGCATAAATATTAAATTAGCGCTTCACTTGCCCTACCTGTACTAGCAATGCCCAATCTACCAGTCCTCGGTATTCGGTATGTCGTAGTCTTATATAGAAGAATGTATCAGACCGCGCTACGACAAATTTAAAAATATTAAAACCGCGAAGATGTAAAAAAAAAACTGAAATACAACAAAAATAGCAGTTTGGAGTTTACCTTGTATACGTCGTATGACAATTCGAGGTATATTGCATAGCAGAGTCTACTTGTTCATCTGTGTGTTAACCGACTTTGCAATGCACATAGAATTGTCATAATCAACCATGAATTGTAGTTCTATGAAACTGGCCCCAGTCCATACTCGTCCACTGCTGGACATAGGCATTCCCAAAAGCAAGCCTCGTCCCTCTGTCCTCGGCCATCCTCATCCAGCCGATCCTAGTAATCCCGCAAATGTGCTTTATTTAGAATTTAATAAAAACACAGGAAATTGTAAACGAGTTCAATAAAAAATACAGAACTTTACAATCCTCGATAAGTAATTATAATGTGTTCAATGATTGGCTTCTGTAGTTGCAGGTACTCGTAACGATATATTTAAGGCGGCATTATTTGTGCAAAGGCTGTAGTTAGATGTAATTAATAGGTTTTGGTCAGAAGATGGTTATTAATAGGCAAAGTAGGTCGGGGATAGAACTTGTGACCCTTGGTTATCAAGATGCCTTTGCTAATCACTGAACCGCAGAGATAATTAGATAATTTGATTTAGGTTAAGGAAAAAACATTAGTCAGGTATAATTTTAATCTTTTAATGGTTAAGTTTTAATTGTTAGTTTACAATCACCATACATTTTAACTTAATTTATGCATACAATACTTAATTTAAAAGTAACCCCCTCCGTTTCTTTATACAGGTTACCCATAACTTAAAGTCCATAATTTATATTATATCGAGCGAATGTGGGTAAGCGCCCAAAATTACCCAAAATTATATATATACTAGCTGACGTAACAAATGTTGTTTTGCCATATTAATTAGCCTACGACGTATTCTTAGACTTACCAAATGTACACAAAAAAAATCATAAAAATTGGTGAAGCCGTTTCGAAGGAGTTCTTCTTTTTTTAACTTAACTTAACATAAACATAACATAAACATTTACATACATTCACATACATTGCTTCTGGCCCCACACTAGGATATCCTGTGTCGTGGGAACCACAAACAACGACATCACAAACATGTAAACATCCAAGACCTGGGGTTTTTTTTTGTACCCAGCCGGGATTCGAACCCGGGTCCTCTCGCATGGTATGCAGATGCACTACCGCTGCGCTACGAGGTAATAGACACTGTGACACGAGACCAGAAATTTGCCAGGTCAGAAATTTGCCGCCCCAACGGTCATCAGTTCTCCGAGTTATGTGCCCCGCCCACTGCCACATTAACATTAATTATTTTAATTATTTAGGAGTACTGCAATGAGTCTGCCTACTTGTTACTCTGTGGGATACTTGGCTATGCAACGTACATTGAATTGTCATAGTGATGGTAGTCACTTTCCTGAGCAATTCCAATGGTCTAACTGTCAAAATAGTATGAAAATTGACAATTTGACGCTTTAAATCGCTCAGGATTTGGCGCGCATAATTAGGCCACTGAGTGGCATTAAACAAAATGGACGTAAATTCATTCATTACCATTTAATTTTCTAATTTCTGATACGTACTTATACACACTCTATCGAACTCAATACTTTTTTTTCAATATTTCAGAACATTTCAGTTCATAGTGTTACAAATAATTTTATTATTTCTTAAGGTGGGTCACAAATAAAGGAGTTGATGAAGCGAAAAAGGTCTATCAGGATTATGGCAAGTGGCAAACCCTGGTTTCTGTCTACCTCTCGGAGATACAGGCGTGAGTTCATGTGATGTGTGGTCAAAAATACGAGTGACATCTTTCTGCAAATGCCTTGATCGATTTCATGATTAAGATGAAAATGAGAATTGAAACTCTTAAAACTTTCATTATATTAGCATTAACTAGTTTTCTGTACACTGTCCTGCAACGAAAAAGTAACGATGACTTATGATCTTCCATAATATTATGACTATGTATTTTTAACGCGCCTAATTTTTTATTTAACAGATAGTTCGGTTTTATGACTTTATTAGCTTAGGTGTGAATTACGGGCAATTCCATAATGATAAGTCTTCGCTAACGACGAAGGAAAACATCGCGAGGAAACCTGAGTGTCTAAGGCGCGACTATGTACACACCTCTACGTTTGAAATTGCCAATCCGCGGTGGGCACGCGTGGTAATTAAGGCCACACTCTCATTCACATTCGAGCTTCCTCACGGTATTGCTACTACGAATTCATTGGAATGAGTTACGACTTAAAATCGGATTACTTACATAAAAATAGCTTCAATGTTGGAGCACTTGCATGGTAATGATTTGAATTCTTATCTTTCCAGTAGCCTCAACAAGTTTCAACCCCATAGGTGAGATAGCAACTACCTGTACTTTCACAATAATGTAGTTTTGGTAATAATTATTCACTGGAATATAAATCATAGGCGCGCGCATATCATAAATATTGTCTGTTGTTAATCGTTGCACAATGTCAAAAGGGTGTCACATCACGCATTGAATAGCTTGAAGATGAATATCTACAGGGTAAATTTGAATTTGTTCACCGCATTTTGAGGGAATGCTCTTTTCATTGACAGTAATAATATAAAGAAAGAACGAAAGAAAGACATTTATTGGGACAAATTAACACATAAAAAAGGCATAACAAGTGGTATAAATACAAAGGACAAAAAAGTCACATAAAAAAAAACAGTAATGACAGTATAAATATATCAGTAATGGTAAAACTTATTTGTAAATATTCGTGATTTTGGACCTTTAACTCCAAACTGTGAATCCAAATGTAAATGTAGAGATATGCAACGATTAGGAGTCTTATTTATATAAATCGGTTCCTCTAAAACATTTTCTATTTGGAGATGAAATAATTTTTTTTAAATAAAAATAAAAACCGACTTCGAAACCCTAGAGCACTAAAAAGTTAGAAATAATTTAAATAATTAGAAGTATGTATACATGTAGGTATTTTAGAAGTACAATTTGGAGTCGGTGCCCAAAGTATATGGGCTGGTCATGAAACTGGGCACCGACTGAATTCCGGAATCGGCGTACGCGCATGCGGTGGCTAATGAATGTTGATAAAGCGAAAGAGGATCATGGCAATTGGAAAACCCTAAGCCGGGTTAATCTAATATTTAAATATCTCGTATCACAGTGTTCGTTATTGAACTCCTCCGAAACGGCCTCAACGGTAGATCTGAGAATAGGTCGTGGGCTAATTAATATGGCAAAACAGCGTTTGCCGAGTCAACTAGTATAATATAATAATACGTATTGGTCCCAAACTAGGATACCCTGTGCTGTGGTAAACAGGCAAGGACATCACAAACGTAGAAATACACCAGAATGAGGCCATTTATACAAAACAAGTACGAAGCCCCCCAGTGGGAATCGAATCCACGACCTCTATTCAATATTATTGGTAGTCAAGCGCCTTAACCGCTAGACCAACGAGGCAGTCATACGAGGATACAGGCGATAGTTTATATATTGTAATGTGCAGATAGATATTGAACTAAGACCCGATATTGCGCAAACACCCTAGACAGATGAGGTGGGCAAATTCGCGACTAATTGAGGGAAAAACTGCCCGTTGCGGCTGTGACCTGCGCATTATGGCGCGAGGCTCGGCGCATGCCCGTTGAAAAAACTTGGCCATTTCTTACTAGGACTAGGAGATTGGCCTATTACTTTCGGATATAGAATAATACTATGAAAGGTGTTATATAATTTAGGTATGTCTATCTTAATAGTAATAATAATAATACTAAATACTTTATTAATTTATTTGCTTCTTACTAAGTAAGGGTAAAACTATTACAATAATTCCTGGGATAACGTGAATACACGTCGCAGCGTTGTATATCCATTTTCTTCTCAAAGGATGTGATTCTAAAAATTATTAATATAATAGTTATACATTAAACGGGTCTTTGCATATTAGATAGGATGAAAAGGTTCTCGCGTGGAGACCATGAACTAGCAAACTACCACAGAACAAGTTGTTTTGTGTGTGTATTAAAAAAAATAAAAACATAAACATAAACATTTTTACATACAGGCACATACATTGCTTCTGGCCCCACACTAGGATACCCTGTGTCGTGGGAACCAGAAACAACGACATCACAAACATGTAAACATCCAAGACCTGGGGTTTTTTTTTGTCCCCAGCCGGGATTCGAACCCGGGACCTCTCGCATGGTATGCAATGCACTACCGGTGCGCTACAGGGTGTTGAAAAAAACTTTGGCCTTTGTATAATGAGATGATTTATACAGCGGCCAGTGGCACCTCCACTCACACTAGATGCGTGAAGGGGCCGCTCGGACGCTGCAGTGCCTTGGAAATTGTTTTAAAGATTGAGCAGGCTTGCCGAGTACCTATACTTTCCTGACAGCTTAGTCGGCCTAGCCCACAGGACAGACAAGTCAATACGTGTGGAGCCAATCAAGCCGCGAGTAGGTTAACTTAAATACCTTAATAAACGATGATCCTTTAATACACATTAGATCTAAACACCGCGAGTCATTAAAATGTTAAACATACGAAATTTCATTGTCTAAACGGAATCAATCTGCGCGTAACAGTCTGGAATGACCTACCGTAATTTGACATGGCTCATATTATTGAAGGACGTACCAAATTAACAATGAACTATGCAGTTAACAATTGAAATATCAATCTGAAACTGCAGCTCTACAATTAACACAGGTTTTTGCGTTTTAATAATTGTATGTATGATTGTATTGCACATGTAATTGTTATGGTCAGTGGACCGAATAAGCGATCCTTGTCAAAATTTTAAAGTAACTGTTATGCTGCTTTGCTTACGCTAAGCATTATTTTAATGATATATTTTTGTTTATAGATTTAATAAAGATTTAATTTGCATATGATTTGAAGAAAAAGTGTTTCATCTTTTAACCCATCCATGAACTGTTTTTTTCCGTAGTATTTTTTCGCGATGTCTAACAATGGGAGTTGAATGTATGCAGAAAGCGGAAATTTATATCAAGGTAATTTACATCCGGTTTGTTGAATGTCAATGCACAATGTCAGCTGCCTTCGGGTCGAACTTTTACTGAGAAAAAAGGTAGCGAAATAACTTCACTCCGACCTTTTCTCAAAGAGGGCGGGAGGGAGGCCTATGTCCTGCAGTGGGCGTCAAATATTTAGACAGTTGAAATTTTCACAGATGATGTATTCTGTTGCCACTAGCTAACAACATATAAAAAAACATACTAAAAAAAAGAATAAAATAAATATTTAAGGGGGGCTCCCATACAACAAACGTGATTTTTTGCCGTTTTGTTGCAAGTTTGAAAACAATTTGAAAACAGACTTGAAAACAGAAGAACACTTTTGAAAAGAATAAATGTGAAGTTTCTTTGTTAGCTTCTTCTCCGCATAATCCATTAATTGTGAAACTAACAACTTTGACGTGCAGTAACTAAACATTTCGTTTTTATAGCAAATAAAACATTAGACTTTTCTTATTTTAGCAAATACCTATAAGTAGGTACCACAAACATAGAAATACAAAGTTGTAAAAAACGGGCCAGTCTCAGCATGATGCTAAAGCAGGGCTTAGGAGCTGGTTTTAAGACTGAACCAGAAATTTTACAATTACAGAAATTAAAAATATTTTCAAACCAATTAATTGATAACATTCTGTTTAATTACTGGCGTGCAGTAGTTTTTCTTAAGCTATATCATTTTGAAGACTTTCTAATATTACGCTGGGTAATATTAGAAATTGATTTCAGCTAGGTTCCTTTTTGCCTACTAGGTAGATAAGAATCTTGAGCAAGCGGGTATTAAAATTATTAATTACTGCTTGATAATACAAAAATTTAATCTGTCCTCAGCACGGATTAGTGCAACAAAAAGAATATAAAAATTTAATCGCTGCTAATTTGCGCACTGAAAACATATTCTTTATTTTTTCGCCTGAAACTTCAGGTAGAAGTGAGATTACGCAATAGATGAAACTGAAGTGCCTAACCGACTTAATTATAAAATTAAGAATAAGAAAATAAAGAAGTTTATAATGAAAGGTACCTAATAGGGTAAATGCACTGGCTTTGAAAGTCTAGTTAAAATGGAAGCTGTATGAAAGTCATGGCTTGAATTATTTGAAAAAAAGAAACATTCAACTTAACTACCTGATTAAAATATGGAGTCGAATGTAACCGGTATTTGTGGATGGCATAATTACATATGTAAAAGGTAGTTGACCAGCTAGAGTATGTGCTTTCGTCAGCACATAAACCTTAACACACTCTATACTCAATTGGGTTACGGGTGATTTTGCAACAAAAATGTAAAGGTTGTTCAGCCTGTCGACTATACCTGTCTAGACAAACACAGATAAACATGTTACGTACTGCAATAAATCTGGAAAGCGTTATAACATCCAGAATGTTAACGATATAATATTTAGGCTTCCTAGTACTACTATACTTTCATGTTATGTAACAGTAATCAATGGATTTATTCTTACACTTTGTTACTGACAGAACCAGTTCCTAAAGCTGTGCAGTCTAATCTGTGACGTCACAATCTAGGACATTCCCTGTTAGGTAAATTGAACCAGTAAGAACTCGTGGGTGTAAAGAACTAACTCAGCTTCTGATCCAAATCCGCGTTTCACAACTTAATTACAATTCGTTGCAGAGCGGTCAGCTTCGAATGGCCTTAATATGAACTGTTTCCAGTTATGGTCGGTCATCCTAAAGTCATAACATCACTATAAAATTATTATATTGTCATAAACTTAAACAGAAAATTAGAAAGGTGGTACCATCTCACAGATAAATCTACACACGTTTCAGAAGGGTCTTTTGCATAAAAATGTGTATTTTGTGGAATTTCTTGAACAAATAAGTTAAGAAATATATATTTATTTAATTAGGTTTATCAAAAGGTGCTATTTACATCAGGACGTATTTACATAAATGCTCACATATACACACACGCACTTACATACTTAATTACAGTCCTGCCTCAATAATGTCCCACATAAATTACTATATTTATGACGTCACTGTAATCTTATCATAATCTAAATAACCGCTTGCTGATATCAGTCAGTTATCCTGCAATTACAAACATACCTTCTGTAAGAAATTTATCTTCTTATAGGGGGTATGTATGTCATTACAGTCTCACAGAATCAGAATATGTCACTGTCTTAGATTAACTTGTATGCTCACTGTAATCTTACCAGAATCTCACCAAGCATTTACTGATGACTAGCAAGGCATATTTTAAGTTTGTCATCCCGTAATATTGCTAAAATATAGGTCCGGGACAAGATACATTACGTAAACGTTTTCTCCGATTATTTCAACATTCTCTGTAGTTTCCCGAAGTCCGTCCACTGCGTCGGACCGGGGCATAATGCAATGATCGTAATATATTATCAAGTCCACAAGATTGTACAACACTTGCATGAGTAAAGCGTGCTTCCCAGAGCGATGCACTTAACGCTATTGGGAAATAAAGAACGGCGCCCGATATCCTCGATTTGATGGTATGCAATACGAGGAAACTTCTCTAATTGTGGTTCGGATTATTTGGATTAGTAGTTTTGATAGAGTATCTGCATGCAATTAGAGATAAGTAGAGTATATTTCAACCAATCTAATAAGCCCACTTTGAAAGTATATTTGCCGTCGAAAAGGATGAGGCTATTTGATGTGTATATCAAGGTTTTTGGTATTTTTTGACTGCTAACGAATTGAGTGTCATGAGAAGCTTAATACTAGGTATAAGCAGTTTACTCTGACATGTGTGAAATATAGAGGGCAACTTAGGAAAAATTTGACTGCCTCGTTGGTCTCGCGGTATCATGTCCGATTACCATGCTGGAGGTCATGGGTTCGATTCTCACTAGAGGCTTTGGGACCACGATAAGTGATTGTGGTGTTGTTGTGAGGAAACCTGAGTGACTGAGGTTTTCACATAATTCAGCGCTCAAAATAGCGCGCGCGCGTGGTAATTAACCCATCTGGTAATTAATCAATCTCTCTCTGAGGGAAGATCTTCGCCCTGCAGTGGGACGTTATAGGATACATAAAAAAAAACCTTCATCGAAAATTCATTAACGGGATGTCTAGACTACACCAATTAAAATTAAAAAAAATTCACGATATAGTAATTTTCATGACGATTCGCAATAACATTCCTATCTAAAAGTCTTCAAGTAACTGCCAATCGTTAAGTACATTTTAATTCGCATAGTTTTTAAGGCCGGGTTCTTCGAGAATACTATTGGACTTATTGCGCTGAGCGAGCGAATCATCATCATCAGCCATTTGACGCCCACTGTAGGACATAGGCCTCCCTCATGGTCTTCTAACCATGAAGGGTTTTGCCATAATCGCCACGCTTGGCAGGCGGGTTGGCGGTTGGAATCTCAGGAAGATGCTGCTGCCCGTCTCCTGGTAACTGATTTCCTTCTACGACATCCACGGAAGGTAATGGAGTGACGCTATTCTTAATCCGGCGCCACACGGACGTCGAACGAATCAAGTAACGAATAAAGTATTATTATAATTCGATTGGCCTGTGCATTTACGTAATGAGATGATTTATACAGGCGACGCTGGCCCCTCACTCACACTAGATGGGTGAAGGGACCAATCGGACGCTGCAGTGCCTGGGGCATTGTTTTTTAGGTGGAATTGCCCAGCACCAATACCATCATGACAGCTTAGTCAGCCTAGCTTACAGGAAAGACAAGTCAATACGTGCGGAGAGCCACGGGTTTCCTCACGATGTTTTCCTTCACATTTAGCGTGTGGTATGGCTACTACAAATTTGTAGAGGTGCGAATGAGATGTGCTGGCGGTGGTAGCCCAGTGGGTAGAACAATGGACTCGGAAGTGGGAGACCCAGTTTCGATTCCCAGTGCGGGCATGTACCTATGTTTATTTATTCAGTATCATTATTAAACAAACACACTTTGATTATTATTATTAAACACCTGTATTAGGGTTACGGTCGGAGAATCCAGCCTTAATGTAAGCATTTGGACGCATTAACAAAAATAATGTAAGTTCCTGAGCACACTAGAAAAGTTGTGTAAATCAGGATTAATAGTTCTGATGCAGTGGAGCAAAATTATCTTGAGACAGAGGTTACAGTTGAAGGGACACTTCAGCTACATATTTGGGGAATAGTAGGTGACAGAGACACTGAGGTGTTGATACAATGTCACGTACGATTACCTCATCGGCATAGCGATAAATTGCCTGTGTTTAAATCAATACACACATAGTGGGTTGATGCCTCAATGTTTCCTTACTTCTTCAGAATTTCAGAACAATCAGAGCAATAATAATAATTTCTGTTGTCAACCCAACAACGTTATTTTATTGTTTTGTAGCTGTGGCAACATTGTAACCTTTTCTCTTCTCTGTGACACTGTAATGATGTTCTAATCTGCAATAAATTATTTAATATGTGAAATCTAGCGTTTCCGTGCTCCAAACCTGTTGACTGTGGAGTCAGTCCAGACCTCTACAATTTCCACACATCACATTCACTCATCTTGGTCTCAAACCAGAATACCCTGTGCTAACGGTAACCAGGCACGGACATCACAAACATAGAAATACTCC